>JACVBY030000629.1:742813-1942813 GCA_017589505.3 Metroxylon sagu
AGAAAAATTCTACAGCAAGATTAAGAGGGTTCACAAAAGAAACAAGGGCATCACCTATGGAGGACTAAAGGTCGAGACAACACACTAGTGAATATTTATTTTTGAAGTCAAAAGCAAAAGTGCAAGTGTCAATAATAAGATGGAATTATGGAAAATCCCCTTCTACAACCTACATTTTCAGAGGAAACACAAATATATATACATGTTATGTTAATACATATTTAAGTCTCGTTTGATGGAGCTGTTAGTAATAGAGCTTTTGAAAGTAAAACTTTTAATAATAGAGTTTCTGAAAGTAGAGTTTTTGAAAAAAAACTATTTGTTGTTTAGTAACTATATTTTAAAGTATTATGGAGTTTTTAAAAATTTGTTTAGTAATCCAAACTAAGAGAAAATGCTTTTACGTATAAAAATGATAAGAGACATGTAACATTATACTTTTAACTATCTAACCAATTAAAAATTATTATTATAAATCTTGATATGTTAAAAGTAAAAAGCACCATAATGCAACCCTATTCTGGGTACTTGTTAACGTGTGTAGCTCAATCAATACGACTATGATATTTGTGAGAGTGAAAGGCTAGTCGGCAATACGCTACTTCCAAGTTTAAGGTACATATGATGTACATAGAACAGCTACTACCACAAAAGGGAAGAGTTATATCCTTTTAAAGACTTGTAGCCATAGAAGTGTGTATTAGTAAAGTAAGAGGAGGATTTGTAATGTACCTATATATTGAGGGATGTAATATTTGCCCCCTAAACTTGAAGGAACGGATATTTCCCATTTTTAAAATTAACGTGGCATCTTCTTCTTAATCATATTAATATTTGATTATTTCCCATTTTTTCCTCTAAGTTATGAGTTACGGATATTTCCCTTGCATGCTGCCGATATAAAAGCTGTGGTTGGTCTTTAAACTCAATCAACTCTGGACTAGAAAGTGCAGGATCTCTTTTAGTGAAGTGCAGCATATTTAAAAGAAGTAATTTTAATAAACTTTTTTAAAGTTCAGTGCTGTGATTTAACAACATATCCGTTATGCGAGTTGGAAAAAAAAAACTCTTTGAATAGTTCTGGTTGGATAAGTTTAAACTGTGATCTGATAAGGTCAGCAGGATATTTCCAACCGGTCATATAAGTTTGATGGCAAGCTACACACTTGACTAGATTTGCCTTAGCCTAGAATTTGACACTAGTTTCTAGAGGGTTCATGTCAGGCTAAAAGCTGGTTGCAAGAATTTGCTCAATCTTTCCAATGGAGATTTCTCAACTTTGATTCACACTTTTAAAGTGGATCAAATATTTGTTGCCAAAAAAAGGCTTGGGGCGATGATGACAATGATGAATAATTTTCAATATTGCTGAATCAACTTGAGTGCTGATTTTTAAACTATATTTTATGAAGATTCCTAATTATCAATTGCAAATGGTCCATGTCAAACACCAACTTTGCCATTTTGAAATTGCAATAACAAAGAAACCATGAATTTATAATATTTTCAAGAAAAAGTGCCTTCTGATATCATGGAAATTCACCAGGGAAACAGCATCAAGAGAGTGAGATTTTGAAATTTACTTCTAAACATATCTCAGTAAAATCTGGAAGTATGATTTCTATGCAAAGATTCAAATTACATATAAAATAAATGATGATTACCCATAAATTTAGCTTTTTTCAAAAAGACAATGTTTTTTAATAGTTTGGATTCAATTAATTTCTGATCAATCCTCAACTTTTGCCAAAGCATATGATTTTTTTAAATCCTTGGTAAATTAATCTGAATACCAGTTATGTAGCAGTTCTTTGCGAGAGCTTCTAATAATTCACCACAAAAGAGGGATGACAAATTATGGGAAATTCTCTTATTATTGTCTATATGTAGTTGATCAGTAACGAAAAAGTATAAATACATGATGATGCTACTAGCAGACAAAACATAATTCACAGTTCAGCATTATGCAAATTTGGAGATTGGTTCTTTAACTTTGTGGCCAAAGGTTCAGACATTTACTAATGTGGACAGAAGTGAAAGACAACGGAATTGTCACAAGCCTTTTAAGCCAAGTTCAGCTTTCTAATGAAGAAGGACAAGGTCATATTGAGGTGGGAACACATCTGGTTTGTTTTCTACAACGAGTTATAATGACTTTCTTCAAGGCGGGAGGAGCCCTTTCTCCTTTTAAAAGATGCAATTTGGAAGAGTTCCTTCCCTGAGAAGATTAGGATTTTGTGTGGCTTCTATTAAACAACAGACTACTCATGGCTGATAACGTAACTAAAAGAACATGGAATCATCCCACTGCTTATGTTTGTTTGTAGATTTGCAGAAGAGAGGAGGAAATGGCTGTCCATGGTTTCTAATGTTTTTCTTTCCAACAGCATGCTGAAACTTTAGAGTTCTTCCTAATGAGATAGGAGGACTAGTGAAGGAAGAAGAAGCTAAGTTCAGCATGGTGGAAAAGATGGAATATGATGGCATGACTATCATTTGGATAATTTGGTTAGAAAGAAACTGTTGAATTTTGGGTATCACTGATCTCATTAGAAAGCTTAAGAGGATTCCTAAGTCATGGCACAGTCTGGCGGTTAACAAGGATTCTAGAGCTGCAGGATATTCTTGAGAAAGATTAGAGTGGAAGGAATTCCTGCAGTCTGACTTTGCTTCTAGCTTTTTTTTCTGTTTCAGTTGTTGTAAATCCTTCCTTCTCTTCCCTTTTCTTGCAACTACTCCTTAATTACTCATCAATAAATTTCTTTAGGCACCTAACGCCCATTGTTCCCTCAAAACATATATATGATGATGCAAGTTAAGATGTGCATTCTATTTTTTTTTTTCTACATTGTGCCTTTATAATCATGAAAAGTTAGCATTCCTAGAAGTCTACAAAACAACAGTCATCTCTGATCAGCTGAGAGCCAGAAATGTAATTTCACAAACAAGAAGCAACAACAGACCTTACAGAATAAGTTTCTCAAAAGATTTCCTGGGAACGTGCAATGCAACAACTGTTGCCCACCAAAATAACAAATCCCCACAACCGTTTCATCTCCAACAATAATAAAAGCCCAACCCTTGAAATTATTAAAAAACTCAATGTTTCAAACCAAAAACGTAGGGAAACAAATGCCTCCTCAAAATTCGATTTTTTTTTTTTTTTGCTCAGCCTATTCATCATTCATCCATATAATGAAAACAATGGCGATAGCAATAGCAATAACAATAATAATAAAAGTTCTCTCCTTTTTTCATCATTAATTACGACGGCAAGAAATCCGTTGAGTAATAGAAGCCCTAATGAAGTAAAATCCAAGCAGAGAAAGGGTACCAGGGAGGGAACTCCGGAGGACTGAGACACAGGGAGACCTCTTCGCCGCAACGCCATGGGTGTGCGAGTGTGAGGAGCCTCGGAGGAGGAGAAGAGGGGATTGGGGGCTGGTGAGCTCGGAGTATCTCAGGCCAAGCAAGCCACCTCTCAAAGCAAGGTCCACGGCCATGATTGCTCTCACGAAGCTCTCCTAGTAGAAGAACCAGTGACCGTTATCCCTAGTCCGCCATACGCTACCGAGATTCCAGCAGGGATGGATGGCAAGATATCGTCTCCGCCAAAAGCTTTAAAATATCTCCAATCGGTGCCGCTTCGAGGATAAGATAGAAGACAAAGTTTTATGCATCTCCTGAGGAGAGCGCTTTTGTTACTTCTCTTATCAAATACTTATTTTTCTATTTTCCTTTTAAAAGTTAAAAAAAAATATTTTTTAAAACAATACTAAACATGCCTTGATTGACCGACTTCTAAATGGATTTGTTAATTAATCCTTCTTCCTTCAAGGAAGGCAATGAAGTCCTTTTTCTACTGGGATTGAAAATTCTGTATTTTATATATCTATACAATGAAATCCTTAGGTTTTTGAAATAGTATAATATAAAAAAAAGCTCTTGAATAATTACTATTTGATTTGATTTGACTTGAAAAGGGTTATACACATATTAGAACAGGATGTTTGAACATTTTTTTAAGTTAAATCAAGCCTAGTCTGTTCAATATCAATCAAGTTACTTGGTAACGCAGCATTCAATTTTTAGACTTCTAAACTTGATTGGAGGTCCTATTATGAATTTTTAGACCGTGTATATTGCATAAAGGTTAGTCACGAGTAATGGCACTTAGTAAAGATAATATCTTGCTTAAGTTGGACATGTAGTCGATGCAAAGGTATTTGATTAATTTTTTGGATTAGGTTAGGGGATCGTTTGGTAACCTAAATGAGATCATCATAGTTGATTTTAGATCACTATTTATCCTTATATTCGGATAGCTTTGATCTTTATTATCATATACGATGTATTATATCTTAGTAATTAAAAATCTCTAGTTATCGATAATTAACTCATTTGATATGCAGTAAGAATTTAAGATCATTGACTATATAATACCAAAACTATCTCTAATATTTTGCAGCTAATATGATATTTTACCATCATTCTATATTATTTATTATTATAATATTTAAATTAAAGTATAATATTATTTTTATAATATTCTATAATAATATGATATTAAAAACTAAATTATATTATACTTAAATTAAATTATAATATTATAACAATATTATATTGTAATCATATTATATTACAATTATTATTCTAATATAATAATTATAACATTATAATATTATTATATTTTAATTATGATTATATTATAATTTTATAATATAATAGTATTGTACTATATTATTATAATATAATTTTATAATATTATATTATATTATATTAATATGCAAATTATATTGGATGTCTTTTTTTTTATAAATAAGGGACATTTTGGTCCCTTAATCTCATCATAAAATCATACGATGATCTTAGATACCCATTCTTAAGGATGGGTGTAAGATCATCTCGTTGGATGATAATTCTATAAATAATAATAATTTAAGATCATTGACATATAAGATCATTCTTGTGGAAATAAATATGCTGATTTTGTTACCTCTATCAATATCATCGGTAATCCTAGGTGGATCATCTTATACCAAACATCTTCTAAAATGAATTTAACCAATTTTGCACCCTTAAAGTAGGGCATATTGAAATGGCATTACACTTGATATTGATTCGACTTGTAATAGGCTTTTATTTTATTTTAAAAGAATGGATTGGACAGTTAGAATTCTTATTAAAGATAAGTATGAAAATTTAAAATTAGAATTATATTAACAATTGGCCTTTCTTTTTGCTATGATAAAATCATAAATAGTGCTATTTGATTACAATTTAATGAGTAAACACAACTTATTTTTGGCATAGTAGTAAGTTTAGTAATTGCAGAAAAGAAGCTAGTAAAGCAAACTAAATCAAATACCTATTAAATATCAATACAACCATATTCACATTAATCTGTAATATGGACGTAGATATAGATATTAATTGGAAATAAATTTTATATCCATTACATGTTTTAAATAGATAGGAATGAATATCAAATATTGGAAGTATAAATTAAATACAAATATAAGACATATGGTTAAATATTGTGGCCATAAAATCGAAGATATTACAAAATAGATGGTAAATTAAATCAATAATGTATTACTATAGTAATTTATTTTCTCTAAAAGTTGATAACGAATCATACAAAATTAAAAAAGATTATAAATTGAACTAAATGTTTAGATGTGTATCCATATCCATATCCATTGATGGATATCAATAACGATGTGGATATTAGTTGGATGCTAAAATTTATATCTATATTTAGATAGATTTAGATATAAAAATGGATCTACATGCATAACATACATTTCTACATTCACTCCTTATAAAAGTATTTTTCTTTTAATAGGAGAGATGAAAAAATTAATTTGATAGCATCAAAATCTAAAATACTATAAATTTAATCATACAAAATAGAACATTCTTTTTTACTTCTTATTGATTAGCATTGATCTTTGGATTCAAGTATTGTTTTCTTGGCTTAATTTTAGGATTACTAAAGCTAAAAAAAATAAAAAAATTCAAGGCTGGATCCTTTTTGTAAAGCTCAAAAATAATTTTAAGATAAGCTTGCGATAACCTAGATTATGAGATAACATGAAGAAATCGGTCATATCTAAGTTGATAGCATTACTTATAATGGATCAAAATTTTACTATATCTAAACCAATGTCAGAATTTGGCATAAAGAGGAATGCTTGAGATTATTTGAGATCTTGGCTTAATATTATATGAAATGATATGTCAAAATCTTGGAAAATATAGTAATCTAAAATTAACTCATTTCTAATCTATTGAATTAATACTCTCCAAAACTCATCATTTGCATGTACACTATTCAAATTATCTTTTTTTTTTTTTTCTCTAACCGAGGCAATCGCTTGGGGGGAGGGGGGGGGGGGCAATGATGCCTCCTCTTGTTAGTTTTTCAATTGGCAATATTAATAATTAACTATTTTACATATAAATAACTATATTACCTTTATGCATTAATTCCTCCAAAAAATTTATGCAAAAATATAGTTCTATATTATATAAATTAATTGTTAATTTTTTTTCTAGGATATCAATTCAAAAGGTAATAGTGTTATTGTATACTTAAAATTGTTATTTATTAGTATCATTAATAAAAAAATCTAACAAGAGAGTTGTTTTTATAGAAGTAAGATGATTTGATGGGTATAAATACAAACAATGATTTTCCTAGGATAAATATACAATAAGTCATATTTATAGGGTTATACATGCTAAATTTTGATATTTAATGATTTTAATTTGGGATGATGAAACATTGATTAGGAGCTATAATTTTGATATTGATATCTATAACAATTGGGTATTAATTTTGTTATATTAATGAGTGCCTAATAAACGAGACCCTTGCGACAACACTCTTATTTATAGAAAAGAGAGGAATGGGGTTCTTCTAATATTTCACTCCAAAAAAAGGCACTTGAAGTCCTAATTAGACTTAGCTAGAGAGCGGAGATAAGGAAGTGGAGGTAGCAAACATGCCACCTCTTACGAGTCCTTATTGGATTCCAACTTAAAAACTAGAGGGTGCTAACCGCTTAGGATGGTTGCCTCATTCTAGAAGCATACAACCTTTAGTAGGCATTAAAAATAAAAGTGCTAGCCATTTTTCCTTGTTGCCTAGCTTGCACTTGGATCCCATCCAAGCGACCTAAGACTAACCTAGGTGTAGTCTTGTTGGACTTGACCTAGCTCAATTTTTATATCTAGACTACTACTCTAGTTTAATTTCTTCTCTAATGAAATCCACATCTTTTGCGATCTAATCTATGATAGATTAGTTAACTAGAATTTTATTCTAACTGATTTGAGAATAGATAGCATATGCTATATGTGTTATTCGAGTACGTCAACTTGAATCCTTCACTAAAGATCTATTCTTTTAGTTCTACTTAGGCACACATTAGTTACATGGTCTAGTATAGGGTTATAGAGCCCATAATATATTTTGAACCTCTTGGTTAGTAGGATGAAACCATTTGATCCTTTGATCCTTTCACGAGCTATGTTCCATAATTCAGTTTCTAGTATCCTATTATAATCGTTAACTATAACACTATTAAATCTTTAGCCATATAGTTTCATTGCCAATTAGAATCTTAGATCATGTTAGACATCCTTTAGTGAAAACCATTTCAATAAATAGATTTTAAAAATAAATAAATATTATTAATAATAATTTAAAAATAGTTATTTTTGTCAAATGTGTTCGATTGCTTTTTTATTTTAGTATGGACACAATGCTTTTATAATGATTTTCTTGTTAGACAGGTTGATATTCATTTGTATCTAATTCTAATAAACTATTATATTTCTTATCAAGTATAGAACTATCCTGCCTTTCGACTTAGAGGTTGAGGAGTTATCATTTTGGGAAGTGTGCATAACAGATACAAAAGGCACATGTTATGACTTTTGAATGTAAATTAGAGTGATTGTAAATTAGTATAGTTTGTTGATAGTAACAGATACTTTAATATGAAATAAAAGTTTACGATAACCTAATATTATTTGGATCTTTCTGTATGTTGAACTTTTATTTACTAAAGGGTTGAAGTCTGCATAACATTATAAAATGCATTTATGTGAATTAATTGCAAGAAATTTTGAAGGCCTTATATATTTCTGGAGATTAACCATCAAAAGAATATGCAGCCATGTCACATGCCCGGTTTTCGTGAGTATGGATGGGGCATGCCTATTTATCTGCTTCTAAAGGATTGGTCTGCTAAAATCTTGCTAAAATCTTATCATCCAACAAATTCTTTGTTTTATTCTTGTTGTGCAAGATCTTTTCGGTAGCATTCGACAAGCACATGCCTTCACTAATCTCCTATATCCTCAACTAAGTTGTTCTCTATTTTCTTACGTTTTCAAAAAGCTCATAACATATTATCACTAATTGCATCGTTTAACTATTTGGAGATGTCTGCCAAAACCCCTGCTCATATATTTGTTTTCCCAAGTGCTTCATCTAGGCAACTCATTATTTGCTTTTTAAATGCAATCTTTTAAGTTGAATTGGGTTCATGTTGAGTTTGGATATCAACAACATTTATATAAAACCAAAACAACCAGAATTGATTTGTTTGGCAACTAGAAAAATAAAATTCCAACCCAAAGCAACCTAATCTAAGAATACTTATCAAAATCATCTCAGATGGATCAATGTCAGACAAGTTAGACTCAGCCTGAAATATTGTACATGAACTAGATAAAAATCAGTCAAATTCCAATTGGATGAGGCCTGAGCCTCACTTCTTAACCGATTACAAAACTTACTTGAATCAAAGTGCATGTATGCATTACCAAGGCATCCAAAATATCATTAATTGGTGCTCAACAAAAAGAGCAATCTCACACCACTACTCTCTGCTACTTTACATTAGCTAGCAACTGCATGGTGTCCAAGAGAATTGGCCACAATGACCATCCACTCAGATACATAAGCCATCAAAACTATGGCAGAGCTATCAAGCTCCTCCTCATCCATGTCAAGGAGCTTTGCCTTTGCTTCATGCAAGATAAAAGAATTCCGACAGAGAGGGCAAGTGGCCTTCTTGTGCTCGAGCCATCGATCGAAGCAACTACCATGGAAGAGGTGCCTGCATCTTAGTTCTCTAATCTCTTCACCTTCCTCAATATTAGACAGGCAGAAGACACACTCTACTTGATCATTACTTCCTTCAGATGGACACTTATGCTGGGCAATGCAAAGTTTGACATCACATAGCATCAATGCCTGCTCCAAAAGATGTAGCATGGCTGGAAGTTTCGACACATTGACCAAAAAATCGATAGCCCGAACACCATGTTAAATGTGCTCTTGCTTGGAGCTGAATGTTGTTGCATCTCATAATGAGTCCACCAACTATGGCACAAATGATGAGAATTGGCAAGCTCAAACAAGATGGTAGGATGATGGAGATGAACAGAAGCAGCACTAGTTTTACAAATTCCATGTTCTTAGGACTAGAGAGAGAAGAAGAGGGGAGGACATAGCATGTAGGATGGCGTTGGAGTAGATCCAGACATGGGGATTGGGAGGGACTTGTTTTATAGGCAAGACTATAGAGTATTCTCGAGTTTAAGAGGATGGGATCTGGGAGAATCTTGAGATTAGAGATGATAGGAACCCTGGCGGTCTCCCAATTCTCTCGGGCCCAGTCAAATAAGTCCCATTAAAGCAGCAACCACTCAGAGGCTTATCCTCTCTCATGTAAACCATAAATGTGATGGATTTCTCAGTCAAACATAGGAGTAGATATCCAATCCAGTATGGGCACCATACTTTGGTTCATTAATGTCATTCTTCTCATCTTGGAAAAAGCCAAGTTATTGAACCAAGAACACACACAGGGTCCATGCAAGTGAAAGAAATTTAATCTTACAAGACAAGGATGGCTGGTGTCTACGTTTAGGAGATGATTAATAATTAATTAAAAATATTGTTTTTGTTTTCAAGTCATGGTTGGATAACACTATACTCCAAAGATTTTGTTTAGGCAATAGTGGATCGACAACCCCTTTTCACTGTTTAGGTAAACTAGCAGGTGGCCCATGCACAGGAGAACTAACAAAAAAATATTGTGCCACCACAATGGAAGAAACTGAGAACGTATTAATATAGATATAAATAATGTTTAGCAAACAAGATTGTGTCAAAATTAAAAAGGTCGGATTTAGAAGATTTATGTGTAGAATTGATAATAGTTAGAAAGCTTAGCCTGTTCAGTTTTTATTTTGTTGTGACAAATTCCACGAACCATGTAACTGCCGCTAAAGTCAAGCATGATTGATCTAATAGAGCAAGTACATAATAATAGGCATGCAACAAAAACTCTCATATGATTTATTAAGCATTGGGAGTACTTAGTAATTAAGGTCAATAATAAAAAATTTCTCTAGTGCTCATGAGATTCTGGCTTCCTATAACAAGAATGAAAACAAAGAAGGCTAGAGGATTCTTTGGAAAATGGGTTTGTTAGCTTCATTTCCTTCTCTCTTTAGCCTCATTGACTCCATATGAATGAGTTGCTAAGCAAGTGGACCAAGTGCATGCAAGGCCGAAGGCAGGAGAATCCGTTATTTCTAGTTCATTTTAGTCAATGATATACAATTTACAAGCATCTCGAAGTATTTTTCATATTTAAATATACATATAGAATCAAATAATTATACAAAACAGTTTAATTGTGGTGATCGCACTAAGTGCAGTAGAAGCAAAATTAATTGAATTCAATTCTAAGAACTTAATAGAAGATAATGACTGATGCTGACAAGAGAGGGATTTAAATTTAGTAGACAGGGAAAGATTGGAAAGCAAGCAAGGAGCACCAACCACATGTAAGCCTATCAACGGTTATGAGTGTATGGTGGTTTGAGTTTTTCAAACTACTTGCAGAATACGTTAATGCTTCAAATTTACTGAGAATGCGTAGGTCCCATCCATCTGAGATGGATGCGTAGAGGTGGACCAACTCAGCCCCATTTTTTCCAAGCTCAAATTTTTGGTCAATCACCGCAGGTCAAGGCGCGTTGTTAAAATTATTTTTTCAGTTATTTTCTTTAGTTTCTTGCTTTCAAAAATCTTTATAAAATCAAAAAATTATCTTATTTATCTTCCGCCATATTAGAGAGCTCTAAATCTTATCCTGGATAAGAGAGGGCTTATTTGCATCCTGCCAGCTTTTTTATCCCAGTAAATTTTACTCCATATAGTCTTTGTCTTTGGCTCTCCAGGAACCTTGGTCTATCGTTTCTAATTTAACTTGCCGGATAGGTGTGTGAGATCAAACGGGCAAATTTACTCTGTTAGGATTACAAGGACAAGGTCTTTGCGTGGAGAACAGAGTGGAAGAGGTGGAAGGATGGGCGTGTTTTCAAAGGAAAAAGGCAACAAAAACACTGGACCAGACACCTGTGGATGATATTTTACCATTCGTTCGGTGTGAAGGTTGGCTTGTTTTACCCATCATATGACCCGGTGCATAAGAAGCTTATCATCAGACTTCGGAATAGAAATATTTTGTTCTCTTAGACTCCCACCCAAATTTTCCCAATAAAATACTGTGGCTTGTTACTGTTGGCAAATATGCAAATAGAGATAAAGATCAGGACGTACCAAAATAATAAGTTGATGAATGGATCTTTATTATTTATAAAATAATAAAATATAAATAATTCAGTACAATTAGGCAACCGAACTGATTCAGTTTTCACTTCTATTTGATATGAAAATAAGGTACAAATGATAGAGAACAAAAAGGATAAAGAAGATAAAGAGGTTAAGTTAGAGATGTTACTTTTAAAAATATTTTAAATATTTTAATTTTAATTCTAAAAAGATCTTTGTAAATGCCATTAGCCTTTGTATTTATAATTATAATGTTTAGGTTGTTATTGTAAATAGGAACCGTTTGAAATTTTCAGCAACTTCTTTTATTTTGAAAACTACCAAAAACTTTTTGTCCAGTTATGTAAATTATCGAAAACTTTCTTAGCTTATAGTGACTCTCGCTGGGCTCTACAATTCAAAATCTCTTTGATCTTCTACCGGTTTGGCTGACCAAAATTTAATAACTACTTATAGTGACTAAAGATGGCCTGTCTTTACTAACCCAAAGTCATTAATAAGTTTCTAATCTAACATTTATTTTATTTTATTTTTGGGAGGCTTAAATATAATGCTAATAGTTACCCTCCAAGCTCTAGAATGGGAAGTTATCTAGGAGGGCATTAGGTGTAATTATCCATCTTCCCTGTTCCAATACACTAGCTACTTTTCACATGGATCTAGGAGTAGACCATGGGTTTGAAAATAGTAATGCTCATTTGAAACTATTTAGTGGAGGATAAAAATTCTATCATCTCAATCCAGATTTATAACAATAACAATAAGATTTTAATCTTATCAAAAATAATAATAATAATAAAATTTTAATCTTAAATTAGTTGAAGTGAATCCTTTTTAGTTATATTTTCTGTAAGATGTAAAGATTTTAAATTTTTTAATAATCTTTTATTCTTATACAAATTAAATCTCTTCTTTGCACTGATGTATGTGTAGGCCTATATTATAAATATAGAAACTATTTAAGTTAATTTTCTTATAGTCCATCCTTAATATCTCAATCTAAAATTTTTCTTGTATATTCTTCTTGTATTTATGTGCTTAAGATTTAGATTGTTCTTGTAGTATTTATGTCCTGGGGATCAGAAAGTTTCATGCTTGTTAGGAATTTGAAGATTTTGCACGGCTGTGAATGACACGAAGTTCAGTCGTGTTTTTCTCCACTCTGCTACTGCTTCCTTTATTTTGCGTGCCTTGGAGGTGACAACAGTCGACTGCTTGAATAGCATGGTTGCATTCATTTTTGCTGCCGTTTTGAGCACTTGGCGCTTGTCTTGCTAGCGCTCTCGCATGACGCTCGTTCCGCGCGCGAGCTCGGAGCAAGCGATGCCCGGACAGCGCTGTTAGCTTTTGAGATCTTGAAGCACATAAATCATAAGCAATCCAAGCCTGCCTTAAGAGAGCCCACATTCTAGTTTCCGTCCAATCTAAAGCCTTCCTAAGAAAAAAGCATGAACCCTTGAGCTTTTGAAGGCCTACTAAGAAAAATCGCTGGATTATACCCCTATATGATCCTGTTCATGATAGAAATTCTGATTGAATCGAATTATTATACCTTAAGAATAATTCAAGTATAATCTATTTATACGAAGATAGAAAAATTAGTTTTTAAGAAAAACTAGTTTTTAAGATAGTATCCAATACATTTTAATTCAGGCACGATTCTCTAACCTATTTTATTTTATATTTTTTGTCCTAAATTTTAAGTTTATTGAGTTTAAATGTTTAACAATTTTTATCCACTTCTTCCAATGGCCATGAACTAGTTTTCTTTCACTAGAAATTGCTAGAGAATTCTTTTCAGTTTTAGTTATTGCACTGAAAAAAATTATTAATTGGTTTTTATTTTTTTTTAAAATAATGCTACAAAAAACCTATTTTTAGAAAAAATAAAAAACAATTTTCATTGCACTAAAATCCATGTAGAACAAGTAAAAAAATATATAAAAAAGTTTTGATATTACAAAAAATTTAAGAAAATCTGTTTTCAAAAAATCTGAAATTTCAAAGTTTTGAAACAATGTAGAAAATTTAAATATTTGCTCTTTAAAATTCATACAAGTTCTTAAAATTAAAGTTTTTGGAAAAAATAATTCCAATGCCCTGATAAATGTGCTGTTGTTCAGAGAAAAAAAGAAAAATTTAAATTTTGAATTACTACTTCACTATCCATGCAAAGTTAAATTTCAAATTTGAAATTTTAAAATAGTTTTTTAAAAAAATCTTAAAAAATTTTAAAATTTTAAAATTTTGAAATTCAAATTTGAATTTAAATTAGCTAAGTTAATTTGTTTAGTAGTTATTCTTTGTTGCAAATAGTTTCTAGATTTAAATTATTATGTTTAAATTTTTTACATTTCAATTTTAAATCAAAATCTAGAAATTATCTAAAAGCCACTAATTTAAAAACTAAAATTATAAAGCTGAACCCTTCAAATTTGTGCTGTGCATAACAAATCAAGCAACGAACACTCTCATAAAATGGTTTCAAATGATCTTATGCAATCAAGCTCAAAATATTTAGTGAGCCTTTCTTTAAGAGATGGCAATGTTAACTAAAATACTAGCTTGCCACCACTTTAGGGTTATTCTCTGTAATAAAATTTTCTAATCCTAATCTAATTCTCAACCAAATTCTTCTAATATGGTTGAAATTTCTTGCTCTTCAATATCAAAAATCCTTCAAGAAATAAATTTTCATTATAGACAAAATCTTAAGTGTCCTTTCCGATAACTTGTACAATGTTTACCTTTCCATCAAAACTGCCAAGGAGCTAGAGGATGTCCTTGAGGCTAAGTATGAGATAGATAATGTTAACTTGGATCGGTTTGCTATCTTAAAATTCTAAAAGTATGTAATGATCGATTTCAAATCCATTAATATTCAAATTCATAAATTCTAAGATCTTCTTAAAAAAGGCTAGATTGATCGACTGTAAATTTTCTGAAAGTTATAACGTTTAAGCCTTAACTAATGCCCTTCTATCTTTTTGGTCAATCTTTTTGTAAGAACTAAGTTATAAACAAAATGATTTGACTTTAACATAAGTTGTGTCCATGTGCAATGCATTGCTAATATACGTATTGGTAGAAGATGTTTCGTGTCCAACATAACTAGTTTGGCCCTACCGTGCCATTGGGGATGCTGAAAATTCTAAACCTTTTCTTTGTGTTTTCCAAATGCATGGGCAATGTATGCATTTTTTCACTGTATGTTCATTTGCAAATAGAGGGCCATTTTTTTTAGGCCCTTGATATTTGCCGCACGATCATTGATGCTGACGCATGCTAGACCTCAGGGATGGTTGGGGGGATCTGGATTTGAGCATCATCCTTTCATCCCTATGAACACCACTTGGCATTGGTACTTGTTTGTGCTGGATATGAGGGAGCGAGGCTTCGAGTGCTACAACTCTGATTGGAGGTTCCGGATACACTTTGAGGTGAGGCGATATGTAAACGTCCCATTCATATTTCGGCACTCCAATTACCAATCCATTGCTACATGTTAACCATTCACTAGGACACATGTGCAGGACTCTTTTTGTCAGATTCTTGCTATATGATCAAATTGGGCATGAGACCCCAGAGGTCCACATACGAGATGTCAGCAATTGCGCTTAGTGTTGATTGTAGGGTATTTGTGTGATACCCCAAAGTTAGTTTCATATTAGATGAAAAAGAGATGTGTCATGTGTTTATAACTATTTGCTACTTGTTAACTTCCACTCAAGTTTTTGGGCCATGTGGTTTCGGCCCGCTAGAAGTTAATTGAGCTAGTGGGTGGGCTTGGAGTGTTACAAATGGTATCAAACCGAAAGTTGGTGGGCATGAGAAAGGGCTACCAATGACCCGACATGGTGGGCATGAGGAAGGGCTACCAATGATCCGATATAAGGAAAGCGCTACCTATGAGGCGGTGGTAAACCAATGATCCGACATAAGGAAAGAGCTACCCATGGGACGGAGATAGAGTCCCACCATGGCATGGAGCCACCTTTGTAGCACCAATGACCAAACTCGGGGTAAATTATGACTAGCTTGTGGTGTGACGTCCCATTATAAGGTGGAGAGATTGTGATACCCCAAGTTTAGTCCCATTGGATAGGAAAGAGATGTGTCATGTGCTTATAACTCAAGTCCATTTACTATCCACTTGAGTTTTTGGGCCACGTGATTTCGGCTCGCTAGAAGTTAAATGTGCTAGCGGGTGGACTTGGGGCGTTACAGTTTGTTCTGCTATTTGTAAGTGCTTAGCGAGGGGATATACGAGGGATCCTAAATTTGATAGCCTTGGGTCATGACACATATCATTTTTCGTTGGTGGTGTAGATTGTGACAATTTTTAAAAGTAGAGTGCGCAAATAGAGGAACCTAGAAAGTAGGATTAGTCTCTTTTTTTTTTTACAGAGAAGTGTTTATATACATGTATTTGTAAATTTGAATGTCAGTGTGTATAGACCATTTCAATTAATATAATAAAATTTTCAATGATTCTTGGTTTATTCTCCAAAAGTTTCAATAAGGGTTGTAATATATATATATATATATTTTATTATAACATACTTTTTAGTGAATTTTACTTTATGAGTTGAAATTGTCATCCTTACATGTTCACTGCCTAATTTAAGTTGAACACGCATAACTAATATTGGAGTATAAAAAACCTCTTGTGGAATGCACAAAAAAAATAAAATGACCTGCTCACTGCCCAATTTGAACTGACCTCAGATAACCAGTAGTGGAGCATAGAAAATGCCTCATGGAATACACAGAAAAGACCTGCTCATTGCCCAATTTGAATTGAACAAACATGACCCACAATGGAGCACAAAAAACCCCTCCTGGAACACAAAAAGAATGGCTAGGTCACTAACCAATTTGACAGAACACACAAAACCTGCACTGGAGCATAGAAAACCAAAAAATGACTTACTGCCCAATTTGACCTGAACACAACCTGCAGTGGAGCATACCTTCTTGACACACATAAAAAAAAAGCATGCTCACTGCCTAGTTTGAACTGAACACACATAATACCAAAACGAACCAAACACAAAATGAGTGGTCAAAAAATGGTGAGTATTAACTAAGACCAAAACCAACCAACCAAAATGAGGTTTTACCTAATGCTGTAGCTTTATGTCTTGAGTATGCAGTGGAAGGGTTGTTCCCCCATGAAATCTGATATTTATAGCTTTAGAGTACTACAATGCATAAGTGGCCATAAGAATAGCTATTTCTACAATTATGAAACATCCCAAAATCTCTTAAGACTTTGCAAATACAAAGATGATACCTTTGTCATTTCCCCAAGTTCCACATCTTGTTGGCTAAGTAGTAATTTACTATGAAATAAAGAATACCAAATGCTCATTTGAGCATGTTCCTCCAACATCTTGTTGTGCATTTGATGTAGGCATGGCAACTATGAAATGGAGGAAATTGGAACTGATAGATCTATCAGTAAGGGATTCTCATTCAACGCATGAAGCATTAAGATGCACACATGTTAGGCTTCTGTGTTCAAGATCTTGCAGCTGATAGGCCAACTTTACAACACAGAGGAGCTGTAGTGGCTCTGACTCAGCGATAAATAACTCTGAAGTTAATATCCATAATGATGCGACAATCACCACGAGTGTGAGAAAGTAAAATGTTGTCCATCACTTGCGGTGTATAAATAACTATTGTGATTGCCTTGTATCATTCATAGCTTAATTTGAAATTTGAACTTAAAAAGCTTCAGTGAGTTACAAGGGGAGCATCGATAAATGTCCTTATAATAAGTGATCACACCACAATGATTCCTATAGCTTGTATCTCACTCAAGTTGTCAATGGATGAACCGGCCCAAAATTGACCCAAAATCATAAAATAACGGTGCCTGACCCAATTTATTCTTGGTCCCCCATGCTTAGATACACTGGGCATGCGCTTGATTATTCAAATGAACATAGTAAATCCGCAGTAGAACACAGTAAACCTCATCCCTGGCTCCTCCTATCTAAAATGAGCTGAACACAGTAAACACATTGTGGAACACAGTAAACCTCCCATGGAATGTAGTTATCTCTGAACCCCTTATATCCAATTTGAGTAGAACACAATAAACCCGCATTGGAACAGAGTAAACCTCCCATGATAAATGGTTATCTTTGGACTCCCCTTCCATCCAATTTGAACTGAACACAGTAAAGCTGCATTGGAGTAGAGTAAACTTTTTGTCGTACACAAATATATCTGGCCTGCTTCTGTCCAATTTGAACTGAAAACAATAAACCCTTAGGGGAACACAATAAACCTCCCATGGAACACTGTTATCTCTGGCTCCTCCCATTCAATTTGACCGGAACATAGTTATCTTGGGCTCTCTTCTGTCCCATTTGAACTAAACATAATAAAACCCCAACGGATCATAGTAAACCTCCTCTAGAACACGCTTATCTTTAGCCCCCTCCTATTAGGCCGGGTTTGGCTCGACGTTTTGAATTATATTTTTATATAATGGCTTGGCCCAAGCCCAACCCAGAGAGCAACTTTACATTGTATTCAATGCAACCTTGCTTGCCTACATAAATTTGATCAGTAAAAAGGCTGCCTCTACGAGAATTTAGATTTTAAGCACCCAAGTTTAGATTTCTCGCGTAGAATATCCCACTATATTTGGTAGAGACCTCTCATATTCTTTCTTAAAAATGAAAACCCCTACGTTTCTCCTCTCCAAAATAAAAACTCTTGGGCCTCTCCATCTGAGCCTCCTTGCTGTCACCGACCCCACGCTCCACCCCGTCCTCATCCGACGTCCTCTTTTGGTTCCTCTCTCTCTCTCTCTCTCTCTCTCTCTCTCTCTATTGGCCAAAACTTAGACCTTTCCTTTTGATATTTTAGAATTCTTCTCTCTTGCATTGGTTCGTGTTTCTTTGAGATTAAGAGGTCCAGCTAGTGATACGAGTCTTTATTTTATGAAATAGAGTTTATCCTTTTTTTTTTTTTTTTTTTTTTCTTTTTTGGCATCCATCTCTTTTCCTATTTCTAAATTTACGCGCCTGCAAGGATTTTTCTTTTTATCTCTTCACATTTATTTTTTTTAAATTTAATTTTCATAAATATAGGTTTCTTGGAGTTCTTGATCAATGGGCATTAATGGGTTAGTTATGATAAAATCAAGTTTCTCAAGGTCTTGGTGGCATTAGTTTGCAGCACTTATATTTCGTTATCTTTTTGCATCAATTTTTGATCCTTTTGTTTGACTAAAATTGGATTTTTTTTGGGAGCTCCTGACTTGTTGAGTGTGAGTTTTTTTTATTATTATAAATTATTTTAAAAGTATTGTAATATAATAATATCATATTATAATAATATTAAAATATATCATATTATAGTATTATAGTATAGTATAAGAAAATATAATAACATTCTAATATAATAATAATTATAACAAAAAATTATTATAATATATTATTTTACTATTTTTTAAAAATTATATTATAATATATTATTAAAAATATGATCATTATCACCTAATAATATAATATCATATTATTGTGGCATATAATAGTAATAATATAAAATTATACCATTATATAGTATAATAATATTATATTTTTATCCTACATTATAATATTTTTATAATATTATTATATTATCTTATTTTGCACTACATAATATATTATAATTATAATAATATTTTTATACAATTATAATAACTATATTTTATTTATAATATATTATATTACATTATATTATTATAGTTATATTACATATTATAATATTATAATATTAAATATTATTGTTTTCGTAATTCGAATCTATGATCTTTAAGTTTGAAAATAGCTTTTCGATATTTGACAAGTAGATTTTTTGAGAAAAGTTTTAAATTGAAACTTTTCCAAATAGATCTTTTAACAACTTTTGATGAAGATAAAAAATACTTTTAAAAATTTTACCGAATACCATAAAATCATTCAAAAGTACTTTTTAAGACCTAAAAGTACTTTTAGATCCTCTGAAAGCTCAACCAAATGGTGCAAGCATAAAAAAAATGATGAAATTATGGAAGATCACCTTCTACCTACATTTTGACAAAGGCATATATACATATTACGTGTAGATGTCAAACACTCAATATAGAGCCATTTGTGCAATTTAGTGTAGGTTCAAACTACTGCTTGCTTCGTCAGAACCCATAAAGCCAAATTCTCAATATCAAGCATGGAGGAAAATAGTCATTCAAATGAGCAATTTGTATCATTAATTTCTCTTTACAGATGATGCACGATTATATTTTTGATACAAATGAGCAATTTGTATTATATTCTCATTGCATTGATAGAAAGCCTCCATTTCCTATGATACCAAGCGTTGGTTATTGTCATATTTGATATGAAGTGTCAGTTTCAATCAAGATGATGCAAGGTATTGATTTCACTTATTAATCAAGAAATCATTAGTTCTAACATTATAAACTAGGATGCAACACCAGATTCAATTGGGCTAATAAAAGGTACTTATTTTTCTATTGACTGGTGTAAAGTCAAAGGAATATCATCTTTTTAATAGAGCGATGCAAAGTAACGGCCTTAATTGTGTGACAATCAATCCCTATTTCGATGAATACCATGTCAACATTAAGTAGCTGGTATAAAATGTCTGTCTCTCATAATAAATTTGCAGGGTTATCAATCCTATTTGTTATAATAGGTGTTAAATTAATGAGAGTCCGATGCAATCCAGCACTCTTGGCTTGTAACAAATACAAGGTATCAATTTTAATGCCCAATTGATGCAAGTATAATTTTAAGTTCTTAACTACCATAACGTATCAGTTTATGGTTCTATTTTTTAGCGTTGATACAAGCTATCAATCTTCTAGCATACAAGATGCCAGTTATTTTGGAGATCTAATCAAGCTAATTAATATAAACATTGGTTGGCTCCTGAAGCTCACAAGCTTGGCTAGAAAACTGTCAAGTTATCTAGTACAAGGCATCTGCTATCTGTGAAACTTTCAATTACCCTTCTAAAAATTTAGTCAAGCATGACTGCTGCAATGTACCAGTCCAATACAAGAATATATCAATTGTTTTTTAGACATTAACAGCCAATATTTGCGGACCATTCTTCATGGACTAACAACCAAAGCCAAAGCCAATAATTCAAGTCTGAAGTCTAGACATCCCATTATAAAAGTAGCATAATAACTGAAACAATCTACCATATACTTTATCATCCACTCACCCACAACATACATGATTGTTCAAACTTATAGAAGGATCATGACTTAGTCACAAATGAAATATGTCCTCCAGAAGGTAAATTATAATACAATCCAGTAGAAATGGGCAAATATATAAACAAAGACCTTGAGAACAAGAAAGCTCAATCCTCTTCATCATAAAGTTGTCTCCTTGTCCACTGCTTGCATAATCTTCCTCTCTCGTTGGATCATATAGGAATTTGATGCTCCATCCTCTTCCTCTAAAGTTCTCTCCTTGTCCACTGCTTGCATGATCTTCCTCCCTCATTAGATCGTAGAGGTATAAACATTATATTTGTTGACGCTCCACTAATGCCTCTGAAAGTTGAAACACTTGCCCTGAATCTAGGCCTGCGTTATAACAGGTAGAATTGATCAGACGGAGACAGGTTGGGCTTAGAGAGAGAGAGAGAGAGAGAGAGAGAGAGAGAGAGAGAGAGGATTTGGCTCATATGATACTCTCTTCTTCCTTCTCAATCTGGTGGGCATTGTTGTAATTCATGAGGATACAGCAGGTAAATTATCAGCACGGAAGATTCCACTAAACCAACACTAAAGGGGAAAATAAAGAAATGGAACTTAAATTCAAAAGATGCAATACCTAAAGCAACGACTATTTCCGTGGCCAGACACCTCAACTGAAAGAGAGAATCCAGAGTAAGCCTAGTAAAACAACAACTAATATGAAGGAAAATAGAGACATGGCTAGAAAACATACTCAGATCTGAAATGGCCTTGCTGAAGACAGAAGCAGGTGGACAGATTCCTTACTGACTATCGATGCTTGCATTGGTTCTGTAACTGCAGGGGTTCTTGGTATAGCATAAAAATTTGGTTCTTTCGTAGTTCTGGACTCTCACATCAGGGATCTGTTGAATTATGGGCCAGTCTGGGGAGCCCTCAAGGCATCTCTGAAGCACACTTTGGCTGCAAGTCAGATGAAATTGCTGAAAATTCCGGAGAGGCGATTGATGCTGATCCACAAGTCTCCTCAACCAATCTGGAAGGCACTCTACTACATGCTGCTGCACTGACGATGAAGCATCAGTGGACATTTCCAATTGATTTAATTCTAGGTCTAGGTGTCGCAGCTCATTTAGATTCTCCACGTACTGCAACCTTGGGCAAGCCTCAACAATCAAACGCCTAAGTGCTGGAAGATCTGAGACTGCTTCCAAGCTCTGATTGTGCTTGACGACAAGAGTACCAGTAAAAGAGGGAAGATTCTTGATTTCTCTGAGGCTGTGGGCTCCGATGATCGCAATGGTCTGTAAGTTGGAGGCATGCCATAAGCCTGCTGGAAGTGCTCTCAGCTTGGGACATGCCCCCAGTTCCAAGAATTTGAGACAAGGCATCAATCTGGGTGCTGCTCTTCTTCCATGCTCAGGAGCAACCTGATCCCACTGCGCTAAAGACCACTCTTCCCATCTGAGCATGTGGCAGAGTCGCAGACGTTGAAGCTTAGGAAATGATGTCGCTTCTAATGCAGGGTAACCCAGAAATTCAGGACCGATAGTCACGATTGCATCTGCTCGGCAAATCTGAATGTGTTTCAGCTGGGGCAGCTGACCCAGCGGGGGAAACTGCGGGCAGGTAAAACAACCACGTACCTCCACCATGCTTAGCTCCGGGAAGGACGAACCCAATGAAGTAGTCATCATCCACCTTGGAAATCCGCGACCGAAGAAAGACTCCATGCACAGATATTGAAGGCTTGATGGAGGGGAGAGTTCGTCATGTATCTGCTCAATTCTTTGGATTGTCTCTTCGTCATATGGTGGATTACAGCCTGTAGCATTCATCATCGGCGTTGAGCTTGACAATGTCAGCTCCCTAAGCAAGGTTTTGTTTGCAATCACTGAAGCCCCTATCAGTGCCCTCTCCAACTTGTTGATACCCAGGAATCTGATCTCTGACGGAGACTGCAACTCTTCCAGGTCGCATCCCTCATGTTGCAGGCCACCATGGCCATCGCTACCCACCACAAATCCTTCAAGACGTTTAAGCTGTTTCAGTTCCCCTATTCCTTTTGGTAAGTATTGTAAAGGGGTTCCATCAAGGTGGAGGCATCTTAGATTGCACAATCTTGTGATGCTGTTGGGTAGGTTGTAAAAGAATTTACAGTGTCCGAGACACAAGTTTTGCGGGTTTGAGAGGCACCCTATTGATTCTGGTATTTCCCTTATTGTAGTATAATCAAGATCTAAGTGCCTTAGGTGTACTAGATTTCCCAAGGAGCTTGGAAGAGTATCTATCAGAGCTTTAGTTAGATCCAAGACACGTAACCGGCAAAGTTTTTGGAAAATATCATCAATTGGAACCTCCACTGGTGTATGAATGTAGAAAAACAGTGTCCTCAGACATCCTTGTGCTATTATTTCATCAGGAATGACCACTCTCCCCTCAAGGTGTGTAATCGACAAGCGACGAATTTTTGTTATTGGGTTTGTATCTACCATTTGCCCAGCGAAGATAGAAATGCTCTCATCTGCTATCAAAAAGTGAGCTAGGGAATGGAAACTGCTATGCATCGTGCAAAAATCCCCTTCAAGTGGTTGCAAAAGGTTCCTCCACAATAGCTCAAAAAAATAATCTTCGGCTATATCTTCCAGCAACATATTTCCTCGATTTCTTATGAAACCTTCTGCCACCCAAAACAGAATGAGACCCGAACGAGAGATTCCATGGGCTGCGGGGTACAATGAGCAAAAAAGGAAGCATTGTTTCAGTTCAGGCCGTAAATCAGCATAACTCAAGTATAGAGCTCCAGGGAGCTCTTCATGTAGCTCAGTCATGGACCAAGCATCGCTCTGAAGAACATTGTCCCATTCTGCCTTGCTTCTTACCTTTGATCTTAAAAGCCCGGCAATAGCCTTTATTGCGAGAGGAAGACCATCAAATTTTTTGACAATTTTCATACCAACTTCTTTTAAATCATGGATCCCTTCTTCCCCATCTCTGAACACATTTTTGCAAAGCAATGTCCAACCATCATCATCATCCATTTTGTTGACACGATAGATATTTGCTCCCATGTTCCTTGCAATGCTTTCATTTCGAGTAGTCACTAGGACTTTACCACTAGCACTTGCACTCAATAAAACATTTCTTAGTAGGTCCTCCCACGCATTTGCCCTCCATACATCATCTAATACAATAAGGAACCTCCTGCAAAGGACAGAAACAAGTATGGATACAAGCTCATCCTTACTTTCAGCCTTCCCATAATCCTTTCCTGCCTTTCTAATTATTACTTTCAATAACTCTCTCTCTGAAAAATTTTCAGAAACAAAAGTCCATATTCGTATCGGGAAGTTTTCAACCATCCTTTTATCATTGTATATCCTAAGAGCAAGAGTGCTCTTGCCAATTCCACCCATGCCAGTAATCCCAAAAACTTTACATTTATGTCCATCTTCTGTGACTAATGACTCGATGAGACACTGAGTACCCTCCTCAATTTGTGTTCCAACAATGTCAGACCTAGCTAACAAAGATGTTGTTTCACGGGTATTTTCTCCAATCTCTTCTTCATGTGGGCAAGACTTTTGTAGCATAGGCATTACTGATCTGTCTTCTTTAATTTCATCTAATCTTACATTGATTTCTTTAATTCTGTTAGCTAAATCAAGCATAACAAAGGGATTGGGTAGCTGCAATTTCTTATTCTCAATCTTGCAGAGGTCCAAGATATCATCCACATCATACATCACATCACCCAAGTGCCAATCACTTGACTTTCAAACATTTTGCATTCTGCATCTTCAAGCACAGCTTTTATGACCACCAGCCTCTTTTGAAGCCTTTTGAGTTCATCTTTTACTTTCAATACCTTGCATACCTCTTCCTTAACAATCCCCGTTAGCTTGCCCATCAAACTATCCTCAAAGTCTTGTAAGGACCCCTTTAGCTTGCTTATCAACCTTTCCCCAAAGTCTTGTAAGATCGTCCCCATTTCTAGGGAAAAGCAGTAAACAAGGAGATTATATTTGGCTTCTGAGAGAATAGATTGCTCTATTAGACTTGCAAAGAAACCTTGCAAGCTTATGTACAGGGGTGAAGGACCCAACACTTTTGGTAGCTGTAATGTCCCGATCCACTGAAGTTAATCAGTTGCCCACAGAAAATCTTGGCCAATAGAATTACCATAGAAAATGCGGAACATCAACTACATCTATTGATTGAATTTTACCCAGTGTTGATCTGTGAGGAACTAAAAATCAGTAAAGATAAACCACTAGTAATGCCAAGTCATGATTTAAACAACTTATTTGCAGGCTGTAATTTGTGCATGTGTATCTACATGGTGTTTTGTAGTATGAGTTGGTTGACACTTGTTATGAAACTAAATTTAGTGCAATATTCTACTAGGAGTATTTAAAACATACCTGCAATATCCAAATACCTATGTGAGAACCCATGCTAGATATTGTTTAGTCTCATATTGGATATGTACTGCGAAAATCCTAGATACTTATAGCATGGGTGAGGTCCTGGGTTGTTATAGTTTGCCAGCCATGTTATCAGCACTTTCTGACATAGTAGCCAAAACTCCTATAAGATTACATATAAACTAAGTTAGAGAAGAACAAAAATTGGGTTGTTTGGAGAGATGCTCTAAAATTTACTATCAATAAATACACATTTAGAGGTGAAGTCACAAAATTTACTACTTACTATCATTGCACAAGTTACAAAATTTACTACCATCACACAATGCACAAGAATTATATATAGAAGATTTCCTATACAAAGTTATTAGGCTATAGGCTTAATCCTTTATTCAGCCATATTAACTATGACTATGTTGAATTTTTTTTTCCTTTTTTCAACTTTCTCCTTTAAATTTGCCTTCAAAAGTTGTGCATGATATATATGCAAATAGAATAGCATTAAAAGCTAATTTGCTTGTTTCTTTAACCTTTTTATTTTGGTTTGTGACCTCTACTATAGTAAAGCTTTAAAATGTCATAAGAGTTAATCCAAGCAAATTAGGCCATATTGATTCCTTCCATGGTTCTTGTGTGCCATCTTGGTTTGAGGAGGATCTTTCTTCTTGCCTCATTACACCAAGTAAAATAAAGTTTTTCTTCATGATAGTGAGTGCAATATCAAGCTGGAATGTATCTAAACATTCTATCACCTAACGTTCTGTATCACATTCAAAAGTTAACACCATCCATGGTTTGACTCAGTGAAGATGTTGCTAGAGTTTGTCTTGAAATTCATAAGTTCAAGAAGAATATTTTTTTTATATTCATATAAAACTTTAAGCCTACTTCGTATAGTTTTATAAATCAGAAGACAAAGAAGGACATATTTTCATATCCTTCTAGAACTTTAGTCTTAATTCATGCAATACATTATATATCCCTTTTCTAGATAAACACATCTAGCCCTGGCTTTCAAGACATCTTGGATAACTTAGAAAGTTATTATAAGAGTTCAAGAGAGAGTCTTGTTGGGTATGAGCGGGTTTAAAGATTTGTTAGAGAGAGTCTTTGGTGGGGAAGTAACCTTTATAATTTTAGAGTTTGGTGATTAACAGTCCTTTCAAATATTTTGATAGTGGAATTCTCTACTCTCCTTTGCTCATGAATATAGGCTAGTGGACTAAACCACGTAAATCTCTGTATTTACTTTCTTGTTAGGTTTTACTCTCTTATCTTCCTTGTTGATCTTTCGTCCCTTGCATGCCTTTATCGTAACAAATGGTATCAGAGCCCGATTTTGGAGTATGTGCAAGGGAGTTGATCTTTCGTAGATAGTTACAATATGGATCTTGAAGGAGTGTAGCTGATTTACACGAATCATGAGGCTGCATTAAGCTTGAAGTAGCATAAATCTGAGAGTAGCATAGATCTTAGCACACTTGATCCCTAATCCTGTTCGTTGCCCATGAAACAAGGGCACTCCTCCTGTCTTGGATTCAACTGGAGATCGTCAGCGAAAGTGGAGGTGAGGAGGCCTTAAGGTTCTCCTAGGGACTCCTTTCAAGTTGCCGAGGGAATCGGATACAAACGAATGATGGTAGCCAAGCGATAGAAGGAGCCAGCGGGTGATGGACGAGTCGACATCATCCTCACTCCATCAGTGGAAGCCACCAGAGGGCCTCAAATCTAGGTCTGACCCATCACAAATCCAACACCTAATTAAGATTTGTCGAGGCCATCGATGTTCTCAACAGGAGTCTTCGATGATGGAGATCCTTTTTTTTCAATAATGGGAGGAGAGGAATCGCAAGGACTGAGAGGGCTGGAGGTAGTAAAAGAAGACGGCTTTGCAACTTGATCATAAGGCAGAATCATAGCTACTCCCTTATGGCCAATAAATTTGGTTGCTAGATCTTGATGTCTTGCCAGTGCGAGGTGTCGTTGGAAGAGAAGGTTGTAGGCAGCTGTGTGGTGTGGTAAGGTCCATCATGCCCTCGCCATTGTGGCTTTGGGGCGATCCCATTTCTGGCAAGATCTGAGGTTGTTCGTGGCCTTGGTGAAGAGGAGGGAAGGTCGTGATCTCTCCTTCATCATGCCGATGTTGTGTTGGTGTTCGGGTGGGAGTAGTAGAGGTGGCTAGTAGTGCATTGCATGGAGGCCAATGGAGCTTCGATCAGTCTCTGATCTCTTATTTTTTCAATGGAAACAGGTGTGTTTCTTTCGCTACCATAGTTCATCCATAAGCTTTTGAAGAAGCCTTTAACTTGGTTCCCCTGGTATTGACCACAAAAAGAGGATCGACAGTGGCTTCATCATAGGCAACCATGCTTGAGCAAGAGAGAAGAGCACCGGCATGAGACTGCCGAGCATTAGTAAGACATGGTGAGTGGTGGCAAAGTTCGGTGTGCTACTGTAGGGGGTGAGGAAGAAGGAAAAAAAAGAGTTTTTTAGTCTCCCCTTTGTTGAAAAAAAGTGTGTTATTCGAGCTTTGATAAGTTTGAAATAAGTCTCGGATAGAGTTGGAATAACTTTGAAGTAGGAGTAACTATTTGCGGAAGGCTATTTCTATGAGCTCAGTTGACTTGGTGGATACTCAGTTAGTTGAAAGAATTATTTGGAAAGTTCGGTTGGTTGAGAGACTTACTTGAAAAGTCTAGTTGGTTGAGAGACCAATTTGGTGAGCTCAGTTAGTTAAAAAACTTATTTGATCAGCTTAGAACTTTATTTGATGAGTTCAATTAGTTCAAAAGCCTATTTAGTGAGCTCTATTGGTTATGAAACTTATTTTATGAGCTCAGTTAGTTGAGAGCTTTATTTAGTAAAGCTTATTTGATTGAAAGGCTTATTTGATGAACTTAGAAATTCTTCTATTATTTTGGTAAAAAGCCTAATTTTTTGTTAGAGATGACAATGAAGTTTGAGATGGAGAAGTTTGATTGCATTAATATTTTTGATTTATGACAAGTTAAGATGTATGCTATAAGATGTTACTTAGAAAGAAATATATGCCTCCTAAACTGAAGGAGGAAAAGAAGGATACCAAGGCTCTAATTGCAATACAATTGTATTTTTCTGATAAGGTATTGTGTGAAGTTATGGATGACAAAATGACTACTTCGCTATGGCAAAAGCTAGAGTCACCGTATTTGAAAAAATCCCTACTATAAGAGGTTAAAGTAGTCTTGTTATCTAAAAATTTAATTGAGAGATAGATAATGGGTAATGTAAGTGACAACTAGGGAGAAGGATTGGTGGTCAAAAGGCGATCCAATGAAAGGGACTCGACTAATGATGGATACGAGTCAAAATCGAAGTTAAAGTATAGAAATTTGACCAGCAACTACTGTAAGAAGAAAATGTACATTATGGTCGACTATTATAAGCTGAAGAATAAGTAGTAAGATAATGATAATTAGGGTCAGAAGAAAGCTAATAAGAGTACTAAGGCAAGTTTGGTGGAAGAAGAGTGTGATGATTTTGATCATGTTCTCTTTATGACTGAAGAAGCTTGATTAAAGGATGACTGAATTATGGATTCAACTTATTCCTATCATATATGTACTAACAGGGATTGGTTCTCTATATATAAAAGTTCATTCAAGGTGGAGCTATGCTGATGGGCAATGATGCCAAATGCCATATTGTTGGAATTGCAACAGCTCAAATTAAGATGTTTGATAGTATAGCATGAACTCTGCCAGATGTTATGGCATGTTTCGAACCTGAATAAGAATCTCATCTCTCTAGGCACTCTTGATGAGAATAGATTGATATTTTGGTTGAGAATAAAATTATGAAGATCAGCAGATGTGCTTTTATTCTGACGAAAGTCAAGTGGTCTAAGAAAATATATGTGTTGTAGGGTTCTACCATTATGGGTACTGTATTTAGGAGTGGTAAAATTGAACATAACATACGAACGTCTTGAACTTAAAATGAAATAAGTGAGTTTAAGTTGACCTTAAGTGGGTTCATGTCGCAAATGTGTCGACATAATTATGAGACAAAATCATTGTGTCATGTCACAGGTTGACCCACTAACCCAAAAGTGATCCGTTTAGGATCCATTTAATTGATGGCATATTAAGTAGGTCAGGTTGTGAAGCAGGTCAGGTCGTGTCTATTCGTGTTAAGCAAGTTATGTCTATTTATGTTGAGTGAATCATGTTGTACCAATCCAATATGATTTGTTTATTAAACAGGTTATATGTATCATATCATGTTACCTGTGTAATAACCATATTCTATTCGTGTTTGAATTTTTGATATGATTAATTAATCATGTTATATTTATATGGACTCATATAGTATTATACCTTAATTTCAACATAATATGAACATGATACAGAAACTTGAATTGCCATTCCTAAATGTATCCTCATCCTCTACATCAGATTCATTGCAGCAGACTTCTCTAGTTAAAATTCTAGGTACTTCTGTGGTTGAGTAGTTTAGAATTGGTAGGGATAAACTAAGAAGAGAAATAAGGCCACCACAGAACTATAATTTTGAAAACTTGGTACCTTATGCTTCGACAATAGTACAAGAGAGTTGATTTAGATATGTCTCTTTTGATAGCTAAGTTTAAGCATTGCTTGGACTTGATTGACATATACAACACGCGAGATGTACTCTATTAGAGGTATATAAAGAAGGTGGAGAGAAATCTCAGCTATCTTTTTAGTATCACTTGCAAATTCAAGCCAAGGTGGAGATTTATTAAAGTTTATCTTCGAATTCATAAGGTTAAGAAGAATATACTTTTCATATCCATCTAGAACTTCAGTCTTAGTCCATATAGTCTTAAAATTCATAAGACAAAGGACATGTTTCCATATCCTTATGAAACTTTAGTTCTAGTCTATGTAGTACACTATATATCCCTCTTCTTTATAAGTATATGTAGCCTTGGCTTTTAGGGCATTTTGGATAAGCCAAAGATTATTATGAGAGTTCAAGAGAGGGTCTTATTGAATGTAAGAGCGTTTAAGGATTTGTGAGAGGGAGTCTCTGATGGGGAAGTGATCCTTATAATTCTATAGTTTGATAAAGAATAATTCTTGTAATCTTCAAATATTTTGATAGTAAAATTCTCTACTCTTCTTCGCCTATAGACATAAGCCAGTGTGTTGAAGCATGCAAATCTTTATATATTTGTTCTCTTATTTGGTTTACTCACTTGTCCTTCTTGTTAAACTTTCGTCCCCTGCATGCATTTGTCATAACATATGTAATATAGATATATGTTTCATTTTATCTATTATGCCCCAATCCTATTCATAAAAAATTAGGCATATGACATGGCTGCATAATTCTTAAGGATGAATTTCTTGAAATATGCAAGGCCTTCAAAAATACCTATAATCAATTCATATAGATGCATTTTATAAAGATACAAATTCTAAATTTGTTTTGAGTATTGAATTAAAAGATAGGACTTCAACCCCTCAATAAATAAAAAATCTCTTATATATAATTATCTAAATAATATTAGGTTACTATAACTTTTATTCTAGATTAAACTACTTGTTACTACTAGCAAATCATATTGATTTACAACTACTTTAATTTACAAACTGTTCTTTGATCAAAAGCCATATTCTACTTTTAAAGAACAAATAACATTTTCCTCTTAGCACATTTCCCAAAAATGTACATCCATTATCCTTTATTTGTAAAAATAAGTATCATGCCCTATACTCATAGGCTGAGCTCGTGACATAGCCGTATAATTCCTAAGGCATGATTATAGAAAATATATAAATATGCAAGGTTTTCAATTTTGAATCTCTAATAACACAAGCAAAGAGAGAGAAGGTAGGACTAGAGAGAGAAAATTTATAGATAGGCTTGAGAGGGAAAATTTTAGAGAGGGTGGGGCATAGAGAGAGGAAGTGGCAAAGAGAGAGGCTTAGAGAGAGACACTTCTATGGAGAGAGTTAGAAAGAGAAATAAAGGAAAATAAAATAAAATAATAAATAACAAAAATGGGGAAATAAGTAAGCGGTGTAATTCGTGAAATAGGGGAACCTCCCTTGTTTGATCGGCTTCCACGATGGAGAGAGAACAGAGGAGGGCGGGCGGAGAGAGAGGTAAAGAGAGAGAGAAGGGGGGAGAGGCAGTGGAGGGCGGTGGCGTGGCCGATGCCTGGGTGGGTCGCGGCCCCCTTCCTTTCGGCTGCATCCTAGGCGGCGGCGCGAGTGAGGGATGAGGGGGGGCACGGCGGCCGTCTAGCCGCAAGAGAGAGAGAGGGGGAGTGCATTGAAGACGTACCCTGTGGTCTTCTTCTTGCTCGTACCCTGTGGAACCCTATCGGAGACGTACTCAAGCTTGGAATAGCATTGAAGGAGGTGAAGTAGCCAGCGATCAACACCTCTATTTCCTTTCTGATACCCAGTTCTAACTGAAGTCAATTCTATTCGGCTGATAGGTTTGTGGATCCGATCGATTGAAGACCAGGGAGTGGTGGTCGGTGGAAGTTCGACGGAATCTCTTCATCTTTTCCATCGTCGGACGTTGTTGTCATGAGCCGTACAACCACCGATGAGTCCCATAAGTTGGTTGATCCTCTGTTCTTTTATTTTGATTTAGGCCTTGACAGTTGAGTGTTGCTCATTGTGATCGGCGATTTGGGGTTCACCCGAAGCTTTCTGGCCAGGTGTTCCACCTCCGATCACGATCGCTAGTGATCGGAGGAGATCCAATGGCTGGATCTCAGCTTGATTGGGTCGATCGGCCAGGATGCCGGCCCTTGCTTTGCCTCTCTAGTCGCCGCCCAAGGGGGGCTGGGATGCCGCTGCTGTGAACCGGATGCCGTCGAAGAGGGCTTTGCTTCTGGTGACCAGTGGTTGATCGGAGGAGAAGCAACTGAACTCGGATCGGCAGTAGCCTTGTTCTTTGCCGATCTTTGTGGACCGGCAGCTCGCCGGAGCAACCTCCTCGGTACCGGAGGTTACGCCGGCCGAGCGCCAATGCCGGGTGGTTGATCAACCATGGCCGAGCATTGCTGGTTGGGGATAGCCATGGTGATCATGGGTTTCGGAGCTTGGGAAGAAGACCTGGTCTTCCGGTTGATCGGTGAACCGAATTGTTTAATCCTGGTTAAACTAGACCCCAACCAGTTCAAGCTGGTTTAACCAATTAAGATCTTAGCCAAGTTTATTACATTATGATGTAAACTGACTTAACCAATTTAAGATGATTCAAACCAGATTAGAATCAAATCAACCCAATCAGAATTAATTGAAAATTTAACCAGGCCGGTTCAAATTAAGTTAAACTACTTAGAGATATCCATCTTGATCTGATTCAAAACAAACCCAATTGGTTCACCTATCTTTGAATTTTATTGAACCCATTTCAACTTTGTTTAGGTCCAGGTCTGATTGATCTGGTTTTGGATCCAAGTATTGTGAGATCAATGGAACCAGTCTTCTTAAATGTTTGTGGATCTACAGGAATCGGTTCATGTGGGTCAGAATTAATTGATTTAATTCAAATAGATTAGACCAATTTCTAAGCTGAATTCAAGCCAGACTTTAAACCAATTTCTAAGCCAGACTTTGAAACAGATTCAAAACGAGGACTGGTTTAGAGAACCAGAACTTAAATTATGTTCAAATTAGTGAACCAGATCTCTAAATTAGGTTCAATCAAGATAACCAAAACCCAATTTGATAAAAATTAGTGAACCAAAGATCATTAGTAAGCCAAATCAATGAACCCACTTGCGGATTTAGTATAAATTGAGTTAGGTTCAAGCCATTTCATGCTATGTTTAATCTAATTAAACCCTAATTAGTCTAATTAAACTTTAGTTAAGTCATATAATGACCTAATTAAGCCTCAATTGATGTAATTAAACAAGTGTAGGTCCAATTAGAGCCTAATTAAACTATGATTAACCTAATTAAGTTTAGGTAAGAGGAGTATAATGATAATTTTAAATATATGGGCTAGAAAGGCATAAAGGTAATTTTTTTAATTTATAAATTTTAGTAGATAAATTATTTATTTATGATTATAATTATAGGTGATCATTCAGTGGATTATTGTTATTGATGGATACTGTAGAGAAAATTTGATTAGCGATTGAGGTAGAAGTTTATGTTTACTTTTATGTAATATGTTATGCGTCATGCATAAAATATATATCATGGATTTTTGCATGGATTTTTCGGTCTGTTTTGATTATGCACCTATAATTTATATATATTGCTATGATATCATGATTTAAGGTTGATATATGCTTATAGTGTATCGATTATCTTGTTATGATGAGATTATGATATTGACATATGATGGGATGGTAAGATGCTGGGCATGTAGACTAATCACTGTGATGTTATAAAGGTCATATCGAAGGAAGGGCATGTAGCCATAAAAGCTCAATGTAGAACCGATTATGGTATGGGGTTATGACTTGGCTTGGTTTATGATACCTAGCACTTATACTGTTGATACATGGTATTAGTTCTGGTAGACTTGGTAGGAATCCAGTTTATCCTGGACACGTGGCATCGGAGCAGAGCCAAGGGTCGCGAAAGTTGATATAAAACCAATTTAAATTGACTAGGTTTATGACATGCGATACTAGTATGGGAACCAACCTGAATGTGCGAGTATCGCTAGATTAGGTTGTTAGATATGGACTACTAGCTTGAGATTTGATAGTATATATCATTAGTGTGCCAGTGTATTGATATAGCTGTGTGTTTGATGTTGATGAGGCTGTGTGCCTAATGATATTGCATCTAGTGATGTAATCTAATACCATAATAAGATAAAAAATGATGAAGAGATTTATTTTATACTGATAATTATTTTCATGCATGGTATTTACAGCATCATCTATCTTAACATATGTGATATGATTATATTATCATTCGTTTTTCATAGCATATTCATATTGTATGTGTAAAGTTCCTACTGAGCATTTAGCTCATTACTTTTTACTTTTTTTTTTGCGAATGAGGATAATTTCATGGCAGATCCTAACTTGCAACTAGTTACTGGGAGCGAGACCTAGATATCTAAGGGTTTATTTGGTGATAGATTAGTTGTTTCATTTCTCTTTTGTTACCAAGGATGACTTTGTAGACTTCTTTATGTTACTGCTTATATCAAGAAAACTTAATCTGCTATCTATATGATTATGGATATACTGGTGTTACTTTTACTATGATGTTATTTGGATATGATTTAGATGGTGATATTATTTAATTATTAATTTTAGTAGGTTTGATATACTTTTAGGGTTCGTTCCAAGGGTATGTGGCTGTGTCACGTTGCACCTCGGGTGAGGCATTAGTTTTATTTCTATTTGATGATTTTACTAATTTTATTTTTTCTAAAAATTTATTTATGTTCATTCTTGATTTCTATTAGTTAGATATCAAGTTTATAAAGAAAGGCTATGATGATACTTTCCATCCGCTGAACGCCATTTGGCAATGTAATCCATGGTGAACCATGTTACATGTCATTCGTTAACAAGATGAAGATAAGTTTTCAGTCAAAATTAATAGTAATTCTTAAATCCTGAAATAGGATTCCATAGAAAATATTATTATAAAACATATCCATGATGACATCTATTAACCAATGATAGAAGCACACGACAAACTGATATATATATATAATCGATCATCGAACTGGGTGAGGGCGACATTTTACCAGGAGGCCATACGTAGCTATAATTTGAGGTGTTTCTTTCCTCCTATTGTCCCTTGTCATATCAACCAAACCTCACCTATCATATCAATCTCAGAATTCCTGCAGGGTACCGTAGAGTGAGGTTAGGGGTGGCACTTGGGTCCATTAATTCTTTGAGTTCTACCTCTGAGTTTACCCTGAGGATACCCTGCATGCACACCGGGAATGCTGAATGCAATGGTGGATAGGTCATATTTTAAGTCATAGCCTTAACGCGACTCCCAGGGTCCCATGCATGTCTAAAAGGTATGCCAGATTGAAGTGCTAGGTCAATGGTCAAAGTTGGGCCTAAGGCACTCTACGTGTGCTCGAAGGACCCTCCGTATTGGGCATTTTGCTAGAGAATTCAGAACATGGACGTGGAAGGGCCACTGAGGTCCGCGTGCGTTCCAGGAGCACTGCAGGTTATGTGCGTTCATGCAATACCTCTGTAAATATATATATATATATATATATGATCGACGCGATGTAAGCCTTCTCAAATAAGATCTAATGATTGACATAAAATCTTTTATTTTTTTAATTAGCCTTTTGATCGAAAGGCACTCTTGGATGGTTTGCCGCTATTCTACAGGCAACCAAATGCGTCCATCGTGGTTCATATGTAGGGGGAGTCCTTAGGCCAACAACTCAATGTTGTATTAAACAGTGAATGTAACCCTTCTCTTCACCTTCACTTTCATGATTTTACTAATTTATATTTTTTTCAAGAATTTGTTTATATCCATTCTTGATTTTTGTTAGTTGGAATGTTAAGATTATAAAGAAAGGCTACGATGATACATCCCATCCTCTGAATAGTGGTTGGCAATATAATCATTAGTGAAAATTACATGCACAATACGTTCATTAACAATCTAAAGTTAATTTTTCAATCAAAACTAATAACAATTCTTAAATCTAATATATAATAGTGAAGAAGTATTCCATAGGAAATATGATTACAATACACATCCATAAAGGCATGGATTAACCAATGTTAGAAGATCGTTTTTGTTAGAAACAAAAGCAAAAACATAGAGCGGTCCAAATCAGATCATACAACAATGATTTTAATGGCAAGGCACTCTTGTGTGGCCTCCTATTGTTCTACAGGCAACTAAACATAGCCATTGTGGTTCACATGTGGGGGGTGTTCAGGTCAATGATCTAATGCTACATTAAATAGTGAATTTGAGCCTCTTCATCTTCCCTTTGTTGATGTACTAATTTATGTTCTTTTTCAGAATTTGTTTACTTTGATTACATTATAGTTGTTATTTTTTATGAGTTGTTGATAATTGGTTAAAAGTTTTCTACCATATAATTAGGTCCAGAATTACATGCATAATATAGTCAGGTCCAACAATTACATGAGTCCTAAGTGCTTTAAAGATTGGAACTGCTAATGGGAAACTAAATAGAATTACAACTTTGACTAAGATTTGACCCGACTTGCGTGTATTTTTGTTATCTTTTGAATGGCAGTGAGAGGATTAGGGTGCAGGAATTTGGACCCATGGACACGGCCTTTTTCACGTTTCCTTAGTTTTGAGTAGTTTTTTCCAGGTTTGATGTTCATTTCTTTCTATAAGATTTTCTTGCTATCCATATGTTTAATTATTGAATTAAATATATATATATATATATATATATATAATGCTTTTTGCTCAAAATCAATACAGCAGGTAGTTAATGCTTTTCCTTTATTTTTATCAAAGGGTAACTATAGCTCTAGGCCTAGCGTGACAAATATTTTACACAGCAGAGCGTGGAGGTACTATTGTCATTTATCCGTCAACAAAATGGATTTTGATTCTCTTGTTTCCCGCATATATGTTCTCTAATTTTGCAACAGCAAAGCAGTAGAAATGTGTTTGGCTGAATCTTCCAATTAAAAGCTCAGCAGCCAATGAATCTGTTAATTCAACCTGTATAGTTATCATTCAATCAAAGATCCAGCTTCAATCCTTGCCTGAATACATCAAATTGCAAAAGATTTGGAGAAACTACTTTTACACTCCATTTGGAACAAATGAATTCTGTAGTTTTATAGAATTCATTTATAAATTCATGATTTGCTAACGTAACAAATCATGGTTTTCAAATCTTAACTACTAAATTATAGAATTGATTTATTTTATTGCAAATCCTATCAATTTTGATAGGATTTGCAAATAAATTTCATAAAGTGAAGGAAACAAATTTTTTAAGACAAAGATGCCCCTATACATAGTCAATAGTTTTTGATCAAAAATAACGTTATTTATGATATATTATTATTATGACAAACTATTATTATATCGATAATTATTATAATATATAATTTAAATTATATTAATTATAATATATTTATATATTTATATTATGATATTATAATATTACGATAAACTATATAATATAATAATTGACGAATAGACACAATTGCCTTTGATAGTTTTTAGACTATTCAAAATAAAAATCTTAAGCATATGTTGACCAATTTCAAGCCTAATTGCCTCAAGTGCCCATGTGCTCTTTTAAAGATTTTAAAAAATATTTATTCTATTTGCACATTTGGCACATTTGCACACATAAATAACTATTTGTTCTATTTGCATATTTGACATACTTAGATACACATCATCATAAGTTAATACTAGTAGTGGTTCCTACTTATAAAGGTTTCCAACTTTTTCTTTTTTGGATTAAATTCTGGCTCAAAGCCAACATTACAATCTATTCCAATATCATTCGTCAGCACTTCTCTTCCTTATAAGCCTTGTAGAAAGCCTGTAACCAAAAACACAACAAATTGTCTGATCATTCCCTCAAGTCTTAGAAAGGTCTTAGAAAGTTTGTCACTCACTTGTCTATCAAAAACACCCATTAAAAATAACAAGCAACTAATGGAAGCACTAGGTTCATCTAAATTAAGATAAGGTCATATGCTCAACGTGGGGCCTATGCGCTGGCGTACATTCCATGCATAATGCATTCTTGACCGAGAAATTGATATGCTAAACATGCAAAAGAACAGATCAAATATGCTCCCCACAAAAAAGAAAAAAAAAAACTCTAAGGCAAGATTAAGAGGGCCTACAAAAGAAACAAAGGCATCACCCATGAAGGACTAAAGGCTCAGATAGCACACTAGTTTACATTTATTTTTGAAGCCAAAAGCAAAAGTGTGAGTGCCGACAATACGATGGAATTATGGCAAATCCCCTTCTACCTACATTTTGAGGAAATGCAGATATATATACATGTTATACTTACATGATTATGTATATTTAAGTCTCATTTGATGGAGCTATTAGTAGTAGAGCTTTTGAAAGTAGAGCTTTTATCAGTAGAGTTCTTGAAATAGAGCTTCTGAAAAAAAAAAAATTTGCTATTTAGTAACTATATTTTTAAAGTGCTATGAGTTTTTAACATCTATTTGGTAATTAAACTAAGAAAATACTTTCAAAATAAAATGATGAGAGACATAGCATTATACTTTTAACTATCTAACTAATAAAAAATTATTATTATAAATTATTCTAAAAGTATTGAAATATAGTAATCTCATATTATAATAATATTAAAATAATCATATTATAGTATAAAAAATATAATAACATTCTAATATAATAAGGATTATAACATAAAATTATTATAATATATTATTTTACTATTTTTTAATAATTATATTATAATATATTATTAAAATTGTGATCATTGTTATCTAATAATATAACATCATATTATTGTGGCATATAATTACAAAATTTTACCATTATATAGTATAATAATATTATGTTTGTATACTATATTATAATATTTTATAATATTATTATAGTATCTTATTTTGCACTACATAATATATTTTAATTATAATAATATTTTCATACAATTATAATAACTATATTTTATTTACAATATATTACATTACAATACATTATATTATTACAGTTATATTATATATTATTTTATTATTATATTAAATATATTATTGTTTTCATGGTTCAAATCTACGATTTTTAAGTTTGAAAATAGCTTCCTGATATTTGATAAGTAGAGCTTTTGGTGGAATAAGAAAGCATTTTTAAAAATTTTATCAAATACCATAAAATAATTCAAAAATGCTTTTAGGTCTTTAAAAGCACTTTTGATCCTTCAAAAGCATAGCCAAAAGGAACCATAGTTTTGAAGCCAAAAGCAACCTAATGGTGTAAGTATAAAGAATACGAAGGAATCATGGAAGATCACCTTCTACCTATATTTTAACAAAGGCATGCATACATATTATACATAGACGTTAAACATTGCAATACAAAAATATTTGCATGTTTTATTGTAGGTTCAAACTACTGCTTGCTTCATCCGGAAAGCCAAATTATCAACATCAAGCATGGGCAATAAAAATAACAAGCAAAACAAAAGCCCTGTAGAGCTCATTGCATGAAAAGATCATAGAGGAAAATAGTCATTCAAATGTGCAATTTGTATCATTAATTTCTTTTTCGAGATGATGCAGGATTATATTTGTGATACAAATGAGCAATTTGTATTATATTCTCATTGCATTGATAGAAAGCCTCCATTTTCCCTGATACAAAGCATTGGTTCTTGTCATATTTGATATGAAGTGTCAGTTTCAATCAAGATGATGCATGGTATTGATTTCACTTATTAATCAAGAAATCATTAGTTCTAACATTATAAACTAGGATGCAATACCAGATTCAATTGGGCTAATAAAAGGCACTTATTTTTGTATTGACTGGTGTAAAGGCAAAGGAATATCATCTTTTTAATAGAGCGATGCAAAGTAACGGCCTTAACTGTGTGACAATCAATCCCTATTTCGATGGATACCATGTCAACATTAAGTAGCTGGTATAAAATGTCTGTCTCTCATAATAAATTTGCAGGGTTATCAATCCTATTTGTTATAATAGGTGTTAAATTAATGGGAGTCCGATGCAATCCAGCACTCTTGGTTTGTAAAAAATACAAGGTATCAATTTTAATGCCCAATTGATGCAAGTATAATTTTTAGTTCTTAACTACTGCAACGTATCAGTTTATGGTTCTGTTTTTTAGTGTTGATACAAGTTATCAATCTTCTTGTGACACCCGGTTAAGTTTCCCTCGTTGCCGATAGCTGGCTTCAACCTCTCCCGTTGCCTCTCTTCTCCTGTTCTTAGTGTCACTGTGCTCTCTCTCTTATTCACCAGCGACCCCCCCTCTCTTCCTCCTCTCCTCTTCGGCTTCCTTCGCCGCGCCTCCTTCCTCACCTTCACTTCTCCCTCGTCTCCATCTTCGTTTGTCGTCACGGCCATCTCCTCGACCACCGTGACCCCCTCCCCTACTTTCCCTCTCTTCTCTTTCTTCCTCTTCTCGTTGCCGCTCTCACTGAGCTCTGGCGTCGCCATTCTTTGTCACGAAATGCCGTCGATGTTGTCGTCCTGGCCATCTCCTTCGACCACCTCCCAGATCTCCACCAGATCCCATCGCTCGCTGCCATCGTCTCCCTCTCCTTCGCCCGCCGCTGCCGTTGTGACTGGATCTATGGTGCTGCCGCCGAAGTCTTAGATCTCCCTCACTCCCTCTTCTCTGCCGTGGCACTTCCCTCCACCCACCGCCGCTGCTGCCGTGGCCATTCATCGTTTCCCTCCCCTCCCTCTGCTTGCAGTCGGCCCTGGCTTCTTCTGCCATCGCCGCTTCATCCTCATCCCACCTCCGTTGTCGGGCATCACCTAAGAACCGGCGACCTTCCATGTTTTCTCCCTCCCTCCGTCGGCTCACCGCCACTTTTTCTTCCTTTCCTCGCCATCGCTTCCACCATCGTCCTCCGCTGCTGCTGCCGCGCCTCCCTTCTCCGTTTTTCTCCACCAGCGACCCAAGAGGGTCCTCGTCCTCCAGCGCCATCGCCTCTCTTCCCTCCCTCCTTCGCCGCCGCAGCCATCCACCGCCGGCCGCTTCATCTTCGTCACCGTTGCCGCTCAGTCCTCTGCCATCCTCACGGTAAGCTCTGTCCAAAGTTCTCTGTTCCAGTCTTCTTGGATAGGCTGGGAGAAGATGATGGAGAGAAGACATAATGTCTTCTTTGGTGTTCGGCTGGGAGACGGGAGAGAGAGAGAGCAGAGATGGGAGGGAGAGAGAGAGAGAGAGAGCAGAGAGAGAGAGAGAGAGAGAGAGAGGGGGGAGGAAGCTAGAGGAAGCCAGAGGAACCAGTGAACCAACTGGTTCAAGTTGGTTCAAGCCTTGGGACTAATTTTAAATTAAAAAAATAAAAAAATATTAAGATTTAATTATAGAATTCATGGGAATTGGCTAGACTCACTCTGTAGATTCAAATGTGAGTTTAGAGATGCATAAATTGATCTCTATTTTATCCATAAATTATATGGTGTTCATGTTAAGTTAAAATAAAATGATTTGAATAAGGCCGAGGGAACGTATTTATTTAAAATTATATTGATCAAATCTGACCTTGTGAACTGAATTATTGTGATTAGCAATGAGTCTAGTTTTGGTAATGATGCTTAAATTGAATAACAGCTAAGGTAATCATAGGTAAATTTATCGACGAAAGTAGAAGCATTTTTGTAAATATTGCAAAGTTAGTGAAAACTTGTAAAATTAGAAAATAATTAAATTTAGGGTAAAAAGCAGTAAGTAGGGGGTTGCTAGACATTGAGTGAGAGGGGTAAAAAAGTTATTTTTAAATTTTGGGCTAGAGGGGTAAAATGATAATTTTTTTTAGTTATAAATTTTGATAAATTAATTATTTATGTGGGATTATAAGTGATCGATGACCATACATGTTGCATTGAGGAGCTATTGGAGTAACGATCTGAGGTAGGAGTTTTACACTCTACTATTATGTAATATGTTTTCATAACTTGCATGCCTGCATATATCATATATGGTTGGTTTTCTTTGTATGGTTTGAAATGAACATCATGAATTATTATGGATTTATGTATATTTATATATGATGGTATAGTATTTTGTTATAAATGATTTTTGGTTTAATTTGGGATTAGGAATTTTGGGTTTTCGGATACGATATGGCATGGTCTTCTGAAGGTGGGATGGGATAATATTCTGAAAATGGGATGGACATTGCTAGTACATGGTACCAGTTCTGGCAGAGGGAGTTGGTACCCTCTCTCACCTAGACTGGCGGCACTGGGGAAGGGGGTAAGCCCGAGGAAAGCCAGCGTAGAACAAAGTCATGGTATAGAACCTGACTGAGTTCATTTAGGCGGGGCACTAGCATATAAACCAACCTGGATGAAAGAATTATTGCCAGGTTAGGTTGTTTACACATAATACTGACGCTAGATTGCGATAGTATGTACTAGCAGTAATGCCTCGCGATGCATATTTGCTAAGGAAGGGGCTCACTTAGGGATGCCTTACGTACTGTGGTAAGGGGGGCCTAGTGGGCGTATTGCATATGAGTGAGGGCGACTTCTTTGGTGATGCCATGCGTACGAGTGCATAGATGGTTTGGTAAGGGATGTGGTTATCTGGATGTGGTGGCTGGTATGGTTATGGTAGTGGTTATATGGATGAGTTGGGTGGTAATGGTTATGGATATTATGGTTGGTCTAGGTAGGTTCGGTATGGTGATGGGTATCGGGGTGCGGTGGTTATTTTTGGTGCTTTGGCATGGTTATTTTCCTTGGTGTTAGTATTTGGATTTTGTTGGTTTGGTTATAAGTATGGTTATCCGAATGGTTTTGGATATTTTTTTGGTATGGACATTATTGGCTTTTTGGATGGTTATATATATTATGATATCTTTTGTTTAAACATATTTTGACTATACTAAAACTGTTTATTTGGCATATTCATGGTGGTAAGTGTAGAAATTTTACTGAGCTTTTTAGCTCATACCATTATATCTCATTTTTTTTTTGCAGCTGATGAGGAGGACATTTATCTGATAAATCAGAATTTTGGGATGGTCTCTAGGAGTGAGGATAGTTAAAGGTTTTTTCTCATTTTGTATTGATCAATTAAAAAGGAAGGTAAAGGATTGATATTTGATATGAAAAGTGATATATTTAAATTTTAGCTTCCGTAATTACGTTTTGCATATATTGAGGTTTAGGAAGCCTTGCGTGCTCTTGAGGTTTGGTTTAAGAGTACGCGGCCGTGTCGCGGTGCTCTTGGACCGGGTTCAGGATCGGGGGTCGTGACACTTCTAGCATACAAGATGTCAGTTATTTTGGAGATCTAATCAAGCTAATTAATATAAACATTGGTTGGCTCCTGAAGCTCACAAGCTTGGCTAGAAAATTGTCAAGTTATCTCGTACAAGGCATCTGCTATCTGTCAAATTTTCAATTACCCTTATAAAATTTTAGTCACACATGACTGCTGCAATGTACCAGTCCAGCACAAGAATATGTCAATTGTTCTTTAGACATTAATAGCCAATATTTGCTGACCATTCTTCATGGACTAACAACCAAAGCCTGAGCCAATAATTCAAGTATGAAGTCTAGACATCTCATTATAAAAGTAGCATAATAACTGAAACAATCTACCATATCCTTTATCATCCACTCACCCACAAGATACATGATTGTTCATGCTTATAGAAGGATCATGAGTTAGTCACAAATGAAGATATGCCCTCCAAAAGGTAAATTATAATACAATCCAGTAGAAATGGGAAAATATATAAACCAAGACCTTGAGAACAAGAAAGCTCAATCCTCTTCATCATAAAGTTGTCTCCTTATCCACTGCTTGCATAATCTTCCTCTCTCATTGATGCTCCATCCTCTTCCTCGTAAAGTTCTCTCCTTTTTCACTGCTTGCATGATCTTCCTCCCTCATTAGATCGTAGAGGTATAAATATAATATATGTGGACGCTCCACCAATGCCTCTGAAAGTTGAAAGATTTGCCCTGAATCTAGGCCTGCGTTATAACAAGTAGAATTGATCAGACACAGACAGGTTGGGCTTAGAGAGAGAGAGAGAGAGAGAGAGAGAGAGAGAGAGGATTTGGCTCACATGATACTCTCTTCTCAATCTGGTGGGCATTGTTGTAATTCATGAGGATACAGCACGTAAATTATCAGCACGGAAGATTCCATTAAACCAACACTAAAGGGAAAAAAAAAAGAAATGGAACTCAAATTAAACAGACAACCAAAAACAGTGAATTCAAAAGATGCAATACCTAAAGCAACGCCCATTTCCATGGCCAGACACTTCAACTGCAAGAGAGAATCTATGGTAAGCCTAGTAAAACAACAGTTAATATGATGTTTGCCAAATGAAAATAGAGCCATGACTGGAAAACATACTCAGATCTGAATTGGCCTTGCTGAAGACAGAAGCAGGTGGATAGATTCCTGTCTATCGATTCTGTAACTGCGAGGGTTCTTGGTATAGAATAAAACTGTGGTTCTATCGTAGTTTTGGACTCTCACATCAGGGATCTGTTGAATTATGGGCCAGTCGGGGGAGCCCTCAAGGCATCTGAGAAGCACAGTTTGGCTGCAAGTCAGATGAAATTGCTGAAAATTCCGGGGAGGCGATTGATGCTGATCCACAAGTGTCCTCAACCAATCTGGAAGGCTCTCTACTACTTGCTGCTGCACTGACGGTGAAGCATCAGTGGACATTTCCAATTGATTTAATTTTAGGTCTAGGCTTCGCAGCTCATTTAGATTCTCCACGTACTGCAACGTTGGGCAAGCCTCAACAATCAAATGCCTGAGTGCTGGAAGAGCTGAGATTGCTTCCAAGCTCTGATTGTCCTTGACAATGAGAGTACCGCTAAAAGAGGGAAGGTTCTTGATTTCTCTGAGGCTGTGGGCTCCAACGATTAAAATCTTCTGCAAGTTGGAGACATGCCATAAGCCTTCTGGAAGTGCTCTCAGATTGGGACATTCCTCCAGCGTCAAGTCTCGGAGACAAGGCATCAACCTGGGCGATGCTCTTCTTCCATGCTCAGGAGCAACCTGATCCCACTGCCCTAAAGACCACTCTTCCCATTTGAACATGTGGCGGAGTCGCAAAAGTTCAAGCTCAGGAAATGATGTCGCTTCTAATGCAGGGTAACCCAGAAATTCAGGACCAATGGTCACGATTGCATCTGCTTGGGAAATCTGAACGTATTTCAGCTGGGACAGCTGGCCCAGCAGGGGAAGCTGCGGGCAGGAAAAACAACCGAATACCACCACCTCTTTTAGCTCAGGAAAGGAGGAACCCAATGAAGAAGTCATCATCCACCTTGGAAATCCGCGACCAAAGAAATTCACCATGCGCAGATATTGAAGGCTTGATGGAGGGGAGAGTTCGTCATGTATCTGCTCAATTCTTTGGATTGTCTTCTCGTCATAATATGGTGGATTACTGCCTGCAGCATTCATCGGCATTGATCTTGACAATTTCAGCCCCCTAAGCAAGGTTTTGTTCGCAATTGCTGAAGCCCCTATCAGTGCCCTCTCCAACTTGTCGATGCCCAGATATCTGATCTCTGACAGAGACTGCAACTCTTCCAGGTCGCATCCCTCGTGTTGCAGGCCACCATGGCCATCGCTACCCACCACAAATCCTTCAAGACGGTTAAGCTGTTTCAGTTTCCCTATTCCTTTTGGTAAGTATTGTAAAGGGGTATCTTCAAGGCGGAGGCATCTTAGATTGCACAATCTCGTGATGCTGTTGGGTAGGGTGTGCAAGAATTTACAGCCTGTGAGACACAAGTTTTGCAGGTTTGAGAGGCACCCTATGGATTCTGGTATTTCCCTTACTGTTGTACGATCAAAATCTAAGTGCCTTAGGTGTACTAGATTTCCCAAGGAACTTGGAAGAGTATCCATCAGAGCATCAGACAGATCCAAGACACGTAACCGGTCAAGTTTTCGGAAAATATCATCAACTGGAACCTCCACTGGTGTATGAAGGTAGAAAATCAGTGTCCTCAAACATCCTTGTGCTATTATTTCATCAGGAATGACCACTCTCTCCCCACGGTTTGCAATCGACAGGTGACGAATTTTTGTTAGTGGATTTGTATCTAACAGTTGCCCAGCGCTGACAGAAATGCTCTCATCTCCTATCAAAAACTGAGCTAGGGAGTGGAAACTACCATGCATTATGCATATAGACTCACCTACATGTAAGGGATGTGGTTGCAAAAGGTTCCTCCATAATAGCTCAAAATAATAATCTTCGGCTATGTCTTCCAGCAACATATTTCCTCGATTTCTTATGAAACCTTCTGCCACCCAAAATCGAATGAGATCTAAATGAAGGATTCTGTGGGCTATGTCGTCATAGATTCTGTGGTCTACAGGGTACAATGAGCAATAAAGGAAGCATTGTTTCAGTTCAGGCCTTAAATCAGCATAACTCAAGAATAGAGCTCCAGGGAGCTCTTCATGTAGCTCAGTCATGGACCATGCATCGCTCTGAAGAACCTTGTCCCATTCTGCCTTGCTTCTTACCTTTGATCTTAAAAGCCCGGCAATAGCCTTAATTGCAAGAGGAAGACCATCGCATTTTTGGACAATTTTCATACCGGCTTCTTTTAAATCATGGATCACTTCTTCCCCATCTCTGAACACATTTTTGCAAAGCAATATCCAACCGTCATGATCATTCATTTTGTTAACACCATAAATATTTGCTCCCATGTTCCTTGCAATGCTTTCATTTCGAGTAGTCACTAGGACTTTACCACTAGCACTTGCACTCAGTAAAACATTTCTTAGTAGGTACTTCCACACATCTGCCCTCCATACATCATCTAATACAATAAGAAACCTTCTGCAAAGGACAGAGGCAAGTATGGATGCAAGCTCATCCTTACTTTCAGCCTTCCCATGATCCTTTCCTGCCTTTCTAATTATCACTTTCAATAACTCTCTCTCTGAAAAATTTTCAGAAACAAAAGTCCATATTCGTATCGGGAAGTTTTCAACCATCCTTTTATCATTGTATATCCGAAGAGCAAGAGTGCTCTTGCCAATTCCACCCATTCCAGTAATGCCAAAAACTTTACATTTATGTCCATCTTCTGTAACCAATGACTCGACGAGACACTGAGTACCCTCCTCAATTTGTGTTCCAACAATGTCAGACTTAACTAACAAAGATGTTGTTTCACGGGTATTTTCTTTAGTCCCTTCACCATGTGGGCAAGACTTCTGTAGCATAGACATTACTAATCTGTCCTCTTTAATTTCATCTAATCTTACGTTGATATCTTTAATTCTGTTAGCTAAATCATGACAGAAATTTATATTGCTATAGCTAGAGCTCATAGAAAGGGGATTGGGTAGCAACAATTTCTTGCCCTCAATCTTGCAGAGGTCCAAGATATCATCAACATCATACATGACATCTTTGAGCTCTCTCACCCAAGTGCGAATCACTTGACTTTCAAACATTCTGCATTCCGCATCCTCAAGCACGGCTTTTATGACCACCAGCCTCCTTTGAAGGCTTTTGAGTTCATCCTTTACACCCAGTACCTTGCATACCTCCTCCTCAACAAACCCTGTTAGCTTGCTCATCAACCCTGGCACAAAGTCTTGTAAGATCATCACCATTTCTAGGGAAAAGCAGAAAACAAGGGGCTATCTTTGGCTTCCGAGAGAATAGATTGCTCAATTTGACATGCAAAGAAACCTTGCGAGCTTATGTACAGGGCTGAAGGACCCTACACTTTTGGTAGCTGCAATGTCCCAATCCACTGAAGTTAATCAGTTGCCCACAGAAAATCTTGGCCAGTGGAATTACCATAGAAAATGTGGAAGGTCAACCACATCTATTGATTGAATTTTACCTGGTGTTGATCTGCGGGAAGCTTAAAAAAATCAGTAAAGATAAACCACTAGCAATGCCAAGTCATGATTTAAACAACTCATTAGCAGGCTGTAATCTGTGTATGTGTTTTGTAGTATTTAAAACACATGATGTTTTGTAGTATGCTATTAGAGTTGCTCAGCACTTATTATGAAACTAGATTTAGTGCAATAGTCTACTAGGAGTATTTAAAACATACCGTAATATCAAAATGCCTGTGTGAGAACCCATACTAGTGATTGTTTAGTCCAATATCGGATATATACTGCGAAAATCCTAGATTTTTATATAGGATCAAGGAGTCCAAATAATAACTTATTGCTTAGCCTTTTTAGGTGAAGTCCTAGGTTGTTACAGTCCGTCAATCATGATATCAACACTTTTTGACATAGTAGCCAAAACTCCTATAAGATTACATATGAATTGAGTTAGAGAAGAACAAAAATTGGGTTGTTTGGAGAGAAATGCTTTAAAATTTACTATCAATAAATACACATTTAGAGGTGAAGCCACAAAATTTACTACTTACTATCATCACACAAGTTATAAAGTTTACTACCATTACTACCATCGTACAATACATAAGAATTATATATACAAGCTTTCTTATACAAAGTTATTAGGCTATAGGCTCAATCCTTTATTCAGCCATATTAACTATGACTGCTGATTATTTTTTTTTTCTTTTTTTCAACTTTCTACTTTAAATTTGCCTTCAGAAGTTTTGCGTGATATATGTGGAAATAGAATAGCATTAAAAGCAAATTGCTTGTTTCTTTAACCTTTTTATTTTGGTTTGTGACCTCTACTATGGTAAAGCTTTAAAATGTCATAAGAGTTAATCCAAGCAAAACAAGCCATATTGATTCCTTCCATGGTTCTTGTGTACCATCCTAGTTTGAGGAGGATCCTTCTTCTTGCCTCATTACACTAAGTAAAATAAAGTTTATCTTTATGACAGTGAGAGCAATTTCAAGCTAAAATTGTATCTAAACATTCCATCACCTAACATTTTGTATCACATTGAGAAGTTGACACTATCTATAGTCTGACTCAGTAAAGATGTTGTTAGAATTTATCTTGGAATTCATAAGCTCAAGAAGGATATTTTTTCTATATCCATATAAAACTTCAAGCCTACTCTGTATAGTCTCAGAATTTAAAAGACAAAGAAAGACATATTTTTATGTCCTTATAGAACTTTAGTCTTAGTTCATGTAATACATTATATATCCCTCTTCTATATAAGCACATCTAGCACTGGCTTTCAGAGCATCTTGGATAACTCAAAGAATTATTATGAGAGTTCAAGAGAGAGTCCTGTTGGGTGTGAGCGGGTTTAGGGGTTTGTTAGAAAGAGTCTCTGGTGAGGAAGTAATCCTTATAATTTTAGAGTTTGGCAAGAAATAGTTCTTTCAAATATTTTCATAGTGAAATTCTTTGCTTTCCTTTGCTTGTCAATGTAGGCCAGTGGACCGAACCACGTAAATCTCTATGTGCTGCCTCTTGTTTGGTTTTACTCTCTTATTTTCCTTATCGATCTTTCATCCCTTGCATGCCTTTATTGTAACAAGTGGTATTCCCTTGTAAGCCTGATTTTGGAGCATGTGCAGGGGAGTTGATCTTTGATAGACTGCTACAATATGGATCTTGAAGGAGTGCAGCTAATTTGCATGAATGGTGAGGCTGCCTTAAGCTTGAAGCAGCTCAAATTTGAGAGTAGCATAGATCTTAGCACACTTGATCCCTAATCCTATTTGTTGCTCAAGAAATAGGGGCACTCCTTCTGTCACGGATTCAACCGGAGATCATCGGCGAAGGTGGAGGTGAGGAGGCCTTGAGGTTCTCGAGGGACTCCTTTTGGGTTGCCGATGGAATCAGACACAAACGAATAATGGTAGCCAAGCAATAAAGAGAGCCAGCAGGTGATCGAGGAGTCGACATCATGTTCACTCCATTGGTGGAAGCCACTAGAGGGCCTCAAATCTGGGTCTGGCCCATCGTGAATCTAACACCCAATTAAGATCTGTTGATGATCTTAGTAGGAGTCTTCCCTTTGATAATAGAGATTCTTTTTTTTTTCGATGGTGGGAAGAGAGGAATCGCAAGGACTGGGAGGGCTGGAAGTAGTAGAAGAATATGGCTTTGCAACCTAGTGGTAAGGTTGAATCATAGTTGCTCTCCTATGACTAGCAAATTCAGTTGCTAGATCTTGATGTCTTGCTAGTGCAAGGTGTCATTGGAAGAGAAGGTCACAGGTAGTCGTGTGGTGCAGTAAGGTCCATCACGCCCTCACTATTGCGGCTTTAGTGCAATCCCATTTTCGGTGTGATCAGAGGCCATCCATGGTCTTAGTGAAGAGGAGGAAGGCCGTGATCTCTCCTTCATCGCGCCGATGTAGTGCTGGTGTTTGAGTGGGAGCAATAGAGGTGGCTAGTAGTGCGCTGCATGGTGGCCAATGGAGCTTCGATCAATGCTTCCCTAATCCCTTATTTTTACAATAGAAATAAGGGTGTTTCTTCTACTACCATAGTTTGTCCATGAGCTTTTGAGCAAGCCTTCAACTTGGTTCCCCCAGTAGTGACCACAATAGGAGGATTGACAATGGCTTCGTCATAGGCAGCCATGCTCAGACAGGAGAGAAGAGCACCGGCATGAGATTGCCTGGCGTCAGTGAGACATGGTGAGTGGTGGCAAAGTTCGGTGTGCTACTATAGGGGGTGAGGAAGAAGGGAAAAAAAGAGTTTTTTGGTCCCCTTTTGTTGAAAAAAAGTGTGCTATTCAAGCTTCAATAAGTTTGAAATAAGTCTAGGATAGAGTTGGAATAACTTTAAAATAGAAGGAGTAACTATTTCAGGAAGGCTATTTCTGTGAGCTCAGTTGATTTGATGGATACCCATTAGTTGAAAGGCTTATTCGGAAAGTTTGGTTGGTTGAGAGACTTATTTGGAAAGTCTAGTTGGTTGAAAGGCCAATTTGGTAAGCTCAGTTATTTGAAAAGCTTATTTGGTCAGCTTAGAGCCTTATTTGATGAGTTCAATTAGTTCAAAAGCCTATTTGGTGAGCTCGGTTGGTTGTGAGACTTATTTTGTGAGCTCAGTTAGTTGTGAGCTTTATTTGGTGAAGCTCAATTAATTGAAAGGCGTATTTGGTAAACTTAGAAATTCTCCTATTATTTTGGTCAAAGGCCTATTTTTTTTGTTAGAGATGATAACAAAGTTTGGGACTGAGAAGTTTGATCACATTAATAACTTTGGCTTAGGGCAAGTTAAGAAGTATGCTATCTTGATGCAATAAGAACTGCAGAAGATGTTACTTAGAAAGAAATGCATGCCTCCTAAGTCGAAGGAGGAAAAGAAGGAAGATAGGGATGCCAAGGCTCTAATTGCAATACAATTGTAGTTTTCTGATGAGCTATTGCATGAAGTTATGGATGAGAAATGACTGCTTCGTTATGGTAGAAGTTAGAGTCATTGTATATGAAAAAAATCCCTAGTAGAAGAGGTTAAGCAGCCTTTTTCTCTAAAATTTTAATTGAGAGATAGACAATAGGTAATATAAGTGACAGCTAGGGAGAAGGATTGGTGGTCAAAGGGTGATCCAATGAAAGGGACTCGACTAATGATGGAGACAAGTCCAAATCAAAGTTAAAGCATAGAAATTTGATCTGCCACTATTGTAAGAAAAAAAGGTACATTATGGCCAACTATTATAAGCTAAAGAATAAGTAGCAGAATGGTGATAATTAGGGTCAGAAGAAAGTTGATAAGAGTACTAAGGCCAGTTTGGTGGAAGGAGATTGTGATGATTTTGATCATATTTTCTCTATGACTGAAGAAGCCTGATTAAAGGATGACTAAATTATATATTCGACTTATTCCTATCATATATGTACTAAAAGGGATTGGTTCTCCACATGTAAGTCCATTCAAGGTGGAGCTGTGCTAATGGGCAATGATGCCAAATGCCATGTTGTTGGAATTTCAATAGTTCAAATTAAGATGTTTGATGGTATAGCGAGAACTCTGCTAGATGTTCAGCATGTTTCAGACCTGAATAAGAATCTCATCTCTTTGGGCACTCTTGATGAGAACAGATTGATATATTTGGTTGAGAATAAAATTATGAAGATCAGCAAATGGGCTCTTATTGTGAAGAAAGTCAAGTGGTCTAAGAAGCTATATATGTTACAGGGTTCCACTATGGGTACTATATCTAGGAGTGGTAAAATTGAGCATAACACATTAATATGTCTTGAACTTAACATGAAATAAATGAGTTTGAGTTAACCTTAAGTGGGTTCATGTTGCAAATGTGTTGCTATAATTATGACATGAAATCATTGTGTCATGTCACAGGTTGTCCCGCTAATCAAAAGTGATTCGTTTAGGACCTATTTAGTTTATGACATATTAAGTGGACCATGTTAAGCGGGTCAGATCGTGTTTATTCATGTTAAGCAAGTTGTGTCTATTTATGTTGAGCGAGTTATGTTGTACCAATCTAATATGATTTGTTGATTAAACAGGTTATACGTGTCATATCATGTTACCTGTGTAATAATTGTGTTCTAATCATGTTTGAATTTTTGATATGATTAATTAATCATATCATATTTGTGTCAACTCATATACTATTATACCTTAACTTTAAACAACACGAACATGATACAAAACTTGAATTGCCATTCCTAACTATATCTTCATCCTCCGCATTAGATTCATTGCAGCACACTTTTCTAATTTAAATTCTAGGTACTTCTATGGTTGAGTAGTTTAGAATTGGTAGGGATAAACTAAGCAGAGAAATAAGTCCATCACAGAAATATAATTTTGAAAACTTGGTACCTTATGCTTTGACAATAGTATAGGGGAGTTAATTTTGGTAAGTCTCTTTTGATAGCCAAGCTTAAGCATTTTTTAGAGTTGATTGACATATACAACACACGAGATGTACTCAATTGGAGGTATATGAAGAAGGTGGAGAAAGATCTCAGCTATCTTTTCAATATCACTTGCAAATTTAAGCCAAGGTGGAGATTTGTTATAGTTTATCTTAAAATTCACAAGCTTAAGAAGGGTATAGGGTATACTTTTCATATCCATCTAGGACTTCGGTCTTAGTCCATGTAGTCTTAGAATTCAGAAGACAAAGGATATATTTCCATATCCTTATGAAACTCTAGTCCTAGTCCATATAGTACACTATATGTCCCTTTTCGTTATAAGCACATGTAGTGCTGGCTTTTAAGGCATCCCGGATAAGCCAGAAAGTTATTGTGAGAGTTCAAGAGAGGGTCCTATTGAATGTAAGAGGGTTTAAGGATTCGTGAGAGGGAGTCTCTGATGGAGAAGTGATCCTTATAATTCTATAGTCGTGTGAAGAATAATTCTTATAATCTCCAAATATTTTGATAGTAGAATTCTTTGCTTTTCTTCATCCGTGGACATAAACCAGTGTATCTCTATATGTTTGCTTTCTTATTTGATTTTACTCTCTTATCCTTCTTGCTAAACTTTTGTCCCCTGCATGCATTTGTCATAACATATGTAATAGAGATATATGTTTCATTTTATCTATCATGCCCTAATCCTATTCATAAAAAATTACGTGTATGACATGGCTACATAATCCTTAAGGGTGAATTTCTTAAAATATGCAAGGCCTTCAAAAATACCTATAATCAATTCATATAGATGCATTTTGTAAAGACATATTCACCTCAAATTTTACCAAATGTAAATCTCATCAAAACCACCACTAAATTTGTTTTGAGTATTGAATTAAAAAATAGGAATTCAACCCCTTAGTAAATAAAAAATCCTATATATATATAATTATCTAAATAATATCAGGTTACCATAATTTTCATTCTAGATTAAACTATTTGTTACTACTAGCAAACCATACTAATTTACAACCACTCTAATTTACAAACTCTTCTTTGATCAAAAGCCATATTCTACTTTTATATTACAAAACAAATAACCTTTTCCTCTGAGCACATTTTCCCAAAATGTACAACCATTATCCTCTAAGTCATTGCATTTGTAAAAATAAGTGTTATGCCCTAAACCCATCACCCAGGCTGGGATTTTGATATAGTCGCATAATTCCTAAGGCATGATCCTAGGAAATATGCAAGGCCTTCAATTTTGAACCACTAATAACATGAGCAAATATATCCCAAGTATTTCATTAACAATTATCAATCCAAAATGCAGGGTTTAGATACATTTGGTACTAGACCCAAATGCTAGCTACATTCTCACTAAAATTTTCGAACATGAACCCTAAAGCTAGATGTCTTGCAACTTTGAAAAAGAAAATGCAACAATAATAATGTGAGCTAACAGCTCAGTAAGAAATCTCTTTCCACTCACATTAACATGAATTAAGCATAAATAGGAGAAATTAACAAAATATTCTCATGTCAATTGATTCAAATGTCAATCATTAAGTGATATAGATGTACAGATTCAATCAATTAGCATGCTGTCCATAATCATAACTCATGCTAGTACAATTGCTACATATGCCAAATTTCATAATCCACGTGGCAATGTCATCCCATAACAAGTTTAGATGTGTAATTTATATATATATCGAATTTCATATTCTTAATTTATGATAGTTCAGACTTATTTTAATTTTACACATTGAATCCAATACTTTGGCATTTAGACTAATCATGACCACACTCTAGTTAATGGCCGGCTACACAAATGTCACACCACATCTAACAACTTCAATCAGCGCTACAGTACATAATGCATCCCTAGGCAATATGCTCGCCATAATATACAAGGCATCACTAGGCAATATCTTGCCACAATACGCAAGGCGTCATTAGGCAATATGCTTGCAACAGTACGCAATACGTCATTAGACAATACCCTTACCATAATATGTAAGGCTTCACTAGGCAATATGCTTACTATAATACGCAATTCATCACAAGCCAATACTCTCACACGACGAGCATAATGCACCCACCTCATTTTTATACTTCCTCATCATCATTCTAAATAATTAATTTTAATAATTTAATAATATATGATATTGGCATATCTTGAATATTCAAATGGAATGAGAATTAATATTAAAATCATGCAAGTGCTTGTGTGCAAGACTTCTTACCTCTAATAGGGGTACCATTGGCCAAAAATATCAGCTTAGATTGCAAGGATGCCTATTTCATCCAAATGAATTTAAAACTAAATTAATAAAATTGAATAATTTGCCTTACCCATAATTCCTTAAATAAACAAATGAGTCCTAATTTCTAATTTCCTAAGTTTTAAAATTAACTTCCATCATTGGTGATAACCTTAATTTATTTGCAGCATATAACCTAATATTAATAATTAAAGAGGTAGAATCTTACCTCCACTAGATGGTTAAGAGAATTAGGTTTGGATTACAATCACCAATCAAAGCAATCTTACTGCTAAAACTAGAGACTACAAAGAGAGAAAATATTAGAGAGAGAAGGTAGGGCTAGAGAGAGAAAATTCTAGAGATAAGCTTGAGAGAAAAAATTTTAGAGAGGGTGGGGCATAAAGAGAGGAAGTGGCAAAGAGAGAGGCTTAGAGAGATACACTTATATGGAGAGAGAGTTAAAAAGAGAAATAAAGGAAAATAAAATAAAATTCAAAATAATAAATAACAAAAACAGGGGAAATAAGGACTAGCAGAGTTGGGGCTCAAGTGGCACCCTTAATAGATTGCAGTGCGGCGCTAAGTAGCCTTCTCCTCTTTGTTCACCAGAGAGTAGAGGTTTCAGCCTTCTCACTTTTCTTTTCTTTTCTTTTCTTTTTCCCTTAAGGTATTACAGTAAGAGAAATAATTTAACGGGCATAGAACCTAGCAAGTATTAATATACCCTCTTAAGAGTTAATTTAAATCTAATTACATTTGGATATACAGTAAATTTCATAAATATATGAAGGTTCTAATATTACAATCATATACACATTATCAATCTAACAATAAATAATTAATAGACCATAAAATTTCATTTAACTCTAATTCAATTGTTTTATGTTTTGTAATATAAAATCTATTTTGTTAATTCGGTCTTCGTTACGCCTGCTCACGATTAGACTATCATGTATCAGCTCATGAAAAGGTAATACTTTCTTGTCATGTTCCAGCTCATGATGGGGCAATATCTTATGTTACATTTTTAGCACATAATAGGATATTTAATGAAGCTAATTATCAATAAATATGTGTATATTATCATCAGCTTAACGTAACCAGACCAATCTACTATTATATAAAGATAAGATTTGTAATGCAATTAAGATATCAATTCCAAATAAAAGCTCCATCCCAATTTAAAGTAATAATTTGGACCATAAGTATTACAAGAGCAATTTTATTTTAATATCCAATTTGTATGTAACAATAATTATGTATATAATATATTAATTTTTTAGAAATTAAAAAAAGCAAATAATAAATCATGCAGTTCTCTATCATGCTAATATTTTTAAATAATTTTCTAATATTCTTTAAAAATTGTTTTCCTCAACATCATTCACATAGAAAATACCACCAAAGGTCAGTTTATTCACCTATTTTCTTTTCTTCCTCAGTCGGAATGAAAAGCGGCACTGCACCCCACGAAAACAAGATGAGAAAAAATAGAAGAAATAAGGTCTTTATCCTCTCCTTTTCTTCTCCATGGTGTGTGTGAGAGAGGAGGAGGGGAGTGAAAATTTTTCCTCTCGTATCTCCTTTCTAGTGACCGACAAGATGAGGAGCAGAGCGAACAAGAGATAGAGAGAGGAAGAAGGGAGCAAGTGGGCGAGAGAGGGAGGCGGAAGAGAGTAAGGAAAAGTTGAGAGGAAGAAAGAATGAGAGAGAGAGAGAGAGAGAAAAAGAAAGAGAGAGAGAGAGAGAGAGATAAGGAGAGGGGGAGAGGTCGCCTGGCGACATAGTCTCCTTAATTCCGTGTTCTCTAGAAGCTTAGACCGTGTGCAACCACAAGTTGATGAGCAATTTGGCCGACAATAAAGACTTTTTTTAATTTCGTTTTCTGTGTAAGGTTAGATTTGGGGGAGGTTCTCTAGAAGGTTAGACCGTATGCAACCACAAGTTGATGAGCAAATTGGTTGAAACCTTTGCCATTTGTCTTGGCAGTGTTTTGACATTTGTATGTAAGTTATTTCTATCTTTTGACATGTGTCTTGGCAGTCTTATCATGATTAGTTCTTTAAACATCACTAGTGTGAAACCTTTGACATCCCTCGGCAGTCTTAGAGTGGAGGCACCCCTAAAACCTGAATTGGTCTTTTGGAAGTACAGAGCCATTGGAGAAGTTGGGTTGGATTTCTCAAAATAGGTTGTGATATTGATTTTTTTTTCCTGCTTTTTTCTCCTCTATTTATTTTATTGTTGGATATGGACATTATTTTCCTTATTCTAGGTTCATGGGGTACCTACTAACTACATATTTTCTTTAATAGGAAAATGGAAAAATCAAAGACTCCACAATTGATATACTAAAATTTCAGAAGTTCAGAATATACATAAAAACTGAAGATTGAGAGTAAAAATAGGAAAAAAAACAAAAAAGAAAGAAGGCTGAGAACAAGAAAGAAGGAAACAAGAACTACAAGAAGGAGAAGCCTCATCTTACTTTTCCACTAACTATATGTTTAATAATATGCAACTGTATCAAGTCTAACATCCTAAGCATTTAGGACTAGTAATATATTTCAGCAATAGACTTTCTTGCTTTCCTTAGCAAATATCACTTTATTTGAAGAAGTTTGAGATTATTTAATTTAAAAAAAAGAAGGTATTGGATTTTGAAGAGTGACTCATGCTCAAGAGTTTTGATTTAGAATAGATTGAGAATAGTTTTAGTTTCTATGGATGATTGATTGCGCAAAGGCAGTGAATGACTTTTGCAAAAAAATGTCTTCTTATCCAAGAATAGGATACTAATTCTCTTTTGGAAAAAATAAAAATAATCCAAGAAAGATACTTAATGGATTGATTGGCAACATGTTATGCTACGGTGAATCAATTCGAGTTAGTTTGTAGGTAGCAGAGAGTATCTCAACTTGGCAAACCGGTGCCTTTTTTTTGACTCATTTGCTGAAGCTTTTCCAATGCCTCTTTTTGCTGGTCAAGCTAAACTAATGCTTTGAGTGACTATATGTCTGCAACCTTTGTAGGTAAGAAAGAAATCGAGAATATAATAACTACTACTAATCCACATTTTATTAGCATGCTTTATATAATAATTTTTAAGTGTAAAATTGACATATTACATAAACAAAATATTTATTGGGTGGTGCTGCATTATTATCAGGTCATAATCATAAATGATTCAATCAAAATGAAGCAGTCAAATTGCTAACCTTGAACCTAACACATTTGATAAAATATAGTAGGATTGACCTTATTTGTTGTATGAACTTAGATGTGTCCCGTTCAAACTTTGTGTTGGATTTTTGAATCAGGTTGGCCGGTAAGGCTAAGACAGCTAATTTTTTTAACTAAGCCTTGCCTAAATAAATGAGCTTGATCAAGTTAATGTTGGGCACACTTGAAAGGCATGCCTCCTTCTGGTGCTAGTTTTAAGTTGAAACTAGGACAAGGTAATAGACCACCTTATTGATGCTTAAGGTGGAGAATCAATGAGAGGATTAGGGAGGTTGGAGCTTGCAGTGGATACCTCCACCAGGTGGAGGATGAACTCACCACCAGCAACCAGGTGCATGACTGAAAAAGATTGTAGATAATAATGTGCATAAAGTTGCCAAAACTTTAGTAATGTAAATTACTCAAAAAAGAGATCTATCAATTACTTCTTAGTAGCTTTGTTACTGATGCTCCAAGTTCATGATGAGTGCATACGTCCAAAAAGAAAAAGAGAAAAAAACCGTGCTATTGTGAGTTTCATTTATTGCTCCTTGAAAATGTTAACATAAACTATCTTGAAAGCATCTTTAGTAGACAGTATCACTTGGAAAGTATCTTTACTAGACCAAGTACTTAAGTTTATTTTTATTTTTCTTCATTAATGTAAACCATCAATTGTACTTTTTCTTTTATACTGTTTGTTCTTGCTCCATGCCAGCAAAGGATTCCATGCTTGTCCAACTTGTATCATAGCAAAGTTTTTCTACTCCAAAATAGTTTATATTTTGAGCCATTTTGGCTTCATATGGAAATTGATTTTCTTAAGCTCTTAAATGCATAGACTTCATAAATTATAATGTATTCATCTTTTTTCTACTTTTCTGCCAATATTTATATTTTTAACTTCATTCAGCCTTTTCTATATATCTAACTTTTGCTTGCGCAATTTTTTTCTTTAAGTTTTCTTTTATTGTTTTCTTTTCTTTTCTTTTCTTCTTCATCATATTCTTTTTTCTCCTTGTCATCCCCAATTTTTCAACTTCAATTAATTTTTCACTAATTTTTTCTAATAAAATCTATTAACCAATATTCTATTTGCAATTCTTGATTTTTGTGACAAAAATATATAAGTTCAAGATCTTTGCATTCCTAACTCAAAAAATTTAGGACTTGTTTAGTTCGACATCATAATCAAAATCAAAATTGAAATTGAATTTCATTAAAATCAAAATTAAAATTGCTCATTCCCCCATTTGTTTCGTTAACATGGGAATTGAAATCAGTCATAATCGAAAGCTTGGGTAGGCTAGAATTTTGGATAGGTTTGTATGCCAAAAATGCATCAAAAATTATTAAGGATATCTATAAAATCAAATTCACCATGAGAAAAAAGAAAAATAGTTTTATAAAAAATGCCAAGTAGATTCTATCATAACTCAATAGAGTCTATTAAGAAGTGGCTAGAAATATCAAGACAAGGACCAACTCACCCCTGTTGGTAGTATAGTCAAAGAGCTTAAAGAAAGCATCAAGTGAGAAGAAAAAGAGGAAGGTGTCAAATGAGAATAGATTGAAAGGAGGATATGTTGGGTTATAGTTGGCTCGATAGATCTATAATCTTCAATGGATGGTCTAGCTTTCAAATCAACCTAGCATATGATTTGAATTTTAGGTAGAATCAAAATTAGATTCTAATTTAATCTAAACAAATGATTAAAATTAGAATTAGTATTTTTGATTTCGATTCAAGAGGACCATTTCCATGGACCAAATGGGCCTTTAGATCTTCACCATAAAGCTTAGCAACTTATGTCTATAGGTGGCGTCAATGAGTTGATCTATTCAAGGTAAAGGAAAGTTTTCTTTAGTGCAAGCCTTATTGAGGTCGATGAAATTGGCACACATTCTCTTCTTTCTATCAGCTTTCTTCACCATTATTATATTAACCAACAATCTAGGGCAGTTTACTTCTTTGACAAATTTGGTCTTGAGGAGCTTATCCACCTCTTCCTTCAACCGCCCATATTTCTCGGAATCATAAGCATAATCCTGATAATAGCGGTAATACTTGTTCACATCTCTTTTTTTCAAATTTCCTTTCATCTTTTGGGCCATTGGAGATAGAACTTGTCCTTCTCAAGGTATTTAGTGGGTTGAATCACTCATCACACCAAGATAACCTTCTCAATTTTTGTAATGTTACTTTGTACTTTCTTCGCTTCTTATCACCTCCCTTTTACTCTTCGTAGTCAAAGCACTTGTCACACCTCATCCTGCTAACTAGAGTTAGGCTCATTACATTATCTTTTACATTATTTTTGTAGAGTTTAAGATGCTTAGGCTTGGATCCTATGGTTGAAATGAAATGAGGTATTAGTAGATGAAGATAAATTAGATAATCTGATATTAGCCTTATAAATTACATAATTTATAATCCTTGTAAGTTATGTTTAATTGAATTTTAATATACTAGTAAATTGATAAATCAAAAAAGAATCAATCCTTGTGCAATTTCTAGGATAACAGTTAGGAGTTATGAGGCCGTGTTATGTCTTCAACCTAGTTGGTGAGTTGGTGTTATAGTGCTTCTTATCTAGGAGGAGACAACCACCTTGCACTTTCACCTTGAAGCCTTTTTGGCCTTTATGTACTTTCTGCTCTACTCAGCAAAACCACCATATCCTTCATCTAATTCTTACTTAGCAAAAAACTGATGTGTGAGTTTAGCAGCTAGTGCATGAGGGTAGTAACTATGATGGACTGCATTAGGTACTTTAAGGGCCTCATTATTAAATCACTTGATATAATATTGCAAAGGTTCACCTTTCTACTATTTCAACAACATAAACCTTACACTCTTTTTTTTGCATCTAATGTTATCTATAAAGTGGCTGAGAAACTGCCTGCTGAGTTCCTTAAACGAAGTAATCGACCTTGGCCTAAGATTGAAGTGCCAGGCCCAAGCTACCTTCTTCAGAGTGATCAAAAATACTCTGCACATAATTGCATCCAGAGCTCCTTGGGCCATTAACAATGTCTTGTAGATGATTCTTAAGGTTGCTTGAGTCATCAAATTGCTCCATTTGTAGCATTTTGGACTTAGGAGGTAATAGCTTTTTTATAATCGCCTTTGTGAAGAGAGGATTTATCTCTTGGTAGCTTTGTTATGGCAGTGCAAGTTGCATCAGCTACATTTGTTAAGAAACCAAGTTTTGAACTAATGCAGTGCGGACTAGAACTTGTTGTTGCAGTTCCTTGATTTGAACAACGTGACCTCTTCTTAAGAAAGTGAACTTGGTGATCTAGTCTCAGACCAATCTAGATGGTGCAACTATTAGCAACAGGAACCTTCTTATTGGTCTTTCACATGATGGCTTCTATTTTATTTCCTGTAGATAGCATCAATTTCATGTTGTCCAGATCCAGTGACATGTCCATCCCACATAAGAAATTGATGATGATGAGATTGGAAAATGAAGAAATCCATGGGGCCAACAACAATGCTTGCAAGATAAGGAAAGGGCAAGTGGAAGAGGAAAAAGATAGGGATCTATCCCAATGGAGGATCCTCGATCCTCAAGTTAGTGGAGAGTTTTAGTGGCAGTAGCTTAAGAGATGCTCTAAGACCCTACAATTTCTAAAAGTTATGAAAAACAGAGAGAAAAGAGAGATCCTCTTAGGATTGAATCAAACCAATTCTTTTTATACACCAATCTGAAGTATCCTAGTTGGTGAAGGACTCTATGATAGCTAGAATTTTTTTCTACCTTGGGCTTCCTAGAGTCTGTTCTATGTAGAGCTGCATTTGTACTAACCTAATTAGTGCACTAACTTGTTCAATTGAGGTAGACTTAGTTGCATATATCCTCTTGTTAAAGGTTGATGGAAATCCACATCATCAAAAGTATAACAAATTACTCATAAAAATCATACAAAGTAAAAACTTTATGTTACTTAACACTATAGTCCACAAAACCAAATTAACTACTTTGACATTAATCACAATATTGCATTATAAATTATCATAATGAGCAATGAAAGGTGCTGCTATAACTATTGACATGCACAACAAACTAATTGTGTTTGAGCATTGTGCATATCAACAAACTTGTTTGTGTCAATAAAGTTTTATATATGTACAATAGAGGATTGTGCACATAAATTATATATATATATATATATATATATATATATAAAGAGAGAGAGGGATAAACTTGGCTACATTTGAATGTAGCTAAGCTTAAATCTGGTTACCTTCTCCATCCTTAGATCCGCACAGTTCACGAATCCCGAAGATGAAAAAAGCAAAAAAGGTAGGGTGGCTTTGAGATCCGTGTGAATTCAAGGATGGAAAAGATGATCGGATCCTATACTTGACTACATTCGAATGTAGTTTACTTATATATATGTGTGTGGATAAGAGTGGATTACCTATGTACATGACAATTAATCAAACTTATCCATATACAGAGTAAAATATGCATATAACAATGTATTTATGCATTGTGTATATAACAACATATGCATGCAACATGCCAACCAAGAAAGTACTATACACTACTCATATAAAATAACCTCGCTATAATACTCTATAATCATACATGTCCAAGCTACCTCATTGCAAGAATACATCATCCAAAATTTCTTTATTTGGTGGAATATCTCATGCAAGAATACATCATCATGCAAGGATACCTCATTGCAACATTACACCACACCCTGACATGTGCATCCGGTTCAGCCGTGAACCGGATGAACTAGTCGTTGAGCATTCATTGGAAGCCACCCACGTCCCTCTTCATCTGGCACTAGCTCTCCAACGATCTCGCATGCGACCGTAACCACCTCGGAAACCTCTTGGGTTGCACATGGATTGAGCTGAACTCCTCCTTTTCCTTCCTCTCTCTCTCTGGTCTTCTCCTTTGCTCGTACCCTGTGGAACCTATCAGAGCCGTACCGAAGTTTGGAATGGCACCGAAGGAGGTGAAGTAGCCAGCGATCAACACCTCTATTTCCTTTTTGATACCCTGTTCTAACCCAAGTCCATTCTGTCCGGCTGATAGGTTCACCTATCTTTGAATTTTATTGAACCCATTTCAAATTTGTTTATGTTCAGGTCTGATTGATCTGGTTTTCGATCCAAGTATTGTGAAATCAATGGAACCAGTCTTCTTAAATGTTTGTGGATCTACTGGAGTCAGGTTCATGTGGGTCAGAATTAATTTATTTAATTCAAATATATTTGACCAATTTCTAAGCTGAATCCAAGCCAGACTTTGAACCAGATCTAGTCTATTGAACCTGAATTAGACTCAGTGCAGTGAACCAGATTCAAAACATGGACTAGTTCAGAGAATTAAAACCTGAATTAGGTTCAACTTAGTGAATCAAATTTTTAAATTAGGTTCGATCAAAGTAACCAGAACCCAATTTGATAAAAATTAGCGAACCATAAATCATTAGTAAGCCAAATCAATGAACCGACTTGTGGATTTGGTATAAATTAAGTTGTGTTCAAGTCAATTCATACTGTGTTTAATCTAATTAGACCCTAATTAATCTAATAAAACTTTAATTAAGTCACCTAATGACCTAATTAAGCCTCAATTGATGAAATTAAACAAGTGTAGGTCCAAGCAAAGCCTAATTAAACTATGAATAACCTAATTAAGTCTAGGTAAGAGGGGTATAATGATAATTTTAAATATGTAGGCTAAAAGGGCATAAAGGTTTTTTTTTTCATTTATGAATTTTAGTAGATTAATTATTTATTTATGATTATAATTATAGGTGATCATTCAGTGGATTATTGTTATTAGTAGATATTGTACATGATATTGGATTAGTGATTGAGGTAGGAGTTTATACTTACTTTTATATAATATGTTATGTGTCATGCATAACATATATCATGGATTTTTGCTTTAAATAATAATGGCCACATAAGATATTTAATACTATTACTTTGAGATGGTTCACTAAAAGTGGGCCTTCTACTTCTTAATTATAATTCATATATATCATATATTTTATGTAATAATTTATTAATTTTTTTTATAGAAAATTTAGATCTACACTACTTCGCATACTTTCATGATATGAATTAATCATAATTTCTAAATCATTTAATTTAATCCTAGGATCCATTATTGTAGCTAAACAATATAATTGTGAAATATCCTGAAAATGTTTTAAAATTTAATTTCTATTATTGAAACTATAGTTTGAAAGCCAGATTTAAATTTATAAGTTGAAAAAACAATCACTAATATTATATAATCAAAAAATAATTTAAAAAAATAATGGGTTAGGTAGATTTTAAATAGGCTAAAAAGGTGACATAAGTTAAATGAGTTGGATCATGATTTGAACCAATTATTAAATAACCTAGAATAAATTAAATGGTTTAGAGGTTTCAACCTAAAGTCAACTAATTTAATCAATAGGTAGAGACAAGTTGGATAGATTATAATCCAAATTCATTTATATCAAGCCTTAACTTGCTTAACATGGGTAGAATGGTAAGAGCTTATTTGTTATCACCTTTATTTCTTTCTTTTTTTAAAAAAAGTAGAAACATAAAATTTAATTGAAAAAGATGTTTGATTGTATTATTTTTATTTTTTATTTTTAAAAGTAACTTTCATTATTTATGGAAAAGTAAAAGTAGATTTCTTTTTCCCTCCCACTTTTTTAAAACCAAGATAAATTATTGAAAAATAATAACATATATTATTAATATATAATAACATATATTGATACATTAATTATTATTATTATAATATATGAAAATATATTGTTATTAATGTTAACTATATATTGCATATATTACATTATTAAGAATTATAATAAAATAATATGTTATATATATATATATTTAATATTATTAAATTTTATATTTTATTAATAATAATTATATTATTATTTATTGTAGTAATGTAATATTAATAAAGTTATACTTGACTACATTCGAATGTAGCCAAGTTCATCTTATATTAATATAATATATTATATTATAATAGTAATATGATTATACTAATATATAATTGATATTATACTATTATTTATGTTTATTATATATAATAATATATTATATTATAATATTAATAATATAATAAACCCCCAACGGAACATGGTAAACCTCCTTTGGAACACGCTTATCTTGGGCCCCTTTCTATTCAATTTGAATGAACACAGTAAAGCTCCCACATAACATAGTTGCCTATGGCCTCGCCTCTATCCAATTTAAACTAAACACCGTGAACCCCCACCAGTACACAGGAAACCTCCCTCGGAACATAGTTATCTCTGGACCCCTCTGTCCAATTTGAATGGAACATGGTAAACCCACATTGTAACAAGCTCCCACGGAAGACTGTCACTACTGATTGTATTCTATCACCAGATTACTAACAGTAAAATATCATCAGTAATAGTCCTTGTTACAATTAATAGTTTGTTATCACCAGTGACCAATGAATGTCACCTGTGACAGTTTTCATTTGTCATGTGTGGATCTTATAGGTTGTTTGATCTCATTTTTTCTATCGTATGATTTGATATTAGCATTATGAAGTATATTTATTTGTATTTTTGTCAAAAATAACTACCATTGCTAAAGGCAATTTTATGTTTAATACGAGGGATTGGGATAGACATCAATATTTAGGGCCATACTTGGGCATAAAAGGGTTGGCCCGGTCATTAGGCCGGGTTTGGCTCGACGTTTTGGATTATATTTTTATATAATGGCTTGGCCCAAGCCCAACCCAGAGAGCAACTTTACATTGTATTGAATGCAACCTTGCTTGCGTACATAAATTTGATCAGTAAAAAGGCTGCTTCTACGAGAATTTAGATTTTAAGCACCAAAGTTTAGTATGAAATTTATAAATCGTCTTAAAAAACTTACCGGTAACGACGGGATTCGTTATTGGTCATTTTTTTATTCCATGAACCTAACCTTGAACAGAGAGTGATTAGAGAATAAGTGGCTGCGCCCGACGTTAATGGCAAAAAATCAGTTGCGGGTTGATTTCTCGCGTAGAATATCCCACTATATTTGGTTGAGGCCTCTCGTATTCTTTCTTAAAAATGAAAACCCCTACGTTTCTCCTCTCCAAAATGAAAGCTCTTGGGCCTCTCCGTCTGACCCTCCTTGCTGTCACCGGACCCACACTCCACCCCGTCCTCATCCGACGTCCTCTTTTGGTTCCTCTCAGGTCCCAATCTCTCTCTCTCTCTCTCTCTCTCTCTCTCTCTCTATTGGCCAAAACTTAGACCTTTCCTTTTGATATTTTAGAATTCTTCTCTCTTGCATTGGTTCGTGTTTCTTTGAGATTAAGAGGTCCAGCTAGTGATACGAGTCTTTATTTCATGAAATAGAGTTTATCTTTTTTTTTTTTTTTTTTCTTTTTTGGCATCCATCTCTTTTCCTACTTCTAAATTTACTCTCCTGCAAGGATTTTTTTTTTTAATCTCTTCACATTTATTTTTTTAAATTTAATTTTCATAAATATAGGTTTCTTGGAGTTCTTGATCAGTTGGCATTAATGGGTTAGTTATGATAAAATCAAGTTTTTCAAGGTTTTGATGGCATTAGTTTGCAGCAGCATTTATATTTCGTTATCTTTTCACATCAACTTTTGATCCTTTTGTTTGACTAAAATTGGGTTTTTTTGGGAGTTCCTGACTTGTTGAGTGTGAGTTCTTCTTATTATTATAAATTATTCTAAAAATATTATAATATAATAATATCATATTATAATAATATTAAAATATATCATATTATAGTATTATAGTATAGTACAAGAAAATATAATAACATTCTAATATAATAATTATAACAAAAAATTATTATAATATATTATTTTACTATTTTTTTAATAATTATATTATAATATATTATTAAAAATGTGATCATTATTACCTAATAATATAATATCAGATTATTGTGGCATATAATAGTAATAAAATAAAATTATACCATTATATAGTATAATAATATTATATTTTTATACTATATTATAATATTTTTATAATATTATTATATTATCCTATTTTGCACTACATAATATTTATAATTATAATAACTATATTTTATTTATAATATATTACATTACATTACATTATATTATTATAGTTATATTACATATTTTAATATTATAATATTAAATATTATTATTTTTGTAATTTGAATTTATGATCTTTAAGTCTGAAAATAGCTTTTCGATATTTGACAAGTAGATCTTTTGGGAAAAGTTTTAAATTGAAACTTTTTCAAATACAACTTTTAACAGCTTTTGATGAAGATAAAAAGCATTTTTAAAAATTTTATCAAATACCATAAAATTATTCAAAAATACTTTTAAGACTTAAAAGTACTTTTGGATCCTCCGGAAGCTCAACCAAATGGTGCAAGTATAAACAATACGATGAAATCATGAAAAATCACCTTCTACCTACATTTTGGCAAAAGCATATATATACATATTACATGTGGATGTCAAACACTCAATATAGAGACATTTGTGCGTTTTAGGGTAGGTTCAAACTACTGCTTGCTTCATCAGAACCTATAAAGCCAAATTCTCAATATCAAGCATGGAGGAAAATAGTCATTCAAATGAGCAATTTGTATCATAAATTTCTCTTTACAGATGATGCACGATTATATTTTTGATACAAATGAGCAATTTGTATTATATTCTCATTGCATTGATAGAAAGCCTCCATTTCCCCTGATACCAAGCATTGGTTATTGTCATATTTGATATGAAGTGTCAGTTTCAATCAAGATGATGCATGGTATTGATTTCACTTATTAACCAAGAAATCATTAGTTCTAACATTATAAACTAGGATGCAATACCAGATTCAATTGGGCTAATAAAAGGTACTTATTTTTGTATTGACTGGTGTAAAGGCAAAGGAATATCATCTTTTTAATAGAGCGATGCAAAATAACGGCCTTAACTGTGTGACAATCAATCCCTATTTCGATGGATACCATGTCAACATTAAGTAGCTGGTATAAAATGTGTCTCTCATAATAAATTTGCAGGGTTATCAATCCTATTTGATATAAATTATAATAGGTGTTAAATTAATGGGAGTCTGATGCAATCTGGCACTCTTGGTTTGTAAAAAAATGCAAGTATAATTTTAAGTTCTTAACTACTACAACGTATCAGTTTATGGTTCTGTTTTTTAGTGTTGATACAAGCTATCAATCTTCTAGCATACAAGATGCCAGTTATTTTGGAGATCTAATCAAGCTAATTGATATAAACATTGGTTGGCTCCTGAAGCTCACAAGCTTGGCTAGAAAACTGTCAGGTTATCTGGTACAAGGCATCTGCTATCTGTTAAACTTTCAATTGCCCTTCTAAAAATTTTAGTCAAGCATGACTGCTGCAATGTACCAGTCCAGTACAAGAATATATCAATTGTTTTTTAGACATTAACAGCCAATATTTGTGGACCGTTCTTCATGGACTAACAACCAAAGCCAGAGCCAATAATTCAAGTCTGAAGTCTAGACATCCCATTATAAAAGCAGCATAATAACTGAAACAATCTACCATATACTTTATCATCCACTCACCCACAACATACATGATTGTTCATACTTATAGAAGGATCATGACTTAGTCACAAATGAAATATGTCCTCCAGAAGGTAAATTATAATACAATCCAGTAGAAATGGGCAAATATATAAACAAAGACCTTGAGAACAAGAAAGCTCAATCCTCTTCATCATAAAGTTGCCTCCTTGTCCACTGCTTGCATAATCTTCCTCTCTCGTTGGATCATTTAGGAATTTGATGCTCCATCCTCTTCCTCGTAAAGTTCTCTCCTTGTCCACTGCTTGCATGATCTTCCTCCCTCATTAGATCGTAGAGGTATAAACATAATATTTGTTGACGCTCCACCAATGCCTCTGAAAGTTGAAACATTTGCCCTGAATCTAGGCCTGCGTTATAGCAGGTAGAATTGATCAGACGGAGACAGGTTGGGCTTAGAGAGAGAGAGAGAGAGAGAGAGGATTTGGCTCATATGATACTCTCTTCTTCCTTCTCAATCTGGTGGGCATTGTTGTAATTCATGAGGATACAGCAGGTAAATTATCAGCACGGAAGATTCCACTAAACCAACACTAAAGGGGAAAATAAAGAAATGGAACTTAAATTCAAAAGATGCAATACCTAAAGCAACGACTATTTCCGTGGCCAGACACCTCAACTGAAAGAGAGAATCCAGAGTAAGCCTAGTAAAACAACAACTAATATGAAGGAAAATAGAGACATGGCTAGAAAACATACTCAGATCTGAAATGGCCTTGCTGAAGACAGAAGCAGGTGGACAGATTCCTTACTGACTATCGATGCTTGCATTGGTTCTGTAACTGCAGGGGTTCTTGGTATAGCATAAAAATTTGGTTCTTTCGTAGTTCTGGACTCTCACATCAGGGATCTGTTGAATTATGGGCCAGTCTGGGGAGCCCTCAAGGCATCTCTGAAGCACACTTTGGCTGCAAGTCAGATGAAATTGCTGAAAATTCCGGAGAGGCGATTGATGCTGATCCACAAGTCTCCTCAACCAATCTGGAAGGCACTCTACTACATGCTGCTGCACTGACGATGAAGCATCAGTGGACATTTCCAATTGATTTAATTCTAGGTCTAGGTGTCGCAGCTCATTTAGATTCTCCACGTACTGCAACCTTGGGCAAGCCTCAACAATCAAACGCCTGAGTGCTGGAAGATCTGAGACTGCTTCCAAGCTCTGATTGTGCTTGACGACAAGAGTACCAGTAAAAGAGGGAAGATTCTTGATTTCTCTGAGGCTGTGGGCTCCGATGATCGCAATGGTCTGTAAGTTGGAGGCATGCCATAAGCCTGCTGGAAGTGCTCTCAGCTTGGGACATGCCCCCAGTTCCAAGAATTTGAGACAAGGCATCAATCTGGGTGCTGCTCTTCTTCCATGCTCAGGAGCAACCTGATCCCACTGCGCTAAAGACCACTCTTCCCATCTGAGCATGTGGCAGAGTCGCAGACGTTGAAGCTTAGGAAATGATGTCGCTTCTAATGCAGGGTAACCCAGAAATTCAGGACCGATAGTCACGATTGCATCTGCTCGGCAAATCTGAATGTGTTTCAGCTGGGGCAGCTGACCCAGCGGGGGAAACTGCGGGCAGGTAAAACAACCACGTACCTCCACCATGCTTAGCTCCGGGAAGGACGAACCCAATGAAGTAGTCATCATCCACCTTGGAAATCCGCGACCGAAGAAAGACTCCATGCACAGATATTGAAGGCTTGATGGAGGGGAGAGTTCGTCATGTATCTGCTCAATTCTTTGGATTGTCTCTTCGTCATATGGTGGATTACAGCCTGTAGCATTCATCATCGGCGTTGAGCTTGACAATGTCAGCTCCCTAAGCAAGGTTTTGTTTGCAATCACTGAAGCCCCTATCAGTGCCCTCTCCAACTTGTTGATACCCAGGAATCTGATCTCTGACGGAGACTGCAACTCTTCCAGGTCGCATCCCTCATGTTGCAGGCCACCATGGCCATCGCTACCCACCACAAATCCTTCAAGACGTTTAAGCTGTTTCAGTTCCCCTATTCCTTTTGGTAAGTATTGTAAAGGGGTTCCATCAAGGTGGAGGCATCTTAGATTGCACAATCTTGTGATGCTGTTGGGTAGGTTGTAAAAGAATTTACAGTGTCCGAGACACAAGTTTTGCGGGTTTGAGAGGCACCCTATTGATTCTGGTATTTCCCTTGTTGTAGTATAATCAAGATCTAAGTGCCTTAGGTGTACTAGATTTCCCAAGGAGCTTGGAAGAGTATCTATCAGAGCTTTAGTTAGATCCAAGACACGTAACCGGCAAAGTTTTTGGAAAATATCATCAATTGGAACCTCCACTGGTGTATGAATGTAGAAAAACAGTGTCCTCAGACATCCTTGTGCTATTATTTCATCAGGAATGACCACTCTCCCCTCAAGGTGTGTAATCGACAAGCGACGAATTTTTGTTATTGGGTTTGTATCTACCATTTGCCCAGCGAAGATAGAAATGCTCTCATCTGCTATCAAAAAGTGAGCTAGGGAATGGAAACTGCTATGCATCGTGCAAAAATCCCCTTCAAGTGGTTGCAAAAGGTTCCTCCACAATAGCTCAAAAAAATAATCTTCGGCTATGTCTTCCAGCAACATATTTCCTCGATTTCTTATGAAACCTTCTGCCACCCAAAACAGAATGAGACCCGAACGAGAGATTCCATGGGCTGCGGGGTACAATGAGCAAAAAAGGAAGCATTGTTTCAGTTCAGGCCGTAAATCAGCATAACTCAAGTATAGAGCTCCAGGGAGCTCTTCATGTAGCTCAGTCATGGACCATGCATCGCTCTGAAGAACATTGTCCCATTCTGCCTTGCTTCTTACCTTTGATCTTAAAAGCCCGGCAATAGCCTTTATTGCAAGAGGAAGACCATCACATTTTTTGACAATTTTCATACCAACTTTTTTTAAATCATGGATCCCTTCTTCCCCATCTCTGAACACATTTTTGCAAAGCAATGTCCAACCATCATCATCATCCATTTTGTTGACACGATAGATATTTGCTCCCATGTTCCTTGCAATGCTTTCATTTCGAGTAGTCACTAGGACTTTACCACTAGCACTTGCACTCAATAAAACATTTCTTAGTAGGTCCTCCCACGCATTTGCCCTCCATACATCATCTAATACAATAAGGAACCTCCTGCAAAGGACAGAAACAAGTATGGATACAAGCTCATCCTTACTTTCAGCCTTCCCATAATCCTTTCCTGCCTTTCTAATTATTACTTTCAATAACTCTCTCTCTGAAAAATTTTCAGAAACAAAAGTCCATATTCGTATCGGGAAGTTTTCAACCATCCTTTTATCATTGTATATCCTAAGAGCAAGAGTGCTCTTGCCAATTCCACCCATGCCAGTAATCCCAAAAACTTTACATTTATGTCCATCTTCTGTGACTAATGACTCGATGAGACACTGAGTACCCTCCTCAATTTGTGTTCCAACAATGTCAGACCTAACTAACAAAGATGTTGTTTCACGGGTATTTTCTCCAGTCTCTTCTTCATGTGGGCAAGACTTTTGTAGCATAGGCATTACTGATCTGTCTTCTTTAATTTCATCTAATCTTACATTGATTTCTTTAATTCTGTTAGCTAAATCAAGCATAACAAAGGGATTGGGTAGCTGCAATTTCTTATTCTCAATCTTGCAGAGGTCCAAGATATCATCCACATCATACATCACATCACCCAAGTGCCAATCACTTGACTTTCAAACATTTTGCATTCTGCATCTTCAAGCACAGCTTTTATGACCACCAGCCTCTTTTGAAGCCTTTTGAGTTCATCTTTTACTTTCAATACCTTGCATACCTCTTCCTTAACAATCCCCGTTAGCTTGCCCATCAAACTATCCTCAAAGTCTTGTAAGGACCCCTTTAGCTTGCTTATCAACCTTTCCCCAAAGGCTTGTAAGATCGTCCCCATTTCTAGGGAAAAGCAGTAAACAAGGAGATTATATTTGGCTTCTGAGAGAATAGATTGCTCTATTAGACTTGCAAAGAAACCTCACAAGCTTATGTACAGGGGTGAAGGACCCAACACTTTTGGTAGCTGTAATGTCCCGATCCACTGAAGTTAATCAGTTGCCCACAGAAAATCTTGGCCAATAGAATTACCATAGAAAATGCGGAACATCAACCACATCTATTGATTGAATTTTACCCAGTGTTGATCTGTGAGGAACTAAAAATCAGTAAAGATAAACCACTAGTAATGCCAAGTCATGATTTAAACAACTTATTTGCAGGCTGTAATCTGTGCATGTGTATCTACATGGTGTTTTGTAGTATGAGTTGGTTGACACTTGTTATGAAACTAAATTTAGTGCAATATTCTACTAGGAGTATTTAAAACATACCTGCAATATCCAAATACCTATGTGAGAACCCATGCTAGATATTGTTTAGTCTCATATTGGATATGTACTGCGAAAATCCTAGGTACTTATAGCATGGGTGAGGTCCTGGGTTGTTATAGTTTGCCAGCCATGTTATCAGCACTTTCTGACATAGTAGCCAAAACTCCTATAAGATTACATATAAACTAAGTTAGAGAAGAACAAAAATTGGATTGTTTGGAGAGAAATGCTCTAAAATTTACTATCAATAAATACACATTTAGAGGTGAAGTCACAAAATTTACTACTTACTATCATTGCACAAGTTACAAAATTTACTACCATCATACAATGCACAAGAATTATATATAGTAGATTTCCTATACAAAGTTATTAGGCTATAGGCTTAATCCTTTATTCAGCCATATTAACTATGACTATGTTGAATTTTTTTTTCCTTTTTTCAACTTTCTCCTTTAAATTTGCCTTCAAAAGTTTTGCATGATATATATGCAAATAGAATAGCATTAAAAGCTAATTTGCTTGTTTCTTTAACCTTTTTATTTTGGTTTGTGACCTCTACTATAGTAAAGCTTTAAAATGTCATAAGAGTTAATCCAAGCAAATTAGGCCATATTGATTCCTTCCATGGTTCTTGTGTGCCATCTTGGTTTGAGGAGGATCTTTCTTCTTGCCTCATTACACCAAGTAAAATAAAGTTTATCTTCATGATAGTGAGTGCAATATCAAGCTGGAATGTATCTAAACATTCTATCACCTAACGTTCTGTATCACATTCAAAAGTTAACACCATCCATGGTTTGACTCAGTGAAGATGTTGCTAGAGTTTGTCTTGAAATTCATAAGTTCAAGAAGAATATTTTTTTTATATTCATATAAAACTTTAAGCCTACTTCGTATAGTCTTATAAATCAGAAGACAAAGAAGGACATATTTTCATATCCTTCTAGAACTTTAGTCTTAATTCATGCAATACATTATATATCCCTTTTCTAGATAAACACATCTAGCCCTGGCTTTCAAGACATCTTGGATAACTTAGAAAGTTATTATAAGAGTTCAAGAGAGAGTCCTGTTGGGTATGAGCGGGTTTAAAGATTTGTTAGAGAGAGTCTCTGGTGGGGAAGCAATCTTTATAATTTTAGAGTTTGGTGATTAACAGTCCTTTCAAATATTTTGATAGTGGAATTCTCTACTCTCCTTTGCTCATGAATATAGGCTAGTGGGCTAAACCACGTAAATCTCTATATTTACTTTCTTGTTAGGTTTTACTCTCTTATCTTCCTTGTTGATCTTTCGTCCCTTGCATGCCTTTATTGTAACAAATGGTATCAGAGCCCGATTTTGGAGTATATGCAGGGGAGTTGATCTTTCGTAGATAGTTACAATATGGATCTTGAAGGAGTGTAGCTGATTTACACGAATCATAAGGCTGCATTAAGCTTGAAGCAGCATAAATCTGAGAGTAGCATAGATCTTAGCACACTTGATCCCTAATCCTATTCGTTGCCCATGAAACAAGGGCACTCCTCCTGTCTTGGATTCAACTGGAGATCATCAGCGAAAGTGGAGGTGAGGAGGCCTTGAGGTTCTCCTAGGGACTCCTTTCAAGTTGCCAAGGGAATCGGATACAAACGAATGATGGTAGCCAAGCGATAGAGGGAGCCAGCGGGTGATGGACGAGTCGACATCATCCTCACTCCATCAGTGGAAGCCACCAGAGGGCCTCAAATCTAGGTCTGACCCATCACAAATCCAACACCTAATTAAGATTTGTCGAGGCCATCGATGTTCTCAACAGGAGTCTTCGATGATGGAGATCCTTTTTTTTCGATAATGGGAGGAGAGGAATCGCAAGGACTGGGAGGGCTGGAGGTAGTTAAAGAAGACGGCTTTGCAACTTGATCATAAGGCAGAATCATAGCTACTCCCTTATGGCTAATAAATTTGGTTGCTAGATCTTGATGTCTTGCTAGTGCGAGGTGTCGTTGGAAGAGAAGGTTGTAGGCAGCCGTATGGTGTGGTAAGGTCCATCATGCCCTCGCCATTGTGGCTTTGGGGCGATCCCATTTCTGGCGAGATTCGAGGCTGTTCGTGGCCTTGGTGAAGAGGAGGGAAGGTCATGATCTCTCCTTCATCATGCCGATGTTGTGTTGGTGTTCGGGTGGAAGTAGTAGAGGTGGCTAGTAGTGCATTGCATGGAGGCCAATGAAGCTTCGATCAGTGCTTCTCTGATCTCTTATTTTTCCAATGGAAATAGGGGTGTTTCTTTCGCTACCATAGTTCATCCATGAGCTTTTGAAGAAGCCTTCAACTTGGTTCCCCTGGTATTGACCACAAGAGGAGGATCGACAGTGGCTTCATCATAGGCAGCCATGCTTGAGCAAGAGAGAAGAGCACCGACATGAGACTGCCGAGCATTAGTGAGACATGGTGTGTGGTGGCAAAGTTCGGTGTGCTACCGTAGGGGGTGAGGAAGAAGGAAAAAAAGTGTTTTTTAGTCCCCCCTTTGTTGAAAAAAGGTGTGTTATTCGAGCTTTGATAAGTTTGAAATAAGTCTCGGATAGAGTTGGAATAACTTTGAAGTAGGAGTAACTATTTGCGGAAGGCTATTTCTGTGAGCTCAGTTGACTTGGTGGATACTCAGTTAGTTGAAAGGCTTATTTGGAAAGTCCGGTTGGTTGAGAGACTTACTTGAAAAGTCTAGTTGGTTGAGAGACCAATTTGGTGAGCTTAGTTAGTTAAAAAGCTTATTTGATCAGCTTAGAGCTTTATTTGATGAGTTCAATTAGTTCAAAAGCCTATTTAGTAAGCTCTATTGGTTATGAAACTTATTTTATGAGCTCAGTTAGTTGAGAGCTTTATTTAGTAAAGCTTATTTGATTGAAAGGCTTATTTGGTGAACTTAGAAATTCTTCTATTATTTTGGTAAAAAGCCTAATTTTTTGTTAGAGATGACAATGAAGTTTGAGATGGAGAAGTTTGATTGCATTAATATTTTTGACTTATGGCAAGTTAAGATGTATGTTATCTTGGCGCAATAAAAATTGTAGAAGATGTTACTTAGAAAGAAATATATGCCTCCTAAACTGAAGGAGGAAAAGAAGGATACCAAGGCTCTAATTGCAATACAATTGTATTTTATAAATATCTAAAGATTCCAATAATACAATCATATATACATTATCAATCTAACTATAAATAATTACTAGGCCACAAAATTTCATTCAATTCTAATTCAATCATTTTATTTTTTATAATATAAAATTTATTTTGTTAATTCAGTGTGGGTATGTCTGCCTCATGATTAGGCTATCATGTTTTAGCTCATAAAAAGGCAAACTTTCTTATCACATTGGAGCTCATGATGGGGCAATATCTTGTATCATATTTTTTCAGCACATAACAGGACATTTAGTGAAGCTAGTTATCAATAAACATGTGCATGTTATCATTAACTTAACATAATCAAACCAATCAACTATTATATAAGGATAGGTATGAGATCCAGCCTTTTTGACTAGCTTACTTTAGATTAAGATATAATTTGACTGAATTGAGTTAAAAAAAATATAAAAAATAATATAGTCAGAATTTTAAATTAAATTTATATTCATAATATTAGGTATTGAGTTAGCTTTTTAATGCATCTTAAATCACTCAAATCGGAGGCAATTGAGGAACTTAGAAGCAATTTAATCAACATATATCTACGAACTTTAAAAAAATTATGAAATTATCATTGATTGAGATAAGGATGATTTTTGGTATTTTTATCCAAATTTTATATTTTAAAATTATATTGAATGAGTTACGAGTTAGTTTTGAATTAAGAATCTATTTTTAAATATTTAATGGATATTTATCTTTTTTATTTTCTTAAAGAAATCAGTATCCTACAAGAATTAGAAAGTATATTTGTTATAGGAGATTGGAATTCTATGAAGAGTGGGAACCTAGAAAATCTCTCTATAAATAGGGCTCAATTGAGGTCTTTTAATGATAAATCAATAGTTCAAAAGTGTAAAAAAATGCAAAGGTTGAAGGATCAATAAGGTTAATGGAGCTTTTGGGCATCATAAATTGAGTATTAGTTTCTAGTAATTTTATATAGAGAGGTAAGCAAACTTATCATAAGATAAATATTTTATAAATTGTTCATGATTGTTAAAAGGATTTTAAACCTTGGTAAGTAACCTTAACATAAGTTAAAGTATTTTATAAATTATTCATGGTTGTTAAAATAATTTTAACCTTGGTAAGTAATCTAATCATAGGTTAGAATATTTTATAAATTATTCATGTTTGTTAAAAGGAATTTTAAACTTCTATAAAAATATTGAAGGATTGGAAAACTTTATTTTATAGTTAATGAATGATTATTTGAATTGAAATAATTGTTAAATTTTCATATAACCAGTTGATTTGAAATAATGAGATTTTGCAAATAGTTTTAAAATGTTATTAAAGGTTTAAATTTTGCATAGCATGTTTATTATAAATCTGGATCAAGTAAGTTATATAGTTATTTTTGCATAGTTATTTACTGTAAATACTGAAGAATTATTATTATTACGAGAATTTTATGATATGAATAAGTCAATATTAATAAATATAAAATTATTGATAATAAAATATATTTAAAAATATGTAGCTCTCAATTCACTATGTAATGACTCATGACTATGCTCTGATACTGGGACCCATATCTACAAGGGATATATGTGGAGGATACAACTCCATCCATAAAATTAAATATGGTGCTATAGCCCTCATCTACAAGGTTAAATGTGGTGCTATAGCCTTGTCATAGGGATAAATATGACCATAGATTATGACCGTAGAGAATAAATTAATGAGTTACTAATAATATGAAATTCTGATAACATGAATAAGATGACATGAAAATTTTGAATAAGATAACACGAAGGATATTACATGAAGTTTTACGTACTAGTTAAAGATATCTTAAAATTTATAAGTATTAGTATATTGATGATATGTGAAGTTATGAACTGAAATTTTTTTGTTTTTAATTAATGATATGCTTTGTTTCATAAAAAATTTTATAAATCTTTACTTGCTTTATCCACTAATTTATGCTTTGTACTACTTACTGAGCGAAGGCTCATAAAACTCTTATTGTTTTTTTTCAGAGACCAAGACATAAGCAGAAGTTGGGTAGAAGCTAACCCTTTATCTCAATTAATTATATGAAATTGCTCTGCATATGATGCCTTGCATGCTGGGAATTGTGTGTGGCAGACGTTTTAAATCCATTCCAAGTTTGAAGCGTTCTAGATGGAATCAGAGCCTAGGTTATGATTTTTGGGGATAAATTTAGGTTTGACCCTAATGATATGGGTAAAAATTAGATTGAGTGGAAGTAGGTGAAACTTTTTCTTAATATGGAGGTTTATATTAGAGTTGCACTGCGGAAGTGTGATAGATCTAATGTCATAATTTAAAGTATTGTGATTAGAAAAGGACATAAATAGAAGTATATGTGACTTAAGAATAATATTTATAATTCCAAATTAAAATTTTGAGAATGAAATTTTTTTAAGAGGGGGAGAATGTGAGACCCAATCCTTTTGGCTAGCTTACTTTAAATTAAGATGCAATTTGACTGGATGGAGTTAAAAAAATTATAAAAAAATAATATAATTAAAATTTTAGATTGAATCTATATTTATAATGTTTGATGTTGAGTTAGCTTTCTAACACATCTTAAATCACTAAAATCAAAGGTCAATTGAGAAAGTTAGAAGCAATTTAATGAATATATATCATTACTAACTTTAAAAAATTATGAAATTGCCATTGATTGAGATAAGAATGATTTTTAGTATTTTTACCTAAATTTTTATATTTCAAAATTATATTGAATGAGTTAAAAGTTAGCTTTGAATCAAGAATCTATTTTTAAATATTTAATAGATATTTATTTCATCTGTTTTCTTAAAGTAAAAATTGGAAAGTTTATTAATTATAAGAGATTAGAATCCTATGAAGAATGGGAACCTAGAAAATCTCTCTATAAATAGGGCTCAATTAAAGTCTTTTAAAACTTTTAATAATAAATCAATAATTCAAAAGCATGAAGAATGCAAAAGTTGAAGGATCAAGAAGGTTGATGGAGTCCTTGAGCATCCGAAATTGAGGATTGAGGATTAATTTCTAATGATTTTATTTAGAGAAGTAAGTAACCTTATCATAAGTTAGATATTTTATAAATTATTCATGATTGTTAAAAGGATTTTAAACCTCAGTAAGTAACTTTATCATAAGTTAATTATTTTATAAATTGTTCATGTTTGTTAAAAGGGATTTCAAACTTTTGTAAAAATATTGCAGGATTGAAAAACTTTATTTTATAGTTAATGAATGATTATTTGAATTGAAGTAATTGCTAAATTTTTATATAACCAGTTGATTTGAAATAATGAGATCTTGTAATTATTTTTAAAATGTTATTAAAAGTTTAAATTCTACATAGCATGTTTATTACAAATTTGGATCAAGTAAGTAGGTTTTACAGTTATTTTTGCATAGCTATTTATTACAAATACTGAAAAATTATTGTTATTACAAGAATTTTATGATATGAATAAGTAAATGTTAACCCCGCATTGATTTTGATGATCACAAAACAATTAAGTAAGTTACTGAATATTTTGGTGCATATCAATGTGATTTACAGGTATACAAGAGTCACCAAGAGTTTATGGTTCAAAAGAGAGAGTTTCAAGATTTGAGAAAGATGACTCAAGGTCAGATTAAGCAAATCTCAGATGATTGACAATGTTCTCAAGTGAAGACAGTTCAAGTTATGAAAGTCATGGCACCAAGTTTCCTTGATTCAATGAATTTCCAAGTCCGTGGAATAATTTTTCAAGTTTTGGAGACATTAGTTAACTCTCATGGCAACTACTGGAACTTGGAATGGAAGAATGAAGCCCTAAGCCGATCTACATGTGAGTTATCAAGTCAAAAATGTATGACAAAAGTTTTTACAGAAGAAAACTATGTGTTAGTTGGCTCTAGAGCCGACTACTATGGCCATACAGAGCCTTTCCCCATGTTAGTCGGCTCTAGAGCCGACTTCTGGTAGAAAAACAGTGGGTTTACCCACGTTAGTTAGCTCTAGAGCCAACTACTGTGGTGTTAGTCGGCTCTAGAGCCGACTAACCTTGCCTGGGAAAAAGAAATTCCCAGGTTAGTTGGCTCTGGAGACGACTAACGCCCTGGGAACTTGCCCAACGGCTAGTTTTGACATTCTAACGTTCAGAAACAGTCATTCCAACGGTCCAATCCCTCAACCAACTATAAATACAAGTTAATGGGATGGATTAGCAAGAAGTTAAGTGGATTTTTGAAGGATTACAAGTGAGAAAAAGAGAGATTTATCAAGCCAAATCTAAAGAAAATTCAGCCTACTCCAGTTTTCAAAAATCACTGTAGCTGAAGTTTGAAAATCCATTGAAGCCCATTCAAAGCTCCCACCAACCACTCCAAAAGCTTCATCAAGTGCTCTTAACTCCAGCATTCAAAGAAGTGAAGCTCATTCAAGAAAAAAAGGCTTCAAAACTGTAAAGTGCTCTTTATTGTAGTTATTTGCTCATTAAGGAGCTAATCTTGCTGAACTTGTTTCTTATTATATCTTGTTGAGTTTCAACTTTGTTGAAACTTATGAGGGGTGTGCCAAACCCTTAATTGGTGGTTGTAAAGGCTCCCTTGTGCCTGAAAACAAGAAGCTAGCTAAGTAAGCTAGCTTGTAATCGTTAGAGAACGATTAGTGGTGAAAATTTCTAAGGGGTTCTTGGGGAGTGGATGTAGGTGCAAGGGTTGCATCGAACCACTATAAACCTTTGTGTTTGTGTGTGCCTTCTACTGCTATTGCTGTGTGTTTTAAGTTTGACACTTCACTCTCACATACTCTTATAACTTTGCAAGTATTGCACATCTTGTTTAAATTTTTTTAAAAAGAACCCAATTCACCCCCCTCTTGGGTTGCTTAAGCTGGGTAACAGTAAATATTAATGAATACAGAATTATTAATAATAAAATATATTTAAAAATATGTAGCTCCCGATCCACTTTGTAATTACTCATGACCATGCTCTGATACCGGGACTCACCTCTACAAAGGATATAGGTGAAGGATACGCCCCCATCAATAAGGTTAAATGTGGTGCTATGGCCCCCATTTATAGGATTAAATATGGTGCTATGACTTTATCATAGGGATAAATGTGACCATAGACTGTAATCGTGGAGAATAAATTAATGAGTTACTAATAATATGAATTATTGATAACATGAAATTCTAATGACATGAATAAGATGACATGAAAATTTTGAATAAAAAGTTTTATATACTAGTTAAAGATACCTTAAAATTTATAAGTATTAGTATATCAATGATATATGAAGTTATGAACTAAAGTTTTTTTTATTTTTAATTAATGATATGCATCCACTAATTTATGCTTTGTGTTTCTTACTGAGCGAAGGCTCATAACATTTTTATTATTTTGTTTAGAGACTAAGATATAAGCAGGAGTTGGGTAGAAGCTAGCCCTTTATCTCAATTAATTATGTGAAATTACTCTGCATATGACACATTGCTGAAAATTTATTTCTCAGTATGCGATGGATACTTTAAATCCATTCCGAATATGAGGCGTTACAATAGGATTCATAATGCAATTAAGATATCAATTCAAAACTAAAACTCCATCTCAATTTAAAGTATTAATTTGTGTCATAAAATATTATAAGAGCAATTTCATTTTAATAACCAATTTGTATGTAACAATAATTATGTATACAATATATTAATTCTTTAAAAATTTAAAAGAGCAAATAATAAAGCATGCAGCTGTCTATCATGCTAATATTTTTAAATAATTTTTTAATATTCTTTAAAAATTGCTTTCCTAAACATCATTCACATAGAAAATACCACCAAAGGTCAGTTTATTCACCACCTATTTTCTTTTCTTCCTCAATCGGATGAAGAGCGGCACTGCACCCAACAAAAACGAGATGAGAAAAAATAGAAAAAAAATAAGGTCTTTATCCTCTCCTTTTCTTCTCCATGGTGTGAGCGAGAGAGGAATAGGGCGAGTGAAAATTTTACCTCTCGTATCTCCTTTCTAGCGACCGACAAGATGAGGAGGAGAGTGAACAAGAGAAAGAGAGAGGAAGAAGGGAGCAAGTGGGCGAGAGAGGGACGCGGAAGAGAGTGAGGAAAAGATGAGAGAAAGAAAGAATGAGAGAGAGAGAGAGAGAGAGAGAGAGAGAGAGGAGATGAGGAGATAAGGAGAGTGGGAGAGGTCATCTGGCGACAAAGTCTCCTTAATTCCGTGCTCTACAAGGTTAGATCGTATGCAACCATGAGTTGATGAGCAATTTGGCTGACAACAAAGTCCTTTTTAATTTCGTTTTCTCTGTAAGGTTAGAACTTGGGGAGGTTCTCCAGAAGGTTAGACCGTTTGCAACCGCAAGTTGATGAGCAGTTTGGCCACAACAAAGCCTTTTTTAATTTCGTTCTCTGTAAGGTTAGATCTGGGGAGGCTTCTTATTTTTCTTAAGGCCCACGATAATGACCTGTAGGTGTGGGTCTTCCACCTAGGAGATTGGTGTTACATTGAAGAATAGGGAAAGGAAAACAATTAAGAAAGCCAAATAACTCACTCAGCTAAATCAGGCCTTCTTCCACCCCATCCATCTCTTCCCAAGCCCGCCAGTCATCCAACCTCTCCCTCCCACGCCACCAGACTGGACACCCCTCAACTCCTCCATTCCTTTTTGATTCCTTCCAAAACCAAGCATCCTACTTTTGTTCCCCTCAATAGAGCCCATCTTCCTCCTAGCCATTGGATCCTTCCTTCTTGCATCACAGTCACTTTCTTAAGTTGATACATAATTTCTTGATTCCTGCTCTCTGAAACGCCCAGATAAGATTTATTGACATTACAGCTCCAACCAGGATTGATTATCAAATGGCACAATTAGGTCCTAAGCTAGCATCAACACTTGTATTTATTATATCAAAGGTTTGTATGTAAGTTATTTCTGTCTTTTGATATTTGTCTTGGCGGTCTTATCATGACTAGTTCTTTAAAAATCGATAGTGTGAAACCTTTGACATCCCTTGGCAATCTTAGAGCGGAGGCACCTCTAAAACATGAATTGGTCTTTTGCTGAGCAAAGTTGGGATGGATTTCTCAAAATAGGTTTTGATCTTGATTTTTTTTTCCTGCTTTTTTTCTCCTCTATTTATTTTATTGTTGGTTGTGGACATTATTTTCCTTATTCTAGGTTCATGGGGTACCTACTAACTCAAAAATTGACGTATTACATAAACAAAATATTTATTGGGTGGTGTGTTATTACCAGGTCATAATCATTTCAACCAACTAGCTTATTAAATAATTCAATCAAAATGAAATAGTCAAGTTGCTAGCCTTGAACCTAACACATTTGATAAAATATAGTGGGAACCTAACACATTTGATACAATGTAGTGGGATTGACCTGATTTGTTTTATGAATTTAGATGTGTCCCATTCAAACTTTGTGTTGGATTTTTGAATCAGATCGGCAGGTAAGGCTAGGATCGCCAACCTTTTTAACTAAGCCTTGCCTAAATAAATGAGCTTGATCAAGTTAAGGTCAGGCACGCTTCAAAGAAATGCCTCCTCTTGGTACTGATTTTTAGTTGAAACTATGACAAGGTAATAGACCACCTAACTGAAGCTTAAGGTGGAGAGCCAACAAAAGGATTAGGGAGCTTGGAGCCTACATTAGATACCTCCACAAGGCGAAGGATGAACTCACCACCAGCAACCAGGTGCATGACCCAAAAAGACTGCAGATAATAATCTGCATAAAGTTGCCAGGACTTTGGTAATGTAAATTACTCAAAAAAGAGATCTATCAATTACTTCTTGGCAGCTTCGTTACTAATACTCCAAGTTCGTAATGAGTGCATATCTCAAAAGAAGAGAAAGAGAAAAAACTGTGTTATTGTGAGTTTCATCTGTTGCCCCTTGAAAATGTTAACACAAACTATCTTGAAAGCATCTTTACTAGACAATATCACTTGAAAAGTATCTTTACTAGACCATGCACTTAAGTTTATTTTTATTTTTCTTCATTAATGTAAACCATCAACTGTAGTTTTTCTTTTATACTATTTGTGCTTGCTCCATGCTAGCAAAGGACTCCATGCTTGTCCAACTTGTATCCTAGCAAAGTTTCTCTACTCCAAAATAGTTTATATTTTGAGCCATTTTGGCTTCATATGAAATTGATTTTCTTGAGCTCTTAAATGCATGACTTCACAACTTATAATGTATTCATCTTTTTTCTACTTTTCTGCCAATATTTATATTTTTAACTTCATTATCGTCAACCTTTTCTATATCTCTATCTTTTGCTTGTGCAATTTCCTTTTTTTTTAAGTTTTCTTTTATTGTTTTATTTTATTTTCTTTTCTTCTTCATCATATTTGTTTTTCTCCTTATCATCCCCAAATTTTCAACTTCAGTTACTTTTTCACTAATTTTTTCTAATAAAATCTATTAACCAATATTCTATTAGCAATTCTTGATTCTTGTGACAAAAATATATAAGTTCAAGATCTTTGCATTCCTAACTCAAAAAAATTAGGACTCATTTAGTTCGGCATCATAATCAAAATTAAAATTAAAATTAAATTTCATTAAAATGAAAATTAAAATTGCTCATTCCCCCATTTGTTTCATTCACATAGGAATTGAAATTAGGCGTAATCAAAAGCATGGGTAGGCTAGATTTTTGGATAGGTTTGTATGCCAAAAATATATTAAAAATTGTAGAAGGTGTTTGCAAAATAAAATTTACCATGAGAAAAAGAAAAATAGTTTTGTAAAAAATGCCAAGTAGATTCTATCATAACTTAATAGAGTCTACTAAGAAGTGGTTGGAAATATCAAGACAAGGATCAGCTCACCTCTGTCAGTTGTGTGGTCAAAGAGCTTAGAGGAAGCATCGAGTGAGAAGAGAAAGAGGAAGGTGTCAAATGATAATAGAGTGAAAGGAGGATACGTTAGGTTATAGTTGGCTGGATAGATCTATAATCTTCAATGGATGGTCTAGCTTTTAAATCAACCTAACATATGATTTGAATTTTAGGTGGAATCAAAATTAGATTCTAATTTAATCCAAACACATGATTAAAATTAAAATTAGTGATTTTGATTTCGATTCAAGAGGACCATTCCCATGGATCAAATAGGCCTTTAGATCTTCAACATGAAGGTTAGCAACTCATGTTGACAGGTAACATCAATGAGCTAATCTATTCGAGGTAGAGGAAAGTTTCCTTTAGGGCAAGCCTTATTAAGGTCAATGAAGTTGGCGCATATTCTCTTTTTTCTATTCACTTTCTTGACCATTACCATATTAACTAGCTAGCCATGGTAGTCTACTTCTTTGATGAACCTAGTTTTGAGGAGCTTATCCATTTCTTCCTTCAATTACCTATTTCTCGGTATCATAACCATAATCCTGATAATAGTGGTAATACTTGTTCACATCTCTTTTCTTTGAATTCCCTTTCATCTTTTTGGGCTATTAGAGATAACATTTATCCTTAATCTCCATCAAATTTACTATCTCAAGGTATTTAGTTGGTTGAATCACTCATGGCACCGAGATAGGCTTCTCGGCTTTTGCAAAGTTACTTTGTATTTTTCTTGCTTCTTGTCACCTCCCTTTTACTATTCTCGATTAAAGCACTTATCACACCCCAATCCGCTAACTAGACTTAGGATCATCACATTATCTTTTATGTTATTTTGCAGAGTTCAAGATGCTTAGGCTCAGTTCCTATGGTCGGAATGGAGTAAGGTATTAGTATATAACGATAAATTAGATCATCGGATACTAGCCTTGTAAATTACATAATTTATAATCCTTGTAAGTTATGTTTAATTGAATTTTAATATACTGATAAATCGATAAATCAAAAAAGAATCAAGCCTCATATAATTTCTAGGATAATACATAGGGTTATGAGGTTGTGTTATGTCTTCAACCTAGTTGGTGGGTTGGTGTGACAGTGCTTCTTATCTAGGAGGAGACAACCACCTTGCATTTTCACTTGAAAGCCTTTTCAACCTTTATGTACTTTCTACTCTACTTAGCAACACCATTATGTCCATCTAATTCTTACTTAGCGAAAAACTGATGGGTGAGTTCAGCAGCTAGTGCATGAGGGTAGCAACTACGATGGACTGCATTAGGTCTTTGATTTTAACGGCCTCATCACTAAAGCGCTTGATATAATATTGCAAAGGCTTACCTTTCTACTATTTCAACTACATCAAGCTTATATTCTTTTTTTTGTATCTAATGTTATCTATAAAGTTGCTGAGAAACTACCTACTAAGTTCCTTAAACAAAGTAATCAACCTTCGCCTAAGATTGGAGTGCTAGGTCTAAGCTACCTTCTTCAAAGTGATCAGAAATACTCTGCGCATGATTGCATCTAGAGCTTCTTGGACCATCAGCAATGTCTTGTAAGTCTTTAGATGATTCTTGGGTCGCTTGAGTTATCAAATTGCTCCATCTGCAGTATTTTGAACTTCGGAGGTAATAGCTTTTACATAATCTCCTCTGTGAAGAGAGGATTCATATCCTGGTGGCTTTGTTATGGTGGTGCAAGTTGCATCGGCTGCACTTGTTAGGAAACTAAGTTTTGAACTAATGCGGTGAGGAGTCAAACTTGTTGTTGCAGTTCCTTGAATTGAACAACGTAACCTCTTCTTAAGAAGGTGAACTTGGTGATTTGGTCCCAGACCAATCCTTATAGCTATTGCTAGCAGGAACCTTTTTATTGGTCTTTCGCATGATGGCTTATATTTTATTTCCTATAGATAGCATCAATTTCATGTTGTCCATGACATCTCCTTGCGACAATAAGAAATTGATGATGATGAGATTGGAAAATAAAGAAATCTACAAGGCCAACAACAATGCCTGCAAGATAAGGAAAGGGCAAGTGGAAGAGGAAAAAGATAGGGATCTCTCCTAATGGAGGATCCTCGATGCTCAAGTTAGTGAAGAGTTTTTAGTTGTGGCAGCTTAAGAGATGCTCTAAGACCCTACGATTTCTAAAAGTTATAAAAAAGAGAGAAAAGAGAGATCCTCTTAAGATTGAATCAAACCTATTCTTTTTATATACTTGTCTGAAGTATCCTGGTTGGTGAAGGACTCTATGACACCTAGAATTTTTTCTACCTTGGGCTTCATAGAGTTTGTTTCATGTAGGGCTGCATTTGTACTAACCTATTTAGTACACTAACTTGTTCAACTGAGATAGACTTAGTTTCATATACCCTCTTGTTAGAGGTTGATGGAAATCCACATCATTAAAAACATAACAAATTACTCACAAAAATCATACAAAGCAAAAACTTTATGTTATTTAACACTAAAGTCCACAAAACTAAATTAACTACTTTGACATTAATCACAATATTGCATTATCATAATGAGCAATGAAAGGTGTTGTTATAATTATTGACATGCACAATAAACTAATTGCGTTTGAGCATTGTGTATATCAACAAACATGTTTGTGTCAAATAAAGTTTTATATGTGTGCAACAAAGGATTATTTGCATATAAATTATATATATGTATGTAGAGAGAAAGAGGAAGACTTAGCTATATTTGAATGTAGCCAAGCTTAGATCCGATCACCTTTTTCATCTTTGGATTTATACAGTTCATAAATTTCAAAGAAGTGAAAAGTGAAAAAGGTGGAGTGACTCCAGATCCATATGGAGCTAAGGATGGGAAAGATGATTGAATCCTCACATACGAATGTAGTCAAGTTTACCTCTATATTATATATAATATATATATGCAGATAAGAGTGGATTACCTATGTACATGACAATTAACAAAACTTATCCGTATACAAAGTAAAATATGTAATAGTGTACTTGTGCATTATGCACAAAACAACATGTGCGTGCAACATGCCAACCATGAAAGTACTAGACACTACTCATATAAAATAACCTCTCTATAATACTCTATAATCATACATATCCAAGCTACCTCATTGCAAGAATACATCATCCAAAATTTCTTTATTTGGTGGAATATCTCATTGCAACATCACACTAGTGTGACATGTGCATCCGGTTCAGCCATGAACCATGGCTGAACCGGATGGACTAGTCGTTGAGCGGCTCATAGGAAGCCACCCACGTCCCTCTTCATCTGGCACTAGTTCTCCCACGATCTCGCGTGCGACCGTAACCACCTCTGAAACCTCTTGGGTTGCATATGGATTGAGCCGAAGTCCTCCTCCTCCTTCCTCTCTCTGGTCTTCTCCTTGCTCGTACCCTGTGGAACCCTATCGGAGACGTACCGAAGCTTGGAATAGCATTGAAGGAGGTGAAGTAGCCAGCGATCAACACCTCTATTTCCTTTCTGATACCCTGTTCTAACTCAAGTCCATTCTATTCGGCTGATAGGTTTGTGGATCCGATCGATTGAAAACCAGGGAGTGGTGGTCGGTGGAAGTTCGACGGAATCTCTTCATCTTTTCCATCGTCGGACGTTGTTGTCACGAGCCGTACAACCACCGATGAGTCCCATAAGTTGGTTGATCCTCTGTTCTTTTATTTTGATTTAGGCCTTGATAGTTGAGTGTTGCTCATTGTGATCGGCGATTTGGGGTTCACCGGAAGCTTTCTGGCCAGTTGTTCTACCTCCGATCACAATCGCTAGCGATCGGAGGAGATCCAAGGACCCGATCTCAGCTTGATCGGGTCGATCGACCAGGATGCCGGCCCTTGCTTAGCCTCTTTAGTCGCCACCCAAGGGGGGCTGGGATGCCAGTGCTGTGAACCGGATGCCGTCGAAGGGGGCTTTGCTTCTGGTGACCAGTGGTTGATCGGTGGAGAAGCAACTGAACTCGAATCGGCAGTAGTCTTGTTCTTTGCAGATTTTGTGGATCGGCAGCTCATCGGAGCAAACTACTTGGTACCGGAGGTTATGCCAGCCGAGCGCCAATGCCGGCTGGTTGATCAACCATGGTCGAGCATTACTGGTTGGGGATAGCCATGGTCATCGTGGGTTCCGGAGCGTGGGAAGAAGACCTGGTCTTCTTCAGAGAGTTGAGCCGGTTGATTGGTGAACCAGATTGTTTAATCCTGGTTAAGATGGACCCCAACCAGTTCAAGCTGGTTTAACCAATTAATATCTTAGCCAAGATTATTACATTCTGATGTAAACTGACTTAACTGGATCTAACCAATTTAAGATGATTCAAACTAGATTAGAATCAAATCAACCCAATTACAATTAATTGAAAATTTAACCCAAGCCTGTTCAAATTAAGTTAAACTACTTAGAGATATTCATCTTGATTTGATTCAAAACAAACCCAATTGGTTCACCTATCTTTGAATTTTTTTGAACCCATTGCAAATTTATTTAGGTCCAGGTCTAATTGATCTGGTTTGGGATCTAAGTATTGTGAAATCAATTGAACCAGTCTTCTTAAATGTTTGTGGATCCACTCGAGTCAGGTTCATGTGGGTCAAAATTAATTGATTTAATTCAAATAGATTAGATCAATTTCTAAGCTGCATCCAAGCCAGACTTTGAACCAGATCTAGTCTATTGAACCTGAATTAGACTCAATGCAGTGAACCAGATTCAAAATATGGATTGGTTCAGAGAATCAGAACCTGAATTAGGTTCAAATTAGTGAACCAGATCTCTAATTAGGTTCAATCAAGGGAACCAAAACACAATTTGATAAAATTAGTGAACTAGAAATCATTAGTAAGCCAAATCAATGAACCCACTTGCAGATTTAGTATAAATTGAGTTGGGTTCAAGCCAATTCATGTTGGTTTTAATCCAATTAGGCCCTAATTAGTCTAATTAAACTTTAATTAAGTACCTAATGACCTAATTAGGCCTCAATTGATGTAATTAAACAAGTGTAGGTCCAATTAGAGCATAATTAAACTGAGTAACCTAATTAAGTCTAGATAAGAGGGGTATAATGATAATTTTCAATATATGGGCTAAAAGGGCATAAAGGTAATTTTTTTAAATTATAAATTTTAATAGATTAATTATTTATTTATGATTATAATTATAGATGATCATTCAGTGGATTAATTTTTATTGATGGATATTATAGAGGAGATTGGACTAGCAATTGAGGTAGAAGTTTATACTTACTTTTATGTAATATGTTACGTATCATGCATAGCATATATCATGGATTTTTGTATGAATTTTTTAGCCTGTTTTGATTATGCACCTATGATTTATATATATTGCTATGATATCATGATTCGGGGTTGATATATGCTTATGTTGTATCGATTATTTTGTTATGATGAGATTATGATATTGATATGTGATGAGATGCTGAGCATGTGGACTAGTCATTGTGATATTATAGAGGTGGCATCGAAGGCAGGGCATATAGCCATGAAAGTCTGATGTAGAACCAATTATGGTCTGAAGTTATGATTTAGCTTGGTTTATGACATCTGGTACTTATATTATTGATACGTGGTACTAGTTATGGTAGACTTGGCAGGAATTCAGTCTATCCTATACTCGTGGCATTGGAGCAAGGCCAAGGGTTGCGGAAGCTGATGTACAACCATCTAAATTGACTAGGTTTATGTCACATGGCACTAGTGTGAGAACCAACTTGAACATGCAGCTATCGCTAGATTAGGTTATTGACATTGACTATTGGTATGAGATTTGTTAGTATGTATCATCAGTGTACCGATGTATTGATATAGTGATGTTGCTCTGTGCCTGATGAGATTGCATCCAATGATGTAATTCAATGCCATGATAAGATAAAAGATAATGAAGAGATTTATTTTACATCGATATTTATTTTCATGCATGGTATTTATAGAATCATTTATCTCAGCATATATGAAATGATTATATTATCATTCATTTTTCGTAGTATATTCATATTAGTATGTGTAAAGTTCCTATTGGATGTTTAACTCATTACTTTCTTTTCATTTTTTTTTTCAAAGAATGATAATTTCATGGCAGGTCCTAACTTGCGACTGGTTAATGAGAGTAGACCTAGATATCTTAGGGTTTATTTGGTGATGGATTAGTTGTTTCATTTCTCTTTTGTTACCAAGGATGACTTTGTAGACTTCTTTATGTTACTGCTTATTTTGAGGAGACTTAATCTGCTGTCTAGATGATTGTGGATATACTGGTGTTACTTTTGCAATGATGATATTTGGATATGATTTAGATGGTGATATTATTTGATTATTAGTTTTAGCAGGTCAGGTATACTCTTAGGATTCGCTCTATGGGTATGTGGCCATGTGAAGTTGTACCCTAGATCGAGCACCGATTCATAAGTGTGACAAAAAGTGAATGTGAGCCTCCTCTGTTTGATGGATTTTACTAATTTTTGCTTTTTCCAAAAATTTGTTTTTGTCCATCCTTGATTTCTATTAGTTAGATATTAAGATTATAAAGAAAGGCTATACTTCCCATCCTTTGAACATCGTTTGGCAATACAATCCTTAGTGAAACAATGCATTCATTAACAAGATGAAGATATTTTTTGTCAAAATTAATAACAATTCTTAAATCTAATGTATAATAGTGAAGTAGGATTCCATAGAAAATATTATTATAAGACATATCCATAATGACGTCTACTAACCAATGGTAGAAGTACTCAACAAACTGATATATATATATATATATATATGAAATCGATGATCGGGTGAGATGGCGACTGGAGGCCATATACAGCTATAATCTGAGGTGTTTCTTTCCTCCTATTGTCCCTCTAGTTATGATTTATCATATCAACCCAAACCTCACCTATCATATCAATCTCAGAATTCCTGCAGGGTATCGTAGAGTGAGGTTAGGGGTGGCACTTGGGTCCATTAATTCCTTGAGTTCTACCTCTGAGTTCGCTCTGAGGATACCTTGCATGTACACCCGGTATGCTGAATGCGATGGTGGATAGGTCATATTTTAAGTCATAGCCTTAACGTGACTCCCGAGGTGCCATGTATGCCTAAAAGGTATGCCAGATTGAAGTGCGAGGTAAATGGTCAAAGTTGGGCCTAAGGCAATCTACGTGTGCTCGAAGGACCCTCCATATTGGGCATTTTGCTAGAGAAATCAGAACATGGACGTGGAAGGGCTACTAAGGTCCGCGTGCGCTCCAAGAGCACTGCAGGTTATTTTTTAATTAGATAAACATAAAATCTAATTAAATAAGATCTAATGATTAACTTAACTAGCCTTTTGATCAAAAGGTACTCTTAGATTGTTACGCTCCTAACTCATCTGCTGATCCAATTAATTTTATTAACAAGTTGAAATATTCAAAACTCGAGTGAAAGTTAATAGATATAAGTGACTTGAGTTATAAGTATATAACATATACATTAAATTTAGGGTATCACATGGATGGTTGCTGCAATTCTACAGGCAACCAGATGCACTCATCGTTGTTCACATGTAGGGATACTTTAGGCCAACAACTCAATCTTGTATTAAACAATGAATGCAACCCTTCTCTTCACCTTCACTTTCATGATTTTACTAATTTATATTTTTTTCAAGAATTTGTTTATAACAACTCTTGATTTTTGTTAGTTGGAATGTTAAGATTATAAAGAAAGGCTATGATGATACCTCCCATCCTTTGAACGGTGGTTGGCAATACAAACCTTAGCGAATATTACATGCACAATACATTCATTAACAATCTAAAGGTAATTTTTCAATCAAAACTAATAACAATTCTTAAATCTAATATATAATAGTGACGAAGTATTTCATAGGAAATATGATTACAATACACATCCATAAAGGCATGCATTAACCGACGTTAGAAGGTCGTTTTTGTTAGGAAAAAAAGCAAAAACACAGAACAGTCCAAACCAGATCATACAATAATGATTTTAATGGCAAGGCACTCTTATGCCTGCTATTGTTCTACAGGCAACAAAACAAAGCCATTGTGGTTCATATGTGGGGAGTCTTCAGGGCAATGACCTAATGCTACATTAAATAGTGAATTTGAGCCTCTTCATCTTTCCTTTGTTGATTGTACTAATTTATGTTCTTTTTCAGAATTTGTTTACTCTGATTACATTATAGTTGTTATTTTTGGTGAGTTGTTGATAAGTGGTTAAAAGTTTTCTACCATATAATTAGGTCCGGAATTACATGCATAATATAGTCAGGTCCAACAGTTACATGGGTCCTAAGTGCTTTAAAGATTGGAACTGCTAATGGGAAACTAAATAGAATTACAACTTTGACTAAGATTTGACCCGACTTGCGTGTATTTTTGTTATCTTTTGAATGGCAGTGCGAGGATGAGGGTGCAGGAATTTGGACCCATGGACACGTCCTTTTTCGTGTTTCCTTGGTTTTGAGTAGTTTTTTCCAGGTTTGATGTTCGTTTCTTTCTATAAGATTTTCTTGCTATCCATATGTTTAATTATTGAATTAAATATATATATATATATATATATATATATATTGTAATGTTTTTTGTTCAAAATCAATACAGCAGGTAGTTAATGCTTTTCCTTTATTTTTATCAAAGGGTAACTATAGCTCTAGGCCTAGCGTGACAAATATTTTACACACAGCAGAGCGTGGAGGTGCTATTGTCATTTATCAGTCAACAAAATGGATTTTGATTCTCTTGTTTCCTGCGTATATGTTCTCTAATTTTGCAACAGCAAAGCAGTAGAAATGTGTTTGGCTGAATCTTCCAATTAAAAGCTCAGCAGCCAATGAATCTGTTAATTCAACCTGTATAGTTATCATTCAATCAAAGATCCAGCTTCAATCCTTGCCTGAATACATCAAATTGCAAAAGATTTGGAGAAACTACTTTTACATTCTATTTGTAACAAATGAATTCTATAGTTTTATAAAATTCATTTAAAAATTCATGATTTGCTAACGTAACAAATCATGATTTTCAAATCTTATCTAATAAATTATAGAATTGATTTATTTTATTGCAAATCCTATCAATTTTGATAGGATTTGCAAATAAATTTCACGAAGTGAAGCAAACAAATTTTTTTAAGACAAAGATGCCACTATACATAGCCAATAGTTTTTGACCAAAAATAACGTTATTTATGATATATTATTATTATGACAAACTATTATTATATCAATAATTATTATAATATATAATTTAAATTATATTAATTATAATATATTTATATTTTATATTATGATATTATAATATTACAATAAACTGTATAATGTAATAATTGATGAATAGACACAATTGCCTTTGATAGTTTTTAGACTATTCAAAATAAAAATCTTAAGCATATGTTGACCAATTTCAAGCTTAATTGCCTCAAGTGCCCATGTGCTCTTTCAAAGATTTAAATAAATGTTTATTCTATTTGCACATTTGGCATATTTGGACACATAAATAACTATTTGTTCTATTTGCATATTTGACATATTTGGATACACACTAGTAGTGGTTCTTACTTATAAAGGTTTCCAACTTTTTCTTTCTTTTTAATGTGGGACTAAATTTCGGCTCAAAGCCAACATTACAATCTATTTCAACATCATCTGTCTGCACTTCTCTTCCTTACAAGCCTTGTAAAAAGCCTATAACTAAAAACACGACAAATTGTCCGATCATTCCCTCAAGTTTTAGAAAGGTCTTAGAATGTTTGTCATTCACTTGTCTATCAAAAACACCAGTGAAAAATAACAAGCAACTAATGGAAGCACTAGGTTCATCTAAATTAAGGTAAGGTCATATGCTCAACGTGGGGCCTATGCGCTAGCGTACATTCCATGCATAATGCATTCTTGATCGAGAAATTGATATGCTAAACATGCAAAAGAATAGATCAAATACGCCCCCCACAAAAAAAAAAAAAAAAAAAAAAAAATCTCAGGCAAGATTAAGAGGGTCTACAAAAGAAACAAAGGCATCACCCATGAAGGACTAAAGGCTCAAATAGCGCACTAATTTACATTTATTTTTGAAGTCAAAAGCAAAAGTGCAAGTGCCGATAGTACGATGGAATTATGGCAAATCCCCTTCTACCTACATTTTGAGGAAATGCAAATATATATACATGTTATACTTACATGCTTGTGTATATTTAAGTCCCATTTGATGGAGCTGTTAGTAGTAGAACTTTTAAAAATAGAGCTTTTATTAGTAGAGTTCTTAAAAGTAGATCTTTTGAAAAAAAAAAATTTATTATTTAGTAACTATATTTTTAAAGTGCTATGAGTTTTTAACATCTGTTTGATAATTAAACTAAGAAAATATTTTCAAAATAAAATGATGAGAGACATAGCATTATACTTTTAACTATCTAACTAAACAAAAATTATTATTATAAATTATTCTAAAAGTATTAAAATATAGTAATATCATATTATAATAATATTAAAATATATCATATTATAGCATTATAGTATAGTATAAGAAAATATAATAACATTTTAATATAATAATGATTATAATATAAAATTATTATAATATATTATTCTACTATTTTTTAATAATTATATTATAATATATTATTAAAATCATGATCATTATAATCTAATAATGTAATATCATATTATTATGGCATATAATTATAAAATTTTACCATTATATAGTATAATGGTATTATATTTGTATACTATATTATAATATTTTATAATATTATTATAGTATCTTATTTTGCACTACATAATATATTTTAATTATAATAATATTTTCATACAATTATAATAACTATATTTTATTTACAATATATTATATTACAATACATTATATTATTATAGTTATATTATATATTATTTTATTATTATATTAAATATATTATTGTTTTCATGGTTCAAATTTGTAATTTTTAAGTTTGAAAATAGCCTCCTGATATTTGACAAGTAGAGCTTTTAGTAGAATCAAAAAGCATTTTTAAAAATTTTATCAAACACCATAAAATAATTCAAAATTGCTTTTAGGTCTTTAAAAGTACTTTTGATCCTTCAAAAGCTTAACCAAATGGAACGATAGTTTTGAAGCCAAAAGCAACCCAATGGTGTAAGTATAAAGAATATGAGGGAATCACGGAAGATCACCTTCTACCTACATTTTAACGAAGGCATGCATACATATTATACATAGACGTCAAACACTGCAATACATAAACATTTGTGTGTTTTATTTTAAGTTCAAACTACTGCTTGCTTCATCAGAAGTCGGAAAGCCAAATTATCAACATTAAGCATGGGCAATAAAAATAGCCAGCGAACCAAAAGCTCTAGAAAGCTCATTGCATGAAAAGATCATGGAGGAAAATAGTCATTCAAATGTGCAATTTGTATTATATTCTCATTGCATTGATAGAAAGCCTCGATTTCCCCTGATACCAAGCATTGGTTATTGTCATATTTGATATGAAGTGTCAGTTTCAATCAAGATGATGCATGGTATTGATTTCACTTATTACTCAAGAAATCATTAGTTCTAACATTATAAACTAGGATGCAATACCAGATTCAATTGGGCTAATAAAAGGTACTTATTTTTGTATTGACTAGTGTAAAGGCGAAGGAATATCATCTTTTTAATAGAGCGATGCAAAGTTAACGGCCTTAACTGTGTGACAATCAATCCCTATTTCGATGGATACCATGTCAACATTAAGTAGCTGGTATAAAATGTCTGTCTCTCATAATAAATTTGCTGGGTTATCAATCTTATTTGTTATAATAGGTGTTAAATTAATGGGAGTCCGATGCATTCCAGCACTCTTGGTTTGTAAAAAATACAAGGTATCAATTTTAATGCCCAATTGATGCAAGTATAATTTTTAGTTCTTAACTACTACAACGTATCAGTTTATGGTTCTGTTTTTTAGTGTTGATACAAGCTATCAATCTTCTAGCATACAAGATGCCAGTTATTTTGGAGATCTAATCAAGCTAATTGATATAAACATTGGTTGGCTCCTGAAGCCCACAAGCTTGGCTAGAAAACTGTCAGGTTATCTGGTACAAGGCATCTGCTATCTGTTAAACTTTCAATTGCCCTTCTAAATATTTAGTCACGCATGACTGCTGCAATGTACTAGTCCGGCACAAGAATATATCAATTGTTTTTTAGACATTGAATGCCAATATTTGCGGACCATTCTTCATGGACTAACAACCAAAGTCTGAGACAATAATTCAAGTCTGAAGTCTAGACATCCCATTATAAAAGTAGCATAATAACTGAAACAATCTACCATATCCTTTATCATCCACTCATCCTTTATCATCCACTGACCCACAAGATTCATGGCTCTTCATACTTATAGAAGAATCATGAGTTAGTCACCAATGAAGATATGTCCTCCGAAAGGTAAATTATAATACAATCCAGTAGAAATGGGAAAATATATAAACAAAGACCTTGAGAAAAAGAAAGCTCAATCCTCTTCATCATAAAGTTGTCTCCTTGTCCACTGCTTGCATAATCTTCCCCTCGTTGGATCATATAGGAATTTGATGCTCCATCCTCTTCCTCGTAAAGTTCTCTCCTTATCCACTGCTTGCATGATCTTCCTCCCTTATTAGATCGTAGAGGTATGAACACCAATGCCTCTGAAAGTTGAAACATTTGCCCAAAATCTAGGCCTGCGTTATAACAGGTAGAATTGATCAGACGGAGACAGTTTGGGCTTAGAGAGAGAGAGAGAGAGAGAGAGAGAGAGAGGATTTGGCTCATATGATACTCTCTTCTTCCTTCTCAATCTGGTGGGCATTGTTGAAATTCATGAGGATACAGCAGGTAAATTATCAGCATGGAAGTTTCCATTAAACCAACACTAAAGGGGAAAAAAAAGAAATGGAAGTCAAATTAAACAGACAACCAAAAAGAGTGAATTCAAAAGATGCAATACCTAAAGCAACGCCCATTTCCATGGCCAGACACTTCAACTGCAAGAGAGAATCTATGGTAAGCCTAGTAAAACAACAGTTAATATAATGTTTGCCAAATGAAAAGAGACCATGGCTGGAAAACATACTCAGATCTGAAATGGCCTTGCTGAAGACAGAAGCAGGTGGACAGATTTCCCTCCGAACATCAATGCTTGCGTTGATTCTGTAACTGCGAGGGTTCTTGGTATAGAATAAAACTGTGGTTCTATCGTAGTTTTGGACTCTCACATCAGGGATCTGTTGAATTATGGGCCAGTCGGGGGAGCCCTCAAGGCATCTCAGAAGCACAGTTTGGCTGCAAGTCAGATGAAATTGCTGAAAATTCCGGGGAGGCGATTGATGCTGATCCACAAGTCTCCTCAACCAATCTGGAAGGCTCTCTACTACTTGCTGCTGCACTGACGGTGAAGCATCAGTGGACATTTCCAATTGATTTAATTTTAGGTCTAGGCTTCGCAGCTCATTTAGATTCTCCACGTAATGCAACTTTGGGCAAGCCTCAACAATCAAATGCCTGAGTGCTGGAAGATCTAAGATTGCTTCCAAGCTCTGATTGTCCTCGACAGTAAGAGTACCACTAAAAGAGGGAAGGTTCTTGATTTCTCTGAGGCTGTGGGCTCCAACGATTAGAATCTCCTGCAAGTTGGAGACATGCCATAAGCCTGCTGGAAGTGCTCTCAGATTGGGACATTCCACCAGCGTCAAGTATCGGAGACGAGGCATCAACCTGGGCGATGCTCTTCTTCCATGCTCAGGAGCAACCTGATCGCACTGCCCTAAAGACCACTCTTCCCAGTTCAACATGTGGCAGAGTCGCAAATGTTGAAGCTTAGGAAATGATGTCGCTTCTAATGCAGGGTGACCCAGAAATTCAGGACCGATAGTCACGATTGCATCTGTTCGGCAAATATAAACGCATTGCAGCTGGGGCAGCTGGCCCAGCAGGGGAAGCTGCGGGCAGGAAAAACAACCGAGTACCCCCATCATTCTTAGCTCTGGAAAGGAAGAACCCAATGAAGAAGTCATCATCCACCTTGGAAATCTGTGACCAAAGAAATGCTCCATGCGCAGATATTGAAGGCTTGATGGAGGGAGAGTTCATCATGTTTCAGCTCAATTCTTTGGATTGTCTCCTCGTCATAATATGGTGGATTACTGCCTGCAGCATTCATCGGCATTGAGCTTGACAATTTCAGCCACCTAAGCAAGGTGTTGTTTGCAATTGCTGAAGCCCCTATCAGTGCCCTCTCCAACTTGTCGATGCCCAGATATCTGATCTCTGACAGAGACTGCAACTCTTCCAGGTCGCATCCCTCGTGTTGCTGGCCACCATGCCCATCGCTGCCCACCACAATTCCTTCAAGACGGTTAAGCTGTTTCAGTTTCCCTATTCCTTTTGGTAAGTATTGTAAAGGGGTTCCTTCAAGGCGGAGGCATCTTAGATTGCACAATCTTGTGATGCTATTGGGTAGAGTGTGCAAGAATTTACAGTATGTGAGACACAAGTTTTGCAGGTTTGAGAGGCACCCTATGGATTCTGGTATTTCCCTTACTGTTGTACGATCAAGATCTAAGTGCCTTAGGTGTACTAGATTTCCCAAGGAATTTGGAAGAGTATCTATCAGAGCTTTAGTCAGATCCAAGACACGTAACCGGTCAAGTTTTTGGAAAATATCATCAATTGGAACCTCCACTGGTGTATGAAGGTAGGCAAGTAGCGTCCTCAGACACCCTTGTGCTATTATTTCATCAGGAATAACAACTCTCTCCTCAAGGTTTGTAATAGACAAGCGACGAATTTTTGTTATTGGGTTTGTATCTAACATTTGCCCAGCGCAGATAGAAATGCTTTCATCTCCTACCAAAAACTGAGCTAGGGAATGGAAACTACCATGCATTGTGCATGCAACCTCATCTCCATAAAAGGGATCTGGTTGCAAAAGGGTCCTCCATAATAGCTCAAAAAAATAATCTTCGGCTATGTCTTCCAGCAACATATTTCCTCGATTTCTTATGAAGCCTTCTGCTACCCAAAACTGAATGAGATGTGAACGAACCATACTGCGGGCTACCGGGTACAATGAGCAATAAAGGAAGCATTGTTTCAGTTCAGGCCGTAAATCAGCATAACTCAAGTATAGGGCTCCAGGGAGCTCTTCATGTAGCTCAGTCATGGACCATGCATCGCTCTGAAGAACCTTGTCCCATTCTGCCTTGCTTCTTACCTTTGATCTTAAAAGCCCGGCAATAGCCTTAATTGCGAGAGGAAGACCATCGCATTTTTTGACTATTTTCATACCGACTTCTTTTAAATCATGGATCACTTCTTCCCTATCTCTGAACACATTTTTGCAAAGCAATGTCCAACCGTCATGAACATCCATTTTGTTGACACGGTGGATAATTGCTCCCATGCTCCTTGCAATGCTTTCATTTCGAGTAGTCACTAGGACTTTACCACCAGCACTTGCATTCAATAAAACATTTCTTAGCAAGTCCTCCCAGATATTTGCCCTCCACACATCATCTAATACAATAAGGAACCTTCTGCAAAGGACAGAGGCAAGTATAGGCGCAAGCTCAGCCTTACTTTCAGCCTTCCCATAATCCCCTCCTGCACTTCTAATTATCTCTTTCAATAACTCTCTCTCTGAAAAGTTCTTAGGAACAAAAGTCCATATTCGTATCGGGAAGTTTTCAACCATCCTTTCATCATTGTATATCCGAAGAGCAAGAGTGCTCTTGCCAATTCCACCCATTCCAGTAATCCCAAAAACTTTACATTTATGTCCATCTTCTGTGACTAATGACTCGACGAGACACTGAGTACCCTCCTCAATTTGTGTTCCAACAATGTCAGATCTAACTAACAAAGATGTTGTTTCACGGGTATTTTCTCCGGTCTCTTTTTTATGTGGGTAAGACTTCTGTAGCATAGGCATTACTGATCTGTCCTCTTTAATTTCATCTAGTCTTGCGTTGATTTCTTTAATTCTGTTAGCTAAATCATGACAAAACTTTGTACTGCTATAACTAGAGCTCATAGAAAGGGGATTGGATAACGACAATTTCTTACCCTCTATCTTGCAGAGGTCTAAGATATCATCAGCATCATACATCACATCTTTGAGCTCTCTCACCCAAGTGCTAATCACTTGACTTTCAAACATTCTGCATTCCGCATCTTCAAGCACGGCTTTTATGACCACCAGCCTCCTTTGAAGGCTTTTGAGTTCATCCTTTACACCCAGTACCTTGCATACCTCCTCCTCAACAAATCCTGTTAGCTTGCTCATCAACTCTGGCACAAAGTCTTGTAAGATCATCACCATTTCTAGGGAAAGGCAGAAAACAAGGGGGTATCTTTGGCTTCTGAGAGAATAGATTGCTCAATTTGACATGCAAAGAAACCTCGCAAGCTTATGTACAGGGCTCAAGGACCCTGCACTTTAGGTAGCTGCAATGTCCTGATCCACTGAAGTTAATCAGTTGCCCACAGAAAATCTTGGCCAGTGGAATTACCATAGAAAATGTGGAAGGTCAACCACATCTATTGATTGAATTTTACCTGGTGTTGATATGTGAGGAACTAAAAAATAAGTATAGATAAAGCACTAGTAATGCCAAGTCATGATTTAAACAACTCATTAGCAGGCTGTAATCTGTGTATGTGTATCTACATGGTGTTTTGTAGTATGCTATCAGAGTTGCTTGATACTTGTTATGAAACTAAATTTAGTGCAAGATTCTACTAGAAGTATTTAAAACATCCATGTAATATCTAAATGCCTGTGTGAGAACCCATGCTAGCAATAGTTTAGTTCCATATTTGGTGATTGAAAGGCTTATTTGGTAAACTTAGAAATTCTCCTATTATTTTGATGAAAGACTTAGTTCTTTGCTAGAGATGACAACGAAATTTAAGATTGAGAAGTTTGATTGCACTAATAGCTTCAGCTTATGGTAAGTTAAGATGCATACAATCTTGATGCAATTAAAATTGCAGAAGGTCCTACTCGGAAAGAAACGTATACCTCCTAAGTTAAAGAAGGAAAAGAAGGAAGAGATGGATGCTAAGGCTCTAACTGCAATACAATTGTACTTTTTCAATGAACTATTGCATGAAGTTATGGATGAGAAGATGATTGCTTTGTTATGACAAAAATTAGAGTCACTTTATTTGAAAAAATCTTTACTAGACAAATTATATATGAAGTTTGATTGTTCACATTAGGATGGCCGAAGGTACGTTTATTAAGTCTTATTTAAATGAACTTAATTCAATTATCATGGATTTGTGATCAATTAATGATAAGGTGGAGGAGGAAGATGAAGCACTCTTATTGTCATGCTCTTTGCTTCAATCCTATAGATATTTCAAAGATATTTTGCTTTATTGAAAAAATTCTCTCTTTGTAGAAGAGGTTAAAGCAGTCTTGTTCTCTAAAGACTTAATTGAGAAGCAGATAATAGGTAATGTAAGTGACAGCTAGGAGAAGGCTTGGTAGTCAAACGATGATCTAATAAAAGGGACTCAACTAATGGTAGAGACAAGTCCAAATCAAAGCCAAAGCATAGAAATTTGACCTGCAACTATTGTAAGATGAAAGGGCATATTATGGCCGACTATTATGAGCTAAAGAATAAGTAGCAAAATGATAATCATTAGGGTCAAAAGAAAGCTGATAAGAGTACTAAAGCCAGTTTGGTAGAAGGAGATTGTGATGATTTTGATCATGTTCTCTCTATGACTGAAGAAGCCAGATTAAAGGATGACTGAATTATGGATTCGGCTTGTTCCTACTATATATATACTAATAGGGATTGGTTCTCCACATATAAGTCCATTCAAGGTAGATCTGTGCTGATGGGTAATAATACCAAATGCCCTATTGTTGGAATTGCAACAGTTCAAATTAAGATGTTTGATGGCATAATTAGAACTCTGTTAGATATTCGGTATGTTTTGAATCTGAACAAGAATCTCATCTCTCTAGGTACTTTTAATGAGAATGGATTTATGTATTTGGTTGAGAATAAAATTATGAAGATCAGCAAATGTACTCTTATTGTGATGAAAGTCAAGTGATCCGAGAAGCTATATGTGTTGTAGAGTTCTATCATTATGGGTATTGGATCTAAGGGTGATAAAGTTGAACATGACACGTGAACACAACTCAAACTGAATACGAAATAAATAAGTTTGAGTTGACCTTAAGTGGGTTCATGTTTTAAATGTGTTGACAAAATTATGACATGAAATCATTTTGTCATCTCGCAATTTAATCCATCAATCCGAATGTAATCCATTTAGGACCAATTTAATTGATGGCATACTAAGTAGGTCATGTTAAGCGGGTCAGGTCGTGTCTAGTCATGTTGAGCAAGTCATGTTATACTAATCTAATACAATTTGTTTATTAAATGAGTTATGCATGTCGTGTCATGTTACTTGTGTAATAATTATATTCTATTTGTGTTTGAATTTTTGTTATGATTAATTAATCATGTCATGTTTGTGTCGACTTATATACTATTATACCTTAACTTTAATGTAATATAAACACGATACGAAAATATAAATTGCCATCCCTAACTATATCCTTATCCTCTATGTCAGATTCGTTGTAGCATACTTCTCCAGTTAAAACTCTAGGAAATTCTGTGGTTGAGTAGTTTAGTATTGATAATGATAGACCAAGAAAAGAAATAAGGCCACCACAAAATATGATTTTGAAGACTTGGTACCTTATACTTGGACAACAGTATAAGAAACAATTGATTTTGGAAGTCTTTTTTGATAGCCAAGTTCAAGCATTGTTTAGACTTGATTGATATATACAGCATATGAGATGTACTCCATTGAAGGTATGTAAAGAAGGTGGAGAGAAATCTCAGTTATCTTTTCAGTATCACTTATGAATTTAAGCCAAGATAGAGATTTGTTAGAGTTTTTCTTGAAATTTACAAGCTTAAAAAGGATATGCTTTTCATATCCATATAGGATTCAAGTCCTAGTCCATGTAGTCTTGGAATTCAGAAGATAAAGGACATGTTTCATATCCTTATGAAACTCTAGTCCTACTCCATGTAGTATACTATATGTCCCTCTTTTTTATAAGCATATATAGCTCTGGCTTTCAGGGCATCCCGGATAACTCAGAGAGTTATTGTGAGAGTTCAAGAGAAGGTCCTGTTGGATGTAAGAGGGTCTAAGGATTTGTGGGAGAGAGTCTATGATAGGGAATTAATCCTTATAGTTCCATAGTTTGGTAAGGAACAATCCTTGCAATCTCTAAATATTTTGATAATAGAATTCTTTACTCTTCTTCGCTTATGAACGTAGGCCAGTGGGTTGAAGCATGTAATTCTCTATATGTTTGCTTTCTTGTTTGGTTTTACTCTCTTGTCTTTCTCGTTGAACTTTCATCCTTGGATGCCTTTGTCATAATAGATGTAATATGGAGATATGTTTCATTTTATCCATCATACCACAATCCTATTCATAAAACATCAGGCATATGATATGGTTGATAATCCCTAAGGGTGAATTTCTTGCAATGTGCAAGGCATTCAAAAATACCTATAATCAATTCATATAGGTGCATTTTAGAAAGATACATATTCATCTCAAAATTTACCAATTGTAAATCTCATCAAAACTACCACTGAATTTTTTCTAAGTATTGAATTAAAAGATAGGACTTCAACCTCTCAGTAAATAAAAATCCCATATGCATAACTATCTAAATAATATTAGGTTACCTTAACTTTTATTCGAGATTAAACTATCTGATACTACGAGCAAACCATACTAATTTACAACCACTCTAATTTACAAACTCTTCTATAATCAAAAACCTTTTCTTCTAAGCACATTTTCCCAAAATGTCAACCCATCATCCTCTAAGTCATCGTATTTGTAAAAATAAGAAAAATAATTTAATGAGCACAAAAGCCTACAAGTATTAATATACCCACCCATAAGTTAATTTAAATCCAATTACATATAGATACATAGTAAATTTCATAAATGTCTAAAGGTTTCAATAATACAATCATATACACATTATCAATCTAACCATAAACAATTAATAGGCCACAAAATTTTATTCAATTATAATTCAATCGTTTCACTTTTTGCAATATAAAATCCATTTTGTTAACCCGGTCTTAATCACGCCTACCTCGTGACTAGACTATCATATTTCAACCCATGAAAAGGTGATACTCTTGTCACTATGATAGGGCAACATATTGTTTCATGTTTTTCAGCTCATGACAGGGCATTTAATGAAGCTAGTTATCAACAAATAGATGCATGTTATTATCAGCTTAACATAATTAGACCAATCAACAATTATATGAGGATAGGATTCATAACACAATTAAGATATCAACTCCAAACTAAAGCCTTGTCTCAATTTAAAGTAATAATTTCAATTATAAATATTACAAGGATAATTTCATTTTAATATCCAATTTATAAGAACAATAATTATGTATACAATATATTTATTTTTTTAAAATTTAAAGGAGCAAATAATCCAAAAGTATGCAGATATCCATCATGCTAATATTTTTAAATAATTTTTTAAAATTTTTTGAAAATTGCTTTCCTAAATAACCATCATTCAAAGTAGGAAATACCATCCCAAAGGTCAGTTTATTCACCTATTTTCTTTTCTTCCTTGGTCGGGACGAAGAGCAGCACTGAATCCAACAAAACAAGAGGAGAAAAAATAGAAGAAATCAGGCCTTTATGGTCTCCTTTTCTTCTCCACGGTGAGAGAGAGAGAGAGAGAGAGAGAGAGGAAGCGGGCGAGTGAAAATTTTTCTTTTCGTATCTCCTTTCTAGCAACTGATAAGATGAGGAAGGGCGTGAACAAGAGATAGAGAGAGGAAGAAGGGAGTAAGTGGGTGAGAGAGGGGATCTGAAGAGGAGGAGGAAAGATGAGAGAAAGAAAGAGATGAGAGAGAGAGAGAGAGGAGACAAAGAGAGAGTGGGAATGATTGATGAGCAATAATTAGCCAACAAAGTCTTCTTGAAGTCTTCGTATTCCCTGGAAGGTTAGGTGCGGGGGACGCTTTTTTTTTTCTTTCTTTTTTTTTTTTTTAAGGCCCACGGTGATGACCTGCAGGTGTGGATCGTCCACCAATGAGATTGGTGTGGGTCTTCCACTTAGGAGATCGGTGATACGTTGAAGAAGAGGGAAAGGAAAACAATTAAGAAGACCGAATAACTCGCTCAACTAAATCAGGCCTTCTTCCACCCCATCCATCTCTTCCGAAGCCCGCCAGTCATCCAACCTCTCCCTTCCACGCCACCAGACTGGACACCCCTCAACTACTCCATTCCATTTTGATTCCCTCCAAGACTAAGCATCCTACTTTTGTTCCCCTTAGTAGATCCCATCTTCCCCCTAGCCATTGAGATCCTTCCTTCTTGCATCATAGTCCCTAACTTTCTTGAGTTGAAACGTAATTTTCTTGATTATTGATATTATAGTTCCAACCAGAATTGATTATCAAATGGCACAACTAGGTCCTAAGCTAGCATCAACACTTGTATTTGTCATATCAAAGGTTTGTATATAAGTTATTTCTATCTTTTGATATTTGTCTCGGCAGTCCTATCGTGATTAATTCTTTAAACATCACAAGTGTGAAACCTTTGACATCCATTGGGAATCTTAGAGTGGAGGCACCCCTAGAACCTGAATTGGTCTTTTGGAAGTACAGTTCCTTTAGAGAAGTTGGGCTGGATTTCTCAAAATACGTTTTGGTCTTAATTTTTTTTTCCTGCTTTTTTCTCCTCTATTTATTTTATTGTTCGATGTGGACATTATTTTCCTTTTTCCACGTTCATGGGGTACCTCCTAACCGTATATTTTTTTTAACGAAAAAATGAAAAAGTCAGAGACTCTACCATTGATTTGTTAAAAATTTAGAAGATCAGAATATACATAAAAAATGAAGATTAAGAGTTAAAAAGGAAAAAAAAAAAAAAGGAAGAAGCTGAGAACAAGAAAGAGGGAAACAAGAACCACAAGAAGGAGAAGCTCATCTTACTTCTCCACTAACTGTATGTTTAATAATATGCATTTGACAGCATCGTAATCATTTAAGACCAGTAATATATTTCAGCAATAGATTTTCTTGCTTTTCCTTAGCAAATATCACTCACTCATCTCTTTGACGAAGTTTGAGATTATTTAATTAAAAAAAAGTGAAGAGTAACTCATGCTCAAGAGTTTCGATTTAAAATAGATTGAGAATAGTTTTAGTTTCTATGGATGATTGATTGCGCAAAAGGAAGTGAAATGACTTTTGCAAAAAAAATATATTCTTATTTAGGAACAGAATACTGGTTCTTTTTTAGAAAAGAATGAAAAATATTCAATAAATATTTAATATAATCTTTAGAATAAACTGGTTGATAACGTATTATACTACAGTGAGTCAATTTGATTTAATTTGTAGGTGCTAGAGAGTATCTTTTGCCAAAGATTATTTCAACTTTGCAATCTGATGCCTTTTGTTGACTCATTCGCTAAAGTCCTTCCATGTGTCTTTTTAGTGATCAAGCTAAACTGATGCTTTGAGTAACCTTTGAAGGTGAGAAAGAAATTAAGAATATAATAATTACTACTAATCCATATTTTATTAGCATGCTTTATATAATGTTTTTACATGTAAAATTGACATGTTATATAAATAAAATATTTATTGGACGGTGCTGGGTTATTATCAGGTTATAATCATATCAACTAACTAGCTTATTAAATGATTCAATCAAAATTAAGTTGCTAACCATGGACCTAGCACATTTCATAAAATGTAGGGATTGACCTAATTTGTTGTATGAACTCAGATGTGTCCTATTCAAACTTTTTGTTGGATTTTTTAATCTGGTCAAAAGATAAGGTTAGGATTGCCAACCTTTTTAACTAAGCCTTGCCTAAATGAATGAGCTTGATTAAGTTAATGTCTGGCATGTTTCAGAGACATGCCTCCTCCTAGTGCTAATATTTAGTTCAAACTAGGATAAGGTATGTATCATCAAATTGAGCTTAAGATGGAGAGCCAATGAGAGGATTAAGGAGGTGGGAGCTTGTAGTGGATACCTCCACAAAATAGATGTAGTAAAAAATTGACATTAATGATGAATCTGATTCGAATCAATTCAAAAAATATATTTTACTTTTTATGTCCTGAATCATGAAACGATAAATCTAAACTGGCTCAAAAATTTTAGAATTAAATCGGGTTGAGTCATGGATAACTTGAAATGACCCAAAAATAATATTTACTAAAAAATGTATAAGTTTTGATCACCACTCGTAATTGGTTGTTTGAATATGAGAATGGTATATATTTTAATTGTAGATGATATTATATAATTTTATGAATTATAAATTAGATTATTTATATGGTTAATATTTTAATATTTTATATTTTTTGATATATATAATATAGGTAACGCTAATGTGACTTAATAAATGATGGGATTAGAAGTGTACTTTTTTAAATTAAGTATTATTAAAGAATTAGCATTAAGAGCTTCGAACACCCTTGAAGAGGAGATGAAAGAACAAAATTAAAAGTGTTGTTATAATGAGCATTTTGTATGCCAACAAACTTGTTTATGTAAAATAAACTTTTAGGATTATTTGCACATGAATTTTTTTATCGGCAATTTCTGTATCATAAACTAATTATTTACAAGGAAAACTTATAATGTACAAATTTGCAACAAAATATCTATATGCCGAGAATAGTGGATATAACAACGTAAAGTATGCATGTAACAACGTACTTATCATGTTTACAAAACAAAATTCCCGGCTACCCCACTGCAAGAATGCATCATCCAAAACTCCTTTACTTGGTGGAGTACGTATTCCAGGAAAATAGCACTCTACCGTTACTCAACCGTATTAAATGAGAAATTGATTCAATAGAGAATTTTGATTCCATCTAGGCTCTATTCGAGGAAGCCAAATGAGACATTAGGGTCCTTCGATGTCATCCAAGCTGGATCCAAGTCAGATTGAGAGCTGTTAATTTCGTAACTTGCAGCACCATTTCTTTCGAGGACTCCAACACGTCGACTGTGGAAACCTGAGTCGACTTTAACCTAATCTAATGACCCGAGCTCAATCCGACACGGTGGCACGTCGCCTTAGTTGGGTCGGTTTCGGGTCCGCTAGACCCGACGCGATCTGATACTTTGAATTCTCGACCTAGGGCCTGGGAAGGGACCTTTCCTCTCCTCTCTGATCTCCTCCGACTCCCCCTGCACGGGCTTCTCCGGCAACCACTGTCCTTCGTCGACGACAACCTCTTCTGGCGACCTTGTCCGGCGCCTTCACCTCTCCTGGACGCGCTTTCTTCGAAGGTATCCAGGCCCGATCTTTCTTCGATTTTCTTTTCCTTTCGCGAGAGTGCTGTGTTTGCTTGTGATTTTGAGAAAGATTTTGGGATTTCTCTGTGCAATATGATATACATCAAATTTGTGAAAGGAGATGCATAATATTAATGAATTTGCCATCTTCTTAGGACGAGAGAGTTTGAGGGATGAATGCATTTCCGGTGCTGTTTATGTTTTTAGAATCTCAGTTACGATGATCATGATTCGTAGGATGATGATTTTTTGGACCATTTTTTTCCATCGTCATTTTAAGGTTCTGCTTGAATGTGGGTAATTTGTTGTCATTTAGGATCGTTTAAGATACAAATCAATGATCATAAATTAGCCTAAGAATCTACCAGTCGGGAAATGTTTTGTCTTGCATTTTCTTGTGAGTCCTTCTTAGAAGGCTTCTGTTTTCTTGTGGCTAGCCACAATTTTAAGTTTTGCTTGTGTTTGAATGCTCTCTTTGGAAGGCCGATGAATTGCTGGGGGCTACATTAGCCGTTGCTTCCTTTCTACCGATCATTAATTTAACATCTCTATAGGATTGGCTTCGATGGATCATGGTATGATCTGTCAAAGTTTTCAATATTGTTACTACTGGCTGTCGACCTGACATAAACCCTCCAAATTTTTGTTGAATTCCTAGCTGAGTTAGCACTAGACAAAATGGAGATCCTGCCATGAAACTCAGAACATGAGTTTGTGGATAGAATACCTAATTTCTGGGATCCTGCCATGAAACTCAGAACATGAGTTTGTGGATAGAATACCTAATTTCTGGGATTTGTAGTGTATGCTATTCAGAAGACACGTTCCATCTGCTTCCGCGTGCTTATTTTTTGGGAAAACACTTTCATGTTTGTGAGAAAGCAAGGGAGGGAAACCGGAAACTTCACAAAGTCATTGCTTATAAACTCAATGTGGAGATAAGTGCATGAATAATAAACAAAGAAAGGGAATTGGGCTCTTGAAATCTGTGGATCTTGTGAAGGGCCATTGTTGTTGATTTATCTTGGAGAAATGGGTGAAAATGATTTTTGCTCTTAAGTTGTACATTGGAGGTTGGGCTCACTCATCCTACATAATTTGTTTCCATTTAGAAAGGATATTTGTATATAAATTGGGTTTCACATGATAAATTAGATCATTCACAGAAATTCTTTAAAAATTCTGTTGTGTGATTCAAAACCTCAGTGTCACTGAGAATCATTTTTTTCTTTGATGCAGTCCAATATGGCTACCCTTAGAAATCTGAAAATCAAGACAGCGACTTGCAAGCGCATCCTTAAGGAGCTTCATTCTTATGAGAAAGAGGTTGAGAAAGAGGCTGCAAAAACTGCAGACATGAAGGAGAAAGGTGCTGACCCCTATGATCTTAAGCAGCAGGTATCTCTGAAAGCATGCTTTTAATTTTTATTTTACTTTTTATTATCAATAATGTTTTTTGCCCATCATGTTCTAGAACCCTAAATTATTAAAGGGTTTGTGTTATCTCTCCTGTTTGTTTTCCTGCCACTTGCATATGATTATGCTGCCAAGCTGAAAGCTATAGGAGAGGTCTCAGGTTTAATCTTTGGTACCGGCAATTAAGCACCAAAATACTCAAAAAAATTATTCGTGAATACTTAAATGCATATTTGCTGACACTGGAAATGTATATGCTTATTACATCCTTTTTTAACAGAATTCCCCCTTTATGTTCATGGTTTGAGTATCTTTCTCTATATTGAACAATTAATGTGCCACACAAAAGAATCAGAGAGCGACTTTCATCATATGGTATATTCTTTAGCTCTTTACTCTTATCATTTTGTACAGTTTTTCTGCTTACAATAAATCCATGCTTTAGTTTAAGGGAAATGTGTCACAGCATATAAGTAGAAATATAGGTGGATTAGGTGACATTAGCCTTCTAGAGACTTAAGATGTGCATAACTGCATTTTTTTCGGTCCAGAACTGATTTGGAGGATAACTGAAACACCAAAAAGCTTCTAAGATGACCTGTCCAGCAGTTCTAACAAATTTATTTGCCAGATCTAATGGAAAAAAACAATAGTCTGCTGCATAACTGTACTAATAAATTTCATCAGAGCAATATAACAAGTAGAAGTGAAAATGGAAGGAGAATATTAGTGAGAACTAGTATAATAAGAAGAAAGTAGAAGAGAGAAGGGAAAGAAGAGAACAAGTGGTCTGCAGCCTCATGTTTCTTTCAAACAAATTCATGTAAGACATCAAAAATTTACTGCCAGCATCTGATCATAACAGCTTCTTTTAGTTTAGTCAGCAACCTATCCTGCTACAAGCTGGATTAATTCAATTTGGAAAAATTTAAAGCTAAATAGCTGACTAAGTCCCAGTTTTAAATTAACCAATCAAACTTCTTTTTATTTCCTTTTTAGACTCTCAAAATTTGTAACTGAATCCCCGTTTTGATCAATTTCACCCAGTAGGAGTTATAATTTTCCTTAAAGAAGCCTTTATATCTTTACATGGCTGTGTTTTTCTTGTATAGGTTGGTAGGAGAGGTTTAAAGGTATTTGAGTGAAACAAAGAAAAGGAGTGAGAATAATCTTTCCTGAAGTTGATTTATGTATTTTCACGGTTCCAACCATGTAAGAAAACATGTATTCCTCATGTATGCATCTTTTAATGTAGGTAACAGATGGTCGGTCTGATGGTTCTACCTAGTTGATCATATCTGGGTATCTAAACACTAAACAAGATTCCCCTTGTGTCAGTCTTGATTGTACCTAAGCATGAACCAAGAGTCAAATGCTGCCAATGATGCACTTCATATCACATGCATTGATTAATAGCATGTGAACCAAATGTATGTCAAAGATCCTTGCATTTGTATTAACAATGAAATTTAGCGAAAGATCATGGCAAGGTTGAGATTATCACAGCTCTTGCAAAGGAAAGAAGGCCTTCAATGAAGTGAATGTTCATGAATGTCTCTTGGAGTTTCCAAATAGTGCCTCTTAGTATTCTTGCAAGTATTTATTGCTTGTGTCTTTTGGTGTGATATATCCTATTTATGTAAGGTGATGCAAAGGGTCACTACTTACTACATGCTTGTATGTCTTTGTATGGAATCATTTTGTATGTAAGAGAACAACAAATGAAATATAGGATATTGAGTGTTTTCTCTACCTATCCTCTTATCCTCTCTAGCTCCATATCTACCATAGAGGGATACAAGTGTTTCTACGCTCTGCTGCCCCTAATGTAGTGTTATTAGAGCTAGTTGGACTAGTGATGGCAAATGGACAACTGGCTATCCCTTATCTTGCCAATAATAATTCTGAAAATTGAACTATCTTAATGAAGGCATTGCTTGGTTCCTGAAATATTTGGGATTCAGTGAAGGGCCACATCAAGTTGTGGGATGAAGCAGTGTTGTACCAAGCTCGAAAGAGATACTTTGTAGGCTTCTAGTATGAGGTTAGATGAGGCCACCTTTGAGAAGTTTGTGGGTGTCATCATGTTCAAGCAAGCTTGGGACATCCTCGAAAATCCCTTCAAAGGTGTTGAGAAAGTGAAGGAAGCTCACCTTCGAGTCCTTCGAGGCAAATTTGAAGTCCTACATGTGTAGGAGTTCGAGTCCATTTTGGATTGCTTCATAACTATTGTCGATCAATTAAGAATAATGTGAGACATTGAATGACACAAAAGTCATGGAGAAAATTCTATGCTTGTTGGATGCCATGTAGTTCATTCATGCTAGAATCATGTTTAACATCCAACAATGAATGCACACACTAATAGGGTATTTTGGGAAGTTGTCTTTGCAAGAAAATTTGCAATCTGTTAATCTTCTATCTAGATCTGAGGAACTTTTGTACCATTTAATATTGTTGAAGCATATCAAATAAGGTTTGCTCCTATACTAGTTTGTACTATACTGTACTATGCTGATAAGATATTGGTATGGTATCAAAGTTTGATTCGGCATGAACAAAACTGATTCAAATCAAGCGGAACAGTCTTATGCTGTCTGGTATTGATCTACACAGCTTGGTTTTGGTTTGAAAGTGAGAAAAAAATATTCTATTTCTATATGAGATATGCACCATACTGAGCTGATCGTACCGTACTGATAAGTAATATATTAGTATGGTTCTCAGTATTGATTTTGCAGAACTTGGTACCAAATGTCCACTACTAGATTTATTATTATTGTAACCCAACCCAAATATTTTAGTGAATTGATCTAGCTATATCTTTAAATATGCACCAAGTACTTGATATGACATGTTTTGGATCCAGCAATGACACCCTTAAGCTCAATAGTCTACGTGAGACACCTTCATCAATGTGCCTGTATATAAGAAAATATAGATGCTTTTGAATTCCCTGGTAAAATTCCTGTATCTTGAATCTGAGGAATAATTGCTTCATCTGATTTAAATTTTAGCCAACCAAGAGGTCTCTCCTAATTGGCATATTTGGGGGAGGTACTTCTTAGTTTCATAGCAAAGCCCCACATGTGGAGCACTTTATGCCAACATACAATACTTAACAACTCTGCATGGCAATTCAAATGTTTTCTATAGTACCCCTTTTCCTTCTTTTTATTTTATTTTATTTTTTTTTATTTTATTTTCTACAATAGGAGAGGCGACTGGATTTAGGCTTGGCTACATTCGAATGTAGCGAAGTCTACCTCTCTCAACTCCTACTTAACTTGATTAATTTTACGACTAAGGTCAAAATGATTCTTGAGTTTTTATGCCTACTTTAATGACATTCAGCTTCATAATTAAAGACATAGAGAAGATAAGCTTTAACTTATAGCTACCACTCTTTAGCTATCTCTTCATAAATCTCTAGGGTCAGTTTATTGAATCCTTGCTTATGACAAATGTTATATCTTTTATTAACACAATTGCTTTCTCTGAAAAAAAAAATAAAATTAATATCCATTGTTTGATGTTCAAGACAATAGATCATCATTGCCATATATATCATGCAAATGCCTGCTTTCAGTATAAATGCATTCCAGTGCTTAGGCTCTTCAAAGTCAATGCCCAAAATAAAAAAGATCATCAAGGTATTATTTTTTTTAGCTTAAGGTTGGAAGTCTGCCGTAACCACTCTTAACTCTTATCCGAAGTAATTCAAGTGGGCCAAACATAAATGGATGGTGAGATGTAACCCAAATTAATAACTACTTTTTTTGTTTCTTCCTATGCAAAATGAACTTGGTTGATGCTAAAACCATAATAACAGATAACTATCAAAACCTGCTGCACGGTTACAGAATGCTTTTGTCAATGTATTATGATATTCTTGCTTTGACATTTTTTTTTTTGGATTCTAAGATTACTGAAATGAGCTGCAAAACGAAATTTAAGATCTTGATTGTTGAGGGTTAAATTTTATAGTTTAGGCATTACCAAATGCCAAGACTGTATAATGTTAGAATGCTTATGAAGTTTTACTTAGAACCATCAATGACTATGTCAAAAGGACCATGCAAATTCATAAAACACTGGACTACAACCTCCTCTACAAACTTCAAGCAGGTGGGAAAAGACGTTGGTTTGCAATGGAATTGCTTCTTCTGTCACACTGGATGATGTTTTGACTTTATGGCAGATTCCTCTTAGGTCTATTTAGTATATTTCCAGAATTTGGATCATGCATGTATATCAACTATTAATGATACATATCACAGTTATAACTATCTAACAAAGAGCATTGCCTTGAGAAATGTTAGAATCTGCATTTTGTTTTTAATTTTCTGTTATCAATTTGTTTCTCCTTTCTCATTAATATTATGCTGATTAAAAAACCTTCTATCCAATCATGCATGATGATGGATCTGACCAACCTTAAATCTAAGCTGTGTGAGCGAGGCCTCCTAAGGCTTGCCACTCGTAGCTATTTCTACTGCATGAAATTACTGTGTTCCTGGAGAGATATGGGGTCATACAAAAATGAAGTCAAGTATCAATTTGATGCTAAATGAGAGCACAATAGTGGACAAACCATTTTTAGGCTACTAGCTACCAAAACTAGGCAACTGGAAAATGAACTACAAACACTTATTTATAGATTGATTTACGTAGAATTAATGATTTTGAGCATTATGAATGCTCAAGGTTTTGATGAAAATGGAAAGTGATGTTGGTTTTCAGTCTTGAATTTAAGCTTCAGTCCCAAGCCCATCTTGGCAAGTGCTTCAGAACCCTACAGTTTATCCCTTTTTGTTTGGGAGGACCTTGCAATTTATCTTGATTCTTGAACATAGTCTAGCAGATCAGTGCGTAAATTACCCAAACTTTGATGATACTTTTTCTAAGCAATTAAACAATGCTAGGAGCATGAAGAGGAAAATGCAATCTTCAAATATGATGATGTTTAATTAAAAGCTCTCATTATGGCGGACTAAAAGGTTTGCAGGAGCATTCACATGATTTTATTTGAATGGGAATTTGTAGTTGGCCAATTTAGCAGGCATTAGAAGTAATGATATATTGATGGAGGGGATTGCCTCTCCAACCTAACTACTTTTAATGCCTACCACCAAGGGTGGTATTGTATCATGGTGGTAGCTACTTCACCAAGCAAAGAAAATATAATATAATTTTTATTCAATGTTCTGTATATAAACAATTTTGACCATCTTGGCTAACTGATAAAACAAATTGATTAGATTATTTAATGTCACACCACATTTTTTGAGGATGATTTTATCTTTTATTGATCAAACTAGGAGAAACAAAGAAAATGTATTCTTTAGTTCCCTCAACCTGCATGGTGTTAATCAACATAAGAAAGGGGCACGCCATCAACAAATTGCAACATGTGCAGTTTTACTTTCTTAATTTCAATATATCATCGATTGAATTCCAATGATTTGAGCAGGAGAACGTGTTGGCAGAGTCTAGGATGATGGTTCCTGATTGCCGCAAACGACTGGAAGCTGCGCTTGCAGACCTAAAAGGAACATTGGTATATATACTTCCACACAGACAACTACTGTTATCATTGTTAATTAAACCTTACCAATACTATTCTATTGCAGCCTGAGTTGAAGGAGTCAAACCAGCAAGGCATTGAGATCGAAGAAGCTGATAAAATCATTTCAGAAGTGGAAGCATTTTTTCAGACAGCAGAGGATTAGAAGTTAAAAATGAAATGAAAAAGTTGTGACATCTGTTGTTCTGGTATATGGGCTGTCTCATATATACTTATGTTTTAAGTAGGTTATCATGAATTCTTGTTATGTCAGCTGCTGGATCTTTGTAGTTGTCCAATTTTACCAGGAATGTTAGTTACTTGGTTTTGAAATCTTTTTATGCCAGTTTTACAGTATCTGAAATTATTTTCATTTCCCTATCTTGCTTGCACTGCAACTGTAACAAGAAAATGTAACCATCCGGCCATCCTTGTGCTCAACCACTGGACCAAAAACATATCTGCTGAGTTTGTTTAGCCGAATCTGTTTGTTATTACTCTTTCATCAGTGCGTTTCCCAATTTTTGATTGTTAGATCATTCCCTCCCTCTGGCATTTTGGCAGCTATGCTACATTGCAGGATATAACTACTTACCTACCTTTTTTCTGTGGTGATCAAATTGCAGCAGTTTCAGTCATCATGTATCTCTGCCTATGAGCGATTCATCTCTAAAATACTATTGAAAAGGAGTACATGGTTAGCATTGCTTACTTTTGCCTTATTCTTGTCAAGCTAGATCCTATATTGAGATGTGTTCAGATTCTACGTCAAATCTGGGCTAGACTTTTAATTATTGCTCTAATATTATTTTGGAATCAAGGGAAGCAGATATTTGAAATATAATATCAGTAATGTAGGTTATAATTTTGCTCAGATAATTGATAGAGAGAGATAAACAAAGGGAAACCCTTGTATATGGTTTTTCTTGATTTACCATATTGGTAGGCATGAAATCAAAGTTTAAAGTGAATGAATGATCAGTGGGCCACTAGATCTTATCACTATTAGGGCAAAGCATAATATGTCTTAACTTATTTTATGAGATGCATCACAATCAATTAGATTTCACATGTCATTTATTGGATTTTGAAGAAAGTGATATTCAATCATTGCATCCTAGGAACATGATACAAGCAGGCATCCATTAGAAATGCACGAGGCCCCATCATATCTTTGTGGCCATTAGACCATGCTTGCACTGAGAAGGAATAAGAAAGTAAATATCTACTTAAAATTAATAAATATTATTAGTAGAATAAGCAATACTTCTACAAAAGAATCATTCATTGGAAAGCTAGGAAATTGATGTAGTTGCAACTAGACCTTTTTAAGGCAGTAAAACTAAACAAAATATGCATAGCTAACTAAGGAAAAAAAGCAAGATTGGAGGAATCTATAGGTGAGAAGATGACTTTGTAATAATTCTTTGAAGGACTATGAATCTGGTTCTTATGCATCTTGCCTAACTTGTGTTTGAATTTACAAACTTAATTTTTGATCTTAAGTTAGATCAAGCTCAAATCAAGTCCGATGGAGCTTAGAGGCAAGTCCTACTTTCAGATCAAAATTGAGTCAATTCAAAGGGAGCCTTACTCCCACATTAGCTGAAAGGGAGTCCTCCCAAATCAAGTTCAATCAAGCTCAAAGGGAAGTCCTATTTTTAGGTCGAGCCTAAGTTAGCTCAAAGAGGAGTCCTATTTTCAGATCAAGTCAAAGGGAGTCTTACTCTTGGAGTAAGCTCAAGTTGACTCAAAAGAGAATCTTCCTTCCAAATTGATCCAATTAGAGCCATACTTCCAAATCGGAATTGAGCATGACTTGATTCGAGTGGAGCCTTACTCCAAAATCGAGCCTAACTTAACCCAAGCGAAGTCCTGCTCCCAAATCGAGCCTGACTTAACCCAAAGTGGAGCCTTGCTCTCAAATCGAGAATGTCTCGACCCAATTGAATCTCTACTCCCAAATCGAGCTTGATTCGATCCAAAGTGGAGCCCTGCTCTCAAATCGAGCCTAATTCGACTCAAAGTAAAGCCTTTCTCTTAAATCGAGCCTAACTTGATCCAATTGGAGCTCTGCTTTTGAATCGAGTCTGACTCGACCCAAACGGAGCACTACTCTCAAATCAAGCTTGATTTAACCCAAATTAGAGTCTTGCTCCAAAATCAAGGCTGATTTGACCCAAATTGGAGCCATGCTCCCAAATCGAGCCTAACTTGACCCAAATGGAGCCTGACTTGATCCAAATGGAGCCTTGCTCCTAAATAGAGCCTGACTCAACCCAAATTGAAGCCAAATCTCCCGAATTAAACATGACTCGACCAAAAGTGGACCTCTCTTCTCAAATCAAGCCTGATTCGATCCAATTGGAGCCTTGCTCTCGAATCAAGCCTGACTTGATGCAAAGTGGAACCATGCTCCCAAATTGAACCTGACTCAATACAATCGGAGCCCTGCTTCCGATTCGAGCCTGACTCAATCCAAAGTGGAGCTCTGCTCCTGAATTGAGCCTTGGTCGATCCAATTAGAGCCCTTCTCTACAATTGAGCCTAAGTCGACCCAATTGGAGCCCTGCCCTCATTCGATCCTGACTTGACTAATAGTAGAGCCCTACTCTCGAATCGAGTCTGACTCAACCCAATTGAAGCCCTACTTCCGAATCAAGCTTGACTCGACCTAAGTAGAGCCGTGCTCCCAAATTGAGTTTGGCTCGATCAAATTGGAGCCATACTCCCAATTCAAGCCTAACTCAATCTAAAGTAGAGCTCTACTCCCAAATCGAGTCTAACCTGACCCAAAGTGGGATTGTGCTCCCAAATCAAGCCTGACTCAATCCAAATTGAAGCAAAATCTTTCAAATCGAGCCTAACTTAATCTAAAGTGGAGCCCTGCTCCCAAATCAAGCCTGACTTGATCTAAAGTAGAGCTCTGCTCTCAAATTAAGCTTGACTCGATCTAAATTGAAGCTCTATTCGTAAATCAAACCTAATTTGACCCAAAATAGAGTGTTGCTATCAAATCGAGCCTAACTCAATACAAATTGGAGCCTATTCTAAAATCGAGCCTAACTCGATCCAAATTGGAGTCATGCTCCAAAATCGAGCCTCACTCGACTGAAGTTGAGCTTTGTTCTCAAATGAAGCTTGACTCGATTCAAATTAGAGCCCTATTTCCAAATTGAACCTAACTCAATTCAAGTGGAGCTCTACTCTCAAATCGAGTCTGACTCAACTCAAAGTGAAGTCTTGTTCCTAAATCGATTTTGACTCGACCCAAAGTTGAGCCTTATTCACAAATCGAGCCTGACTCAATCCAAAGTGAAGCCCTACTCCCAATTCAAGCCTGACTCGATCCAAATTGGAGCTTTGCTCCCAAATTGAGCCTAACTCGATCTAGAGTGGAGCCTTTCTCCTAAATCGAGCCTAACTAGACCCAAATCGGAGCTTGCTCCCAAAGCAGGCCTAACTCGACCCAAATTAGAGCTCTACTCCCAAATTGAGCCATACTCAATTCAAGTGGAGCCTTGTTTCCAAATCGAGCCTGATTTGACCTATAGTGGAGCCCTGCTCTCAAATTGAGCCTAACTCGATCCAAAATAAGAGCCATGTTCTGTTAAAAGTTTGGGCCTTGCTCTCTTGCCTAGCTAAGGTTGAAACTCAAAAATAGGGACAAACATAAAAGTAAAAAGTAAGACATAAAGGAGAACAAAAATATGACTTAAGTCATTAAATAATAATAATAATAAATAAAATATAATCATAATGTCACTTTGGACTTTGAAAAAATAAGTAAATATGAATAATAATTTTTTTTGGATACATTTGCACTACAAGGCTAACAAGAACCACGATCTTTTAATCGAAAGTTTTCTAGCCCCTAAGGCAGGAGTAATTGATAGTGAAGACTTGCACCCACTAGAAATCTAGAATGCATATCATCTTAAAATGAAGTCACCAATAAGAAGGCGCAAAATATGAACTAAAATAAATTTACTCCTTCACCCCATATCATTTCAACCGGGGTGATCTCACCGAGGTGGATGATGGTATAGAGGTCAACACATACATTGGGATGAGGGTTTGATACTAGCATCCAACCCCTTAGGGGTTATTTTAGCCCCTTGATTTGACTATCATTTAGTGATTTGGACCATTGATTGAAAATATTTTAGCCCTTTATTTAGCCAACATATTGAATTGTAAACAATGAGGCTCAAATGAGAATAAAATATCATTCTAGACTAATTATTAAATTAAAGATAATAATGTCCGAACTCTTAAATGGTGGTCAAATTAAAGGTTAAGAATCAATTTGACTTTTCAAATTCTATAACTATGGAGTAGGATTGACCATCAAGAAAAATAAGAATAGTAATCAGTTAGGTTGAGTTTGGGTTAGCCGCATAAGAATAATAATAAAAAAAATCTTAACTAACCACCGAACACTTAGAGTACAAAGCAAATTCAATCTAGCACGAAGCATGAATGCCCTCATGAATCCAAGATAAGAGGACAAAGAATGCTTATTCCTTTAATAATAGTTTGTTGAGATGAACTCCATGTGAGATTAATGTGGCATCAAATGAAGGCAATAAAAAAATAATAGATCAAACACGACACCAAGATTCACATGGTTCAACTTTTTTGACTTATGTCCATGGGTAAAGATGAAGAGAAATTCTATTATAGATGCGAAAAGAAGAGATACAAGGGTAATAGAAGGCTCTCACAAGACCTTAATCCCAAATGCACCCAAACTCTCTTTCTAAAATAAGAAGAAAAATACACAGACACACACATATATCTGTGTGTATAAAATAGTTGGGTTTGTAACCACAGGGGTGCCACCCTTACACCTTTAGGAGAGGTCAATGGCAGGCTTCAAGTTTCAACCAACATACTCTAACACATTTAATTTTCTTCGCTTTCACATAGACTTCAAAAAATGTTCCTAATTAAATTTTTTTTCTTCAAATTTGTCAAGCAAAATCATAGAGCAAGACAAATCAAGGAATTCAAGACATACTTCACACACACACACATATGAGTTGTAGAACCTGACATTTGATGAGTATATCAGAGTTATAAAAATAAATAAATTCATTTTACCAAAAAAAAAAAAAAAGAGCCAATTTTGAGGTTAGCTTATGCATGAGATGATCAAAGTTGATGCATTTTGTAGTTTAGTGAGGCTAGTGACGAGAAGAAGTATAGGAAATTTTGATAAAGTTTCTATATTAAGTTTGTTTTCATGTAATCTAGGAATGTTGTCATATGCATCAAGACTTCGTTGTCCTTCATCTCCTTCCTCTACATAAACCTCAGCCACCCCCATGCAACGCACCACAGATAGGAAAAAAATAATAATAATAGAAGGATAATACCCTCTATACAGCATCGGGCTTGCAATCTATATTTTTGAAAATTTTTCAGAATATGCCATACATCAAAATTCATTTGCTAAAATTACAATAACACAACAAATACCTTCTAAGTAGTCAATAATTTTAAATTCCCGATCATGTTTCCTTTCAGATTAATAGAAAAGCAACCACATGTAGCTAATCTTATAAGATCACTATGAAATGATTTATTTTTACAATTCAATTTTTCCAAACATTTGGTAGACATAAGTCAATAAAACAATTTTGAAATGCCTTCATTGACACCAGAATAGTAACTGAGAACTTGCGGTGAACAACGACTTAATTATAAAGCTGATTCTAAATAGTTGCATAAGTTTTGCAGGTTGTGGTTGAGGTGAAAAGATATATTATCTTGGTTCCTTAGTCAGTACTTTAAAGCTTGAACTCTATATCCCTCCATAGCTTACGCTTCTTTGAGCCATCAACACTGATTCAACTCGAGAGTGCTACTTGGTCGAGATATCAGTGATCTTTCTTCCATATTTCTAGATTTTGGATTTGGCTTGGGATTACGAAAATGTCCAGCCGATGTTGGCTTGTGAAAACTATTCCATGATGATGTCGTAGTCCCTTTCCAATGAACACAGTCAAGTTTCTTTTCTATTTCATCTTCCTCCATGTCATTGTCCAAGTACTTAAATGACTAATTGAAATCATCCTGTCTATTCGTTCATCACATCCTTGTTTCAGATTTAACTCAATGGAACATGGAAAGCACAAGATGTCATGCCTTAAGCTTGTGCAAAGATGTCTTTATGAAATAATGTTGCTCTTTCTACCAGTTTTGTCCTAGACCAGAACCAAAAACCACCAAACAAAATCTGCGGTTATCCAGCAGTGGAGTTTGACCGGATACCATTCCATCTCTCAGTTTGCCAAACCTTGATGATTAACTGTGTGCTTGCAGATCCATGATTTGGTAATAAGTCCGGAACAAATCAGTGAAGAATGATACTTGAGCAGCCAAGTTTGACACCGCCTCATTTGCAAATATGCGACAAATCTATTACTTCGTATTTGCCACTCATGCTGGGAAACCTCCAAACACATGGTTTGGAAGAAGGCGATGGAAACAAAGAAACTCGTTGCAATCCACAAAGTTTTTTCTTCCTCTTAAACATACTTCTTGCCAAGGATAAATTCTTCCCCCATCTCTTAAACATACCATCCTATTGCTGCTTTGTGTCCATCTTCGTACGATATTCCCTTCTCTTCTTCCCTTTGGACCGTGCCCAGCCAAGCATCAAAGGAAGAAACAGAAAGGTCAGAGGAAAATGTCTTCCATTAAATTATTTCCTTCCCTTCATAATTAATTGCTTTTCTGTGAAGAAGACTTATCGCATTTTTCAGATATTTACATCATAGTGGACACAACATGCATAGTTTTCAGAGTTATAGGTCCAAATTCATGCATAGCTATCTTTGTCATAAACTATAACAATTTCATGAAATCACTGCTTAGAGTATTGTTGGCTTATAGCTAAATTAAATTCCTTTGCAAGATCATTCGTTGGCTTAAAGCCAAATCAAATTCTTTTCTAAGAATATCCATATGATCTACATAAACTCAGCATAAGGAGGTTTAAGGGATACCTCATATGACTTCATAATTGCAAAGCCCTTCTAAGTTCACATGCATGCTCTTCTTGCACAAAAAACTCTTTCACTTGCTTCAAGCTTAGAATCCCTTTGTATAGAAGTGATGGCTTCCTTTTGAAAAGAATGGAGGGGAAGGAACGGAAAAGAGGAAGAACGATAATTAAAATCCTGTCTGGGAGGGAGGTGAAAAAAGGAGAGGGAGGAATGAGAGTTACTTGTTCTCCTATTTTTCTCCTCAACAACCTAAAATTCTTTATCCCTTAAATTGGAGAATAAAGAAGGGGAGGGAAATGTTTTATAACTTTTCCTTTATCTTTTCATTTTTATCTCCAAGAATCTTTTCAGTTTCTTCTTATAACAAAGGATATACTTATAATTTATAAATATAACTTTTCTCTCCCCTTTTCTCCTCTTCTATCAAAACAATGGGCCTAAATTATCCTTCTTTCTCCTCTCTTTCTTTCCAAATAAGAAGAGGGTAACAACCCTCTCTTACCCACCCACTTCCTCCCTTTCCTTCTTCTTCCTTCACCTTTCCTTTCCTTCCCAAAGATCTAAACAAACCCTTAGAATTTCATAACTCATAAATGATCAAAACCTCTTGAAGTTATGTAACTCCTATATGACTAATATGTCCTTCAGAATTCCACAACTCAATTCACAATGAGTTATACCTTTTGAAATTCTTTTCCAATATTATCCAAATGACCTATATAAACTCAATATAAGGAGGTTTAAGGTTCACCTCATAAGATTTCACAATTGCATAGCCCTTCTAAATTCACACGCATATTATTTTTCTTGCACAAAGAACTCCTTTACTTGCTTCAAGCTAAGAACCCCTTTATATAGAAATAATGACTTCCTTTTGTCTCTTAGAATCCTATAACATCATAAATGATCAAAACTGTTTGAAGTTCTATAATTCCTTTATGACTAAGGTGACCTTTAGAATTCCACAACCCATCATAATGAGTTGAATCTTTTGAAATTATGTAACTCATTTAAGATTAATATGACATATTGAATTTCATAATTCATAATTATATCATTTATGAGTTATTAAATTCCATAACTTATAAATGAGCCAAAACTCATCAATGAGTCAATAAGTTCCATAAATCATCATTGATGAGTTAAAAGACCTATCATGTCCTTACATTATTTTTGGGCTATCATGTTCCTTTTCATAGTGAGATTAAGAGCATATTGCATGGGACTCATTATGGAACTCCTTTTTTGATAGGCCAACTCTTGATCCAATCAAAATAGCTAGGTGACTGCAATCATACTCATCAACAAACTACATTCTCACCTAAAGAACAGAGATCAGAAAAAGAAATATCCCTTAACATACAGTATGGCACATAGTAATCCCTCCATCAGCGAATATTCTATGCGAGCTAATAAGGATAAATCACAAACCACACCATTAATTTCCTAGCTGATGTGTGCATCTCTTTTACATTATCAAAATAATTTTGAAAAACTCTATTTTATATAATATGTAATTTATCAAAATAAATTTGTCAGAGTATTAATCGAATTTCAAGAGACAATCTTGAATGATCTCTCCTACAATAGAAGTGATGGATTCCTTATTGGATATTTATTAGTTCTCATACTTTATTCATGCATCCTAATATATCCATATATAGCCTTTAATTAGGCTTCACCGATTGACATATTAAAGATAATATAAAATCAACACAAGACTTAGTAATATTCTCAAGTCATAAGCATTTTTTGTAAACTGTGATTAGAACTACTCTTCAAAAATTGACAGCGACTAATTTAAGAGTGTTCTAAATTGGTCCAATTCAATATTTGTCATCTTACAAACACCCATAAGTTTAACAAGAGTCTCTACTCTGATGTTTGAGAAACATCACCCTATCAAATACAGTAGTACAACTTGTGACAACCATAAAGAATATATTATTTTATCTTGTATTCATAGGTTGCAAATTAATTTAAGATTACAAAAAATTAGAGCATCACATCACCCTGTTAATTATCAATACCGTTAACATGATCAATATCATCACATCTCTAAGGACACATCATATCATCTCATAACAAATATAATTACTCATAAAATATACATATTGCATTAAAGACAAATTTTATTCACTGAAAATTGGCTTTGTAGGTCATATAATTCTAACAAGTGTATCAAAGTTCCTGACAACTATACCTTGTTTAGCACCGATTAATTGATAACATATCTCTGAGTCGGAGCCATTTTCTGGACAGGAGAAGAAAGGCTGATATGGCAGCTGAAGCAGTTCTGTCTGCCTTCCTGCAGACATTGCTCGATAGATTGGCTACTCCTGTGCTGGAAAAGATCAAATCTTTCCTGGGGATCACGGCGGATTTGAACAAGCTGCCCATGGCTCTCGCAAAAATTCAAGCAGTTCTCAATGATGCAGAGGAGAAGCAGAACCACAACGAGGCTGTGAAGATATGGCTCAAGGAACTAAGAGATATCGCCTACGAAATGGATGACATTGTGGACGAGATAATAACAGAAGATCGAAGGGTGAATGCCGACTCAAGTTCAGGTCAAAGTCAAAGCAACCCAGTTCCGGTCCTCTTCTCTTCTCTCACCATGAATTTATACAACAAAGCTAAAATGGCAAGCAAGATAAATGACATATACGAAAGGCTAAACAACATTGCTCAGGAAAAAGAGGTCCTCAAACTGAGGGAGTTGGGTGGAATTAGTCAGTTCGAACCATCTCAAGAGCGAGAGACTACTTCACTGGTAGATGAAACAAAAGTGGTTGGAAGGTGCAATGATTTAGAGAATGTTGTGGCATCACTGGTTTCAGATGAATCTGGAAAGATGGGTGTCTCTATCATCCCCATAGTTGGCATGGCAGGGATAGGGAAGACAACCCTCGCACAGGTTGTCTTCAATGATGAGAGGGTCAAAAACTACTTTAAGCCAAGAATATGGGTTCATGTGTCTGAAAAGTTTGATGTGAAAAAACTCACAAGGGCAATCATAGAGTCAACAACAGAAAAGAAATTCGATCCCACCGATTTGAATTCGCTTCATGTTAAACTCACGGAAATATTGAAGGGGAGGAGATTCCTAATCGTCTTAGATGATGTATGGAATGAAAGTCCCCATGATTGGGAGAACCTCAACAAGCCCTTCATTAGTGGTGCAGAAGGAAGCAAAGTGCTACTATTTGACAAGAATAATGGGTATCACACCATCATACTATTTGACAAGTTTGTCGAATGAAGATTGTTGGTCGTTATTCAAACAAAGTGCATTTTTAAATGGAAATTCTGAAGCCCATCCAAGAATGGAAGATATAGGGAAAGAAATAATAAATAAGCTGAAAGGTCTGCCATTGGCAGCAAAGACAATTGGAGGCCTTCTGTACTTTAAAAAGCATGAAGATGAGTGGAAAATAATTTTGAAGAGTGAACTATGGGAATTACCTGCAAATGAGAATAACATCTTGCCAGCTCTGAGGCTGAGTTATGATCATTTACCTGCAGAATTGAAGCAGTGCTTTGTTTATTGCTCGTTGCTTGGCAAGGGTTCCACATTTGATAAGAACAGGGTGGTTCAGCATTGGATGGCACAAGGTTATATCAAACCTTCAAGAATTAGACAAATGGAAGACATTGGTGGAGACTATTTTGAAGATTTAGTATGTCGATCTTTATTTCAGCATTCCAAGTTCAACAAATCAGAGTTTTCTATGCATGATCTAGTTCATGATCTCGCACAATCAATCGCTGCTGGTGAAATTTTGGTAGTGAAAGATGATGAGCAATGCTGCAATCTTGAGGTGGCTCGTCATTATTCAGTGACCTGTGATAATTTAAGATCGTGGCATTCTAAGTCCTTCCACAAACTTCAGAGGCTACGAACACTCATCGTACGATGTGTACATGGGACTTGCACCGGTCATCTTCCCCAAAATCTGTTCTTGGAAGCAACAAATCTACGTGTTCTTGACCTGAGCAAATCTTGCATCATACAAATACCAGAGTCTATAAGCCATCTGAAGAAACTAAGATTGCTTGACCTCTCTTATTGTCGCATGGAAAGTTTGCCGGACTCATTGTGCGAACTCTTTAATCTCGAAACACTCGAACTGAAGTCTTGTGATAAACTCGAAGCTTTACCAAGAGACATGAACCAGTTGATCAATTTACGCCACCTTGAAGCAAATGGGAAACTATTATGTACCATAAAAGGAATCGGGAGTCTCACTATGCTTCAGGAACTTTCTTTATTCCAAGTTGCCCACGAAAGTGGATTTAGGTTGGCTGAATTGAAATATCTAACAGAGCTCAGGGGAGAATTACACATTACACAGCTAGAGAATGCAGCAAATGTGGAAGAGGCCAGTGAAGCTAAACTGAAAAGCAAGCAACAGCTCAAGTTACTGGACCTGGGATGGACAAAAAATAGGGATGCTAATGTAGTACATCAAGGAAATGATGAGCAGATTCTTCAAGGGCTCCAACCTCATGCAAACCTTGAAGTGCTGATCATGAGAGGGTATGGCGGTCTGAATTTTCCAAGCTGGTTGCAGAATCCATCATGGCTAAAAAATTTGGTTAGAATAGCTCTGTTCGACTGCAAAAGATGTGAGCTCCTTCCATCTCTTGGTCAGCTGCCTTTCGTCAAGCATATGATCATTCGTGAGATGCCTAAATTGAAGCGACTGGGACTGGAATTTTGTGGCAGTGGTGCAGTCACGGGATTCCCATCGCTAGAGAAATTGAGAATATACAAGATGCCTGAATTGGAGGAATGGACTGGGGTGGAAGCAGGTGATCTACCTCAACTCCATGGACTTTTCCTTTCAGAATGCCCCAAGCTTAAGGTACTACCCCATCTTTTCCCTGCTCTTGGAAAACTGACCATAATCAAGTGTCCCCAGTTGATTAAACTTTCAGGAAATACTCCCTCTCTACACCTTATGAACTTGAGGGGATGCAATGAGAGGATTTTGAATTCAGTGTTCTGCCTCCAACTTCAAACTCTTACGATGCTACATATTTGTTCCTTTTCAAAGCTTGCAACCCTGCAGAAAGAGTGGCTGCAACACCTGACTGCACTTGGGAGTTTGACCATTAGGAATCTAGATGAACTAGTTTCATTGACAGAGGGACTTGAGCTCCTTGTATCACTGAAATGCTTGACAATAGAACACTGTCCAAAACTTACTTCCATTCTGGAGGGAGCTATTCCCCCGGCGCTTGAAGAACTAGTAGTATGTTCATGTCACGACCTCAAGTCACTATTGGAGGGTGTTAGGCCGCAAGATCTCACCTCCATCCGGCGTCTGCAGATTGCTGGCTGTCTCAGTCTTGAATCCCTGCCCTCAGGGATGAAGGACTTTGCCTCTCTCCGTCAATTGCACATCAGCAACTGCCCTCAGATCAGGTCATTGCCACAGGGCAGCCTGCCCCGAACGATTAAACGTCTAGCTATTTCCAATTGTTCATTGCTGAAGGAACGATGTCAGAAGGAAAGAGGTGAAGATTGGCAGAAGATATCTCACATCCCAAACATCCGGCTTGATCAACAGCAAATACTTAACAACTGATTATCTATCATATTGAGCTGGATGAGTTGTCCTCAATGGTGAGTGATGATGTGGTCATTTACATGAAAGACCTGGGATCAAGTTCCCCTTTATTAAGGCTGGGTGGGGATTTTAAATGCACTGGAGAAGGGCTACCCCATTGTGTAGTCTAAATTTTACCACAAATCTCATCGTTTCTTTTTTTTTTTTTTTCCCCCTATTCTCTCGGAGAAAAGGGTCGGTCTATTTGCATGCGTTCTGAGATGACAGATCATGTGCATCTCTTTTTCACTTTTTAGATATGGTTATGAGTCGGTATCTTTTGGAACGAAAAGGATGCAGTTGAAATTTCCTCTTGGCTATGTGGTACATCAACTCTATTTCATTGGAAGTTTTCTGGATTCATGATTAAATAATGGGCTGCAGGAAGATGTTTCTAATCATGATGTTGGAAGTCAACCTTCTGAAAGATAGATATCATAAAGAGTAGGAAACCTATTTGTTTTGTAAAATTTTTCTATAAATAGAACTTAATAAAAATCTATTGATATCAAATCAATAGTTTAGAAGCATGAAAAAGATGAAGGTTGATAGACAAGAAGGTTGATGCAGGCTTTGAGTGCTAGAAATTGAGGATTAGTTTCCAACAATTTTGTTTCAAGAGGTAAGCAATGATTGGCCACTTATAGAATTTATCATGTTTCTAAATAAATAAATATTTATTACCCTTGTGATGCTTAGTTTATGAATATTGCATGACATGCATATTAACTATGATTGCCATGATTTATACTTTAATATTGCTTATTTATTATTCAAAATGATTTGATGAAAAATGATAGACTGGTGATTTAATGCATAAGATTTATTAAGAGATGTTGAAACTGAATTTGAGCTCCTGATTATGCTGAATGATTTGGATCTCCACCAGTGAGGATTAAACACTAGTGATGCCCATGACCTTGCAGGACATACCTTGGTTGATACACCACCAGTGGGGGTAAACGTTGGTGATGCCAATGACCCTGAAGAACATATCTTTGTTGATACCCCATCAATAGAGGTTAAATGTTGGTGATGCTTATGACCTTAGGGAACATACCTTGTTTGATACTCTACCTGTGGGGGTGAAATACTGGTGAGATGATTCGAACATAGCAAGATTAGATGACAAGACATAATGACAACTAAGATTGTAAAAGATGCATATTATTTGTTTTAATTGTTAAATATATTGATATTATGTTATATTTTTAAATGGCTAATATTGCTTACTGTGCTATGGAGCTCATGATTATTTTATCTTCTTTTTCAGATTCTCCTTAGTAGCTATGTGGGGATACCGCAGGGAGAGTACTTAAATGTGCGAGGAGAATAATTTTTTTTTAAAATTTGTTAAGACTTAGTGTTTTAAATATGATTAATAACTAAATGTTTATTTTTATTTACTTGAGAACTTTTAAATTTTAGAACTTAATTCTGCTGAGATGTAATATCATGTAATGATATCTTGCATATTTACAAGAAACTCCTTATGAGTATGCAACAATTGTTATGGCTCCTATCCCGAATGTTGAGTTTGGGGCGTGACAATGACAAGACCATACCTTGAACCCAAAATAATTTTTTAAGTTTAGCATTAGAGAGCATATAGCAGCTCTCTCTAAGAGTATTCTATTCATTAATTTTACAATTTCATTTGGTTGTAGCATTATTCATATAGTGCGATATCTTAATATAACTTTATTCTTGCAAAACAAATTTACCTTTGCAAAATTTAAGTCATTGTCCATTCACAGCATCTTAATTTATGGTCCGATTTGTTTCTCCACCATGGCTTTTTGAAGTAGTGAATATAGTAATCTTCTTGGTGAATCGGTCTTCATCAACTGCCATTGATTTGAAATTTTCTCAGGAAGTATGGGCCAACCTATTAATTATTCTGGTTTGAGGATTTTTGGTTGCCTTATATATGTTCATGTTAACGATGGTAAAGTTGATGTAAGGGCAAAGAAGTGCATATTCCTTAGTTATTGCAGTAGGGTGAAGGGTTACAAACTATGGTATATAGAGGATTCGAGGCCATCCGAGTTTATGATTAGTAAAGATGTTTACCTTTAATGAGTTCGTTATGACAAATCAAAAGAGAGGAACTGTTGAAAATTAGGCAGGGTGCCAGCAAAAAGATGGAGCTTGAGGGAAAAGCTTTAGAGAGAAGGTCATAAGAGTCGCTAGTTCAGTCCAAGGTAGAGGTACAATATGAGAAAACTATACAAGGTATAAAAGCATCTCTATAACAATCTTATAGTATAGCTACCAATCATGAAAGAAGACAGATTAAGCTACTTATACGTTATGTAAACACAGTTGTTTATGCCCTTGTCATTGCTAAGAGTGTAAAGAAGGAGCCTTAAAGGTATATGGAAGCAGTGAAGAGTAAGCAGTTTGCTGGAAAGGTAATGGCTATGAATAAAGAGATGGACTTTCTTGTGAAGAAATCGACTTGGGAGCTTGTGAAGTTACCTAAGAAGAAGAAGCTGATTCTAAGAGACAAGTTCAAAGATCGCTTGAACTTGGTTAGAGTCTAGAAAAACTAATGCCCATCGGAGCATAGTGATAGAGATAATGAAGAAGTTCCAAAATGATTGGTTTAATAAACCTCAAGCCAAAAGATGGAGATTTATTAAAGTTTGACTTGACATCCACAAGCCTAATATGAATATGGCCTGACATTAACATGTTACCATAGATGTGGAGAATATGAATCCTAGTTCATATAAAATACTATAAATTCCTTTTTTATATAAACACTATACATTACGAAGAGAGTTGAAAAGAAGTTCTGTTAGGTATAAGAGAGTCTAGGGTTTCATGAGAGAGTCTTGCAATCTCTAGTTATGTTGTTAATGAAATTTTTTTATCATCTTTGCTGAAATGGATGTAAATCAATCTAATCAAATCATATTAAATTTCTATTTTTCTGTTTCTTTCGATTTATCTTTTCTTTTTCTCTACCGTGCCAACATTGCAACAACAATTCTATAGGACACAAAAGGGGTTGCTTAAAGGTGTGTCAAATGCCAAATATGTTCTCCAAGCATTCCAGGATGTTGGATTCTTCTTGCAAAAAGTGTTCCGCATTGCCTGGCTCATGCCCACCTCTACTCACTAGTGCACAGAAGGCTATGGAAATTAGCCAAAGAGTACACAATGCCACCAAAGCTTAAGGAAAGGAGTTCAAGTAGCATCATACCCTGTCATGGGCCTACCTTTAAAATTGGGCTCTAGTCATAAATATGTGAACTATTGTCTTGGTGGCCTTAGGTAGGTGCATTAATCCTATGTTGAAGTTAGCTAAATGCAAGACAAGATTTTTTCTCAAAAATAGGTTGTGATAGATTCCTATAGTTTTTTAGTTTGAGATAGTAGAGTGTTTGGACTCAAGTAACTACAACAAGCCCCTAATCAATTGCTAGGTAAAGAGGTGTGACCATTGGGCAAGCCTTTAATCACTTATTTGTAAATGATTGCTATTAAATAGAATGAGCAAAAAATAGATTTGCCATAGAGTTTACGAGTTTCAAAATAGATTAAAAAAAAAAAAAATGAATAGATGTGGCTTGGAGTTTTAGCTAGAATGGTATATGATAACTGATCAAACATTGAACAGGTTTTATACATGAGTATGAGATTTGCTAGAGTTGGTGGTAAAATTATTTAATATTGCATTATGTTATCTTTTTCATCTCTCTCCTGATCATCCCGTCTTCATTATCCCCATGTCTCATTGATTATGTAAGATTTTATATGGGTTACATTCTTTTTATAAAATTATATTAATTGAATATAAACAAGAAGAAAATAAACAAGATATATATTAAAATTAAATATATTATATATAAATTACTTATATATTATAACTTGGCTTGCTTGCTAAATGAGCTGCTTGAAGTTGAGTCAAATTTTGGGCGACGGAGATGGCGTGACAGTCCTATTCTCGTATCTCTTTACTAGCATTCCTTCAATAGATACATGTTCTTGCCACGTTATTTACTATTTTTTTTTTGGCTCACAAAAATAAATAAATACGCTTTACAGCCACCTGATTGCCGTGCATCACAAATACCCCGGAATTCAAACTTGAAAGCTCGCGTGGTTCGAAAAAAAAAAAGAAATCCGGTGAACGCGAGCACGACTGCACGTTTCTACGTAGTCAAAGCTTGCAACAATGACGGTGCCATGGTTGCAGACTTTGAGTGGCTTCGTCGTGTTCCCCACTATCACCACCCGGATGATCGGTCCATCTTTATTCCCTTCACGGTCTCTAAAAGAAAGAGCGGTGATTCTTGACCCAGCCAACCTCCGCGCTACGAACGTTGATCCCTTGGTTTCCAAAATTCCACGATGGTTGTTGCCTGCCCTTGTGAATCCAGGAGTCAGCCAAGCTCCATTCAAATCTTGGAGCACAAGCCATCAACAGCATCAGAAATTCAAAAAGTGGAATACCCATCTGCAACAGGTTAGAAGCGATAAAAGTTCCATACATTTAAGCAAAGAGTGCTGCTCTCTCTTGTGCGCGCGCACAAATCCCACACAGCTGAGCGTTCTTTCACGCGCGCATATAGCTGTGGTACCTTTATATATTAATTTACTGATGACCACTTCAATTGTTCAGCGACCGAAACATCTTCTACTGCATCAATGATTTTGAATTAATCATATTTTTTTTAAAAAAAGATAAAGAATTACCATAGTGAAACCTATATAAAACATTTAAATTTTGTTGAGGTGATTGATTAGATTATTTCTCATGTCCATGCGATGTCAATTGTCAATAACCTAAAATACATGAAATATGAATAAGCCTGTTTATCAATAATGGTATAAATTCAAATCGCCAAAAAAATCTTTATCACTTGCAATAGTAAAATTACAAACCAGTTAGATAATCAAACAGCTCAATCAACTCAGTCGTCACTTGTGCTTGACATAAGAGTGAGGTACGAAGGCTTAAGAGAAAATATAGGACAGAAGAAGTAAGGACGATCTAAATTATGAAGGCTAATCCTAAGATAATTTATGGCTACTCCCACTATAACGCACTAAATAGTCCCACACATCCCATATCAGATAGAAAATGATAGTTTGAGGAGCTTATAACTCAAATTCACCTGCTACTAATTAATTTGATCTTTAATTTTTAAAACGCCATAAACTTGGCCCATTAATAGATTAGTTGAACCAGCAAATGAGCTTAAAACATTACAAATAGTATCAAAGTCGTTCCATGTGCATAGAAATTGGTGGCAAGAAGAAAGGACCACCTATAGGGCACCATCGAAAGAGTAAATTGGTAGTAAATTAATAGGTAAGAGAAAAGGACTACTTATAGGAGAATGGTAAAGAGAGCACCATTATAATATAGCGCCACCTATGCAGCACCAATTGTAATACCAACAGCCCTGCCTTGGCATGAAACTACCTCTATAATGCCAATTGCGGTACCAATAAATAGTCCCTGATAAGAGAGAGAAGATAGTAATATCATAAATAGTCCCACATTGCATAGAAAAGAATAATTTGAGGAGTTATAACTTAAGTTCACCTGATACTAATTAACCTGGACTTAAATATTTAAGGCCACACGAACTTAGTTCGCTAATAGATTAATGGACCAGGTTGGCCCATCAAATAAATCAGAAACTTCCAGCCAATTCTTCTTTTGAATCAACAACTGTTATGAACTCCCTCTAGTTTCAAAAACTGTGGGAGATTACTGAATAACCTTCCCTTATAGTTGAAATCATTAGAAGTTTAAAACCCCATCAATATTTACTGAACCAATTTACCAAAGCATATAGTTGAATCATTCCAATTTAATACCATTGATCGAAAATCATTGTTCAGACCTGACTGAAACCTTAGAGATAATCTAACCATTCCAATTTGAAACTATCGATCAAAAATCATTGTTCGAATCTAACCAAAAGTTGTCTATAAGTTTTCGGACTAATGTTATCTAGCAGGTTGAAATCCGGTGTCAACAAAATCCCAAGTAGAAGTGCCTTCTCATGCACTCAAAAGCAATTGATTCAAAAGCATAATGACTTTGTTTTCGTTGCCAGTATGTTGCTGACCTCGTCATCTAATCATCTTGTACCATACATTGAAGACACCATAAATACCCTTAGAATTGCATGAGACTTTGATTCGAACCTTGCCTTCACCAAACTTTGAGGATAGGTGTATACTAGAGAGGCAAGTCTCCAATACAGCCGTCGTGGTAATGAGCCGAGCAGGGTCAAATAGGAAGAACGATAATAAAAATCCATCGTACCTAACCCAGTCCAACTTGGTGACCTATGCATGCCCATGGGTTATTTTGAATCATCCGGTCAAATTCAAATAAACTTGATATGGTCAGATCCAATTTTCACAATTCTTATTGGTTAATTTGTAAAATGATTTAAATAACTAGTATTTAGAAAAAGACCAACGAAAAAAAAAAAAAAAAAATCTCATTCAAGATTATAACAGCTGGATCGAAATCATTTCAAACCAAACATAATTCCACCCTTCTGACTTTAAGACTAGTCAAAGATATGATCTATGCCTTATTTAAAATTTGGGCCAGAAAATTTGATCCACATCTATTCGTAACTTTATTTTTAAATTTTTTTAAAAAAAAAATTTTGAGCCCAGACTAAATTTTCAGAATAGGTCTATTTTTGCCACCATTAAAAATTTTTTTCGGCTCTATTCCATCATAAAAATATATGTATGTATCATTGAGAAATGGTATTTATTTTTTGACCCACTTTTTCTTCCCTCACGAATCTAGAATTTTATTTTTTTTTTCAAAAAAATAGAGCACTAAATTGAAGCCATACGCTAGTCATGTTCTAGTTTAAACCCATTCTAGCACCCTATTTCAGGCTCTGCATTGTTGTCAATTTTCCATTGAAACCTCTTTGGGAATGGTTTCAAAACGCCAGGCCAAATCCCCACCACCATCCGGTAGCGAGAGTTTATTGTGCTGGTTCCTAAATATTACCAACCTTAAGATTGCTTCGACTCCATAACGCATCACTGGTCCTCAATGGAATTCCACCGTGAACTCTGGCGGCATGACGACTATTTTTCTAGAAGGAAAAGCCAAGTTGAAATGGTTGAAATGGTAAGACAGAAGGAAAAGAGAAGCAACGTGCAAGTAGTTGCCCGTTGACGGTGGCATTGCTGGTGGAGTAACGGAGATGTCCGCATCGTATTCTCCTCCCAATAAATAAAACCCCTCCTCCATCGACCCCAATTTTGCCTCTTCGTTGTGCTGTAGGGGGCCGTTCTCCTTCCAGGCTCTCCCACCACCTTCCAAGGATTCCATCAACGTTTCCATTCCAAGGTGAGGAACTCCCTCATAAGATTCATCCAGTCTGTTTTTCTTTTTTTTTTTTTTTTTTTTCCTCATCGAATTCTTTTAATCTTTCTGTCGTAAACTCTCCAGCAATTATCCACTGATTGCATAAGTATTCATGCATCCTTGTTGGTTGATTGATGATGCATAGAAATATTCCTGAATTGAATCATAAATGACAAAATTGTGAATTTTCGATCAATTTGTTATACAAAGTTGTGCTGCTTCTTGTTGCTGTCACCATGTTCGTATTTGTCTTTTATGCCAGAATGATAGCTGCTGTATATTTTTCTTGATTCTTTGCACACTCTGAGTTTTTCACGAGCTCCTACATTTTGTCTCGATTTTGAATATTTTTATCTAGCAAAATTAAATCCTAAGTATAGGATTTATGCCTGCATTGATTCTTATTGCTTTTAGGTAGTATTTAATATGAGATGATTTTTAAAATATCACCAATGATCTTGGAAGGATAATAAGATTACCTTGTTTAATATCCCCATTTTAGAGGTGATTTTTATCATCATACATGTTATTATTTTAGTGATCTTAATCCCATTCAAAGAATCGAGAATGCTGAATGGTAATAGTGATCTACATCAAATTATTTGTACAATTTTGTCTCTATATTTATTAATCTCTCCCCTTATATTGTAACAATATAATATATTATTTTATTTTATAATATATATTATATAATGATATATTACATTAACTATATATTAGATATTATAATAATATTAATTGTTATAATATATTCATTAATATTATATCATATATAGTATATATTATTATAATATTAATTATTGTAATTATAAAATAAAATTAAAATATGTAATATAGCGTTTGATATATTATATGTAGTATATAATATATATTTGTAGTATTATTCATAATATTGTTAATCTTGCATTATAATATATATAATTTATACATAATATATTAGGATAATATATATCGTACAAAATATATTACATAATATAATAATAGTATTGTTATATTATAATACTATAATATATTATACAAATAAGTTTTCAAATATATTATCAGTATTGTATGCATTGTGAGTTTTCATTCCCATGGTATACTAAACGAAGTGTTCTTTGATTATTGATAATCTTTGATTATTAAAATATCTCACACCAAATGGAAGTGATATTGGATCACTAGCGATTCTATCACTGAAGAAAATCATTATGATGATTAACCAAATGGCCTATTAAATTACTGAGCAAATTGCTAGGTGCATTTATGGTTTGAAGTGTTAACATTAAGTGATATTTGATTCCTAATCATATAATATTAATAAGAATCTTACATTCCTAATAATTCAACCCTTTGCAATTAGATTACCAAAAATATAAAATGATCATGTTTGATTTGCCTTATAATGTTATATCAGATTCCTAGAAATGCAAAAATGACCGCTTCTAGTTATTATAAATGAAACATGATAGTTTGATTACCATATTCTTAAATTCTATTTTTATATTTTTTTATCTTTTAAGTAGCTGTTTTTTTTTTTTCAAAATATAAAATGTTCCTATAGAAGCAAGGATTCATTGTAAAATTATTTTAGAAATATTATATATTTAAATATTATAAATATTAAATACATATTGTATAATATATAATATAAATATTTAATATTATATTTAATAATATATTATACTATTTAATAATATGCAAGAATATTGTAAATATTAATAATTTAAAATATTAAACATTGTATTAATATTAAATTTAATATTAATGTAATATAATATATAATATATTACATATTATATATAAATATAATATTAAATATTTAAATATTATCAAGTGCATATTAAATACATAATCAAATTAAATATTATTAAATATTTACATGAAATTCAAGAGCGTAAGATGAGATTACTTGACTTTGGTAATTTTAAATATCCACCTTTCATAAAGGAATCAAAGTTACGATAATATCATATTACCAAGATGAATTACTGCCCATTAAATACCCCCCTCAGAGTTAAGTTTTATTACCTTAGCATTTGATTGGTGATAATTTACCTTGATAATATAAAAGCATCATGAAAATTTGTTTGGCAATTAGTCATTATAATCTGCGTGGTAATATTTGATTCTCAATAATCTAAAATATCACAATATGATTCTCATCTAAAAGATGAACATTTGAAATTATAAAAGTCTAATAATTTTAAATTACATTTTTAACTTCCTCGTGCTATCTCATCCTCAATCCAATTCGCATCTAAAAATAAATATTTGAACACTATTAACTTCCCCATGCTATCTCATCCCCAATCACCCTCATCCGTCTACTCCCAGTAGTCTCACCCACCAGCACATTATATTATATTATATTATACTATACTATGCTATACTATATTATATTATGTAATAGGACCAAATGCAATAATTTTATAATATTATATAATATATTATATTATATGATATATAATGATATATAATATATTATTTAGTATAATGTTACAATAAAACATGATAATTTTACATTTTTGATAATCTGGTTATGAGATGCAAGATTACTAAGAAAATTACTGCCATCCAAACTCTACCAAAATATTCATAGAATTGATGTAAATAAAGTTTTGGCTATAGATTCTGCCACCTTAAATTCAGGCTTTAAGGTTCCTGCTAGCTGTAATACTCCTTAAATTCGTCACCTTGTTTGTGACTAGATTGGGAAAGGAAAGTTGGTAAATCAAAAGATAAAACCATAATCCGAAAGCAGTCCGGAACAATATAGATCACTCTTCAGCTTATGTGAGATAAACGATCAGCAAGACAATCAATGACAAGTATAGGTAATGGCAAACAACTAAAAATTAAAATAAAAGGGCACTTAAAATTGATCGATAAAATACATGATTGGTATTGGCGTGGGTAATAGGACTCCTGTTGGCTAGCTACAAGAACAATCGATGTAGCTCCGGAAGGCAAGAGTAACAATTTAAAAACTCTCATATAACATTGTTGTTATTAAAAGGCAAGTAAATCTAAGCCTGGTTAGTAGGTGATTCTGCCACAATTATTTCCACGATTCTTATGAAGAAGGCTGCTGTGCGTTTGCATTCCTTGTGGATTTTCCCAAGTTCTTGGAGATCATCCACTGTCTTCCACCATGCCTCTACTTCAGACCAGCACTAAGAGAACCGGTCCCAGCTGCCAAGAGTTTGCTGTTGCTTTTCAAGTGTAACAAGTGGGCTCACTCAAGAAATACTTTTAACCAACTTATTATATACAGCATAAAATTCACATCTTTCTGGCAAATCTTTCATTTTATTTTAAGATGGGGTTTCCTATAATTGTGTTTATATGAGGCTACAAGAGGGTTATGCTTTGTTATCCAATTACTGGAAGGTAATAAATTTTAGACTAGGACTATCAGGATTCTCAGCTAAATCACTAGTAACAACTCCCATAAGCTTCACTAATTAAACAGTTAGCACACATGTTTACACTACTGTGTCACCTTACTTTCTGAAACCTTCGTAATTGTTGCACTTCACATGCAACTAGGTGACCTAAGTAATTTAGAAACCATTGACATGACTGCAAACATTTCCGGCTTGTGTTGAAACAAATCTTCAGGGTGAAAAGGAGAGCGCAAGCATACATTACCTAATGGCAGAAGAGGACCAGCACCACCAGATACAAAGGCACGAGAAGATTCAAAGAATGAAGAAATCATGGTCGACAGACTCTCTTGCAAGTCTCTCAGGGAGCAAACTTTGCCTCTGTGCTCCAACAAAGCATGCTGGCTCATTCCGCTGCAAATATCATCGACAACCATCAAGCCTGAACCAGATTCCAACCTCACAGTTGGCTCATCCCAAACTCTCCAGTTCAGCAGAGGCAGAGGCAGAAGCAGCAGCAGAAGCCAAGTGAATTACTAGAGTCCATTGACACTGGCCGTTCTGCCTAGTGGATGTGGATTGAGAGAGTGATGTTGTGATACTTGTAGATTTGTTAAGTGAACAATTTGTGCAGATATTTTACCAGTTCAAGAAAAGTTGATGTATGGATGTGAAAGATTGTGAAATAAGTTTCCCTTCCAACAGATTGTAAAGATATACGAACACATTAGGAATAGCAGCGCAAGCTGGATTGCATGGTTCCAGATTAAGCCTGCAAATTGTTGCTATTGATTTTATACCATGCAACCAAATCATGTCTTATGGCATTGATATCATGTTGCATCTGGTATTTTTGAGAACTCAGCAAACTTCCAGTGAACTGACAAACACATCTTAATGTCATCTATGAACAGTTGTGTTTATATGACAATAGTTACCAAAATCAACTTTGAATGAGCTGTCTCTTGACTTCCTGAATCTCACGTTTTCCCCAAATCAATAAGAAGATATTCTGGAGCCATTTCCTTGGAAAATGCTACCTAAAGATAAGTTGCTTCTCGAATATGAGCATATCATCAATCCCTGAGCTTCAATAAACCATCTGGAAACGTTCGGTCCTCAGATTAATCTGCTTTAGGGTTTTTTTTTTTTTGGCTTTTTTAAAGCATTATCATGCAGTTATAATAAGCATGATCTGCCTAGGTGTATGCCATTATACCAAGAAGCCCCAAGGAACATAAATCTTAAATTGAAAAAAAGATTTGCTTAGCATTATTCTCTATTTTAACAATATTTCTACTAGATATTTTTCAGCCACAAAATAAATGAGGAAAATAGTTAACCCAAAAATTTCTTGGTATGTGTCATTGCTCAAGGATCATCTGTAAACTGCATCAGTCCATGAACACAACAGATCAACATGCATTTCACAGTCTAACACAATATTCTACATTAGAGTTCTGGGGGAAAATCAAGATAATCTCAAAAAGTAGGATGAGAACCTATTGAAAGCATTTTCCGATTATATGAAATTATCAATATGTCCAAGGAGATGCATAGGTGAAGGCAACTCATCAAAGACATCAAAGGAAGATCCCACCCAAAGCAATCAATGTTAAACTCAAGAAAAGATGTGAGACCATCAGTATTATCAAGTTAGATCATCAATAGGCCCCTCGCTAACAAAATATCAGCAATACAAAGACATTGCAAAGAATCAACGTTCATCTCAGGTCTCTAATATACACTTCCATTTGCACATTTCAGAAGAGTGAACTCAAGCAGCAGTCAAGACAGTGAAACATAATCTTCTTCAGCTCCATTATGTTTTACAGCCATGACAACTTTGTTTCCTAACCACTCAAAATGGCCAATTCAGTCTTCAATGATGAATGAGGCTGCACCATGTGATTTTATTGGTTTTTAAGAGACCATAGGAATGCATCTAATATAAACTGGTCTGTCGGACATGACAGATGGATCATCTCACATGAAGTTTTGGTTTACAAACTTTTTTTCTTTTTAATGAATTGGAGTCAACCATGAAGAAGTTCAACAAAGAAAACAATAGTGGTCAAAATCCATTGCAAACTGACATATTCATAAAGAACACACATGTAATGCTCCAACAATACAGACAGAGCTCTGATTCATTATTAAAATAAGCTTTCATGAAGAGAACATGTTCTAATTCATCATTAAATAAGCTTTCATGAAGAGAGCTCAGAAAATGATGAGGTAGCAAGCACAACAAGACAGCGAATAAGCATATATTGTTAAGTGATACAAGTCATAGCAATTAGATAATTCGGATGTTGCATGCCATATATGATTCTTAGACACCTCCACCTTAATGTTGCAAAAGAGAATGCATGAAGAACAGAGTTTACTCTTAGAGCAAACTTGCAGACCGGCATGCGGGAGCTTGGCATAGTGAAGATGGTCCCTTACCTGCTACTTGCGAAATGGAATAGGTAAAGATGTTAGATATGCAGCAACAAGTATTAGACAAGTTTGAAATTTTTTTGTGTGACAAGCTGTTTCATCCATTTGTCACATATTCATATTAGATGTAGCAAGCTTAGAAGCAAAGTAAACAAGCTGGAGTTTATATTAACAAATTGTATGCCAATGAACTGACTCTATGAAAAGGAAAGAATTGGAAGAAAATGAATTTTTGTATGATTTATTTGTGATTGAGAGGTGTGAGAAGGGCATGAAAGATAGACTCATTGGTTTTAGCACAGTTTCCAGGAATTTATTGACGAGAAGCTAATTGTGCTAGTCTCTAAAACAGTGAGAACTCTATAAAAAATGTAATGAACTTTAGAGTTCCATTATCACTTAGATTAAGCAAGTGTAAAATTTAATTTTATTATTCTGATTATCAACCAGAAACTGTTATTCTAAAGTCGTGCATAGTGAAAAAATGATGAGATCAGAGGTCTGATGAACGGCATGAAAGATGGTGGACAGCATTCTTGAGGCTCTTTTGAGCTTCCAAAGAGCACTATAAGACAGAGGAATACAGTTTTAGTAGTACTTTTAATAACTTTAGGATCTATTGTTACAGTTAACAATGAGTTTGCAAGGTTTTGACTGATGGTGAACTTTGTAGGTTCAATAAGAGATAAAAACATCACTTCTTTTTTAACGATGCATACTAGCATGTTTCAGAATACTAACCAAATTCAAGTTTCATGTATACAAACCATATACTGGTGTACAAATATAACTAATTGCACCTATGGGACCCAGTTGCCATATCTTCCAGAACATTAGCACCATGAGTGCACAAAATCCTCCAAAGGCCACTCGCTGGTCTAATAAGAAATACTTTATTCTCTTATCAGCATCCTATACTCCAGACATATGCCTTAGTTCCACATAGCATTGAAAGGGATGCAAGAGTTTCATTTACTAAGCAGGTTATTAGTCATTAGGCAAAAAGCACTGGGAAATATGAAGAAGGGATAGATTTGGTAAGGTAATCCATGGTTTACCCTATTTCTTGTGACCCTTCAGTCAAGCTCAGACATACTATATGAAAGAGCCACTAAGATCAAAAGCTCAGAATTGATAGTATACACATAAGGAGAACAAGATCCATCAGAACATATCTCATTTTATCAGATGAAGCTCACTACCAAACCATTCATCATTGCCTGAACCAAGCAACATCTCATATACTTGAAAAAAAAGAAATCTGCACTACAGATCTATCAAAATTAAGCATAAATTTATTGTCTCTATTAATATGACCAAAAAGCACCATATTGTTTTCGTTCAGAACTCAGGGCAGGAGAAAGGAAAGAAAAGTTGGAATCTCCCAAACTAATAATTCATGAAACCTGGCAAAGCGTTCCACCTATCTTAGACCATTCCTTCCAAAAGAAAACTCAGTTTACATGACCCTCTTATTCCTCCTTCATAAAAATAATTCTTTTTCAGAATTTTCACCATTTTTTCCATTAAAACTAAGAAGAGGATCTAGATATCACTTACTTAGGCTGTGACTCACTCCTCTGCATCTCCCCATCTCCACCATCCGTCGCCAACCCATCACCCACCAACTTCTCCTTCAACTCTTCCTTCTCTTCCTTGCCCTCCACCTTCTGCGACCCCGTAAGCCTCGCGAGAATGACGAACGACATCCCACCAAGCACATTGTTCAAGCACCTCAGCACTATCACCGACGCCTTGAACCCGGCCGGCGGCAGCGCCTTCTCCATCACGAACTCCACCCCATTCAGCGTCTGATACCTCAAATTGCTGCTCACCCCCATGTGCAGCGCCCACGTCAGCGCGTTCAGCACCGTCGGCGGCGGCTTGTTCGGCGTCTCGAACGCCGGGTCCATCCTCTTCCTCAGCGCGATCAATCCATTCGAGATCGCCGTCCCCGCCAGCCCCGCCGCGAAACCTACGGCGGCAAAGGTGGCGCCTTTGTAGACTACGGTGCCGAGGCGGGAGAGAAAAGAATAGGCGCCGGGCTCGAACATGTGGCTGGGGAAGACGGAGCGTGCGGTGGCGGCGGTGGCGGCGGTGGGGGCGAGGAGGTACATGAGGACGAAGTTAACGATGGATCCGACGACGAGGGTAGAGAAGACGAAGTCGAGCTCGTTGAGGCCGAAGTTGGGGCGAGAGGCCATGTCGCCGAGGACGCAAGCGGTAACGCCGACGAGCTCCTCCATGAGGACCTTGAACGGAAACTGGGCATCGGCGGAAACCCTAGATCGCCACCCCTCGAGGAAGAGCCCGAGGAGGCCGCCGGCACGGCGATCGGAGGAGTCCTCCCCGTGGTGGTGATCACCGGGGGCACCGTCGGAACCCCATCCTCTACTGCCGCCCCCGCCGCCATGACCGCCGGAGCCGCCAGCGGGGATGTCGCCGGAGCCCCCGACGACGGGGAGATCCGGGGAGGTGAGGCTTTGGGAGAGGTTAGGGTCGGAAGATCGGAGAGGGAGGAGGGAGAGGGAGAGGGGGAGGGTGGCGGCGGTGGTGGCGAAGCGACGGACGGGGATGGAGGCGTGGTTGGGAAGCCCGGCGGGGAGGCGGCGGAATCCGTCGAGGTAGGAGCCGGCGGGGTTGGGAAGCGGCGAGAGACGAAGCTGGGCGGCCATGGCGATGCTCTTCGCCGGCGCGTGCGAGAGAGAGAGAGGGAGAGAGGATCTTAGGTTTTACGAAAGGTTTTGGTACATACTTGCATACGGCTATATTATTATAATTGGCTACAGATATAAGATCAAATATAAATATGACACGTGGCTAGTTGTATGTGCCGTACCAAAAGTGGGTACCTGTCACTTACATAGTGGCATTTTATCTTGGTTGCTGTTTTCCGGGAACTATCGGCAAACCAGGCGGCAGCGACTATTTTGGCGTGTCCGGGGCCTCTGGGCTTCTCCACCAAACTCGAATTACAAAGGGCCCTACAAAGCATTATAATGACTATCATATTCTTGAAGGTCTAAGAGTAATTATGTGGTACTATGAGGGCATTTAGACACTAGGTGAGGAACATTTGATGGTGGAAGGTGGAATATTTCTTTTGGGCATTTTACATTAATTTATAAAATTGTATGATTAGTTGACTTGGAGCGTCAACTAATCTTGGGAATGGGAGAGTTTATTCGACAAATGCACATGGTTGGGCTAAGTTTATCAAAAGAGTGCACATGGTTTGGGTGCAATCCGAAAATCCAACACCCAATAAATCAGTTTAATTTTAGCATAAATCAGTAGTAATTCTTTTCCTCGAATTTTAGCACATATCAGTTTAATTTTTATTTTTTTATTTTTAATTAATTTAATTTTAAATCAAGAAGTCCAGCGATCTAATCCAATGCCTAATAAACCAATCTCTTTTAAGTCATGACATACATGTGCTTGCATGCAAATTAATGTCTCTCTTTGTAGGTACTAGCCTTTTTCTATTGAACTCTCTTTAAAAAATGCTGCTATTGGATGAAGGCAGATCCTTCAATTTTGTTGTGAAACCCAATTTCACATGCCCAATATTTTGTTGGATCACTTTTCCATTTAATTGGATCAATTCCTTTACCCCAACTTGATCATAAAAATTTATACAGATAAGCATAAACATAACCTATATTGTCACACCAAATTTCAACTCATTTCAAGTGTGGTTATGGTTCATGGAAAATAATAATTGAACCTTGAATTATTTAGAGATATTTAAACTAATAATTAAGCAGAAAAGAAGTATCAATTAAAATAATTACGACTTCAGGATAAGCCCACCATTTCATTCTTAGGGTGATGATGTTCTATGCTCTTTTGTCTTGAGGATAGCCTACCAAATAAAGGAAACCTAGCAACTAGTGCTTTGCACACTTCACAAGAGTGAGATTCAAAGAGTGATAGAGTCTAACTAGATTAGGAGCCAGATTTGAGAGTTTAATTTGTTTCGGAGTCGAATTAGAGAAAGAGACAGTGTTATTTTGTTTAAAGTTTTATAAGAGGGTACAATTTAATTGGAAAAAAAAAAAAGGAAGGGAGAGCATGGTTAAAATGAGAAAGTTAGTAGATAGGTAACATATATTTAAAATAAATAGAAGGTATATTCTCAGTATAGAAATTAGCAGCTGAAATCTAAGTAAGAATATTTTCTTGTTTCAAAACTTAAAATTTTATCTTTAATGTAGATTAAGGATAACATCTATAGGTTTACATTCAATCATATGTAACTCAACCATCTACAATTCCAGCTATGCACAACTTGATAGGAGTATATCTTTAGTACATGTGCTCAGGCTTACTATTGCAACAAAAAGGCCCAATTTGATGCATTTGTACATGATACTAAATAGGCTTTTTCTCTGCTTGTAAGAAGTCCCATTGTTCAAAGGTTAAATTCGATTTTTTTCTACATTGGGTTGCTGAAGCTAACCATTAGTTACTTTGCAAACCACCTTCTCCAAAGTGTGACAAATTATGACCCAACCCATCAACATAATCCATGCCTAACATGCAAGAAATAGATTTGAGTTTGTATTAAACTAGTTCAGGTTGTCAACAACTTGACCTACCTATTTATTAAATGACTCAAGGTCAAGTTTCAGGATCTTAACCCATTATATTAGAAGTAGCAGAAATCTGACCCGACCAATAAACCTTATCCAAATCCACTTAAAAAAATAAGGTTAAGATTTTTTTTTTTGACCCAAACCCAAAATGATCTGAAAATTTTAGGATCGAATCAGGTCGAGTCAGGTCATCAGTAACCCGAATGACCCAAAAATGATATTTGGATAAGATATATTTTTAATTTTATTGGTTTTAAATTTTAAAATTTTATTTAGATGATATTATATTTATGAATGATTAATTAGATTGTTTACATTTCTAATATTTTAATATTTTATATTTTTTAATATATAATATAGTTGATGCTGATGTGACTTAATAAATAATGGGATTAGAAGTATATTTTTTTAAGTTGAGTATTATTGAATGATTGATGTCACTAGCTTCAAACAACCTTAAGAAAAAGACAAAAGAATAGAATTAAGCATAACTTTGCTCTTTTTTATATATAGGATTAAGCACATTTTCAACATTTACTTATTTTATTTTATAATCTTATTAATAATTTGATATTGATATTTATTTAATTTTAAAAAGCATACTTTTATAGACTATTGCTTAATTATATTATTTTTATATTTTATATTTTTATAACTATTATTACTATTAGTGTCTAATGATGCAGCACGATGATGAGACACGAATGCAATGAAATAATATTTTTTTTAATATATATATATATATTTTTATGAGATGGCTAATTACCAAAAAGATCAAAAACTAGTTAAGCTATACTATGCCAGACAGGTGGAAGTATACACTGAAACTAGAACTGTTAGAATATTAACGAAGCCAGGAAAGTGAAGGTTAGGAAACCCTCAGTTAGGACATGCTCTCAACATTCACTAAATCAGAGAGAAAATTAGAGAAAGGATTTTATATGTCAACAGTGATTACTCGAAGATTGAAACAGGAAGATCGCTCTGACAGGTTGAAAGTCTTGGATAAAGAAGCTGTCTACCGGAGAGAATCTTCGAAATATGATTCAGGGGCAAAGACGACTTTCTCTTTGGCTTGTGAATCCCTGAGAAAATGGCAAGAGGAAATGGGGGCCTGTGGTTGGCGGCAGGATTATTTTAGGGTTTCTAGAGTGGGGGACGGTTAAGGTTTGGGTTTGAGGGAGGTTAGAGAAGATGAAAGGAAACAATAAGAGCTTCACACCCACTCCTTCCCGGAATACCAGAGCCTTTACAGCAATGAAAAAGAACTTCAGAATTTTCTCATTAATTCCTTTCTTTAATTTACAAGAGAAAGGTCTTTTTATAACCCCTTCATGTCAATACAAGTTAAATCATTCATTTTAAGTATATAGTTGACATGGATTGCAATGTATGGCATGTGATTCTTCTTGAGGAGGCAGGAATCTTTGCATGCTTTATCTGGGATAGCCAAAAAGAGAGAGTGGCTGTAATTTCCAAGCTTATAGAGGAGGGGAACCACTTGAGAGAGGGAAAGAATGGGTGCCCCTTGATTTCTTCTGCCATCTTTGATTGAGTGGCAACCTTCTTCCATCTGGGGCACATGAAAATCTTCTAATTAAAGAGGGGCAGCCAATTTCTTCCATAGATGTTTGCCAGGGAACCACATTATAAGTATGGAAGTCAATGGGTGCCCAAAAAGCTTCCATATAAGGGCGGGTGGCATGAAGAAATGAGGAAGGAGGATGTTGGCACCTAGATTCCTTCCTAAATTGATGTGGGCCGGCTCCTTGCTCTGCTCTGGTGATGCCATGTGTCCCGGAATGGTCCAAAACATATGTCATTGCATGGTTGATGGGTCTTCTCTTGGGTCTTCTCTTGGGTCTTCAAGGTGAACCTTCTCTTGACTTATTACAGGACTCAATGAAAGAAAATAACACTTGACACTTGACCAACTCCTGGATTCCAACAATGAACCAGGCTAACTAACACAACTGGACTCGATAAGGACTCTAAGAATAAAGAAAAAGGACTCTCATAAATCAGAGATCCATAAGGAACCCTGAAACCTCTGTCTCAATCTGATGCCTGCATCAATTCTCCCGGACTGGGAAGAACTCGACCCTGTCGAGTAAGGGTTAATTTCACTTTGGTATTGCTCTAAGAGGTCTGGGTCTATGTGTTGGAGATCTTCCCAAGTAATTTACGAGTCCTCTGATTTCGACCGACCTTGCCAACGAACCAAATATCTTTGGTAACCTTTATTGCGGATCGTGACAGCTTGGTCATCCAGAATCTGCTCAATCCTGCCTTTCCTCTCGGACTAATTTGTGGGTGGACACTCAGGTGAGGGCTCACTCTCAAAGGAACGGTCAGGTTCAAAAACTCGTTGGGTACCACTGCTGAGTCCCTATATTCTACTAAGTCTGAGGTAGTGAAAATAGAGCTAATGCCTAACCATGGAGGTAACTTTAACACACAGGCATTGGTTCCTATCTTCTTTAACATTCTAATAGGACCAGCTCCACGAGCATGTAACTTTCTAACATGATATAGTTTTCCCTTAACAAAATCCTTGACTCGATTCTGGGGATTAGCCAACTTATTATAAATATTCAAGTAAATGCTAATGTCATGATGCAGGTGCTGTGCAATTGACTCTGAGACTTGTGTATGGTTGGACAAGTTGAATGGGCAGGTGAACTCAGTAGAATGTGACAAAAGTCCTTATTACTAAGACTTGGATTGACACCTAACTGAAATGCAGATTTACTAAGGCATTCCTATGGAAAGGAGTTTTATTGGACTCTCTGGACCTAAACCTAACAGACTACAGACTCTCTAGGTTTGACCCTGGGTTGGTGGATGGCATTGATTCTTAAGAGGTTCCATAGGGTCTTTTGAAAGTATGTGGCAAATCGAACTGGAACTAGATCAAGAGGTGTAGGATATCCCTAAGTAGTGGAAGGTGACTAGATATTCTTTTTGGAAACACCTTATGAAATTCTCCTAAAATCTCCACTACTACCTCTTGGATGTGATCGTGAATTTTTCTAGTCCAAATTGATGACCCCTTACTGATGTCTTATTCTAAACCCTCAGCAAAAATTACATAAATCTCTTCCTCTAAATCCTTCATGAATTCCACTATTTCTAGGGGTTGCTCTATAGGGTTTAGCTCTTGGACTTCAGCTTTCTCAAGTTGACCATTTTGCTCCTCCATAATCTCTTTAGCTACAAGCAATGGTTCATGTTCAACTAGGATGGTATCAATTTCTTTAGACTCAACCCTTAGATTAGACTCAGTTCTATAGAGTTTTCTTTCTATCTCTCCAATAAGTATAGTTTCTTCTTCCTCTAATGTGTCACTGGGCTCAATCTCCTTTCCCTTAGATTCATCAATAGGCTTAGTGGCTTCTTCTCCTAATGGACTAATGGACTCATAAATGTCTACCTCTACATGACTAAGGGATTCGGGACTATCGACCTCTAAATGATTATTAGGCTCAACCTCTTCGTCCTTAAAGCCTTCAATGAGTTCTTCCTCATCCTCTTCGTATTCATCAACTAAACTTGCATCAGCCTCATATACCTCCTCGATACAACCTATAGGAGGTTCTTGATCTCTCTCCTCATCACAGTCAATAGTTTCAGGGTTTTCTAGATTGTCAATTTGAGTAGAATCTTGAACAACTATGCCTAGGCTGGTCATGTCTAGCTTTTCCTCCCTATGTTCAACTATGGTGGCAGGAATAGGTTGGGCAAACTGATAGATAGGAATAGGCCGAATAGTAAGAATGGGTGGGGCAAGTGGGAGAATAGGAGTGGGTCGACTCATGGGAATAAACGGGGTGGTAGGGAAGGGTGGACTCTAGTGAACACATGGGGCAATAGGGAGGGATTGGCTAAATGAGCATAGATTAGGACTTGACTTATTTCCAGAAATATTAGTCCTATTAAGTGTGGCCTGATCGGTGATAGGCTCCTTATGCCTATAGGACATGGGTAGGTATTTCTCCCTAAGTCTAATCTTCATGGCTCTCCATGTTCTAATGGGCATCTCCCTCATTTGACGACATGTGTACTCAAACTTTTCCCAATATATCTTAGCATATCGGGTTAGTTTAAGCCTAGCAAATTTTATCTTCCCTTCTTCTGACATTTCTTTCCGATCGAAATACTCATCCATTCTTCTTTCTCAATCAATGTAATCCTCTAGCTCTAGATCACCACCAAAAGTGGGTGCATAGGGTCGAGTGCTCCTAATGGATCTTTCCTCGAGTCCACTAAGTATGGGTATGAGCTTCTAGGGTGATACTCAGGGGTAAAGTCATAGTGATAGGTTCTCCTAGGGTCAAGATATGGGGTAGGTAGATAAGGGTCTAACTTAGGCTCAGTCCTGGTCTTACGACTTTCTTCTAGGGAGCTCACTTGATCATTCAATTGGTTCAATCGTTTAGTAATGGTCCTAAGTATAGCTCCAATGTCATTGTCCATGGTTAACTCAGGTTGGGACTGACTCGGTTGATATTGAACTCCTGACCTAGTAAACATGCAAACAAGCACACAAAGGATTTGTACTAGTGTCTCCTAGACCTAAAGCTCAAATAAAGTGTGTCAACTAAATGCTAGTCAATCACCAAATACCCTGTAGCTGGCCAGGTAGCAGGTGAGAGGGGGGGAGGCTCTTTCTGCTTAACGCAGGGGCCTAATTAGAGTAACCCCATCATTCCGCTTAAGTCGTTTGACATTTGACCTCCAGCCTTAAACATCAAGTTTCAGTCATAAATGGAGAAAGACTCACACCAATTTCAACAAAATATGTAAACCCAACCGTGAGTGTCCCTAATGCTCAATTACGTCTACTGGATTTTAAAATTGGAAGGTTTGGACTCGTATGTAAGTTGATGGTTTTTGAGCCCAGGAAGGGTGATGAAATCCCCATCTGATCTGAGATAGCGGTGCCCTTAAGTCAATTTAATGCAGAAATGATGGAACATTAAAGACTTAAGTTAACAAGTTGGGTCTCTAACCAAAAGGATGCAGCAATACAGAAATTTTTTTTTTTAATTTTTAATTATGAAACTAATTAATAGCAGTAATTAAAATGTTTTTACTTCTTTTTTTTCGCCTATGTGTGTCACTTAAGGCCTTACCTCAAGTCAGCCTTTCTTGCGACGGCTATGCATAGCCCTCTTGGTAGCCTACGGCACTCCCAGAACGTAGGTAGTTGGGTCAAACGTACCAAGGTACTACCGGTAGCCTCCCTTATTGGTACGTTCCTGATATTCCTACCAAACGTCCGTTGGGTCAAATAGCCCGGGGTACTACCTCTAGCCTCCCCCTTTGGACTATCCCTAAATGAGCACAGTAAAGACCAAGATATGCTCTTTTTTTTTTTGAAATTTTTTTTATATGCAAGGAAAATAAGCAAATATGGGAGGTGTGCAGAAATTTTAGCAAGCTGAAATTTTCAGCACCTATGCAAAGCTACTTTCCTAATATGATGCAAGAACAAGTCCTAATAACCTGCTCTAATACCAAAACTGATGCAGGACGTGGATGAGACACGAATGCAATGAAATAATTTTTTTTTTTTAATATATATATATTTTTTATGAGATGGCTAATTACCAGAAAGATCAAAAACTAGTTAAGCTATACTATGCAAGACAGGCTGAAGCATACACTGGAACTAGAACTGTTAGAATATTAATGAAGCCAGGAAAGTGAAGGTTAAGAAACCCAAGATTAGGACATGCTCTCAACATTCACTAAATCAGAGAAAGAGAATTAGAGAAAGAATTTTATATACCAACAGTGATTAGTCAAAAATTAAAACAGGAAGATCGCTCTAACAGGTTGAAAGTCCTGGATGAAGAAGCTGTCTACTGGAGAGGATCTTCGAAATATGGTTCAGGAGCAAAGATGACTTCCTCTTCGGCTTGTGAATCCCTGAGAAAATAGTAAGAGGAGATAGGGGCCTGTGGTTGGCAGCAAGGTTGTTTTAGGGTTTCTGGAGGGGGGACAGTTAGGGTTTGGGTTTGAGGGAGGTTAGAGAAGATGAAAGTAAACAATAAGGGCTTCACACCCACTCCTTCCTAGAGTACCAAAACCTTCACAGCAATGGAAAAGAACTTCAGAATTTTCTTATTAATTTCTTTCTTTAATTTACAAGAGAAAGGTCTTTTTGTAACCCCTTTAGGTCAATACAAGTTAAATCATTCATTTTAAGTATATAGTTGACATGGATTGTAATGTATAGCATGTGATTCTTCTTGAGGAGGTAGGAATCTCTGCATGCTTTATCTGGGACGGCCAAAAAGAGAGAGTGGCTGTAATTTCCAAGCTTATAGAGGAGGGGAACCACTTGAGAGAGGGAAAGAATGGGCGCCCCTTGATTTCTCCTGCCATCTTTGATTGAGCGGCAACCTTCTTCCATCTGAGACGCATAAAGATCTTTCAATTAAAGAGGGGCAGCCAATTTCTTTCATAAATATTTGTCAGGGGGCCACATGATAAGTATGGAAGTCAAGGGTGCCCAAAAAGTTTCCATATAAGGGCGGGTGGCATGAAGAAATGAGGAAGGAGGATGTTGGCGCCTAGATTCCTTCCTAAATTGATGTGGGCCGGCTCCTTGCTCTGCTCTGGTGATGCCATGTGTCCCGGAATGGTCCAAGACGTGTCATTGCATGGTTGATGGGTCTTCTTTTGGGTATTCTCTTGGGTCTTCAAGGTGAACCTTCTCTTGACTTATTACATGACTCAATGAAAGAAAATAACACTTGATACTTGACTAACTCCTAGATTCCAACAATGAACCAGGCTAACTAACACAACTGAACTCGACAAAGACTCTAAGAATAAAGAAAAAGGACTCATAAATCAGAGATCCATAAGGAACCCTGAAACCTCTGTCTCAATCTGGTACCTGCACCATCTAATCATGCTACAATTTTATGTCTATTTGCTATAGTATTTAGAATAATAAATGGGTAAAAGAAAAAAAAGGAAAGGATTGAATTAATTATTGACAAATTACTTAAAATGAATAAAAAAAAGTGTGTGTTGAATTCTTGAAATAAAAAAAAATAAGCCAATCTAAAACGACCCATGGGTTGACTCTAACTCGATCATTTAGGGTAAGGGTTTAGCTTCAATGATTCAAATCTGAAAGTGATTCAAACCTGAAAGTGACTTGAACACAAATTTCGACCTAAAATGATCCGATCCGATCTGATTGCCACCTCTACATTTTATCCATTTAATAATTAAGTTGATTGGGCTTGGGCAACTTGTTTACTTATTTCAAACCCATTTGCTTGATCCATACCTCATGAATCTAAATAAAAAAGGCAACAAAAACACAAAGGAGATCTAAACCAACCTTCCTATCTCTTTTCTTCATCTGATTCTAGAGAGTTTGATTAATAGGGAGAGCACCAAGATGGACTACCCTTTTCTCTTTGACCAAGGAAGGCCATCAAGGTGGGGTGGCTTCTTGATCTTTTTTCGATCCAAGTCTAAAGAGTTCAGTTAGAGCATCAATGCGAAGCACCATTTTCTCCTCTCTCCCTCTCCTCTCAATCTAGATCTAGAGAGCTCAATCCATGATAAAAGAATGGAGGCCAAGGGCACTTCCCTCCCCTCTTTGACCTCTCAATCTCTTTTTTTGATTTAGATATGCAGAGTTTGTCAGCAGAAAGAAAATCAAGGCCAAGTCTCCTTTCCTCTCTTTTGTAACCAGCCAATTTCTTTTTTCGCTTAAAGACTTGTGAAGAAGCAAAAGAGGCTGCCACATTATGGCCAAATTCGATTTCTTTACTAGTAATTTTGGTTATAAGGGATGAGCTTCTGAAGCTCTCATCTAACATGTCATTGTCTGTGAATTTTTCATTCTCTATTTTGTGCTATTTTTTCTTACCCTCTAAGGTGAGTATTATACCAAATTTTAATTATTCATTTATCTTTTTTCTCTATCTTTAAATTATTATTCTCATCGCTTGCATCTTCTAACCATGTTAACAATGGCCTTATCTTCTTTCAAGAGTTCAAGCTTTTGATAGGATTCAACTCTCTCTCTCTCTCTCTCTCCACTAAAATCAAGTGATTAGGGTTTGGATTTAGAATTCTTTTCCTTCTCTTTTTTTATTTTTTTCTTCTTGCTTCCTCAGCCTACCCAACCTATTTGTTGCCCAGCTAAGCAACCCAAGAGGGAAGGTGAATTGGGTTCTTTTTTAAATTTTAACCAATATGTGCAATATTTGCAAAGCTATAAGGGTGTGTGGGAGTGAAGTGTCAAACCTAACACAAACAGCAATAATAGTGGAAAGTACACACAAACACAAGGATTTATAATGATTTGGTGCTAACCCTTGCACCGACATCCACTCCTCAAGAATTCCTTGGAAATGTCCTCCACTAATCGTTCTCCAACGATTACAACCTAGCTTACTCAGCTAACTTCGTGTTTCCAGGCACAAGGAAGCCTTTACAACCACCAATTAAGGGTTTGGCACACCCTACACAAGTTTCAACCAAGTTGAAACTCAACAGTTTACAAGATAAAATATGTTCAGCAAGAACAGCTCCTTAATGAGCAAATAAAGACAATAAGGAACACTTTACAGATTTGAAGCTTTTCTTCCTTGAATGAGCTTCACTTCTTTAAATGCTTGAGTTAAGAGCACTTAATGAAGCTTCTAGAGTGGTTGGTGGGAGCTTTGAATGGGCTTCAAAGGATTTTTGAACTTCAACAATAGTGATTTTTGAAAACTGGATTAGGCTGAAATTTTGCTAGATTTGACTTGGTAAATCTCTCTTTTTCTCACTTGTAATCCTTCAAAAATCCACTTAAAAACTTACTAATCCATCCCATTAACTTGTATTTATAGTTGGTTGAGGGATTGGACCGTTGGAGTGGCCGTTTCCGAACGTTGGAATGTCAGAACTAGCCGTTACAGGGTCACCCAAGGCATTAGTCGGCTCCAGAGCCGACTAACCTGGGATTTTTCCAATCCCAGGCAAGGTTAGTCGGCTCTAGAGCCGACTAACACAGTCCTGGTGACTGTGGATGCCACAGTAGTCGGCTCTAAAGCCGGCTACTTTGTGCCAAGCTACTGTATGGTCACAGTAGTCGGCTCTAGAGTCGACTAACCCATGTTTTTCCTCTGAAATACCAATTGTGACACATTTTTGACTTGATAGCTTACATGTGGGTCGGCTAATGGCTTCAATCTTCCATTCTAAGTTTCAGTAGTTACTGTGGGAGTTGACTGAAGTCTCCAAAACTTGACAATTCATTCCACGAACTTGGAAACTTAATGAATCAAGTAAACTTGGTACCATAACTTAGACAACTTGGATTTTCTTCACTTGAGACCATTGCCAGACATCTGAGATTTGCTTAATCTTACCTTGAATCTTCCTTCTCAGATCTTAGAAATCTCTCTCTTGAATCATATACTCATGTTGAGGTTTGAAATCCGTTTAGATGCTTTTGGTGACTTTGTATACCTGCAAGTCACATTGATCTACACCAAAGTTATCAGTAACCTACTTAATTATTTTGTTATCATCAAAATCAATGCGGGGTCAACACTATTTTTCTTCTTATTTTATGATCTAATCAATAAGAAAGAAAAATTTCTTAACCTGCTCTATTTAAATCTTTTTAAAAAATTAAAAAAAAATTATGAAAATAGGATCTGAATTCCCTTTTCATTCATTAATAAATTATCAACTAGGTTATAAAGCCTCAATTTATACTATTGAGCTCTATCCTTATACAATTTAGGTTAGGTTCTTCTTTTAATTAAAAGAGGTTATGGCTTTAAGAAATAATTATGAAAAATAAAAAATATAAAATCTCATTTATAGAGGTAGATCCTGACTTCAACACCAACTTTATCTGTAATCACATCACTTAATTCTTCTTAAATAAAAAGATATATCCAATCAATTTTTTTTTTCAAAAAGAAAGGATTTGATTGCCTGTTTAAGGCTTAAATAATAGAATTTAACCCTAATTACTCGATGCTTCACACCATTAAAGGGGTATCATTTCGTAGAGCTCAACGTGACCTTTTTCTTTTTTTTTGAAAAAACAAAAGTATCTTAATATGATATTGTAAAAATACGTTGAACCTCCAAAAATTTATTACATGATTCAATCTTTTGATATGGTGGATTTTATTCCTGAACTTGCCCAATCTTTCTGTAATGGCTTAAGTAGTCTATATTGAATCTAAATATCCTTCTGTCTTATTTCTTTCCCTAGTCTAACTCGATGTATTAATAATAAATAGGTTAAATAAATCAAGTTAAATTACCTCTTTATTTACTATATTAGGTTCAAGTTTCAACTTTCGATCTATGTAACAAATATATCAAATGTAAGTTGATCACTTGTTATCTTGACCTACATCCAACCTAATCCAACTTAATTGCCACCCCTATATTCCACTAAATCCTAATCCATCCAAAACCCAATAAAGAGGAGGGAAAGGAGGCAACTCATTGGTGTTCGCAGTGCTTTTGGAAGAGATATGGAGGGGCTGGCAGAAGTAGATGCTTATTTGATCATGTCCATCTCCCCGTCCAAGGCTAACAAGGTTCACCACACCATCCTTCATCAGCTCATGTCTCTTCTAATAATGAGAGTTCCATTTCCCCTCTTCCCCTCTCATCTTTCTTTTTCTCCATTTATTCTTTTAATTTCTTGCACTTGCTATTTCAATTGTTTGATCATTTATGCTAACCAGTCATTAGTTTGACGTGTTCACCTGTTAATGAGTAATGTTTTAATGAGTAATGCTTCATATTATTGCATTGATTTCTTTTGGTTACAATTAGTTCAACTAATTTGGTTTCTAAATTCTTAGAAAAATAGGGCGATGGTTCTTTAGGTGCTTATCGCATGGTCTTTTGCTTAATATATGACACATTATCCATCATCTCAATTAAAAAAATGGCTCATGTTTATTAAAATTTCATTAGAAAATCATGTGAAACACGTGCCGCTTTTTAAAATAAGATGATATATAATACATGAAAAAATAAGAATTGTACCTAAGTTTTATCTTTAAAAAATATAATACGTTAGGTTTTCATAAAAAATATAACAACAAATTGAAGCAACAATGATGATAATTTAGATTGATCGATGTTATTTTGCAATCAGAGCTCTTTTCTCTTCTTGGTCAGATGAAAAGGAGATACCTTGCAACCAATTAAGCATAATCTTCTTCCTTGGGAGAACTTCTATCAAAATTTTAAACTTTTGTAAACTCTTCCTTTCTCTCTCTATGGAAACGCACATAAGTCTCTTCTCTTTAAAATTTCTTTTAGATAGTGAAGCCCCTTGACAGCTGGAGGAGACTGCCTTGCTTGCTTTAATCAAGGCAGTGACAGCTACTCGTTCGTGATATCAGGGAGACCACGCTCCTTTCTTCCTCTTATCATCATATGCGGAGTTCGTCCTCGCAGCCTCGAACTCGGCATCAAGATTTTGAACTTCTAGATAGAGCTGATGGTCAAGCTTTTATTATTATTATTATTATTATTATATTTTTTATTTTATTTTTGTGACATGGACTACTCGCTACTGTGATGCGTTATATGTGACAGGATTTGTGCCTGGATTAGGTTTTATCTTTTATGCAAGGTTATAACACTTTCAAAAAAATTTAATATCGAATAAAAAAAATTAAATGTATAACTCAAGTTCACATACTATCAATTAATTTTCATTCGAATTTTTAGAATCACACGGTTTCATTCTTTTAACAGATTAATTAGATCAGTAGATAAGCTTAAAGCGTTGTAAATAGTATCAGAGATTATCCGAGAATGCAAAAGTTTATGAGCATAAGAAAAGAGTTATGCCATAACGTGAAACTATTTTTAAAACACCAACAACTCGATTCGTTGCATTATAAGGTATTATAAGGGTTATATCCTACCAATTAATTTTTACTTGTACTTATAGGGTCACGTGGTTTTGGTTTACTACTGAGTTAATTAAATCAGTAGGTGCTTATAAACCTATGGCAATTTAGGCCATTTTTGATAGAAGACCCTTTAGATAGCGTGTCTGACTGAATATGACCACTTTTACTAATTGAAGAGAATAGCAAATATATGCTACGGATAGATTTTGATTAACATACGATCACTTAGTGCGAACCTAAAAATATTAATTTGAGATTTCTTTTTTTTTAATTTCATACAAATAAATATCATGTCTCAATTAAAAATGCTTTTTTTGCTAAGATAATACGATGTTTATTAATTAAGATAAAAGGCAGTGATACTTGATAGCTTTAAATAGCAAATGTAGCTATAAATGCAAATTGCTAGCGGAAAAAAAAAAAAAAAAGAAGTTCTTAATTTTATTTTCAATATTTACCATATAATGCATGTTATGTAGTCTAAGGTTAAGTGCACATCATCTAGCAGTCTATTGGATCTCATGTATACCACCAATGTGGCTCCGAGGAACATGTTCTTCTATAATTGCTAGAAATTGATGCAGAGAGCCAACTGACTAAGATCAGCATGAGGTGGACAAAGAAAAAGTTTCAAGAAAATTTGATTGAAGCAGCGGTTTCAAGCAATTGTAAGCACCATATTTGAGCATGGTTCGTAGAGGTTATTGTTTAATTTTATCATTCCTTGCAATAATACAATAGCAAATTGAAAAATCAAATCTTTGTAGCAATTCATAATTATGTATTTTATAACCACCAAATTATATATTTTGTTCGGTGGACCATGCAAAATTTGCATTTATGAACATAGTATTTATTATTTATCCTCTAAATAATAACAGATATCATATCAGAGATAACTTATCAAATGATAATAGATTTGACAAATATAATGTTGAAAGGTCAAGGAAAGATACAAGTTTTGAACGATGCTGTGGCAAATTCATTCGAACAAATCGCTCGTCTGATTTTTGAGTGAATTTTTGAATGACTTAAATATTTATTCAAAATTTTCTACGCTTGTAAAACATAAGCATTGGAGCGTGGAATCCGCTGCACGGGTCTAGAATTCCCACACCGGTTTCCCCAAAAATCTTGAAGGCCATGTCCCATAAACTCCAAATTTCTCGTCTCATCCACGACGCAAGAATAAATAAATAAATAAATAAATAAAACTATCGATTCATTTTGTACTATCATTATTATTTAAAATATATATAAATATATTAATAAATAAAAAATATTGAAATGGTTTTTTTAGATAAATTTTATTTTCTAATAATTTTTTACTATTAAAATTAAAGAATAGATTAAACATTCTTTGCCTAGTCCCAAAAAAAAAAAAAAAAAAAAAACTTCTGAACTTCGAATAGAAATCAAGGGCCAAGCTCAAACTCATGTTTAGCCTGAAATTTGGATAAAATTAACCAAAATGAATCCAAAAATCTAAAACTCTGAACTTGATCCAATGGATACTTCCTGACTGCTTCCTCTCATTCAAATCACCCTCTTTTGTAGATTCTATATAGTTTAGGATCTTCTTCTATGTAAATATTTCTCTTAGATCGATAAATCTTCATCATTTATGGACTGCATGGAGGATAAAAAATATTTCCATAAGTAAAGGTTAGCATAGAATCAGTTAGCTCTAGCACTTTGCTAGGTACATCTGGCAAGAAAGGGATTCAAGAATATTTTCCTCCAAGTCTACCTCCATCTTTTCTCTCTAGTCTAGGATATTCTTCTACATAAATTTTTCTATTAAATTCAATAACTTTCATCGAAGGGTAAGGAATATCCTTATCAATGGAGGTTAGCATGGAATCAATTGGCTCTAGTACTTTATTGGCATAACCAAAAAAAAATATTCTCCTCCAAGTATACTTTTCTTCCCTACTGCACACTTTAACTCATTAACCATCTCAAATCACATCATGTAATTTCCTTCATTCATGTAAATTTATTTCCTTAATAAAAGCTTGAGGATGTGTTTGAATAGAGGATTTTCAGAAGGTATGTTATTTGAAGTTAGGATTTTAGATTTGCAAAACCAAAATATTTTGTTTGGTTACTTTCAAAGAAGAATTTCTAAAATTTTATAAAATTTACAAATCTCTCAAAATGATCATTTACAAATTTCACCTCTAGAGCTGTCATTTACAAATTCCTCCTAAAAATTCATTTGGAAATAGTCAAAATATTTAATTTTATTTACATACCAAAATATTTACATAAATATTACAAAAATTTTATTTACATAAATATTTAATTTATTTTACATGTAAATATTTATTTTAAATAATTTTATAATTTTATTTTATTTGTTTTATATATTTATTAAATTTATTCATTAACAATTTATTACATTAATATTTTTTTATTTAAAATATTAGTATTATTATTAATATTTACATAAATATTCATTATAAGTATTAATATTGCAAAAATATCATTTATATATTAATAAATAAATATTACATAAATAAAATAACATTTATTTCAATATATTATTAATAATACATACTACTAATATAAATATTATTAAATTAAAAATATTTACGTAATCAAATTAATATTCAATTTATAATTTATGCAACTAAATATTATTTTTGTATTTTATAATAAATATTTATAAACATTTTATGATTAATTTATATATTTTTATAAATATTTCTATAAAATAAATTTATTTTTAATTGATAAAATTTTCATAATAAAATATAAATTTAATTAGAAACATTTCTAATATTGTTAAAACATATTTTATTTTTTTAGTTAAATAAATATTTTTAAATAAAATAATAAATATAGTATTAAACATATATATTATAGATATTATTAATATGTACAATAGTATTAATAATAAATATTTAATGTTAACAATAATATATTAATATTAAAGTAATAAATATTAGTGAGTATTATTGAAATAAATATTAAATATTTATTACACAAATATTCAATATTTACATAAAAATTTAAAAACATTTATGTAGAATTGCATGAATTTATATAAATAGTACAAAATAATAGTTAAAGAAACCTATATAATCCTTAAATTTTTAAGAGTAACTATCCAAAAAAAATTTATAAAATTTTGAAATATCGTATTTTAAAATTCTAAAAAATTTTAAAATGTTTCGTCCAAACATAACCCGATGGAATTCAATGAAATAACGGCTGACCTGAAGAATTTGAAAGCTTGCGAAAGCTTCTGGGAATTCTCTTTACTCCTCAATTAGACCATCAAATCAAGGGGAAAAATTTATGATGATGGTAACAGTGGTCAATAATGGAAGACATAAACATATATTGATTGATAATGAAATATAGATAGATTGGAGGAAAACTCAAAGGGGTCGAAAAGCCATGGTTACTGAGGTGGTGCACACTGGGAAGAGGAACAGAGAGATCCAGGAGAACTAGTGGTGACTATAGCAGATGAGGAGAGCTTCATTGCCATCGTCATGGACATATTAGAGGAGATCCAAGAGGCAGGGTGATGTGAGAACGTGACGGCTTTACGATTAAAAGTTCTGATGATAGGATTGAGTTGGGTTGAATATAATGAGATAAGGTTCTAATAAAATAGTTTTTTTTTTCTTAATTACTATGAAAAGTTTAAATACAAATACAATCTATACCGAATATAACCAAACATTGCAATGAGAGAAAATAATATGAGAAGAAAAGAGAAAAAAATTTATAATATAGAAAAAGCTAAGGATGAAGATCTGAGTTGGGGAGTAAGTAACAATCAAGAAAAAAGATAGGAAGAAGATACTTATGAAAATTTAATTTATCTATCTAATTAGAATAAAGAAATATGATTAATTTTAACGAGAAAATTTATCAACGTTCTCATAAAATATTATTCACTGGTAGATAAATGAATTAATTATGAAATAAATCTACTAGCCTGCAAAATAAGAAAATTAATTAATTCGATACCTATATTTATATAGAATGCTTTAAGAAATTTAAATATTATAAGAATAATATGGAAAAAGTATTTTAAAAACAATAAATGTTTTGCATGATTATTTTTATACTTATCCTGAATTGAAAATTTTGGATCACATTGCCATAGCCAAATTTATTTTATCATAAGACATAAAATATTTTTGTACAAATATAATTATTACTATCTATATTTGATAAAAAAATATAATATCATTAATGAAAACATTGGTGTGACAAGTTGGTTGCAGTAGCCGTCCATAGGAATTTGATTGATTGGGATTCGATTTGAAGTTTCATAAGGAATATTACGCGGCTTCAAATCCATGCGGCCGACTAAACCGCTCCCAGACTGCTGGCCTAGCGTGGCCCCATCCAGCGGAAAACCGCAATTACTCGTACCGATAGAGATGGCCCACAGGCTTTTATAAAACATCCGGCGCCCCAGCATCCCCGTAAAACCACCACCGACGCCACCAGCTTCCAAAACCACGGTCTTTTAACGCTTTACTCCGGTGCCGCCTCGCAAGTCCCAATGATCCCGAAACCACCCAGCTGAAAGCTGACACAGACCTAAATCGAAAACGATGTGCTCCCACCCACCTTTTCAAGCAATTCGTGAACCCCCCCCCCCGCCACCGTATTTATTCTCCCAAACCACCTCCTCTCCCTCCACCTTATCTCTATCCATCGATCATCGCCACCCCAATCGGCTTCTTCCCTTTCTCTCCCCATCACCACCTTCATCCACCCAGTTCAGCGGAAAGCTTTCTTTCTTCGATGGCATCTCTTGTTCTCCTCTTATCCGAGCTTCTTCGACCCAAGCGCGCTCAGCTTCTCGCCGCCGACTATTCCACGACTGCGCGCTCTTCTTCTGCCGCCATTGCCGCCGCCTATGGGAAGGGCAGGAGGATTGAAAGCAAGTCGGCGAAATCTTCGGAGGGAGAGGACGTCGACTCCGTGGAGAATCTCAAGGACATGAAGATCTCGGTGGAAGCGATCTGGACTTAGATTAGAATGTTTGATGATATGTTGTAAATATAAAATTTTGCCTGCTATGTTATGTTAAACGTTAAGTTTTGGTTAATTTCAATGGAAAATGGAGCCTTGTGGTTGTAAATTCCGTTGAGTTGTTGAATTGAAATGTTTAGAGCTGGCTTCCGTGTCCCTCGATGGTCGCTGCCTTTTTTGTTTGTTTTTATGTTATCTATTTGTTTTGTTTGTTTTGTTTGTTTGTTTGTTTTTGTAAATTATATTATTTTTATTATAACTATATATTATTTCGGTCCTGTCGGCTTCTGTCCGCTGGTTTTGCCTTTGTGCTTGCTTTCTAGTTGTTGTTCGGTGGCCAGTCCCCGCCCACTGGTTTCGCAATCCTACTAACGTTGTTGCCGCCGATTATTTATTTATTTATTTTTGATGAATCAAAAAATGATTATTTACTTCGTTGGCGCTATCTATGCATGAAACATTGGATACCTTGAATGAAAGCTTTTTAATTACTATAAAATAAAAAATATGTGTTATTTTTTTATAAGTTAATTACTACAAAAAAAAAAAAGTGTTTATAGTACTTTACTATTTAAGATATAGCAATCGAATCGAATTGAGTTGAATTATTTTGGATCGAATTATTTTAATTTTAATTATAAATCATTGAAGCTATCATATTAGAATTAATCAATCATTTTAAGTTTTTTTAAAAAATTAAATATATATATATATATATATATATATATATATTTAATTTTTTTAAGTAATTTAGGAACAGTCAATTTATTAATAGAAATAATAGTATAAATTAATAAAATATTAAGATAATATAATTAAGTTATAGTTCATAAAAATATATTTTTAAAATTAAATAAATATTAATATCAAATTATTAATATAATTATAAAATAAAATAAATAAATATTAAAAATATACTTAATCTTATAAATAAAAAAAAAAGAAAGTAAAGCCATATTTAATTTTACTCTTTCGTTTTCTTTTCAAGGTATTTAAAATCATTGATATTAATTCTTCAGCAACACTCCATTTAAAGAATTATATTTTTAATTTTTTTATTTATTAAATTTTATCAGCATCAATTACATTATAAATCAAAAAATATAAGATATTAAAATATAAATCATATGTAAATAATATATATCATTTAGATAAAATTTAAAATTTAAAATAAATAAATATAAAAATATCTTGTTCTTATATTTAAATAATTAAGTATGAGTAATGATTAAAATTTATTTATTTCTAATCCAATGGGTCATGTGGTGATGAAGCAAGAGTCTTGTCGCCCGGCTGGCAAGGCCGAGGAAGAAATTGAGAAGCCCTATTTCTTCTTGTCTTCTTCCTTTTAACAAGGAATCGACTGGCTGGAGAGGTGATTGGCAACAAGTTAGAGAGGATGGGGAGGTGATATGGTATTCGTTTCTCTTTCACAAAGTGTCGGCAACGGTCCACAGTGACAATAAAGAGACCAATTGTAGTGACCGGTCGCTCAGATGTAGAGGAAAAGAAGGTGGCTCAAGCTTTGAAGGTGTTGGGAGGGCAGTCGCGGTTTCATTTATTATTTTAATTGTAGACTTCAAAGTAGTGAATTTAATTTATTTTTTTTTCACACAATTGTATCTTTCATTTGCAAATGACTTTTTTAATAGCCAAATATTAAATTCAGAATATATATCTTAAGTGGAAAAAATCATATTTTTATTATTTTTTATATAATCTTTTTTCAAAAAAATTAGAAGGCCTTATTTTGTTTAATATAAAATAGAATAATATTATACATTTCTATCAATAAAATTTAACTATCTGATTTATATTTGTATTCATATTTATATTACCAATATCAAATTTATACTTGAATATATTAAAACAAATGTGGATATGTCTAATTTATTTTTGCATTTGCCTAATAAAAAGAATATGAATATAGATATATGCAAAGAGTAATATTTAGTCAATGATCAAGATGAAGGAAAAACAAAAAAACAAAAAAACTTTTGCGTCCGTGGAGTGATAGTTCTAAAGCCAACCCATGCAAGGCTGCAAGCCGATAAGGTGAATAGATTATCCAATCCGAGTGTCAAGTCATTAAAGCGTGCATTTTTTTTAAAAAAAAACTGTCGCCTACTTGTATAATATTTTTCTCATCCACCCTACTTTTATCATATCCAAGAAAAAAATTATTTCACTTGTTGTAGCTAATTATGTAACCAAACATTTTTTTTTTTTTTGTTAATGATAATTTGGCTCACTTGTTGTAGCTAATTATGTAACCAAACATTTTTTTTTTTTTTTGTTAATGATAATTTGGCTGTTTTTAAGTCAATCTTATGTTAAAAATATTGTTGATAGTACAACTGGAGATTGTTATCATTGTGTTTCCCATGTACTACGTTTATTCCACTAAATACCGCAGTTTTTATGTTTAACCTGTGGGTTATGTTTTTATGTTTAACCTGTGGGTTATGGTCACCAGATTTGACTTAAATTCAATGGATTAATAAAGTCAATCTTGATCTCTATCCTGCCCATCTTCTACGGAACTGGATAAGCTTTGGTTTCAAATTTTGACCGTAATAGAAATTAAATTTAAAGAAGGAGATGAGCATATATTGGTCAACGTGATATAATTGGATCACTCGAGTGTTTTTTTTTTTTTTTAATCAGCTTTTTAATTAATTTTATTTGGAGGTATTTTAGTTAATATATACTGAAATTAAAAATGCAAAGCTGTAATTAATTGCTCTATTATATTATATCAGCTGATATTTTGATACTTCAGTAATTATATTTTCGTACATTAGTTTTTAAAATTGGTTGTCCTTCAAGGTTCATCAAAACATCTGAACACTGGTCGTACGCCGTTCAAACCGTTGACAACATGGCATGAGACAACCTGGTGATACCAAAGCTCTTCTCGGCACCATTATCTTTTGAAGAAAAGAAAAGGAATATTGGACGATGGGATTGTGCTCATTTGACCCAAGTATTTTAAATAATTGATGTAGAAAGAGACGGCAATCAAAGTGTTTGGATGGCACCCCTTTCTCAAGCTGGTTCACGGTCTCTCCTCCGTGGCGAATCTAAAACCGGATGCTAAAAAGGAAGACCGAAAGCAGGAATACTAACAGTGCAAGCTACGGTTTTCCGGCCCGCTTCCTCAATCAGAAATCTCAACAACAAAAAAAAGCCATGGACGCACGCATTTTGTTTTGGACCTCTCTTCTCCATTAAATATATTATCTATATGCTTGCCAACTGTGTCATTTACTTGTCTTTTAGGCCACGTTTGGGTTGCCATTTGGATTGGGTTGGATGGGATCCCAATCCAACCCAACATTTGGAAGAATAAAAAAACCCTGCTATATTATCCATTTCTCATATCTAAAATGTCTGAATTGGCAAATTAAAGTTAGAGAGTGGGGATATATAGGCTTCGGAAGTCAATGAGATTGGATTGAATTCCATTTCAATCCTAACGGTGGTGATCCAAATATGCCTTTAGAACACTGACTAAAACTTAGCCCAAGATTGGATTACAAAGGAATCTAGTTCTATGTTTGACAAGGTGGAAAGAAGATTCACCTACCATGAGCCCTACCTTTTCACAGATTTACCATGCCCAAAGAGGGGATTAACATTCCATGGCCCTTGGTTGTGGAAAGCGAGTTTGAATTTTCAATCCCAATGATTGGCAATTCATAGCACTTAAGTTTTCGAAAGCACATGGGTTTGAATTTCAATCCTTCCTTAATCCTAACGATGATGTAAATGTTTCTTTGGTTTACAGTAAAAATCTTACGTTTTTGATAATCTTATATTTGATAATTGGATCATTAAGAATAAAAATTATTATGTTTGGTTATATTAATTCAAATTTAAGATTTTATATTATTTAATTCTTAAATTCTATTATATATTTTTTTTATTTTTAAAGTGATTGTCTTTTTTTTCCCTCAAATATGAAATGTTCGAGTAAAAAATAAGAATTTTTTATAAAATCATTTTATAAATATAAATCTATATTAATAATTTAATATATTATGTATTTAAATAATGTATATAAATCTACAATAATATATTATGTATTTAATAATATTTATAATATAAATAATGTTATTTAAATATAATAATTTAATATGAAAAAGGTAAAAAATATTAATAATTTTAAATTTAATATTTATATATTATATAAATTTTAATATTATATTATATTATATATTTAATATTTAATATAAAAAATATAATAATTAAATATTTCAATATTATTGAGTGCTATTTAAATATATAATTAAATTAAATATTATTAAATATTTATACGAAAATATAGAGCAAAAAATTAAGATTATTATACTTTCGTAATTTTAGATATCCATCTTTTAAAAGAAAATAAGATTTTTATGATTAACAATAATCTTTGATTATTAAAAATTAAACATCATCATTCAAATTATCATATTTTATTATTAAATATGATAATTTAAATAATAATTTTAAATTATTAAAATAAATTATCATTAATCAAATGATATGTTAGTGCCATTTTTTGGCCATCACCATCTTTGATCCATGGCTTCTATTATCGTCCTCCTCTCCTAACTTCTCGTCTGGAAGAGAAGAACGTCTCTGATAGCAAGTTCATGCCAGCTGCTTTTTTCCACGCTTGGTCTCAAGGTTCGCGTATGTTCAATTCCTTAAAAGTTGGCCAGATCAGTTCAAATAATCAAAATTTTAATAATAATAAAAATGCAAATTTAAAACATTTCATTTATTTAAAATTATTGGTGATTTATTTTAATTTCTCCAAATAAATAGAAAACGACATGGTGGTTATAATTATGGTTAAATTTAATATTATTTAAGTACTGCGTTAACTCTTGGGTGTTGAACCATTTAAAATTTCTTGGATTTTTCGCATATTTCCCGTTGTATTATATTTTTTAATATATACAAATCTTTTTATGACAGTGATTTCAGCACGGTTCGGGTCCCTCAAAACCTCAGGTTGTTTTAAAGAATTTGATCATATTTTTCAATAAATTGTTTATATTTTCTAGTGATCTGTGATTGTTGAAACCATCATATTAAGCAATTAGATAGGTTCCGAAGATAGTCATAGCAGCGATCATTTTAAAATATAAATTAATATTTTTAAATAATATAATTTTTATATTTAAATAATTTAAATATAGTATATTATATCTAACAGTTTGAATTATCAATCCATAACCTTAGTTATTCACTTAAAAAAAAAGTAATTACTTAATAAAATGATGAGCTTTTTTAAATGGTGACCCCAACCATCAATAGTCAGTTAGGCTTTGTGATGAGCTTTGTTTACGGGCCAATATCTTTGATCCATTTAACTTGTTTTGATTTATTATGCAGAGAAATGGATTATCTGTTTAATAAAATAATAATATAAGAATTTAAATCTCTTTACTAATGGATAAATTAAGTTTGGATCGATAGATTTTTGGCTTGACCTAGGGATGAAGGCCTTTAAAAAATAGTTGTAAATCATACCATTTCAATCAAATCGACCATATGCCCCACACTAATGATAGGCTTAACTTGTTGATAGAGATGGGCATGGGTCAGATCAAACCAAAGGCGAAAAGAGCAGCTCGAGGCATTTGATCGGGATAAATCCAGTCCAACCTTAGGCTAAGAATAATTAATCTAAGCCTGATTCAGGGACAATATCCGGGACTTAGGCCTATCCCAATTTGAGCCCTAGTTATATATCTTATAATTTATTCAATATATGTACATACTTTATTATAAAAAAAAATATGGTGGATTTGTTAAAGTGTAAGCTCATTCCATGGATTCTCTTTTACCCTTTCTTTTTAAAAATATATTTTTAAATTCAAATAAAATTATATAAAAAAATATTTATTTATACAAATATATATCATATCTTTTAAAAAATAATATATATATATATATATATATATATATATATATATATATATAATATAAAAAATATAATTTATTGAATTAAGCCTCTTTCTTCTAAGCTTGAGTTTGTTCTAAATTATGAACGAGCTTATAAATTTCAATCCGATCCGGCCTTCTAGGTTGAAAACAGTGGTTTGAGCTTTATAATTTTTCAGGTCAGGCTTGGGATTAAAAAAAAAAAAAAGGCCTGCACTTGATCACTGGACTCACCTGGTCAAGTCCGGGTTGGGTCAACTCTAACTTGGCATCCTATGGGTCCGGGTTAAATTTTCAAAAACTGATTAAAAAAATGAAAAGATCTTCGGTTGGATTCATAAGGCCTTGGTCAAGCTTGACGCGAACTTGACTACAGACTTCCATCCCCCACGAGGCCGAGCCAAATAATTTGGCTTAGCCAACTCCAGTTTCAGATGGACGGCTCCGATCACTTCTCCTCAAGAGGAGAATCCGCCGACAAAGGGCAAAACCCTAACCCTAATTTCCCTCATGTAGCTTCCTTATGGCCCTCTCCCACTTATATAAATATATGTATTCTTCCCTCCTCTCAAGCCACCACTCATCTTATTCTCTCCATCTCTTCGTATCTATCGCTGAAGACCAAATTTTTTATCCGATCGTCTTCCATCGAGCTATTATTCTTTCGGGCAGATGAGGAATCTCATATTTTTAATGGGTAATTTGCGTCTGAAAGCATCTTAGTGATGTTCCCTCTTCTATCACCTTGGAGATCTGATGCCCTTTTCAAGTTTATATCTTTTCGTTATCTCTTTTCGTTGTTCCTTTTCTTTTGAAATTGTATATTTGATATGCTGGGAGGCTTCTCTATTTATATTATTTATGATATATATGTTTTTTTTTTTTTTTTTTTGAGATGGATAATTTAAAAGATGGAAGGTGGGGTGATATGATGATGGTTGATTATTTTCCCTATTGGTTTGATGGCCGAGATGATGGCCCCAATTGTATTAGCTCTATCTGATCCCTCTTCCTGTGTAGTCTATTTCCTTTCAAGATTTTTCCCCTTAATTTTTAATTTATAAGTCTATTTTTAAATATAAAGGTTTCATAACCATGATGTATTATGCCAAATGACTATTAATTTTTTATATATTCATTAAATTTTAATGTTAAGAGATAAATCAAGCTATTATTAATTATAAGGGAAAAAAAGGATACTGTGATTGAAGAATACAGCGAGGGGCTTGGCCAGGAGCTACCTACAATTTTCCAGGCGTTGAGAGGTGATTTAATTAGAGTGCTTGCATCTAAAGTTGAAAAATATTTCTACATGTACCAATGCATGTGAGGTAAAGTATCATTTAAGGATAGAAAATATTATCTATGATGTCTTGGCAGGGATCTTATGCAAGAAAAATCCTTTTGTACTTAATTTAATATTGGTTCCGAAGTCACATATAATGTTTCCTAACAGCTAAGTTTGAAGCTTTCTAGCAGAAAAGAAAATAAAACTAACCTAACAAATGGGCATAACAAACACCAGGCAAGCCTTTGCCAAAGTAACAGTGGGAATCCTCTGGGCTCCAAGCTCAGTGGGACAGCTCTTTGGTGTAGATGGTGAGGGCTCCATGCACATTAGGCAGAGCAGTTGCTGTGAGCATGCCATCCATGGCACCATCACCTTTTTTTTGGTTCTAACCTCATTCTTTTTGGCCTTTCTACTCCTCAATTCTGAGGGATTCCATGCTTCTGAACACAAAACAAAGTTTTAGATGATTCTTGCTCATTTCAAGTGATGTTGGTCATTGTTTAGGCTTTTAATTACTAACATTTCTGATTCTTTGATCTTCGAATCAATCTGCATGAGGCTCCTACAAGTAGTTGGTGGAGTTGGCTCCTCCTGGCCCTGAGCAAAGATTAAAAAATATACTAGCTTCTAGTTGCAAAAAATAAAAAGAGGAGCATTTTAAAATTTTTGGATTGAACTAATCCATATTATAATGATATTCTAATAGAAAATAATAGTAAATAATAAAGAAATAATGGTATTAACTTTTTATTTTCTTTTATTGGCTGCAGTATTGTTTTTTATACCATATAATCACTTTATATGGAGAAATTTGATGCCAGAAAATTTAAAGTTTGAAAAATAGCATTTAATCTTGAAAAGGATATAAATGTAAACGATGGCTATTATTTGCATCATAACCAATTATTATATTATTAAATTATTTGTTACCATTTTCTTTCTTTTTTTCATCACTTATTGTTGTGTTCTAATTATCTGTAATACATATGATAATATTATTTGATAGCGATTGTGCTAAAAAGTTATGGTGATATAATAACTTCATCACTATTATTATAATCACATTAATGCAATTATTCTTTAGTTATTGTAACGGGAGGTTTTAAAACTATTCATTCAAATTGTTTTACACAAGTGAACACTTTCAGGCGTTACAACGCTTGCTGTTCCATTTGGCTACCATCACGGGCTGGCTCGGCACGGCTTGCTACAGTGGCCAGCCTGCAAGCTATTGTGCCGACGTGTGTCCTGTAGCGGACGATAGCTCGTGTCTTAAGCCAGCACGGCCTGCCAATGCTTGGGGGTCGGCCCAGCTCGGAATGGCCCGAGCAGTGTCCTGTCGGCCCATGTTTCTAGCCCGCATGCCAGGCCTGCGTGCCGACCCACGGTTCCTACCTATGGTGTTGAGCACCGTTGGCCCACGTTTTGGCTCATATAAATTTTCTAATATTATTTTTAAAAAATTATATGCATATATATATATATTTTTTTATGGGTAAATAAAATGGTTTGTTATGGTTGCATCATTTATTACTCTCTTACTCGGTCTTTTTTTTTTTTTTTTTTTTCTAGCCGTTAAGAGGAAAGTTTTTAATTTTTCGATCTTTATCTTTATCTTTTGTTTGATGCAGTCTAAGCTTAGGTTTTTGGATCTAGTTGCCAAGCAAATTTTAATTTATTATTATTTTTATTATTTTAAAATTAATTTTTTAAAAAATAAATAAAATAAATTAGATATATTTATTTTTTTTATGAGCTTGCTATTGGTGTGATATCCATCATGATTATTTATCTCGTTTGACCTTCAAGATCCGTGCCATATTCAATATTTAATCTTTTACTGATCTTCTTATATAATAAATGGAGGTTGCTGAGTTTGCTGCCATATATTTTCCATAACCAGTTCTTTATTGTCTTTTATCACGAATCATGGCACATGCAACAAATCCAGTAGCATGAAGCCAGGGGATGGTCCCAGTGTCATTTCATTTTTAAACAAAACAAGATTTGAACGGAGAAGGCCATGGAAAGGTATTGTGTACAGTAACTTGGTCCACATGCATTAATGCATTCAGCTGCCCCGTACCTCAAACCGTAAAGATTAAAAGCAGCCAACTTTTGCCAAAGCTCGCACATAGTAACAAAATATCCCTCCAAGTTGTGTGAGCTAGCAAGGCCCACTCATAATCCAGGTTGTTTTATACGGTTATTTTCCAAGACTCCAAGTCATAGAACAAGAGGAGAAACCCCTTGTAAGGTCCAGTAAAAGTAGAAGAGCATGACTGAAGATGACCCTAGCCAGAGAGAAGCTGCATGTATGCAGCACTCGTGTTCCAGATACTATGCAGAAGAGCCACCAAATAATAGTGAGAGCAAATAAACCAAAAGTCAAAAATTCTGCAGTTATACAAACAAGGTACCAATGCTTCAGCAACACAAATATGATCACATTAAAGATGAGATTTTGAGCTATTTACGCAATCAACGCAGAAAAAAGAGAGAGATTTTGAGCTATTCAAGCAACAGGGCTGAAAACCAAAAGAAGAAAAAGGGAGAGAGATAGACTATAGCTTTTGTGGAGTAGAGATTTTCCAATTGTAAAAAGAACTTTTTGTGAGGAAGACTAGAGGCTTATATCGTGTCTAAAGGTCTTAACAGCCACCAAATCATACCCTATAAAAATATAGAAAGTGAATCTTTTTAAATTAGACACAGCCAAGGATAGCACTACCATAAGAAAACCATATTAGCATGATGGAGAATTCGGATTAGACATTGTAGGACTGAATAGACTAAAATCTGCATAGCATATTGATGGGAAATAATATATGCTTATTCGGTGAGATTTACTGCTATAACATGTATTTTATATTATATATGCTTGGCAACCTTATTAAGGAAGTGAGTGAATAGATCCTTGCTTCTTTACCGTGTGAGTCCTAAAGGATAATTTTTTTTCTTAGAATAATATCCTATATGACCTTTGATTATAGTGTGAAACAAAGGGTTAGCGTTGTCTACTCTAGCATGTTACCTATTATTATGATTGTTTCAGTCATAAGGGACATTATTAGGAAATTTATTATTTTGAAGCTTGGAGGGCGAAGGGAAGACTGTTTGGTTACATCTAAGCATTTCATTCATTATTGACAGGTCATAGCACATAGAGAAAAGATGCAATCATGGATGTAATACAAAGTGGAAGAAAAGTTTAATGTGGCTCTTTGATAAATTAGCGACATTAACTTGATGTAATTAGATAAGTCTGGGGCATTACGAGTCATTTTTTTGAGGATTGATGTTCCTATACTGGTCTTGTTAGTTTTCAGTATAGAACTCTCAAATTGCAGGTAAACTCGCGGTCATACTATTCATTAGCCTGTATAAATAGAGTGACCAGTAGAGTAATGCAATGGATGTGAGTTCATTACTTGTTGCCTCACCATATGCGAGTGGAAAATACTGGGCAATTGGACTGAGACTTGAATTGGGGTACCCACGACTGAGTCAACTTAATTAGAGAGTTTGACATAAACTTGAATGTGCAATCATTATCTATTATTTGAAATAGATAAGGATAAAATTTAAGAGATTCATAAGGACTCTTGTTAAAGGGTTACATATATCAAAAGGACTTTCATAAGTAAATATATAAATAAATGGACCCTCATCTACCTACAAGATGCATAAGAGATGTCGAGAGAGAGAGAGAGAGAGAGAGCATGGGGAGTGTGAATAAGAGAGATCTCTCCATAATCTCTGATGATCGAAAGCCTTTTGTATGGTAACAATAAAGATCCGATTCGTATAACCCAATTTATCGCGAAGCTTCGATCAAAGATTTTCAAAAGGGCTTCAAAAGAGGTACAAAAAATTTCATAAGAAATTTAGAACTTTAATTTCAAGTTCTTCAAGCATGCTTACCATGTATATCCATGCTTCCATTGTAGTATCCTTCAAAAACATAAGGAGAAATAACTTGTCCAGGGTTTAACCAGTGTCAGAGGTGTTGATATGGTGCTTGTGATTTCTACGAAGAAACTAACCTCTTCTTCTTATTATCATTCTTTTCTTCTAGAGGAGGGGTTTCTTCAATTTTTTGCTAGATGATTCCAATATGTTATTTTTATATACATGACTAAAATTGTGCATAGATCTACATGTGCCTTTTTTTTTTGACAGCATACCTATGTCTTCTGTTATTAATTCCTCTCCATTCATAACTATTTCCATTGACTTGTTGGGAGGACTAAATATCTGAGTCAATTATATATAAAGAATTCATGAAGCTATCTACTATAAAAATGAGATTTTTAACTTTTGAAAGATTCTATTTGTCAAATTATACGCCCAAAATTCAGTTATGTTGGGGAGCCTCGGATAGTTTAATCTGATACAAACTTTAAAAACACATGGTTGAGTGCAATTCAGATATGTAGATTTATCAATACCAATTTCTCACTGAAGAGAGTAATGTCAACATGGCAGGCACAGTTGTGTACATAAAGGGAAGTGCGCTAATGACAGAAGAATGACAGAAGAGTCTCTCACACACAGGGGTCTTAGAACATTGAGAAGCCAAATATTTATAAAGACCATGATCTCATTGAAGATAGCATTGAGATGGTAATCTAACATGGCACACATAAACCTATGCTAGTGATGGAATGAGTGCTTCAGACATCCAAGGGTCTTAGAACGATAGGTAGCCCATACTGAGGCTGCAGGGTGAGCTTGTCCACTGGTGCATGTATATAGCTTGGGGAGAGAGAGAATGAGAACCTCTGAAGGATCATGGCGATCACGGTCTTTGCTTCCAACATTGCAAAGTTCTGACCAATGCATGCTCTTGGCCCTAACGAGAATGCAAGCAGTGCATTGGGATGCTTGGCAGCTTTTGATATCCCATTCTTGAATCTAAGTGGATTGAACTCATCCGCATCAGCTCCCCAAACCTCTTTGCTCCTGTGAATCACTGCAATTGGTATTGTTAATTCGGTGTCTTTAGGAATCACTAAGTTTCCTAAGGTCATATTTTTAGCAGCCTTTCGCACCATCGCAACCACTGGGCCGTAGAGCCTCAAGGCTTCCAAAAGAACCATGGTCACCTGCAAAAAAAGGATGATTGTGCAATTACTTAAACACAGAACATACAGGAGAATGTATGTTGTCTGTCTGAAAAATATACCAATTTTAATTTGCTGAGCATATCTGCATTCGGAGTTCCTGTTCCACATTCTCTGAACACTTCTTCCCTGAGCCTCTCCTGCCATTCTTGGTTGGTACACAACAAGAACACAGTCCAAGTTAGCAAATGGGAAGTGGTCTCATGTCCAGCAAAGAAGAATGTCTTGCACTCCTCAACAATCTCGTTCATGCTCAAAATTTGACCCTCTTGCTCCTGTCCAGGGTCTGATCTGCAAGACTCCATCATCAACCCAAGCAGATCGTTCCCATAGCTGGATTCCTTGGACTCTAACCGGGCCCGTATGACACTCATCAGTGTGTTCCTCACTCTTCTTTCTAGCCTCCACTTGAGCAGATTCCTCCTGTTTGGAAGATACCTGCCAACGAAGGATATACTTGTAGTTAGATTTGCTAGCCCATGTTTTATGAATCATAGCATAGTCTTGAAAGCATAAAGGGAAAAATGAATTACTTGTATCCAGGAATGCTGACACGGAGAATTGTTTCTGCTGCAAGAGTCTGGAGCTTTTTCTGTGCCAGAAAGACTTCCTTGCCCTCAACATAACTGCTTCCAAAACCTGTGTGGGAGATTACCTCTGCTGTCAACTCCTGAAATTGGCCACTGACTTCTATCTCCCTTTGGCCCTCGGTTTGAGTTGCCTGATCTTGCCATCCTTCTAGCATGGATTGAGCACATTCTGCCATGTTCTTTGTCATCATCTATCAAACCCAAAGAAGTTAGGCTATACGGTGAAATGTGTTCTGGCAGACAAACCATGGCACCCACCTTTAAGTTATGCAGTCTTAGTGTTAATTGTAAATTTTCAAATAAATTAACAGACATATAAGCTTGAACAATGACTGTACCGATGATGATGGTTCAGGAAATGTGTTTGTTTACTTCAGTTCTACAAACTGAACAACATGAAGCAATTTTGTATGCTCTAGTACCAGTGTGAGAATTACCAATATAAAAATCAAATACAAAGATCAATGTTAATTTATGAATAGAGACCAACATCGGGACTCTCTTTACTTACATCATATTTTAATAAGTGGCATCAAAACTAATCAGTCAGTCTTGTAAAATAACAATATTAAGATCGTAGAAGCAATGCAGAAGCAGTCAAGAACAAGGATAATAGAAATTAACTATAGGCTGATTTCTCTGTTTGGGTGTAGAAAAACATAAAAAAATTAATTAGCAATAGCACTGATATCGCTGCTGATTTGTTATTGAAGACACACATATATGCATGCATATATCATCTTTAAGCTACAAACTTGCATCCTTAGTAAGTGTTATCATGGTAATCTGTTCTGTTAAGAAAAATTGCAGTGCAATCGGTTGCAGCCTTAATATAGACACATGAAAAGTTCATAAGTAACTGACCTTGAGCTTATCCATTGTAAAAGCAGGACTGACAACACGCCTGTGCCTAGCCCATTCTGACCCTTCGGTGAGCACCAAACCCTTACCCAGCAGTGCCACCAGGATGGGAGATGGGGTCGTCTTTGGGAAGAAACCAAATTTGTTTGACAGCACTTGTTTAGCCAACTCTGGATCAGTGATCAATATCCTTGGTTTGGGCCCAAACCAATATAAAAATGTATCTCCTGTGGCATGCAGCAACATGATTAAGAAATTTAACAATGCTTCAACTTTTGATTTCTTGTAGTTGAATTGTGTCATCTTTTACACTGCTGAAGACCAGCTTGAATTATCATAGTTCAACTCATTTCCATGTTCTTGGATACATGAACAATCTTTTATGGGCTTCTTCTGAGTGCTCCAATGGGTGAAAGTATGATGAGTTTTCCATTATGAATTGCACTATGATCCATAGTATGATGAGTTTTCCATTATGGCTCACCCCTATGATCCATTGAAAAAATAGTAACAAGATTCTCCAACTTATTGAGAAATTGTCAAACTATACTCAAACCATTTTTTTCCTATTAGATAAATTATATACTGAATTATTCTCTTCTACCAGGAATGGACAATAATTATCAAGCATCCATGAATTTAACTATTTAACCATGAATTGTTTATTACATTCAATAAGTACTCATGGACTATGGTTAATCATTCTATTTGTCACTATTAGGGATGACGCTTTCCTTATCATCTATAGATGTTTCCTCTTTCATCCTTCTTTCTACCTGAATACAAATAATTAGACTAATTTTTTTATATAAAATATTTTATATAATAAATTTTATCAAAGCTATTTCTGAACTTTTTGCAAATTCTGTTTTTTTTGGGGCAAATTCTGAATTTTTGCACCTCACCAATTAATTCCTGTGTGTTGATCATATGATTATGTTCTGGAAAACAACTTGTTTTATAGTTTCAGGAGAAGATAAGATGAGGGGGCATTTAATGAGCAATAGTATTTTGAATAAGCATCACTAATAGGCCTGTTTGAAGAAAAAGTACTCGGAAGACATTTATAAAAGCATCAGTTAATATATCATCATACTCTTGACTGTGGAGAAAGACCAGTGAGTTTAAACAAACCATATTGTGACATCCACTTGAGATAGTGGGGCATGATCCTAGGAGTAAAATCATTTGAGTTGATGTCCAAGATCAACTTTCTTCCAGCCTTCTTCATGCTTCGGATCTCCTCGAGTGATCCAGACCAAAACTTGCCAGCAGGGCCTCCTATCCCTTGCTTCCTGAACCTCTTTGTTATCACATATGGCCTCCATGTAAGATATACCAATGCCCTCCAAAAGCCTGAGATCAGTAGCACCACCAAGGCACCTAACACCAATCCAAGATTACTCATCTCCCTATAAGAGAAGTTCAAAGTTAGAACCCAGGATCAAGTTCTACAAAACTTGGTTGCTCGGGGCTAAAGCATGTAAAGGAGCAGGGATTCAGGGCTTTCAAAAGCAACAAAGAAACCACCTTGTAAGCAGGTATTGATGAGAGATTATGCGAAGCAGGTGTGGCACCCTAGTAGTAGCACTGGGGCGAAGTTGTCAAGTTATTTATTATGCCATCAATTCTGGACTTTCTGTCTGTCTGACGCTGTTGCTGTGACAACAAGTGATTGTGGTTTCTTGTTTTCTCACTGCACATGATGTCATGGATGATGCAATCAAGGAGAGCCATGTTTCAATGCAGAACGTATCCACAAAACTTGCATCCATCCAGCGTGCTCGCTGGGATGGTGGCTAGTGTTAATCTAGAACGGAGGTGGTCCACCATGCATTACGCTTGTATAAGGAAGACAGAACAAGCATGCATCCTGAAAAGAAAATCTGACAAGGATGGGGCAACCGTAGTTGCCTACAGCGAAGCGAAAATGGGCCGCAATGACTCTCTAGAGATAGATTCTTTGAATAAGTATCAGCTTCAAGAAAAGTAAATAAAATAGACATCTTTTGTAACACACCAGCAAGCCAACCACATGTTCTGCCATATTGAATTGGTATACAAAATGTTACAGGGCCATCACAAAATAAATGGAGAAAAAGAGTTCAACGTCTAGAAGTCCTAAACACTCAACTCCATTTAGATAGTGATAAATTATTAATAGAAAAAAAGCTATAATCCATATAGATAGTGATGAATTATTACTCAAAAAAAAGGCTATGTTGCTTTCTTTCATCTCCATCCAATTATTCAACTTAAAGGCCACTGGTGGGAAGTCAGGTTATGACTAATTAAATGTGGTAAACCTTCTAGATGTTATAGGCTCCAGGCTTTATTTAATGGAGAACTTCAACCACTACCATTATGCCTTCATCTATAACACTTAATTTTTGTGCTGTGACATTACTTACTGTATTTCAGGTCATCGATAACGCTCTTTGGATTGGTTACTCTTTGAGCTTCAGCCTTACGAAAACAAGCAGGGCTGTTTGGTTCACGACAACACCCTTCGGAAGAAAAGAAATTCAAATTTGATTTCGATTCCGTCTAGAATCCAAGGTGATTAGGAATTCAGATACCTTGTCTAGAATTGCTAATCTATGCTAATCAACTATCCAACACATCCTACAAATATAATATTATATTTAATATTATCATATATAACATTATACTATATTAATGATATTATAATTATTAATAATCAAATAGATATAAGATATATAATAATATTAATATAATACTAATGTATAATAGTTAACATTATATAATTATAATATTTTATATTTATTAATATATACTAATTATGTATTAATAATATGTATTATGTTGATGCTAATTTTTGGCTCAACACATCAAGAGATAAAATTTGTTTGAAGATAAATTTGAATTCAGCCTTCATGCCAAAGAAGACTTTGTCGATGAGATCTTTGCATAAGAAATCAAGAATCATTCCAACCAATGGAATCAAGATAAGGATGAAGGAATATTTGAAAATAAATTTGAATTCAACCTTCATGCCAAAGAAAGACCAACCTGCTGCAACTTCCTCCAAGTAGCTACCCCAAACAACCAAGGAAGTTCATCCATATTATTCTCGGGAACTCGACAATATCTAAGCAAGGGATGGAACACCTTAGCCTTCTTCTCCGGGTAGAGTTTTAGCCGAGGAGATACCGATAGCCGATGAAGGCCCATCTTCTTCGGCTCTGCCTTTCTCGTCAACTCCACCTCCCACTCGTCCCAGCATCTCCTTGGCTTCCAATATTTATATTCCATCATGGAATGTTTGGACTACTGACTCAGCTTTATTTGGATCCGTAGCTTGAAAATTAGTAGAGGGCATGTGCCTTTCTCGTGACTCCTACTTTAACAAAAAAAAAAAAAGTAATGAGGAGTTCATACTCAGCATTTGCAAAAACCTAACTGAGGTAATTTGTACTATATTTTTTCTTCCTTTTTATTTGTCTTTTACTTTTTTTTTTTTTTTAAAACTAACTTCATCATCTATCTTTTCTATAGAATTGTCATAATTTTATGACCTTTAATCTCAGCTTCAATCTATTATGGAAGAATTATCAGTAAGAGCCAAGCAGTCCAAGCAGCTTAAAAATAACAATGCTTAGCTTCTAGCAATCATAGAGGAATTGAAAGTAAGGATCGATGTGAAGGATGGTGAGCTCACCAATTAGGTCCTCATGACCAACTCCTTGCCGGATCAGCTGGCTGATGAAAAAGAAAGTAATAAACAGGTACAACAAACTCTTATGTTGAAAAAGAAAGTAATAAACAGTTACAACAAACTCTTATGTCAGAAAGAAGGATGTTCAAAGAAGAGAGGAGATTCCTTTTTGATCATTTCAAAAATCCAAGGAAGAGCTTTAAAAAATTAGAGAAAAAATAAAGAAAGAAAGAGCTGGGTGGGCCGAGGAGAAGAAGAAACTTTAGGAGGAGTTTTCTTTTTCATTTGAAGAGAAGAATAGTACAGAGATAATTGAAGCATGCAAGACTTTAGAAGAATGTGATGACGATAAAATTGCCTATGCCATAAGCTTTTTTGGTTGGCTTTGATCTAGCAAGAAGAAAGACTCCAAGATCTACTCTGAGCTCAACTTTGATGATCTAAAGATTGATCCAGAAGATGAAGAAAAGGACAAAGTAGATGAAATCCAAAAGGAACAAGCTGATCAAGATGATCAAGAATGATTATTTAGACTTTGCATTTTTTGGTCTCTTTCGTTTTTTGCTTTCAATCAATTGTAAAGATTATCATATGGAACGCAATGATGTTTTTGCTTAGAACTTTTTGGTGTTCACTCACTGTTTGTCTAATTTTCTCACTTAGAAAATTTTCCCAAGTTTTAACAAAGTGCTGCAAGCTCTCTTAAAAAGATCAACCTAAAAGAACAATCAACTTTCTTAAGAAGATCAGATGACATTTTTAAAGAATAACCTTTTTACCCTAAAAGGTCAATCTAAAAGAGTAACTTCTTAGGTTTAAGGTAACCTTTTTAAAAGATTGACTTGGAAGACTGTTTCATTAAGCTTTGAAAGACTAACTCTTTAAAGAAACTTCTTCAAAAAATCATCTTTAAAAAAATAACATCTTTAAGAAAATCATCTTGAAATAATTCTCTGGGAAGATTAGCCTAGAAAATAACTTTATCGGCTTAAAATGTCTTCTAAAGAAGATCAGCTAAGAAGATCAACTTCATTGGCCTAAAATGACTTGTTAAGAAGATCCCTAGAAAATCAACTCCGTCAGCCTAAAGTGACATTTTAAGAAGGTCAGCCTAGAAAATTAGCTTCGTTAGCCTAAAGTGACCTTTTAAGAATATTGGCATAGAGGATCAACTTCGTTGGCTTAAGGTGTCCTTTAAAGAAGGTCAGCCTAGAAAATTAACTTCGCTAGCCTAAAGTGACCATTTAAGAATGTTGGCCTAGAGGATCAACTTCGTTGGCTTAAGGTATCCTTTAAAAAAGGTTGGCCTAGAAGATAAACTCCCAATTGATACAATATTTTTATCAAGTTAATTTCTTCAAATTAGATCGGTTTCTCAAACCTTTGAGCATTAAATTTGAACATAACCAAAAATATTCTTTTAAACCTTTTACATCCATTAAAGTATTTTCATCTATAGGAATACATAATTATAACATGATCATCTTTACACTTAAAGCTTATTGAAGTCTTTACCTTTATCCTTGAGATCTTTGAAATTCTTTCTACCAAATATATCTAGACTTTTTGAACAAAATTGAATCAAGATCTTTCATCCTTGGCCATACCAAAGTCTTTATATCATCAGACGTTCCAAGACCATCAATATCCTTGGGCGTACCAAAGTCTTCTCACCCATGGATATACCTAGGTTTCTATTATTTTTACTTGGACATATTAAGATTTTTACTCCTTGGGCATATCAAGGTCTTCACATCCATGGACGTACCTGGGTTTCTAAATTTTTTACTTAGACATACTAAGATTTTTATCCTTCTACATACTAAGGTCTTCACATTCATGGATGTACCTGGGTTTTTAAATTTTATATTTTGAAAAGAGACTAACTTATATCTGAATGGATGTGTTTATTACTTAGTAATTCTCATTGATAAAAAGAAAAATTACAATGAATATATGGAGATAAGAATCATTGATAATAGATTCTAAGATTGTTTGAATTCCAAGTATGAGGAGGTTTCTTCTGATTAAGATCCTCTAATGTCTATGTTCCTAGTCAGACTTCTTTAGTTATTCGATAAGGACCTTTCCAATTTGGAGTTATTTTCTCTTCCTCGGCAGCTTGTCTTATGATTGCCATTTTTCGAAATACCAAGTCTCCTGGTTGAAAGAGTCAGTTTTTTACTTTTGAATTGTAATATTTGGCAACTCTTTGTTGATAGGTTGCCATACTTAACTGTGGCTATGACTCTTCCTGAACTTCTTCTATCAAATCCAAATTTTTCTTGATATCTTCTGCATTCTGCTATTTTTGAAAGTGACTAGCATGAAATCTAGGCATTCCTATTTTCACAAGACTTACTGCTTCAATACCAAAAACCAAATTACAAGGTGTTTGTCCAGTTGATACTCGGCTTATGGTATAATAAGCCCATACGATATTAGGTAACTCTTCTGCCTATAATCCCTTAACCTTATCAAGTCAAGCCTTATGAGCTTGTAATATAGTTCAATTCATTATCTCTGCCATCCATTGTTCTAAGGATGAGCAACCAAAGAAAATCTATGTTTTTTTTTTAACTCTTGACAAAAATCTTTAAATTGTACATAGTCAAATTATTTCCCATTATCGATGATAAGTATTTTTGAAATTTCAAACCAACAAATGATTAAGTAAAATATTTACCATTGTTGGTGATAAGCATTTTTGGAATTTCATGCAAAATTCTGCATGTTCTTCTTAGTTATCTTAGCTAGTGGTTCTACCTCTATCCATTTAGTAAAATATTTAATAGCTACTAAAAGAAACCTCCTCTATCCAGGTGCTAGCAGGAAAGATCCCAGAATATCCATTTTCCATTGGGCAAATGGCCATGGACTAGTTATTGGTGAAAGATCAAAAGAAGATTGAAGAATTATCGAGAAGTTTTCTAACATGATATACATCTCTTTACATATTTTATAGCATCTCTATTTATAGTCAGCGAATAATATCTTTGTCTCAATACTTTATATACTAATGCTCATCCTGCTATATGATTTCCACAAAAACCTTTATGGACTTTTCTTAACATATATTCTGCTTCAGATGGTCGAAGACATCTCAAATAAGGTAATGTATAAGATCTTCTAAATAATGTTCTATTTATTACAGTATATCTGGCTACTCTTATTATATATAACTTTTCCATTTTCAAGCTTCTTTGAAGGAATAATAGCTTTTTCAATATAAGAAAATATAAGATTTTTCTAGCTTGACTCTAAATTGGTCGGCTATACATCCTTCTCTACTATACTTGGAGAAGTCACTTTTTAAAAATGTACTACCTAATTATTTATAAATCTCGAGGAAGCCAATTTTGATGATGCATTTACTAATACATTTTTTGTATGAGGAATAAATTGAATATCAAATTATCGAAAGGAAGTACTTAGTATGCTGACTTTTTGTAAGTATTTAATAAGATGAGGCTTCTTAACCTCAAATGTTCCTTAAACTTGATTGACCACTAATATGAATCACTACATACTCTGACATATTGTACTCTAAAGTCTTCGGCTAACTTGAGTCTTGTAATTAATGCTTCATATTTAGTTTCATTATTTAAAGTCTTAAATTCAAATTTTAGAGCATAGGGTACTTTCATCCGATCTGGACTTACAAGATGTATCTCTGCTCCACTCCCCAATTGATTAGATGAACCATCTATGAAGATTTCCCAAACCAAATTACTCATGCCCTTTTGACTTTCTTCCCCTGTATTTCCATTTGATGTTACTTTCATAATATAATCAGTCAACTCTTATGCTTTTAAAGTTAGTTTTGGTCGGAATTGAATATCAAATTCACTAAGTTCTACCAACTATTAATCAACCAACCTGAAATGTCTGGTTTATAAAGAATTTGCCTCAAAGGTTGATCGATTAACACAAGTTCTCCTCTAAAGAGTGTTTTCCTAAGTTGTTCTTGATTGTTAGGGTTACTCCGATGAAAAAAAGAGGCTGCAGAAGAATTTAATTTTTACCGAACAAGAAGATTGAATAGTGGAATATCCAAGTACGAAATTTGAGGAATGGATGTAAGCAGAAAATGCCAAACCACTACAAAAATTCTTGCACCTCTTTTAGTTTCTTGCTTGTATCTATCTTTGTCTATCTTGCATTGTTTTAAATTTGGTTATATTATTGTCAAAGCCAGGTTTAAATTTTTTAAACCCAATTCACCCCCTCCTCCCCTCTTGAGCACCTTGGGCCATCAGTTATGTTTGAGAGCCTCTGATAGTTTAATCTGATGCAAACGTTAAAACCATATGGTTGAGTGCAATTCAGCTATGTAGATCTATCAAGACCAAGTGCTCACCGAAGAGAGTAATGTTACATGGTACACCCTTATATATAAAGGGAAGTAAGATAATAACAGAAGAGTGCCTTTTATACACAGGAGTCTTAAAAAGCCAAAAATTTATGGAGACCAAGATCTGATCGAAGATAGCAATGAGATGGTAATCTAACATGGCACACTCATATAACTACATATAACTATGCTAGTGATGGAATGAGTGCTTCAGACATACAAGGGTCTTAGAACAATAGGTAGCCCATACTGAGGCTGTAGGGTAACCAAGTCCACTGGTGCATGTATATAGCTTGGGGAGAGAGAGAATGAGAACCTCTGGAGGATCATGGTGATCACGGTCTTTGCTTCCAACATTGCAAAGTTCTGACCAATGCATGCTCTTGGCCCTAATGAGAATGAAAGCAGTGCATTGGGATGGCTGGCAGCTTTTGATATCCCATTCTTGAATCTAAGTGGATTGAACTCATCTGCATCAGCTCCCCAAACGTCTTTCTTCCTGTGAATCACTGGAATTGGTATTACTACTTCGGTGTCCTTGGGAATCACTAAGTTTCCTAAGGTCATATTTTTATCAGCCTTTCTCAGCATCGCAACCACCGGGCCATATAGTCTCAGGGCTTCCAAGAGAACCATGGTCACCTGCATAAAGAGATGACTGCGCAATTACTTAAACACAATGCATACAGGAAAATGTATGTTGTCTGTCTGAAAAATATACCAATTTTAATTTGCTGAGCATGTCTGCATTCGGAGTTTCTGTTCCACATTCTCTGAACACTTCCTCCCTGAGCCTCTCCTGCCATTCTTGGTTGGCACACAGCAAGAACACAGTCCAAGTTAGCAAATGGGAAGTGGTCTCCTGTCCAGCAAAGAAGAATGTCTTGCACTCATCAATGATCTCATTCATGCTCAAAATTTCTCCCTCTTGGTTCTGTCCAGGGTCTGGTCTGCAAGACTCCATCATCAACCCAAGCAGATCATTCCCATAGCTGGATTCCTTGGACTCTAATCGGCCCTGTATGACACTCATCAATGTGTTCCTCACTCTTCTTTCTAGCCTCCACCTTTGCAGATTCCTTCTGGTTGGAAGATATCTGCCAAAAAAGGATATGCTTGTAGTTAGATTTGCTAAGCAATGTTTTATGAATCATAGTATAGTCATGAAAGCATAAAAGGAAAAATGAGTTACTTGCGTCCAGGAATGTTGACACTGAGAAATGTTTCTACTGCAAGCGTCTGGAGCTTTTTCTGTGCCTGAAAGATTTCCTTGCCCTCAACATAACTGCTTCCAAAACCTGTGTGGGAGATTACATCTGCTGTTAACTCTTGAAATTGGTCGCTGACCTCTATCTCTCTTTGGCCATCAGTTTGAGTTGCCTGATTTTGCCATCCTTCTAGCATGGATTGAGTGCATTCTGCCATTTTCTCTGTCATCATCTATCAAGTCCAAAGAAGTCAGGCTACATATTGAAATGTGAACTGGCAGACAAACCATGCCACCTTCCTTTAAGTTAAGCAGTCTTGGTGTTAATTGTAAATTTTCTAATAAATTAACAGACATATAAGCTTGAACAATGACTGAACTGATGATGATGGTTCAGGAAATGTGTTTGTTTACTTCAGTTCCACAAACTGAAAAACATGAAGCAATTTTGTATACTGTAGTACCAGTATGAGAATTACCAAAATAAGAATCAAATACAAAGACTGCAACTAGTTTGGGATTAAGATTTTGTTGTTGTTATTATTGTAAAAATCAAATACAAAGACCAATGTTAATTTATGACACAAAGACCAACATTGGGACTCTCTTTACTTGCATCATATTTTGATAAGTGGCATCAAAGCTAACCAGTTAGTCTTGCAAAATAGCAGTTTTAAGATTGTAGTGGCAATGCAGAAGAAGTGAAGAATAAGGATAATCCAAATTAACCATAGGCTGATTCTCTGTTTGGGTGTAGGAAAACATAAAAAGATTAATTAGCAATAGCGCTGAAATCACTGCAGATTTCTTATTGAACGCATGCTTACATACATATATACAGGAATATATCATCTTTAAACCACAAATTTGCATCCTTAGTAGGTGTTATCATGGTAACCTGCTCTGTTAAGAAAAATTACAGTGCTATGGGTTGCAGCCTCATTATAAACATATGAAAAGTTCATAAGTAACTGACCTTGAGCTTATCCATTGCAAAAGCAGGATTGACAACACGCCGGTGCCTAGCCCATTCTGACCCTTCAACGAGGACCAAACCCTTACCCAATAGTGCCAGTATGCTGGGATTTGGGGTTGGCTTTGACCAGAAACCAAATTTGTTTGCCATTACTTGTTTAACCAACTCTGGATCGGTGATACATATCCTAGGTCGGAGCCCAAACCAGTATAAAAATGTATCTCCTGTGGCAGACAGCAACATAATTAAGAAATTTAACAATGGGTTAACTTTTGATTTCTTGTAGTTGAATTATGTCATCTTGTACAGTATTAAAGACTAGCTTGAATTAAGTCATCTTTTAGGTACTTTTTTCTGAGTGCACCAATGTTCGGAAGTATGTTGTAACGTCCATCATTGATCAATCTATCATCAACAAATGAAATCCAATTCTGTGCATTCAACCATTGAAAACATAGTAACAATATTCTCCAACTTATTGAGAAATTAACAAACCATACACAACCATTTTTTTCCCATTGGATAAAAGATGTTCTGAATTATTCTCTTCCAGCAGGAATTGATGATAATTGTCAATCATCCATGAATTCAACTTTTTAACCATGAATTGTTCGTTACATTCAATAAGCACTCATGGACTATAGTTAAACATGCTACTTGTCACTATTAGGGATAATGGTTTCCTTATTATCTATAGCCAATGCCTCTGCCATGCTTCTTTCTGCCTAAATACAAATAATTTTACTACTAATTATTTTATACACAGTATTTTTATATAATAAAATTTATTAAATCTATTTCTGAAATTTTTGCAAACTCTACTTTTTGGGGAAAATTCTGAATTTTTTCGCCTCACCAATTAGTTCCTGTGTGCCGATTATGTGATCATGTTCTGAAAACAACTTGTTTTATAGTTTCAGAAGAAGATAAGATGGGGTGACATTTAATAAGCAATTATATTTTGAGTAAACATCATTAATAAGCCTGTTTCGATAAAAAAGTACTTAGAAGCCAAAACATCAATTAACATACTACCATCCTCTAGAATGTGAAGAAAGAGTGGTGGGTTAAACAAACCATATTGCGATATCCACTTGAGGTACTGGGGCTGGATCCTAGGAGTAAAATCATTTGAACTGATGTCCAAGATCAACTGTCTTCCAGCCTTCTTCATGCTTCGGATCTCCTCAAGTGATCCGGACCAAAACTTGCCATCAGGGCCCCCTACCCCTTGCTCTCTGAATCTCTTTGTTATCGCATATGGCCTCCATATAAGATACACAAATGCCCTCCAAAAGCCTGAGATCAGTGGCACCACCAAGGTACCTAACACCAATCCAAGACTACTCATCTCCCTGCGAGAAGAAGTTCAAAGGATCAAGTTCTTCAAAACTTAGCTGCTCGAAGCTAAAGCATGTAAGGGAGCAGGGATTCAGGGCTCTCAAAAGCAATCAAGGAGCCACCTTGTAAGCAGGCGTTGACTAGAGATTATGCGAAGCAGGTGTGGCACCATGGGCCGAAAACTTTGCCAGCCTCATGTTGGCGACGGAGTCCAACGTCAAGGAGGAAGAAGTCCCAAGCACGTTATCCGTTTAGATAGTGATAAATTATTGATAAAAAAAACTCCGTTTGCCTTCCTTTCATCTCCATCCAATTATTCAAATTTGGCTCCTGTGCTTGACATCATCTGTATTGAAGAGCTTCCCTCTTGTCTCTACCGTGTGGACTTCTGCCTCAGTCCCCTGTTGCTAGTCTACCGGTTGGTGGGCAGAGGGAATCTAATTTAAGGGACATTTGTGGTTGAAGTTTATCAATCTTGAGAATTTAAGATTATTATATAAGTAATTATTTTTGATAAATAGATAAAAAAAAGTTTAAGTAATAATATTTGACTTTTGATATTATAAAATTATCATAAATTATAATAATCCGATTCTCATATAAGGTAGGTATTGATTACCAAAGTCTATTAATCTCTGATGCTCGTATAAATATTTAATAATATTTAATTTATTTATATATTTAATATATATTTAAATATTTATATTTATATTTATATTTAATATTTAAATATTATTATATATTTATAATAATTTTGTTGTTTTTAGTCAATCTTATGCTAAATATCTTGCTGTTGGTGCACTGGGACATTGTTCCAATTGTTTTTCAGGTACAATACACTTATTCAATCAAATACAACAATTTTTATATGTTTATATGGTTTACTTATGGGTTTTGATTAATAGATTTGACTTAAATTCAATAGATTAATAAAATAAGCTTTCTGCTTTATCTTGCCCACCTTATATGGAACTGGATAAGCGTTGGCTTCAATTTTTGACCATAATAGAAATTAAACTTGAATAATAAAATTGGCATGTCTTTCCTAAAAAGAAAACCCTGCAAATTTAAAAGGGAGGTGAAGATAATTTGGTCAACATGATATATAATGGGATCGCTTGAGTTTTTTTATCAGCTTTTTAATTAATTTTGTGAGGAGGGATTTTAATTATTATATACTGAAATCAAAATGCAAAGCAGTAATTATTACTCTATTATATTATATTGGCTGATATTTTAATAGTTCAGTAATTACATTTTCATATATTAGTTTTTAAAATTTGTTAGCATCCATTTCTTCTAATATCCCAAGAAATCTTGGTCACATGCAGGTATGCACCAATGGAGATATATTCTCCATGGTTCATGGAGACCTTTGAACTCTAGTCGTACATCGTTCCAACTGTGGGTAATAATGGCTATAAAACTCATTGCAACAACCTAAGATTGCATCAACAAAAGCTAGTTTAGAAAGTATTAATTAGACTTCTTGATCCTATATTAAGTATTTAGGATTTTTCTAAAGCATAGTCGATGTGGACTAAACGCTTAATAGCATAAGCTCATTTACTTATTCTATTCAAACCCTAAGTTCTCACCAGGTCCTGTTCAAGCCTGACGTCCTTGCTAAGCTAAGGATTTATATCAAAATCTATATCCAAATCCAATCAAATTTAATTATAAAAAGATAAAGCCTATCTACAGTGTCTCCTAGTTCATATAGGTTATAACTTGGGTTTGCTTTAATATCATAACTTAGCATCTCATCCAAAAAAAACTTGCCAAGAAGGTATAATTTGGACTCCTTGATTCATATAAGTACTTAAGATCTTTTCAATTCATAGTTGATGTAGTACTAAACACTCATTGGAATTGGCTCTCATACTAGTCATGGTTTTCATCATCACAATATCCTTGCTCCAATGAAAGGGAGACAACCTGATGCTAAAGCCCTTCTTATCATTACTATCTTTTGAAGAAAAGGAATATTGGACAACCTGCTAATGCTAAATCTCTTCTCATCACTATTGTCTTTTGTAAAGGCCCAAAGACAACCGAGAGGAGGGGAGGATGGGAGGAATAAATTGGGTTTCTAAAAATTTAAACTAACTTCTAGCCCAACAAGATGCAATGAGAAAATTAAGTTGCAACTTACTAGTTATGCAAGTATATTCAAAAGCAAATCAAATTAAGTGCAAGAAAGTAAAAGCAATAAGTACATAAGATAAAAGAATTTGTAGTAGTTCAATACTCCTTGCTAGCATCCACTTTTTAAGTCTTCTACTTGGAAATTCCACTAATTCGATCTTTTTCATCGAGTGAATGCTAAACCCTTACACCCTTTGTTTGTCAAGCTAAAGAGTAACCCTTACAAGCTTCTACCCAAGCTTCAAGTACTCTTTTTTGAAGAAAACAATACAATGAAACACCCCAAATAGTGTAAATTTGTCAATGAGGATCTAAACTTGAAAGTTGAAGAAAGTGTACTAAAGACTCAAAAGGATTTTTTCTAAATAATTTTTCAATAAATACCAACCTAATTTTTCATGCTCAAACCAACCACAACTTATGGATTCATAGAGTAAGAAAAATATGGCCTTTATGGCTCAAAGACAACTGTAGTGATTATTTGAAAATATGACCGTTGGGGCTATCATAGCCCTTACGATCAATCGCTTAGGTTAGGGCTTATTAACCACCAAACCTAGCTCGATCAATCGGCCCAGTCAACCACCTTAGCCTGTAGTAGACGACTGCCAAGCTATGCAAAGAGTCACCTTTCAGATAATTTTTTTGACATAGTCTCCTCCAATCGACTGTACTCAAGTCCGATCGATCGCTCACTCTTTGTTTTGGATTATTATTATTATTATTTATTAATTTTGATCCAAAACCTGTCTAATTCCTTTTTTAGAACCATAGGTATGGCTCACTTGAAATCTTTTGTTTTAGAATCAATTGGTTTGGATTTTTTTTCTTAAGAGCAACCACTGGTTCGAAATGACACTTCATTAATTGAATTACAGAATTAGATCTCCCACTACATATGTCGAATGCTTAAATAAGTGAAATCAACATAATGAAATGCTTCGTTACACAAGCATAGTTCACACATGATTATTTTGGAGAAGTCACAAAAGACCTTCTAGTAACAAGCTAGTTATAGCCATTTTCATTCCTCCTAGGCACTTTGTCATTGTTTCAAACCATTTATTCATGCATTTAAGAGTATATAAATAAAAAGTATCACCAAATGTGATGGATGAAGAGCTGGATTTTTCGCTTTCATATTTTTTCTTTCTTATTCACTATTTGAAGTTGGAAAGTAGGCTGGATATATGGAGGGGAGCTGAGTTTTTTTGATCATTTATGATTTGAGAGATGAATAATTTTTTCCCTTTTTCTTTTTTAGCGGGGTGGGTGTGAGTTTCAAAAGTAGGGAGAATATATAGAGAAGAGAAGAAGATATTTAGAGTTAGTGATTTTTGTTCTTCCGATTTCATCCTTAAGTATTTTCTTTTCTCTCTCAAATTTCATTATTATAATATAACATAATATATAAAATATATGATTTATTTCAGGCCAAGTTAAAAACCTAATGTTGAGCCCAGCATATGTTGGGCTTGGATTGGTTTGTTGTTGCCTAATTGTTGGTTATTATTTCGATTTTCTACTCTTCCATTTGATTTTCCTTTCTTTCACTATCATTTCATGAAAGAGCGATGTGATGTAAAGTGCTGCTCTAGGCTAACTAAGATTCATACATATGTTCTCTTTAGATATTGTGATTTGTCAAAGTAGATTGCATACAGAAGAAAATCTTAGGATACACAAGAAAATATTGTGGTTATATTGTTGTAGTTATTTCCTCATATCACTTTAGGCAATCTCTATAACATTGCTGCATATTTTTTCATATCGGTAAATTCGACAATCTCCCTATGGCATTATTGCATATCTTTCCCTTATTAGCAGATTCAACAATCTCCCTATGCTATTATTGTATATCATTCCCTTATCAAGGAGACTTAGCAATATTCCTATGATATTGTTGTACATTTTTTCCTTTCTTAGTAGATTATGCAATCCCTGAGATATTGTATCAAGGGTTGACTAATACTTGTATAAAAATGTATAATATATTCAATGAAGTTATGATAATTTCTTCTCCTAAACTTAATAAGGTATCAGAGCCAGTGTGATTTTGTTCTTTTCTTTATTTCTCCCTTATATCATATGAGACTTTTCACTTTGAGCGTATGACAATATCGATTGAAATTCAAATAGGCCTTCAAAATCCATCTACCTCACCAATTTTAGATCCCATCAGTCCATATTTTCTTCACCACTCCGATAATCCAAGGACGCACCTTGTTTCCTTTGTGTTAACCAATCCATATTTTCTTCATCACTCTAATAATCCAAGGTTTTTGTTGCGTTGACCAGAGATAATTATCCCTCCTAGAGCTAGACCATAACAACTACATTAAGTTTCAAAAATGAATTGAGATTTCTCAATGGTTCCTTAAAGCTGCTAGATGCTTCTTCTTCTCTTCATCCTTTTTGGATACGTTGCAATGATCTGAACAAGTCATGGCTCTTTAATGTTGTATCTAAAGAAGTTGCCTCCAATAGCATGTTTGAATCTTAGCATCCAACATGTGGAAAGATTTGCGAGAAAGGTATGCACAATCAAATGCCTCACGTATTTATGAACTTCGCTGCGACGCTTTCTTGTGTGTCTTAAAATTTTCTCCCATATGAAATCTACTTATCCTATAGGACAAAAAATATATAAATTATATGATTTAAAAACCCACCAATATTTTGTCAGTTGTAATGTTATTTTTTGTGAAATCATATCTTTTTCAACACATGACTTCTCTATCTTTGATCCTTCCATTGCCCATACTTGAATCCACTCTACCAGAATTTTCTTTATCTAATTCTTCTCCTTCTAATAAAATTCCTTATAATGTTTCACCTCACTTAGATCAATCTTCAACTACTCAAAATAACTCACTAACTGAAACCAATGTTCCATCAATTAAGCCCGATCCTTCTCTAAGACACTCTTCTTCTATCCTTGGTCCTTCATCACATCCTCAGCACTCTCACCATCCACCAGCCTACTTGTAAGATTTTTGTTACTCCAACATCCATACTCAGTCATCTCCATCATCTTCTATGTGCTCAGATATTTGATATTCTATTTCTCATTTTCTTTCATACCAGAAATTGTTTCCATATAACTCTTTTGTTTCTAACATCACTTCTATTGTTGAGCTCAAAACTTACTTTAAAACTGTTAAGGACCCAAAGTGGAGAGACACTACTAATACTGAAGTGAAGGCTCTTAAACAAAACTACACTTGACCATCATGGATCTACCACTTGACAAATCACCCATAGGCTGTAACTGGGTCTTCAAGGTAAAATACAAGTCTGATGGTTCTGTAGAACTCTACAAAGTGTGACTTATGGCTAAAAAATACATTCAATAAGAAGGAATTGATTTTCATAAGACTTTTTTTATGTTGCCAAGATGACTACAGTCCGCTATCTTTTAGCCATTGCTTCCACTTTGAATTGGCCCTTACATCAATTGGATGTTCAAAATACTTTTCTTCATGGGGATCTTGATAAGAAGTATATGTGTCTCTTCCACCTGACATATTTACTAAGAGAGAGTTTTCAGTCTACAAGCTTCATAGGATTATTCTCCTCAACTCTTTTAGCCACCAACTTCACTCAATCTCGAGTGGATTATTCTCTTTTCACTAAATCATCTTCCTAGGATTTTACTATAGTTCTAATATATATTGTTGACATTGTTGTTACTGGGACTATTCCTAATGTAATTGAGTTTTTGAAGAATACTCTTCGTCTCCAATTCTACCTTAAGGATGTTGGTTCTTTGAAATATTTTCTTGGATTGGAAGTTTCATGCTTCAAGCATAGTATATATTTGTCTCTGTGTAAGTATACTCTTAAGCTCTTATCTAAGACTAGTTTACTAGGTGCTCACCCTCTTTTTGTTCCTATGGAGTAGCACACCAAACTCAACATATGAAGGAGAACTTTTGTCCGATCCATCTTGTTCAAATTTATTTGATTGGATAACTCATTTATTTGACAATCATTAGGTCGGACATAATTTATTCTGTTCATATTGTTAGCCAATTCATGAGTAAGCCATGGAAACCATACCTTGAAGTTGCTCTTTGGCTTGTTCGTTATCTTTAGTCTTTTTGTGGATAGGATCTTCTCCTTCCATCTTTATTTGATTTGAAACTTTTAAGTTTTCTGTGACTCCAAATAGGCAAACTATCCAAACTCTCACCATTCACTTACTAGCTTTTGTGCTCTACTTGGCTTTACCTATTTCTTGAAAATCCAAGAAACAACATAGCATCTCCTATTCTTCCATGGAATTTGAATATCAAGCTATGATTGTAGCTTGTTACGAGTTGTATGGCTTCAATCCTTACTTCATGATCTTGGTATTTATACATGCACTCCGACTTTCCTATATTGTGTCATCAAGCTGCTTTCATATAGCTATAAATCCTGTTTTTTATGAGTGGACAAAGCATATTGAAGTTAACTGCTATTTTATTCATGATAAATTACAACATATTCATGTGCTCACGTCTCCGCTATTCAACAGCTTGAAAACTTATTTACCAAACCTTTGAGCAAAAATCAATTTCGTCATCTTCTTTAGAAGTTGGGTGTTTATAATATTCACATTTTAACTTGAGGGAGAGTGTTAAAGTAAATTGCATATAGCAGAAAATCTTGGAAAAACACAAGGAAATATTGCGGCTAAATTCCTGTAGTTATTTTCTCATATCACCTAGGCAATCTTTATGATATTGCTGCATATTTTTTCATATCAACAAATTTAGCAATCTCCTTACGTATTATTGCATATCTTTTTCTTATCATCAGATTTTGCAATTCCCTATGATATTGCTGTGTATCTTTCCCTAATCAGGTAGGTTTAGTATATTTTTTCTCTCTTAGTAAATTGTGCAATCCCTACGATATTGTATCAAGGGTTGACTAACACTTGTATATACATGTATAACATATTCAATGAAGTTATGACAATTTCTTCTCCTAAACTTATCATGATTTCCCAAACCATCATCTTGATTCTTGACTTTAGAGCTTTATTTTATATATGGTATTTCTGATTCATAATCTGTTCAGTTGTGCAAGTTAGATCACCTCATACAAAATGTCTATTATTGAAATAGGAGTGTTAGTTAGGAGTTCCTAATTGCTCATGATCCTATCTTCCTCCTCCTCCTCCTCCTCCTACTACTACTTGGAACTACTTGGAACAATTTTTCATCTTTTAATGACCTGGTGCAAAACCTTTGTCAATTCAAGTTCGTGGTTGCACACAGACTATATGACAATGGAGAAAGAATCCAAGAGACTGACTGAATGGGGTAATCTTCATGATTTGTTTAAATTTTAGTTGAATTCATGCTGTAAATCAGGGTGGTAGAGTTGCTGATTTTGATATTACAGCCTCCATAACTTGGGATCCAATTTGGTTACTCTAGATCTGAATCCAACACATGCCAAGTCAGTTTCGAGATTTGAATCTGCTGATATCCAGAGTAAAAACTTTTGAATTTGGTATTCATCCGAAATTCAGACATTTTAACTCAAGCAGTCTTATATGGATGTGGTGAGAGTGAATACAAGCTGTTCACAGTTGATCAGACCCACCTGATGAAGTCATTTTTCGTCCCAAATTCATGAGACTCCATGCTTTATAGGTTGTAAACCCCCTCCCATATGATTTATTTTTTTTATATTTATGCGGCGTGGGTGCGCGACACACGGCGCGCTGCGTGCGAGCCAGCGCACACGCGCCCACGCGCGCGCACATGGACGCACGGGAGGGCTCAGCCCTCCCCTCGCTGAAGAAAAGAAAGAGAGGAGGGGACTGTGCCAGTCCCCTCCGTCTCCTTCACCCCCTCTACCCACGCTCCCGTCGCCGCTGTCGCCCTCCGCTCGTCCCCGATGCCTCGCCGCCGGCAAGTAACCCCCCCTCACCGGTGAGAAGAGTGGAGAGAGAGAGAGAGCATGGTAGAGAGAGAGGGAGAGGGCCGCAGGAGGGCCCTCCCCTGACGCGGGAGCCAAATCCGCTCCCGCGCTTGGTTCGAGCCCGCGGCATGCCCGCCGCTCACCGGCCCGATCTCCCGGGCGCAGCCCCCACCGCACCGGGCGACGTCCGTGGGGTCCCGGCCGTCGGAGAGAGGCCGGCCTGCCACCGGCAAGGAAGATGGGGGTGGGAGGGCCGAACGGCCCTCCCCTTGCCGTGGGTTCGTGCCCGGCGGCGTGCCCGCCGCCGCTCGCCAGCCGTTGCTCGGCCGACCCCGCGCGGCGCCGGCGCCGTCCGATGGGGTCCGACCGGTCGGTGGTGGCCGACCGTGTCGTCGGCAAGGGAGAGAAGGGAGGGGGAGGGCCGGACGGCCCTCCCCTGTCGCGGGAGCCAAGCCCACTCCCACGTTGGGCCATGCCCGCCAGGCCCGCCGGGCCCGGCTCAGCCGGGGTGGCCCCCACCGGCACCGGGCGGCATCCGGTGAGGTCAGCCGGCTGACGGTGGTCGGCGTGCCGCCGGCACGAAAGAGGAAGAAGAAGAAAAAAAGAAGAAAAGAGAGGAGTAGGGGTGGCGGCGGCCGGCCGGCCTGGGGCCGATCGTCGGGCGCCACCGACCCCCGGGAGGGCCGGTGGTGGCCCCAGGCCGTCGGCCATCACTCCCTGGTTCACTGAACCAGGGGTGAAACAGAGAATAAAAAAAGGGAGGCCGCTCGCTGGCCCGCTAGTTAGTTTATTTGGGCCGAATTTTTAGGCCCCAAATTGGGCTCGGCCCAATAAAAGAAAAATATAGTTGTGATCAGCATGGATCCTAGTTTGTCGAAAAATTTTTATTTCCCCATTTGGGCTTCTATATTTGGAGATATTCAAGTCCCAAGTTGGGCCCAGGATTAGATTGGGTTAAGTGTGGGAGTCAGTTTGACATCCTAAAATTGAAATTTAAAAATCTGAAAAATTATGTTGTAGGTACCCAGAGGTCTATACATCTGATTTACACTTTAGGATTAGCATTGTGAGGTAAGTAAGCTAGTTATAATGATTTTTTAAATCATTATTAAATTATGCCATTATTAAAATAATAAAATTGATTTATAGTATTATTTGAAAAATGATATTTGTGGTACCATATTTATGTAAATGATTATTTGACTTGATTATTATGAATTTCTGTAAATTAAATTGACATTTTATACATGCAACTGATTATTACATGATTATGTGAAATTATCAAATTTGGTAAAATATGAAAAGTAAATTGATATATGTTTGCAGTTATGCAAATAAATGTTATTTGTGATTGTGTTATTAGATGTCATTACGGTCCACATTATATGTTACATGACTCCGGGACCCACCTCCACAGAGGGAATATGTGGAAAACACACATCCTAGGGATGTGTCGTGACAGGATATGGCATTATATGCTAATAGACTCCGGCACCGTTCCTCCACTGGGGGCGTACAGGGAGGTTACATCCTTAGGATGTTTATTACGTGGACATGGGACATTAGTATAAAATGAGATTTACAATGATTTGAAATTGAAATGGTATTTTGAAATATTATTTCATAACATTTGCTTCCAATTTATTTAAACATGAGATTTGCATAATTCTATAATATGATGAAATGTTTTTATATTTGAAAGCATGACATGTATTTGACTCGGTAAAATTCTGATTTGGCTATATCATGTAATAGTAGGCTTACTTACTGAGTGTAAACTCATTAAATCTTACAATGTTTTTCCAGAGCCACAAAATTATCAGGGGTAACAACAGGGGTAATAGGGAGTTTCTTGATGTAAATTGATTATATTTTGTTATATGTAACCCCATTTGGATTTATTTTGGAATTTTGGTTTGTTGCCCAACATTACATAATTTGTATTATGGAGGATTAAATTTTGTATGTCATATAATTGTTACCCCTCCTTGTTTGTAAATGATTACATGCCTGGCATGCGGCGGGCTGACACCCCTGGGCCACCACCAACTGAGTCCGGGGCGTGACATAGGTAGTCCAAGTTAAAGGTGCAGTGTGATGAAAATTTCAAGTAAGCTGTATTAAGCAATTCAGTATCCATATTTGCATAAATAGAAAAGTGTCATACAAATGACTTTGTGATTGAGGTTTGAAAAATAGAGGAGAAATAACTTGTCCAGGTTTAGCCACTGTTAGAAGTGTTGATGAGGTGCTCATGATTTCTTCCAAGACATTGACCTCTTCCTCTTGCTGCCATTTGTTTTTTCTAGAAGAGGTGTTTCTATAATTTTTTGTTAGATGATTCTAATTTGTTATGCTTATGTGCCTCCGTAGCAAGATACAGTAGATAGGCCTGGTAATGATCATATGACAACTGTGGGTAGATCTATGCGTCCTTTTTCTTCTTCTTCTTCTTCTTCTTCTTCTTCAAATGCCTTTCCTCTCTATCCATAATAACTATTTCCACTAACTTGCTGGGAAGACTAAATATCTGAATTAATTATATAGAAAAGATTCATTAGGCTATCAAATATAAAAATGATATTTTTAACTTTTAAAAGATTCTGTTTTTCAGATTATATGCCCAAAATCCAGTTATGTTCGGCAGCCTCTGATAGTGTAGTCTGATGCTAACATTAAAACCATATGGTTGAGTTCAATTCAGATATGTAGATTTATCAAGACCAATTTCTCACTGAAGAGAGTAATGTTACATGGCAGGCACAGTTGCATATATAGAGGGAAGTGAGCTAATGACAGAAGCGTGTCTCTTACACACAGGGGTCTTAGAACATTGAGAAGCCAAAAATTTATGATTGAAGATAGCAATGAGATGGTAATCTAACATGGCACACATATACCTATATACAACGATGCTCATGATGGAATGACTATTTCAGACATGGAAGGGTCTTAGAACAATAGGTAGCCCATACTGAGGTTGTAGGGTAAGCGAGTCCACCGGCGCATGTATATAGCTTGGAGAGAGAGAGAATGAGAACCTCTGGAGGATCATGGCGATCACGGTCTTTGCTTCCAACATTGCAAAGTTCTGACCAATGCATGCTCTTGGCCCTAATGAGAATGCAAGCAGTGCATTGGGATGCTTGGCAGCTTTTGATATCCCATTCTTGAATCCAAGTGGATTGAACTCATCTGCATCAGCTCCCCAAACCTCTTTGTTCCTGTGAATCAGTGCAATTGGTATTGTTAATTCAGTGTCCCTGGGAATCACTAAGTTTCCTAAGGTCATATTTTTAGCAGCCTTTCTCAGCATAACAACCACTGGGCCATATAGCCTCAAGGCTTCCAAGAGAACCATGGTCACCTGCATAAAGAGATGATTGCACAATTACTAAAACACAAAGCATACAGGAAAATGTATGTTGTGTCTGGAAAATATACCAATTTAAATTTGCTGAGCATATCTGCATTGGGAGTTTCTGTTCCACATTCTCTGAACACTTCCTACCTGAGCCTCTCCTGCCATTCTTGGTTGGTACGCAACAATAACACGGTCCAAGTTAGCAAATGGGAAGTGGTCTCATGTCCAGCAAAGAAGAATGTCTTGCATTCATCAATGATGTCATTCATGCTCAAAATTTGACCCTCTTGCTTCTGTCGAGGGTCTCATCTGCAAGACTCCATCATCAACCCAAGCAGATCATTTCCATAGCTGGATTCCTTGGACTCTAATCGGCCCTGGATGACACTCATCAGTGTGTTCCTCACTCTTCTTTCCAGCCTCCACTTGTGCAGATTCCTCCTGGTTGGAAGATATCTGCCAACAAAGGATATGCTTGTAGTTAAATTTGCTAAGCCATGTTTTATGAATAATAGTATAGTCTTGAAAGGATAAAAGGAAAAATGAGTTACTTGTATCCTGGAATGCTGACACTGAGAATTGTTTCTGCTGCAAGTGTCTGGAGCTTTTTCTGTGCCAGAAAGACTTCCTTGCCCTCAACATAACTGCTTCCAAAACCTGTGTGGGAGATCACATCTGCTGTTAGCTCCTGAAATTGGCCACTGACTTCTATCTCCCTTTGGCCCTCAGTTTGAGCTGCCTGATCTTGCCATCCTTCTAGCATGGATTGAGCACATTCTGCCATTTTCTTTGTCATCATCTATCAAACCCAAAGAAGTTAGGCTATACATTGAAATGTGTGCTGGCAGACAAATCACGGCGCCCACCTTTAAGTTATGGAGCCTTAGTGTTAATTGTAAATTTCAAATAAATAAACAGACATATAGGCTTGAACGGTGACTGAACTGATGACGATGGCTCAGGAAATGTGTTTGTTTACTTCAGCTCTGCAGACTGAAAAGCATGAAGCAATTTTGTATCCTGTAGTACCAGTGTGAGAATTATCAACATAAAATTCAAATACAAAGACCATTGTTAAATTATGAAACAGAGACCAACATCTGGACTCCCTTTACTTGCATCATATTTTATTAAGTGGCATCAAAGCTAACCAGCCAGTCTTGTAAAATAGCAATATTGAGATTGTAGTAGCAATGCAGAAGAAGTCAAGTATAAAGATAATGGAAATTAACCATAGGCTGATTTTCTCTGTTTGGGTATAGAAAAACATAAAATTTAATTAGCGATTGCACTGAAATCACTGTTGATTTCTTATTGCATACATATATACATGCATATATCATCTTTAAACTATGAACTTGCATCCTTAGTAAGTGTTATAATGGTAATCTGTTATGTTAAGAAAAATTACAGTGTCATAGGGTGCAGCCTTGTCATAAACATATGAAAAGTTCATGAGTAACCGACCTTGAGCTTATCCATTGTAAAAGCAGGACTGACAACACACCAATGCTTAGCCCATTCTGACCCTTCGGTAAGGACCAAACCCTTGCCCAGTAGTGCCAGTATGCTGGGAGTCGGGGTCGGCTTTGACCAGAAACCAAATTTGTTTGACAGTACTTGTTTAGCCAACTCTGGATCAGTGATACATATCCTAGGTTGGAGCCCAAACCAATATAAAAATGTATCTCCTGTGGCATGCAGCAACATAATTAAGAAATTTAACAATGTTTTCACTTTTGATTTCTTGTAGTTCAATTATGTCATCTTCTACAGCATTAAAGACCAGCTTAAATAATCACAGATCAGCTCATTTTCATGTTCTTGGGTTCATGAAAAATCTTTTATGGACTTTTTTTGAGTGCTCTAATGTGTGAAAGTATGATGTATCTTCCATCATGGATGACCCTATCATCAACACATGAAATCCAATTCTGTGCATTCTATGTTCAACCATTGAAAACATAGTAAAAATACTCTCCAACTTATTGAGAAATTATCAAAATGTACATGATCAATTTTTTTTTCTATTAGATAAAAGATGTTCTGAACTATTCTCTTCTAGCAGAAATGGACAATAAGTATCAAGCATGCATGAATTTAACTTTTTAACCATGAATTGTTCATTACATTCAATAAGCACTCATGGACTATAGTTAAACATGCAATTTGTCCTTATTAGGGATCATGCTTTCCTTATTATCTATAGCCAATAACTCTGCCATGCTTCTTTCTGCCTAAATACAAATAATGATACTAATTATTTTATACACAACATTTTTATATAATAAATTTTATTTAAGCTATTTCTGAACTTTCTGCAAATTCTGCCTTTTGGGGGGAAAATTCTGAATTTTTGCACCTCACCAATTAGTTCCTGTGTGCCAATCATGTGATCATGTTCTGAAAACAACTTGTTTTATGGTTTCAGAAGAAGATAAGATGAGGAGACATTTAATGAGCAATTGTATTTTGAGTGAACATCACTAATAAGCCTGTTTGAATAAAGAAGTACTCAGAAGCCATTTGTCAAAACATCAATTAATATACAATCATCCTCTAGAATGTGAAGAAAGACCAGTGAGTTTAAACAAACCATATTGTGATATCCACTTGAGATAGTGGGGCAGGATCCTCGGAGTAAAATCATTTGAGTTGATGTCCAAGATCAACTCTCTTCCAGCCTTCTTCATGCTTCGGATCTCCTCAAGTGATCCAGACCAAAACTTGCCACCAGGGCCTTCTACCCCTTGCTTCCTGAGCCTCTTTGTTATCGCATATCGCCTCCACGTAAGATACACCACTGCCCTCCAAAATCCTGAGATCAGTAGCACCACCAAGGCGCCTAACGCCAATCCAAGATTACTCATCTCCCTATAGGAAGAAGTTCAAAGTTAGAGCCTAGGACCAAGTTCTTCAAAACTTAGCTGCTCGAAGCTAAAGCATGTAAAGGAGGAGGGATTCAGGGCTCTCAAAAACATTTAAGGAACCATCTGGTAAGCAAGTGTGGCACCCTAGGTGGAAAACTTTGATTGCCAACCTTCAAAGCCTTCCCTGAGGATGTAGTAGCATTGGGTGGGAGATTGCCGAGTTATTTATTCCATGAATTCTCGACTGGCACTTGTTGCTGTGACAACAAGCGTTTGCGGTATTCCTTTTCCTCTCACTGCACATGAGATCATGGATGATGCAAGCAAAGAGAGGGGCCATGTTCCGCGCAACACTGGCCTAGTGATGAACTACAGTTCCATCTAGAACGGGAGCCCACCATGTAACAGAATCTTTGAGGAATGCAAGAAGGTAAAACTAGCATCCATCCAGGTGCTGATAAGGATGGTGGCTATCCTTATCGAATACAAGAAGGTAAGACGATAAAACAAGCATGCATCCAGAATGGGCCACGATAGCTTCAGAGAGGCAATGATCACGGTTTCTTTGAAAAAAGCGACAGCTTGCTAGAAAAGCTTTTAAAATCGGCAAACTTTGGTATTATATCGGCAACCCAACCACATGCATGTCGCCACCTTGTATTCGTATACGGATTTATTGGGTCGGGATCCTGCGCGTGGCACCACAGAGTGCGGTGCACATCGTCTCCATGTATCGGCGATGGTGAATTTTTTCTGGCTCCATGGCAGGGCCAGTGAAAGGCCACTGCTCATTGGGAATCAACAAAGGATTCCAATCTAATGTTATGGGACCGTCACAACATAGTTCAACCTTAAGGAGAAGTCCTAACACATAATTCATTTAGATAGTGATAAATTATGGATTAAAAAAAAAAAAAAGTTTGGTTACTTTCCTTTCATCTCCATCCAATTAATCAACTTTGGTTCATGCGCATGACTCTATCTACATTGAAGAGGGTCCCTCTTCTCTCTCCATTGTCTCAGTTACAGTCCACCTTGCTAGTCCACCAGTTGGTGGGAGTCAAGTTTACTGCTACTTGAATGCGGTAGACCTTCAGTTTGCTGCAGGTCTCAGCCTTTATTTAGTGGAGAACATTAACTGCTACCATGTGCCTTCATCTATAGCGCATATTATTTATGTTGCGACATTATTACATTTCAGACCTTCTTAACACTCTAGGGATGACCTACTTCTTTAGCTTCAGCCTCATGAGAACAAGGGTTTCATATTTTTTGGGCATGGGTTGCAAATGATACCTAGGTAACATGGTTTGATGATGCTGCTACTAAGCAAATGTTGTCATGGACGCAACATTGCTTTGATTATTAGCATATATCTGTCAAAATTTAGAAAGCTAATTAATGGTTATCAGCCTTTAATTTAAAGGATACATTATAAGAATCTAATATTCATATGCTAGAGATTAAAATTTCTAATATTATATTAAATTACATACCAAAATATATAAAAGCGCAAACCATCTATAGTCTCAAAGGGTGTGGCCGTCTTCTCATAGAAGTCTCAAGGTTGTTCTTTCTTATGAAACTAGCCTTTGGAGCTTATATGGAGGCTCCTGATACGGAACCCTTTCTGCAGAGAATATATGCGGCATCTATTTTCTAGCTTGCACCGTTGAAGTTACAAATAATTCTTTTTTTTTTTACGTTACCATAAGGCTTATACATGGCCATGATCTTAGTTACTACTAAGTTATTATCAAATGTTTTTAAACTTAAATTTAGAATTTTTATCGAAGTATAAATGATTCCTTATTTGTCATAAGAAATCAAAGATGTTTTCTATTAAAACTTATAAAATATTATTTTTTAAAAATATCTGAATTATATGAAAATTATAACATATGCTAAATATCTAAGAATTATTTATGAAAATTATTATTTTTACATTAATGTGTAACACATGGAATTTCAAATGATATAAGAAAACATTTTAAATTATTTGTTATGCTTTTTTGATCCCTCTAATTATGTTTATAGCTACTTATAGAAAAGTTAGCTCAAAAATATTTTTATTCTTTTTGTTTTAGAGTTCAAGGCATAGAAGAGGTTTGGGTAAAAGCTCGCCCATGAGGCTATTTGCTTAGTTGAGAAGTTAATTGAGTTTTGATTCAAGAACTATTCAGTGATTTAGTTGTGATATTAGGGCTTTCTAATAATCTTTATTTGATATGATTATTGATATTATGTCTGAATTTGATTAGTTTATTTCACTGATTGTTGATATTATTATTAGTTGAATTTAATCATCTATATGAATTTATTTTGAATATAACACCTCGCATGCCATGGAATTTCATTCTATGTATATACGATGGATTGTTACATCTTATAATCTACCTTTAGGTTTGAAGCACGGCAAAACATAGCAAGAACAAGTTACATAAAATGATGCATCTGCTAATTTCATGCAGGGAAAGTGGTATGTTGTGCTTTTACAATCATATGTTAGGTACTTATTTCAACAAACAAGAGTTAATATTTATTTATATCTTTAGTTTCAACATAAGTTTTAGAGAAATTTGGAAGGGCCATGATTTTTGAGATTCACAGATTCTAGGAAGCCACACAGGAGGCTGCACCAGAGTCTTCAATAGTAACAACTAATATATATTGCACTGTTATTTATTGGCTTATTTCTTGTAGCCAGACAGGAGCACCCTTTCTTTTATCTATTGGCTTATTTGTTCTATCAGTTCTCTTTAACCATTTCTTTCCTTTTTAAATAGCCAGAGATATGTATATCTGGAATATGGATAAACATTAATAAATCTCTAAAGCTATAATCAACAACTCCTTTTTGAATGACAGCCAGTTACTTTTCAAATGTTGTTCAAAAACAAGTGGCTTGCTTTTATGTTTATGAAAGGTGGAGTAGTTCCAGAACAAATAATTTTATGCATGATAACAAGTATCTAACAGTCTTAAAAACTGAATCTTCACAAGAGACATTTTACTGCAGAAGAATTTTTAAGAATATGCTTCTGAAGGAAGGAATCCAGTTGCAACCCAAATTTGAATGAACTTTGCCACTAAAATCTTCTTATTTGGGAGTTCATGTCACTCTACTATCTTTCTCCTGCTCAATTTGGTGTTAAGATAATCTGCTGCACAGCAATGTGATCAAATTTGTGACAGAACAAGCCTGAGTTAGACCATCCCCTTCACAGAACAAAAGCACTACCCTCATAAATGAATGGTTTGAAAATGAAAGGACTATTGTGGTTCATGATTCAACAAGGTCTTGAAACAGCAGGGCCATTTGAGAAATGTTATAGACCATTCATTGAGGAATGGAGCATGGCAAGATGAAAGGTTCAAACTTCAAACTAAAATAGAGGTTTGGACTCTATGGGCAATCACTCCTTTCTAAGGAATATTGACATGTTTTAATTCAAAATTTAGATAAAAAAGAACCATTTTTCTCACAATATATTTCTATTTAACATGTAGCTAAAATGGATTCCAACTATAGAGGATGAAAGGTACATATTTATATGTAAGTACCGGATAGTTTGGCTATTTAGAAAAGTTTATAAAATTAAGATGTTGGGTAAAAAATATGATAGCTTTGACATGATATTGCATTTGTGATTGGGAAGTGGATTAATTATCATTAAGTGGATGTCTATGCCGACTGAAAAATAAGAATCAAACTTGCTTTGGCCAAGTATCAAGTTAAATGTGAGAACAAGTTTTCTTTTGGTGTATGACCCCACATGATGAAAGAAAACAGCTAGAGATGGAGATCTCCAAGAAAGTGATGAAAAATTTACTGCAGAAATAGTCCATATAGCTTCAAAAGACCTTGCAATTTCATTTGCTAGGACTCTAAAAAAGTAAAACCACACCCTGAAACTATCCCTAAAGGAATCTTTATGAATAAATAAGTATAATTATATAAGTATCTTTGTAACGCCTCAAGCTCATCGGCTGACCCAATTAAACCGTTTGCAGATTGAAACCACATCGCTCTAAAACCTCGAGTGAGAGCTAATTGATAGTAAATGAATTTGAGTTATAAGTACTTTAAATGACGTCGCACGCCACAAGCTAGCCAGAATCTACTAATTGTACTACAAAGGTGGCTCCACGCCATAACAGAACTCTACCACCATCTTATGAGTAGCCATTTCCTCATGTCTAACAACTTTCGCACACTCAGATCAGATCTAATACTATTTATAATACCCCAAGCCCACTTGCTAGCTCAATTAACCCATTAGCAAGCCGAAACCCTAAAAATTCGAATGGAAGTTAATTAGTAGCAAGTGAACTTGAGTTACAAGCACTTTAAACTTTTCTTTTCCATCTGATGTAGGACTATTTTTAAAATATTACAATCTTGATCTATGATTGAAAAATACAAAAATAAAAAAAAAACGTAGGCCAATAATTCTAGTTACACATAGGTTATATCATTCATGTATGGCTTTGACTTGTGATAAATTTGATAAAGAAAAACATCCTCCTTCAACTATATAAATAGGTCATAAGAAATATAAGCGATCAAGAATTAATTTATCCAATTATAATGTTTTTGAAACAAAATAAAATTAACTTACTCCAAGTATTCATAATGTACGATAATGATTCTATTTATTCAAATAATACACGGATTTAATCCATCTAACATCCATGAAGTGATCAATGTTTCCCTAATCTTATGAAGTGCATGTTGCCATGGAAGACTTGAATCATGTAAAGGATTGATCAGATATATTATTTCCTCACCAACAAATGCTTAAAGGAAACATTCCAGAATAAATTATCAAAATTAATGGGCTGGCCTTGGGCCCTTATATGGGGGCGGCGAGGTAAACTGGAGCAGACCCAGCGCCCAAGCCCAGGTCCGGGCCGCGCGACAGGCAGCCAACGCCTTCTCTTAAATCAAAATATGAAAAAATTATGAACAAATTCGGAGATCCCTTGGACCAGGTTTCCTTCCTTCTTTTGGCTTTGATTTGTCACGATTTTTGCAGCAAAAAGGAGTTTAAGTGGTATTTGAGACACGTATTTGATGTGCAAGGTGTCATCCTTCAGCCGTCGTGCAGCCAAAACTCGGATTTTTTTGCCTACGTTAACTTAGCATCAGGCTTTTCTTTGGGTGATTTTTTTATTTTTATTTTTCTTCTCTTTTGGGAGTTACCTTAGCATTAAGATTTGGTCTGATGAATAACGTCGCCTTCTCGCGTTAACCCCTTAATGATCTTTGCTTTTCTCTTTGAATGTGAACTCTTCTTGTTATATCATGATAATATCTGTGCACCTTCCAGTTGTTTGTCAAAATGTCTTCATATTTGGTGCGCGATTATTGAGATGCAGGATATGTGATTCAAAAATGGATAAAAAAAAAAAGGAAACAAGAGGAAAACTGGGTATGTTAATGTTTATTGCTAAAGATAAATGTCTTTCATATGTTTGTCAAAATGCTTCAAAAATGTCAACATTCCCACCGTTTCATCTCGGTTTTATTAAATAGTCGATTGGATGCTAGGATCCTAAGAGTTTGGCATCTTATTCCTTTGACATCTGTGCATGTAAACCAAACTGGGTTACAATTGTTGATGCTTTTCTCTAAAATGTCTCTGCAGGTAATTATGGCAGTGAAGTATGGGGTTGATGTTGAGATTATCCAAATTCATCTTTAAATCTTGAGTAAGTATGTTAACTTTTCAAATCTTATTTTATTTGTCTGTTATTTTCCTTTTATGTTCAATGGAAGAACAATTCTAGCATGTAATCTTTGATCTGGTGATAATTCATCAATCCATCTAATGCTTTGCTTGCTTAACCTCCTCTAATAGTTCTCTGGTCAATAACAATGTGCATTCTTCTCATATCTCTATTTAGATTCCTTACTTTGACAATAATATCACTAAAATGTGTTCTCCTATTTTGAGAACTAAAACATTGTAACCTAAGTTATCTATCTAGCATGCAAACCTGCAACACTTTATGTTTTACTAAAAATAATAGGCATGCAACTAATAAAGTTCATCCGAGGCACATGATTTTTTGTTGACAAAATAATTACTGTTAATAAACCATACATAGATAAGGCTGCACAAGAATGTGATTCACAGCCTTAGTCACCTGGTCTAGGAAGAGATGTGGGAGTGGGCATGTGTGTCAGTGAAGGGAAGCTGATCTCTAGAAGAAGTTTAGAATAAGAAGCACCTAGCAATCACATGCAAGAGCTAGCTCCTAAGAGATTTCAAAGTAAGCATATCCTTTGTGATATATGTGAGGAAAGAACATAACCTTTTTCTGATTTTTTGGTTTGATTTGTGTCTCACATTATCCATTTTACCTAATATTCTATCATTTGCTGTTATTCAAGTTATTTTGGCAAGTTTTGTCCTCCTCCAATCTGATCTTTATTTTATTTTTTTGATACACATTTAAGGATTCATCTTGACTATTTTATTGAATATTCTATCATTAACAATATTTCTCTTTCTTTCAGTTGATAGACTTATTAATTAAAGCATTTTGGCACATATGATTTCTTCCAGTACAGGAGTTCTAGACCTTCTCTTAAGTCAGCTTTGGTTCCTCAAGCAATGTCCTCTTTGCGGTCTTTACATTCAGACCTTATTCTGTGCTTTCAAGTTTTGTTTTATATTTGAATACATTTTAATCTACTGTCCACAGAGTCAAACCATGCACCATACAAAAGGAAAACAATACTTCGTCTAAATGAAACAACTTGTCTTTTTCAATTCACTTTAGAAATAGTTGAATAAATTAGAAGTGTGTTTTGGAAATATAAGGACTATAGTTCTCTATCTCTATTAGAGAAGGAAGTGAACAATGTAAGATGTAGTCAGTTTATGAAAAGTAAAGCTCCAACGCCATGCTGGCCACCCCTTAATCTCTAGTCTGTGTTGCAAAATGGACCACCTATAAGCATTTTTGGAACCCCACTGAAAGCCAAACCCAAAGCCACCAATCAATCACTGTCCGCACGAGGCAAAGGAGGAAGAGCTCATCACCTTAGGCTGGGCCCATCAGCCTCCTCTCCCAAGACGAGACAACCTTGGCTTCTTGAGCTTGTCAAGCCCAACAAACATTTGCCATCTCATTAGATCGCCAGAGCCGGTCCCCAACAAAAGGTTGTTTTGGAAATATAAGGACTATGGTTATTTTATGGCATTTAGGCTTCCCTCAGTTGAAATTATAGAAGGTTGGTAGTTATGAAAGTAATTTTAAGATGGACATTGACATTATTTTGTCTTTCTTCCTGGTGAAACTTAATTTGAATAAAATTTTATACATTCAAATTAGGTGACTCAATATTCCCACATCTTATTACAGTAAATATCATATCTTTGGATAGAGTAGCCAAGTTTTCCTCTGTCAAAAGGCTACGAAATTTGTTTATCATAATTTTAGAGATGAAAAGGTGTGGTTTGGAGATATAATATCTAGATGCATAATCTATTTTAGGTAACAAAATAAGCTGTTTCAAAGTATTCTGCATGTGTTTACCAAGCAATCAAAAACATATGGTACTCTCTCTAATTATGGTGGTTGGAAAATTTAAGGCAACTGAGCTTCTAGGCAATTCTATTACTAACCTCACTACTTGGCTCGAGTTACTAGCATGAACTCCACAGAGCAAGCAAGTCACTGCAAACACCTGACAGTTAAGGCAGAATACTTATTTAATAGCCAGATTTGTCTTTAGCAACCAATTCCTCATGCTTATAATGCACTTATTATTTCTGCTTCTGAATGGTTCCTATATTTTATGATGATCAGTCTTTGTTCAATGAAGGCGAAACTATTTGCTGTTTATCATTTGTTGAATCTCCATATCTTGATTCTTGAGGATTTTAAATAATGTGTGTACTTATTTAATATTATCCTGACAACTGCTTTGAAATGATCATCATCCTCAGCCTTTTTCATGAGCACTACTTCTCTTTTATCCCCGAATCTGCTGTCACACTAGCTCCTGGTTTAGGCTGCATGGTAACCACCAATTCAAGCTATATGTAAAATTTCCTGATTTGGATATGTTAGATCATAAATTTTCAATCTTGTTGCTCAAATTTGCATCTCATAATATGAAGGATTGTAAAATCCTGAGATTGTCGTCTGCATAATAGATTGTAAATGTACTTTCGCATGTGATGTCTGCATTATATTTTCTATTCCACAGAGGACACATTTAATTCTTGATTTATGGATGACCCTTTTCTGTAATAGAAACATACGAGTGCACCAGAGTTAGGGAAAATGAAACTTCAGCGGAGCATCGAGGTCTGGAAGATGGGAATTGTCAACTACTTGGAGGCACTCAAGCTGCAGGAGAGACTTTTTTCAGACCGTAAAGCTGGTAAAATCCAGGACACTGTGTTGTCCCTTCAACATCCACCTACTTACACACTTGGAAAACGGAGAACATATCACAATTTGTTAGCATCTGAGGTTGACCTCAAAGCCATGGGTGCTGAGTTGCACTACACAGAGAGAGGAGGAGATGTAACATTTCATGGCCCACGACAAGCTATTCTATATCCCATCATCTCTCTGAGGGATGTTGGATTTGGTGCACGCAAGTATGTTGAAGGCCTCGAATCGGCTATGATTGAATTAGCAGCTCTATATGGTGTGAAAGCTCATGCAGGGAAAGTAGGTGAAACTGGGGTATGGGTGGGAGACAGGAAGATTGGTGCCATTGGTGTTCGAATATCTTCAGGCATTACTTCTCATGGATTAGCCTTTAATGTAGATCCTGATCTAAGTTATTTTAAGCATATTGTCCCTTGTGGGATTCCACATAAAGGCGTGACATCTTTGAGAAGAGAGACCGAGATGGAACTTCCATCTGATGAAGTGATACATGAGCAGCTAATACAATGTTTAGCAAGAATATTTCATTTCAGTGATCTCCAATGGAAACAGGATCCATTATCCTTGAAAACTGGTGAGCTTAAGTGAGATACGAGGCATAATTGGCTACAATATTTTCCTCAATAGCTTTGTACTTGCTCCAGTACATATTTCTTCATTGTAGCTTATTCATTGTAGCTTATTCATTGTTACTATATTGAAAATTTTGTTGGACTAATGATCAAATATGCTACAATAAATTGTTTAGGCAGAGCTGTTGTAATTGTCCATTTTGGAACATGGAAGAGTTTTGGTGTGATTAAATTAAAAATAAAGTAGCAGCATTAGGAAGGGATGGTTTGCGTTCACAACTTGAATCCATGGTGTGCATATATGCTCCAATAGTGTAAGAATATTACAGTCATATGGTGAGCAAAGTTCTGTGCTGGTGTTGAATCCAAGAACCCCACAAATTCAGGGCATTGTCTTTTTTTAAGTTGCTTGGCATGCTAAGGAAACAAGGGTAGCACAAAACATGCTTTTCATTTTTCATAGATTATACTGTTTACAGAGCAGTGCTTATTTAAATTTTGCATACTTCAATATTCCATGAGTTTCTCATGTTGACCATACTGTAGCCAGATGAAACTAATAGGTTGATGTTCCTAAATCCCAGCATTTCTGATTTAGGCATCTTAAGAAACTGCAAAAACTAAAATTCCATTTCTTTGCTAGGATCTAGTTTTGAAGAAAATTTGACTAATATATATTTTGATGTGTTTGTTTTTCTTTGAGTTTATCTTTTCAAGGAAGATGATAAGGTATTATGTAAAACTGGAGATCACTCAGCATAGGAAGCAAATGAATGTGAAAATGACATTGGCTGTTGAAAGTTGCAAATTAAAATAGAGAGGAAATCATTATTTAAAAAGATGTATCATTTCAAACTCCCACCCACTGACATATGTTGGTTTTGGAGATGTGTGTGTTATATTAGTAAGCCTCCAAGTTGCTGAAGTCAGTTATTTTTCTATTCATATTTGTGAATCTTCTCGAAAACAAGGGGGTCTTTGGAAAATCTCAAGACTGATAGACTACAATTTGTTTTAAAAAAGAATGCTGTTCTAGCTGAACTCTACATATAAAATTAATTATCTCATCACAAGATACATCACATGTTGGATCTGAAATCTATATGGTGAAGAATTGTGGACATGGTACTTTGATGCTTTTCGTGTTATTCATCTAATTACCCAAAGGAAAGTTGGTCGGCTTGGCTCAAAGCTAAACTAGGCCAGCCAATGGAAATCTAAAACTACACGTGGTCACGGTTTGCCTCTTTGGACATCGTGTTCCTGGTCACACGGCCCTTTCGAAATGATGCTACTGGAGTCGTGAGGGAGTCAGAGGTATGGAATAGTTAATTAAGAAATCACATGCTCAGCCACTTCCCAGTCTCAACCTGTATTGGAAAAAGAAGACAAAATAAAAATACTTTATCCCCATCTTGCTTTGCTATTGAATATTTTATTACAAAGAACATCGTGAAATGAATCAAACTAATATTTTCTCAAGGTACTGTAATAATTTTGAGAGGAAAACTGCTATATTGGTGAAGACTTTCCTATGTATTTCCTTCTGCTAGTTTCTTTTTTCTTTCAATGGTAATAATGGTAGGAATGGTGATTGTTAGCTGTTTTATGGTTATAATGTTTTGACTACATTTTTGAAGTGATACTGTAGGTAGCCCTGCATAGGAATTCCGGACAAAGTGGTCTCAAATATTTGGGAGAAGACTGGATGATCATGATTATGATTTGCTGAATAGGTCTATTGTTTTTATTACAGTGTATAGCATGCCTTTGGCATTCTTTGATATGGCTCTTGATGCAATCACATGCATTGATGCAGGAAATGTTCTGAGTTCTCTATGTCATCACTGCTGATCCTTGTATTTTTCTAGCACAAACAGCGGTGATTCTGTGCTTTAGAAACATGCATCATGTGGAGGTTGACACATTTCTATTTGTTTTCCTTGGGTTGGAGTGGTTACCTTTACAACTCTCTCCTGATTCTGCTTAGAGCTGTTTCCATTGCATTGCATATGCTAACAGAAGCCGACAGTATCTTAAAACAAGAGGAAGATGGTAAAGTTGTCTCCTTAAGTTATCTTCCATAAATTGGATCCACCACCCTTTTTTGACCATCCCTTTTCTTCCTTGCACCCAACCATCATGAAAACCATTTACAGAGGGCTGGTTATCTTTTCTGCTTTGCTTCTCCTCCACTTCCTTCTATGCTCTCCATCAACTGTGTCCCCTGAAAAGGAGTCTCTAAAAGAAGGTATCCAACCAAGAAGGCTGCTGCAGCCATTGGATTCAAATTCTGCTGCTCTGAAGGGCATGCATTCAGCAACTAGGCAGTCCGGGAAGGTACTCAGTGCAAGCTTCAAGAGATTGCCCCCAAGCAAGTCAAATCCATCACACAACTAGTATGAGAGATTTGTTAACTGGAAGGGAAGAAACAAAAGCTCTCTCCATACTTTGCAATGAGTTCTTTGTAATCCTCCCACCCTGCCTCTTCTTCGCCGACACCACCCACCCCCCCAACCTTCTTTTCTTGATGGAATAGTTCTGGTATCTTCTAGTCTATTTGCAGACCATGGTAGGGAGCATCGAGATGACAAGAGAGGTGATTCTGTAACATTGTAATAGAGAGTGAGATTTGCATCTTTTGATGAGACGAGTAGTTCATCACCAAAGTGCTGCTTAGTAGATCAAGAATTCATAATTAGCTCACATTAACTCTTTTGCTTTTATTTATATATTTTTCTTTTGGTGTGTTCTTCTTGAACTAGTTATGATGATTTGCAGCAAATTTTGTGTCAAGTGAGTTTCTGCATAGTGAAAATCCTGGGTATTAAATGGTCCTGAACGTAATTCTTGTGTCCATATCAGCCACTAGATTCCCAAGAGTATTTTTGAATAATATGACTTGGTCCATTGGGCAAGTAGTGATTTCCTATGAGGATTTTTATAATTTATTTCTTTCCCTTCCAAACAATGCTTTATGATGGCAAAATTGTATGAAGGTGGTGTCAGAGGAACAATACCAAGATTATATGGTGACATCTACATTGAAATGGAAAGACATCTAAATAAATGTCAAAATAAGTAGTAGTTATATTATAATTTTGAATAATTTATCAAGCTATGTGAATGATATTGCTCAGTTTGTAACTTTGTGTTCTTTCATTCTTGCACCCATATAAAAAGTTGCTTTGTAAATCAGACTTTCGATCAAGAACTGCTAGAGAGAATCGCAGCACAAGGCAATGCGAAGAAGCCCCAAGGAGCACTCTCAGATCTTGGAACAGTAGACAAAAATTGAGGGTCCAAGTACGGCACCTGGATGAGTCCAAATCTCTTTGGAGTTAATAAAGAGCATCCAATAGCAGTATGCGCTTGGTTACCAGAGTTTGAAAAGAATGATTTAATTTGATTTCCCTTACAAATATTTTTTTGAACTGGGTTGAACAGGGTTGTAGGCGAGGTGTGCATCCTTGGAAAGCAGAGTTATTTGACAAAAAGGCATTGGATAGGGGCCTTCTCAACTATGTTAGCCAAGGCATTGATTTCCTTGCAACCAAGGACAAAGAAAAAAAAGATGCTTGCTATACTTTGGTTTATATTAAAAAAAAAAAAAAATGGGAGTGTCAACACTAAGCATGCATTGATCAATAAGAGAAGTGGTGCATCATTTTTCACACCTCAACAATGAAGAATTATAATTATCATTTGTCATATGATCCAAATATTATCTACAACATTAAAGCTACGTTTGAATATTTCACCCAAAAGCAATTGAAATTAACTTAGTACTTCATTCACAACATAATAATTATTAATTAGAACTCTTATCATAACCATCATCACAAGAGTAGCCATCATAAACGTAACAACATTCGATATCATAATAATGAGAGGACACATAATAAGATTGATTTATTGCAAGTAAATAAAGGAATTTAAAATAATTGAGAAACAACAAGATAAAATGCCTAGGTAAACTCTAGAGTAAGTTGATCCTCAACTCCACAAAGAGAAAAAAAGGAAAAATGATAAATCAAAAAGGCATGCAAGTCTTATTCATATTGGTGTTAGTATCAATTGCCAATATGATGGAGTAGAGTATGAGAGAGAGAGAGAGAGATCTCAAATGAATCCTCTTTCCCTTCTTATGTTGCAAATTGATAATTATTTTACAACAAGAGCCATCTCCTTTTGGATTTTGGATTGTTCCTTGTTTTGATAACATCTTCTCAATGGTTGCTTGCAATTTCTTATGCTGATAACATACTTTCTATCTGAACAATTTATCCAAGTGACTTCCACTAGATAGTTAAATACTACAAGAAACTACTAACGTATGATCTATTGTATGAGTAACAAGCAGCCGAACATGATCCCTTCAAATGTCATACACAAACAACATAGTAAATATTGATTAATGCTTCATTGTTGATCACTTTTTGTCAATCTATAAATTGGTTAATTGAGTCCAAATAATTTTTTATTGAAAGGAGACTTTGATACTAGTTCCAACTACTGTTATCTATGCTTCAATTATTATAATTCACCTCATATTCTTCATCGAAATGTCCCCTAAAAAATAAAGGAATTAAGACAATTTTTTGCATGTGTGAAGTTTGAGTAAAAGATAAATGCCTATTAAACAACTAGAAGACCTTGGTTGAAAAGAATGAACTTAAAGTTGTAAAATGTAGTATAGTATCCGATATGAAAATAGATAGGAGCCTAATCTAGTTTTACTCTCTCTCTCTCTCTCTCTCTCTCTCTCACTCACAGGAGAAGAATATAATACCCCATATAGATATAGGTGAAATTCCAACCAAGTTTTGCATGGTTTAGGTGGGAGGATTCACTATCCATTTTAAATGCACATATGCCTCTTACACTAATTGCCTATTTGAGGAACTAAGCTTTGCTTAATTGAAAAGTAGTACTTCACACATATTCTCTATGATAAATCCTAAGCCTTACCTCTTTCTCTTTATTTGAAGAGATTCAATGCTTTTCGCCTAAGAGAGAGAACCTTCATTGTAAGCTCTTACAACAAGTTTCTTCCCTTTTCTCCTCTTCAAATAATTTGAATATTAAAATAATTTTATATGTACATAAGTTATCTAGCTTTAAGTTGAAAAAGCTTGACAAATAATCTTAAATAATAAATAATTTCTGCTATAGTTAAAATTTAATTTATGTATTAACTTTCTGATATTTATTTTCTGGTTTTATAACTTTATTTGTTTAGAAATTATATTTTTCTTTTTATATGCTGAACAATTAATTTCTAAAAATAAAATTTTGTTCAAAATTTCTATGAGATAATTTTTGATATATTTATAATGTCAATTCTAGATATTAAATATTATATTTAAAAATAATTTATGTAAACTAAAAGTCATGTAATTTAATGTTGTATAATGAATGATACCTAAAATTCAGATTACTAAATTTTGTATGTTTATTATGTTCAATATTTTATATTTTGTGTAAACTACTCAAAGACACAATCATAAATAAGCTCCTTGAAATGAATTAAGACCATAGCTTATGACAGAAACCATTTCTCTTTGATAATTTATGGCCACATATCCCATCCAAAATACATGTTAATTTCATTTAAAGTTAAGTTTTAAAAATATAAAGCTATAACTAAAGTAAATTCTGAATTTTATAAACCTAAAAGATATCCCTATCTTTTGGCCTATCAATAGCTATGGAATATATCAAGTTTGATTTATAAGTAATTGCTAAATAACTAAGCTAACAAGTCTCAATCGGGCTTGCCCAACAAATAGAGCTCTCCATATTGACAAGGTAGCAGCAAATAAATTCACACTACATAAATATAAATATTTTATACCATTAATATGACAAATAATAGAAATTATTTAAAATATATAATAAAATAAAATGAGTATCTAAATGATATATTATACCATAGCAATGTGTAATATAATATATTGTATTATTTGTCATATGTAAATTATACCATATAAAACACTAATTATATTGATTAAATATACATTATAATAATTATTATTAAAATTTATTATATTATGTTAATGAATATATATGGAATGGAAAATCTATTCTTGATAGACAATCAAACATGAACTAAATTTAGTGAAATTATACAAAAAAGGGAACATAAGATAAACAAAGGATAGTGAAAGCAAAATTAATAAAATAAGAAGTATAATAGATTATACAATAAGGTTGAGTAAATTAAATTAGAAAGAATAATTAGAAAAGCACATACTATCTTTTCCTCGGGAATCTTTTGATCTTACATTTTAACCATATGTCTTCGATAGAAGAATCTTAGCTTTATACCAAAATTCTTTCTAAACCTTATGCGAGCTCTCGCTAGTATCTCCCTTAACAAATTGAAGGTTCATACTATGCATTTGCATGACCTCAATGCTATGAGATAGAGAAGAGCGTAATTTTTTTAAGTAAATCACTATTGTATTGAAAAGAGAAGATTTATGGGTAGTCAAGGATGTAGAACTTCTCACTTATTGCTTAATCCATGTAAGACACAATTACATTAAGAAAATAATAAAAATAACTTTTCCAAGCTTAATGGGACTCCTAACTGCAGTAAATAGAACTATCAATTAAAAAAGTACAAAATAAAAAAGCCAACTAAAATATAATATAATTCCATATTTGATGCTAACTAGCATGGAACAATAAAGTTGTAACTATCAACAATTTATGGCAACTTCTAATAAAGTGTTTCACTATTTCAATCTTATTTTTTTCTATATAAGATTGAGTTCGTAAAGTAGTTAGGATTAGCTTCATGAATCCTTTTTCTTCTCTATTTTGCTTAATTTAGAACCAAACTTTCTATAAGATAGTGAGATATCAAGCCTTTCTTTAGTACTTTTAAATAGTCAAACAAGCATCATTATGGAAAATTCCCCACTGTTAACTCCTGTAAGAGTTTGGGCTCTATCTCGATCGCAATGTGGCTAGAGTTGGACAAAAGGAAAAGAGGCTCCTAGCTAAAGTTATCTTATCCTACTTCAAAACTACAAGGCACATGCTGCGCCTTTTTCAGTTAAGACTAAAAGCAAATTTCAGAGAGGTAAAGGATGAACCCTTTAAGATAAGTTTCAATACTCAAGATAACAAGTTTTGATTTTTAACAATAAGGGTACCTAAGCACGGGGTAAGAGAAGGCACTCTTCTCTTAGGTTTTGTCCTCCCACGGCCATCGTGGCCCAACCTGTGTTAGAGGAGAAGATTATATTATACATGTCCAAATAATTTATGTTATCTTTCTCTTAATTTATCCTCAATTAGTGCTATCTCTACCTCTTTATAAATGACTTTATTTCTTATTTTATCTTTTTAAATATTATCATACATCCATCTCAATATTCTCATTTTTGTTACACTTATCTTATATGCATATTGGTTTTTAACTGTCTAACATTCTATACCATAAAACAATCTAGCAAACTTCTCTATTTCATTAAATTATAAAGCCTATACATGTGCTTCAGCTATATAGCAACAACTCTCACTAATTCTTGGGTTCGTATCATCTATGATTTACTTCTGAATTTGCAACCTAATTGTGTAGCACTATATTGGGCTCTCAAGCTAATCTAATATGGAATAAGTATATAACTCAAGAATTCAGCAAGAGCATAGTCTTGGCCTTCTTCAAGCATAATGATCTTAATCGAATGCTGAATCACAAGGACAACCTTTTCATACTATCCTAAATTATAATAAATTATGGTGATGACATGAAAACTCATCACTAAGTCCAAATTGGGCATCCTAATAGTACATATCTCAAATGATTCTATTGCTAGAAGGGCATATTTCAAACCCTTTTATGAGTTGTCATACATATTGGATTATTTGGGATTTTTTTTTCCTCAATTCCATCTCAATTTCAGGATGTTCTTGCTCATGATTCTTATGGATCTATCTATACTAGAAATATATAGTGATTTCGGTTTACCAAAAAAAGAAGCTCTTCATAGATAGTAAGAAGTAAACAATTCCCTCATGTTTGAGAAGGAAAGGCCCAAGACTCAAGTTATCCAATCCTATTTCAAATGGATCATCATTTCTGTTTCTCTTAGTGAGTTATTCTTTGGTTTCTTCATGTGTTCAACACTGCTACTGAGCTTTGCTACACTCTTAACTCTACTAATGTTTTGTGCATAACTAATCTTCAATATAGTAAGAGGGTTGCAATAGGTTGATAGCTATTATAAAATTATAATAACATCTTATGAATATAACTAGAAGCAAGTCCTACCAAAAACTTATGGTGAAATAGAAGATTACTACAGGATTGGTTACCAAAGTCTCGAAGGTCATTAATTATAATGGATTTACAACACTTGAACTTGGACCTCTGTAAAGAATACCAAGCACTTCATTTATTGGAGTCAAACTTCTCTAAGCTAGAAGAGTTGATGTAGGCTATGCTGGACTCAAACACAAATGAGGTCCAAAGCAACAGATTATGACTTATGCACTATCAAGAAACATTCGAGGGTGCCATAATCACCATCCGAAGTACCTTGTAAAAGACTTGATCACGAAGAAACTAAGTCTTAATTGAACACTATTAGATTTGATGATACAACATAGATAGTCTAAAAATCTAAGCACACTGTTTGAAAGACGATGAACCTAACTCCAATCAAAGACCAAGATTGAAGGATCCAACCATAGACTATCCACCTTCAGAAACTTTCTAATGATAAAATGTCACCATCCAAAAACTTTTGATGATAGCTAATTTGCCATTGGAAGGAGCTTTCTTCCAAAAGTGCCCTTTTAATAAGATTACTAAGTAGTGATGCATCAGGAATTTATTATTGAATTTTATTAGAATCAAGGAAACCTAGCCATTCTTATTCCTAGGAGGGTCCTAGAGCCTATAAAATAGCTCATGTACCCTAGTTTTACATAATTCAATGAAAGCTTATTCTTTGATGCAATAATTCTCCTCTTTTCTTTACATGATGAATTTTGCATAGGTCTTGATAGATTTTAGGAATGATGGTAAGGGTAGTTGTTAAAATCCTTGATCATAGTATACTTTGAGATGTCAATTAGTGAAGTCCTTAGCATGAAGGAGCCCTTTGATAGTAAGGCAACAGCCTATTAGGTTTCTCTTGGTCTATATTTCATTCTACTTTCTAACTTCTAAATTTTGATTGAATATTTTTTGGATAATTATTTCTATTACTTAGAAAATTATTTTTTTATTATTTTAATCTAAAGCTAATATCAACCATTTCCTTGCTTACATCTTTTACATTAATGAGTAAAGATGTCAAACATTAATATGGTTCAATTTAGAATGAAATCTAATATGCTACTTGATAAGATAAAATAGAAATTTTTCTAAATTGAACCATGGAAATGTGATAGATATAAACATCCAAAAAAATTTGTTTGAGATCTAAGTTAGAAGTTATAGGACCCAAGGCTCACTTTCACTGGCTACTATTACAACTTGAAATATATCCATACATATCCAATATATGACTCTAGGTATAGTTGATCATCCTTATGTATATACATAATGAGATCATGCAATGAAAAATCAATGTTGTCTTGGATTGCATCATATCGAACAAAGCCACCAAATGAGATAAAGTTACATGCTGTCATGTTTGATGTACAATATTAACCCTTTTTCCTAGCAACTTAAACTTGTGAGGTCAATTATTTAGATTAGATAGTCTATACTAGAACTTAGGTTGCTAGAGATCATAAGTTTGAATATCTCTAGTTTTATTATTTATCCTTATTTAACTACTACTTTAGTTCTTATCTATTTCTAACTTTGTTATCCTTTTACATCTTATATATCAAGGGTAATCACTCTTGTGGCCATCACCAAGATCTCTAGCACCACCATGCCAAAATTCTGTTGGCAATCTAACCCACAATGATACTTTATTAAGTTCATCATTAAAAACTTGAAATCTTCACACCAATCCTCTGGCTATGGCCTTGATGTCTATTCCTTCACCTTATATTCAAATTTCATTTGATTGGAAACAAAATATATAATAATTTTATATCTCAATAAAGTTATCAACCTCTCTATGGTTTTCAATTTCTTCTCAACCTCCACCTTTAGTTAATACTTTGATAATCATCTTTGTTTCTTTTATTAGAATTTTTTTTAAAGCTTTGAAATCCATACAAAAGTAATGATGAGTAAAACGATCGAATTTAAACTTGGCTCCATGCGAATATAGTCAAATCTAATGCGCAAGGTAGATTTGGTTATATTCAAATGTAGCCAATATGTGTATTCAATTATTTTTTTATATTTAAATTTATATAATTTATAAATTTTAAAAATAAAATAATTTTAAAAAATAAAATAATTTTAAAATTTATATAAATTTAAAAATAAAAAATATAATTAAAATATAAATTTAATTATATTTGAATGTAGCTTGATTTATTTTTAGAATTAGTGCGATCATAATTGAGTTAGGTTGGAACGAGCAATGCCTACGGATGGAACCTACGCTTATCATACAAGTTGACACCTGACGGTTGGCTTAGAGTTTTTTTTTTTTTTTCCTTTTTATTTATTTATTTATTTTAATTTTAATTTTAATTTTAATTTTAACCCTGGGTCTGCCCGATCTATGCCATTTCTAACCCGTCCATCCGTAGCGTTGCGTTGCCGGAAAGAAGCAAGGACCGTACAGATCAGACAGCCACCGCACTGCAACTGATTCGTTGATGGCGTGTTAACTGTTTTGTTATTTCGCAAGGCAGTCTTTCGCTTTAAACCAAAGATTCGGTATTTAGAGAGAGAATATCCCTCCGTGACACTAGAACCGATTTTTTTATTTTTATTTTTTTTTAAAAAAAGAATATTCTATGAAGCCCTTTATAATATGCCATCTCAGCTACATTCCGAATCTCAAAGCACCGCTGAAGAGCAACAGAACTCACGGACTCCCGTTAGTTTCCATCTCCGCGGTGGGCCCTTGGACGGAGATGGCAGCAGCGGCTTTCACTCGCCGGAGCGCCATCTAGGGCACGGCAGGAGACGAGGGACGGAGATGCTGTGCTTTGAGATTCTAATTATAGCTTTAGTGGAACGAGTTGAAGATCTCTCTATTTGGTGCATTATCGATAACTCTCTTTGGAAATTTTTATTCCTTATAACCCGTCCCACGTCTCTTGGTCGTCTTCCTTCTGAGCCCCTCACACCAAAAACCCCTCTTTCTTCTTCCCTCCTGAAACTATTTTAGCGCGCTATTCTCTTCCTCTTTCCGTTAAATTCCCAGGTTTTAGCGCTCTTTCTTCGAAAACTCGGACTTGAGCCTTCGGCGGAGATCGGAAGAGAGCGGCTTGTCCTGAGGAAGGCCAGCTCTTTGCTCTACCAGTAGCTTTTTCTTTTCTTTTCTTTTATTTTCTTTTCTTTTTCCGATTGAAAGAGGTTAGTGGGAAAAAGATCCAATTTTGTTGCATGTTTTTGGTGGAATAAGATATATACACAATCATTCCTGTTTCCTTTTTTTTCTTTTTTTTTTTTTAAAAAAAAAGAATCTGAAATGTACTGAGTCTTCACATTTGGACTTAAAAATTACAATTTTTATGTGATTTGATATGGAAAAAAAAAAAAAATCTATTTTGTCTCGCTTTTCTGGATGAGTATGTTGTAGCTATTATCTCTGTCGATTCCTTTTTCTTTTTCTGAAAAAAGATTATCTATATGATGATGAAAATCTATTCGGTCTCTTCATATGTGCTAAAAGTTGCAATTTTATTTTATTTGATGCGGCTAAATGCTTGTTACTTGGATTTTGATTTAAAATTCCTGCACAGGGGCTTTGTTTGATGTGCTTAGATGGGTGGTCAGTGCAAACTTTTGCTCTTTTAGGGCATTATCAGTTACATTGTAACCAGTTGGTGTGAATTGTTGTCCATACATATTTAGTTGTGAAATCTGATTTGATAAGCTATCATAAATATTTTAATGTCTCCCTGATAATGGAATGTTGATCCTCCAAATGTTGACAATTTCAGTAAAAAAAGGACATAAAAAAAAAAAAAAAATTAAACATGCATACAAGTAAAAGAGTTGCAATGAAGAAGAGGTCTTAAGTAAAAGAAATTAAAAATCTGCTACTCTATCTTGTAGTATTCTTTCAGCATGAGGGTATAATTATGGGGTAAAAGGTGATTTTATATCTTATAGCGTACCAAATTTATCAGTTCTGAGTCATATGTCTAATTCTGATTGTGTAGTCACAGCTGGAAAATGTCATCTTTTGTATCATACCAAAAGTCCTCACTTTTTACACCAAAAAAAAGGGCTGAATTAGGCTTAATTACTTACCAATCCCTTAATAGATATCTGAGTTTTATTATTGCAATTTGGAGGCCTTGGATTTACAGCCTCTGTTTAAGGCCACACATCTTTTAGGAGTAGTTAGAAATAAAATAGCATGTTATTTGTTAGGTAGTTGATTTTGAAGATCCAAGATTTATTTTAGTGTAGTTCAGCTTTCATTCCTTTCAGAGATCACAAGTTGAGTCATTTAATTGAATTAATTCAATGAAACATAAGCTCATAATGAGGTGGAATCGTCTATTGAAGAATCAAATTAGGAGGAATGAATCATGAAGAGGAGAAATTTACAAGGTTAACTCATGAGGAATTTTAAGAGAGGCTAATGGATGTTGCTTGAGAAAAAGAGGATAGGGTGGAAGAGTGGGAAACAGGGAAAAAAGCTGGTGCTGCGTGGATATGAAATGAAGAAGTGGTTCAGATTGCTAGAAGGGTAAAAAATGAGATATGGGGATATGTAGGGAACAAAAATTTAGCCATTTATTTGTTAAAAATTTGGAATATTATATAATAAAAAATGTTAAAGGATCTTATTTGTTAAAGCATTCTGAGATGCATTGTTTCGTATTTAATAGCAAAATTACCTCAAGGACAAAAGAAGCACAACAATTTGTTCATTCTTAACCAAGCTCTAACGCAGTAAATCTGTACTCCTAATGTTATTATGGTAGTCTAACTCATTTTAGGAAGGTCAACTCTCTATCAATGGTTAAACTGAAAATTTGATAAGTATGTAATAGTCAATATATATCCTACATGGATTCTTTCTGGTGAATACGAGATTTCAGATAGCACAGAAAAAGAGAACGTCAGAGAATTTCTCATTCTTAGCACATAGATAGTGACAAAAACATGTAGTGGATCACTGTGCCAGGCTTAAGATTGGCCTGAAAGGGACTGAGTTTGGGATGTTTATTTTGTGAGCCCAGGGCTGAAATCAAGCCTGATTAGTTTTTTCTTAAAGTGTGAAGCCTCCGTTCTTCCCAGACTTAGGATTTGAAATTCTTATGCTCATATGGAGAGGCATATGGGAGAGAAAAAGAGAGAGGATGTGAGAGAGGGGGCTGGGGAAAGGATGTTTTATCATCCAGTTTCCCTGCAGAAAAGCAACCCAAATATGATGTGTATCCTGTTTCTAGATGTTAAGGCTCCTATCATATCCATGCTTGTTATTTGAACTTATAAAGTTTAATTCTTGACAATAAAAAGATAATGTGCAAATATGACATGTCAAATGTAGATGCTTATTCTTTGTCAACATGTCATGGATAATTTTACATTGTAAATAGTAAAATATTGTGGCTACAAATCTTTTGATTCTTCATAATTTTGTCTTATTTTATGTTAATGTCAAAATCTTTGTGTTTCTTGTATGACATGTATTTAACCTACTTTTAATTAATTCAGAGCATAATTAGCCAACAGCAATTGTGACATAGAACTCAAATCATACTGTAGACTGAAAATTTAGATAATAGTTTAAATGTAAGGGCAAATTATGTTTTTAACCCTTGAACTTAGGGGTGTGTTTTACTTTGGTCCTTGAAGTATAAAAAGTTTTATTATATCTTTATACTACCATTTTTGCTTCATTATAGTCCATACTCCATACCATTAAAAAATCTTAACGCTATTTGTTCTTCTAATGTGGCATGCCCACATGGCGAATAACATGCCACCATGGCATGCTATGGAGGTAGGTGTTACCTCCACACATGAAAGTGTGATGCTTCATTTTGAGGCGAATGATGAGGATGGGCAAGTTGCAATCGAGTTGGTGGAGCTTGCCATATGTCTTGGTGACCTGATGGAACTCTTGGTCGTGATTGGCCTTAGCAAGGTCAACGATGTGTGTGTTGAGTCAAAAGATGGATAGGAGGTGGAGGGCGTAGTGGTAAACATCCTCGGTGACGTCAAAGCTACCCATACAAAAGCAATAGCTTAGTAGATGAACCAAGAGGCGCCATGGGCCACACCCAAGAGGAGGCGGAGCTTCATCGATCTCTCACATGACACATGTTCCATTGTTACTTCCCTGTTTTACTTCCATCCCTTGCGCAGTCTTGAAGAGCATCTTGTGGACCTTGATGATGCCCTTGGGTGCGATCTGGAGGAGGGTGAGGGACAAGAACAGTAGGTGGTTCCACTAGTAGGTGGTTCAACCCATTTTGAGGCACATCCACCATGGGTCCACATGATGGTGGTGCTCTCGTTGTGCATGCAGAGCTCTGGGAGGGATTGATCCTATGAATGGTCTCGATGTGGTCAGGGTTGTTGGTGTGGTAGAGTGCGATGCTGACCCACTCGTAGGAGACATAGAGGCCCCCCTAGCTTGAGGACATGATGGATCTCAATGGAGACATCCTCAAGGCATGAGGCATGGTAGGTGGCCTCGATGGAGTAAGCGGCATTGAAGGAGGCATCCAGGAAGGGCTTTTAGGTCCAGTTGCCACAAATGACCTCGTAGAGGCCATCAAGGTTGGATTTCTTGTTGTGGGCATGGCCATGGCTATCCTAGTACTCATTGATAGTGATGTCAACGACGTGAGCACCGGAGCAAGACTTAAGGATGAAATCAATGAGCTTCCACTTCTCCCATCCATCCCCAACCACTCCCACCATGACACCACTCGCCTCGTGGGCCACCGCCTTCTCTTATCCCCTTGGGAATAAGAGCAAGGGAAGCATGCTAAGGTTGGCATCTCATGAGGATCTCATACTTTGGACCTTGATCCAATCAAAGGTAGCTTAGATCTAAGTTACTGTGAAAGGGAGGAAACTAGAGCAGGAACAGTGCAAAACTATTATGCAGATGGCATATTGTCAAAATTGCAGGTGTTCTTATGCCAGTGATACAAGGATATGCTTGATAGTTCACTACATGGATAATATACTCAATGGAATTAGGCCTGATCTCTGCATTTATTACTTGTAGGGACTAGATCAGTGCCTAGGCAACTATTTGGTAAGGCAATAAATTCAGCTGGAAAAAAGCTTTTATTTAATTTTTATGTTATAAGAGTAAAATTATCGCGATTTAGAATAGCACTTTGGAAGCACACTGTGAAATGATAACTCCTACATTTATAACTCTTGACTATTATCAGTTTATGAAAAGAGGTAATTAGTAGCAACTTAAATGCATCTAACTTTTAGGTGGATTTGATCTTCAATAAGACCCAATTTTGAAGCAGGAATTTAGCTGACACTAATTTAGTGTGATGAGGAGCAGCAATTATGTTTACGCTGGTGCATATTATTTTGTTCAAATTAATCCTCCAATATTAAATAAAACTGTGCTTAACACCCACCAAAATTTCAGCGAATGCCAGTTTAACCAGATTTTTGATTTTAGCCATGTTTAAAACTTTGCTTCTTATGTTAAGGGATGACTCATAATTCTATAGAGGTGTTTTGAGTTATTAAGTGTAAGATGCCATTCTTGTTGAGAATGATATTTGTAGTTGTTGGATTATATATTATTATTTGCTTTTGCTGATACTGAATATATATTTGCAGATTGTATAGCTAAATATTTGCTGGAGACTGGCTAGAGAAAACCAGACATTGCAATGGCTTATTTGCTCACAACACATTGTACCTTAAATCGCTTTCCAGCCACTGAGATTTGCTGCAAACCACTGAATCGGTGTTCTGCTGTCTTGCGTACTTCTGTACCATTTCAACCCTATAGATCTCCACGTATAGTCCTCAAGTCACATAGACTGGAAAAACTATCTGTTATTTCTGCTGCTGCTACTCCAATAAGCCTCGAAGTTGAAAGCAAATCCCCGTTTGAGTCTCATCAATTTCCAAATGAGTCGGCCTCCAAATCCAAAAAGGTTATGGTCATTGGTGGTGATGGCTATTGTGGATGGGCTACTGCCCTTCACCTTTCCAATAAAGGGTATGAGGTGGCCATAGTTGATAGCCTCATCCGCCGCCTCTTTGATCACCAGCTCGGCCTTGACTCCCTCACCCCAATATCTTCTATTCAAAATCGTCTTCGTCGATGGAAATCTATCACTGGAAAAACAATTCAACTTTATATTGGTGATATATGTGACTTTGAATTTCTCTCTGAAGCTGTTAAATCTTTCGAGCCTGATTCTGTAGTCCACTTTGGTGAGCAGCGATCTGCACCTTACTCTATGATTGATCGGTCGAGAGCTGTATTCACACAGCATAACAATGTGATTGGAACTCTCAATGTCCTCTTTGCTATCAAGGAATTTAGAGAAGAGTGTCACTTAGTGAAGCTTGGGACAATGGGCGAATATGGAACCCCAAATATTGATATTGAGGAGGGATACATCACAATTACCCACAATGGAAGAACTGATACATTGCCTTATCCAAAGCAAGCTAGCTCTTTCTACCATCTGAGCAAAGTGCATGATTCAAATAATATTGCATTTACGTGCAAGGCTTGGGGAATAAGAGCCACGGATTTAAACCAAGGGGTGGTTTATGGTGTCAGGACAGATGAAACTGAGATGCATGAGGATCTTTGTAACAGATTTGATTATGATGGGGTGTTTGGGACAGCTCTAAATAGGTTTTGTGTTCAGGCTGCTGTTGGACACCCACTTACAGTATATGGCAAAGGTGGTCAGGTAAGAGTTCTGAAACCATACCAGTCACCATATAATATCTGGCTTGCTACCATCATAACAACAACCATGCCAGATTCAAAATATATTTTCCTAATGTTTTGAATCTGAATATCCCTGATTTGTGATTCTGACCTGAATGAAATCATGAACAGTTATTTCTGTCTTAAATTGAGTTTCTAACTGTCATTCGTAAATTAATAGCTTGTCAGTATTTTGGGCCTCATCATTTCTCGTGTCACACAAACACAAACAGACGTGTCTCAAGTGCATACACTAAAACGTAAGCTAATAAAAATGTGCTCTGTACTGTTTAAAGATTTCCAGAAAACATGATCTGCTGCAGTATTCTCAAGAAAATACATTTCTAACAAATCTATTGAAGATCTTGTTATGTGTTCAGTATTAAATCATTGTTCTTAATTATTTTTTCACTCTGCAGACACGAGGTTACCTAGATATTAGAGATACAGTGCAGTGTGTTGAGCTGGCCATTGCAAATCCAGCCAAGCCAGGTGAGTTCCGGGTATTTAACCAGTTCACAGAGCAGTTTTCTGTCAACGACCTTGCTGCCCTGGTGGCCAGAGCTGGCCAGAAGCTTGGTTTGGACGTGCAAGCCATCTCTGTGCCAAACCCACGGGTAGAGGCAGAAGAGCACTACTACAATGCCAAACACACCAAACTAATTGAGTTGGGCCTCAAACCACACTGGCTTTCTGATTCTCTTTTGGATTCACTGCTTAACTTTGCCATCAAGTTTAAGGATCGCGTTGATACAGCACAAATAATGCCCAATGTTTCTTGGAAGAAGATCGGAGTGAAGCCTCGTACTGTTATTGTCTAGAGACATGTATGTCTTGTTGTCTAGAGACATATGTACGTCTTAGTAAGGTAACATAATGTCAATGTTATAAAGTTGACATTTTCTAGGTTAATAATTTCTCTATCCTTGCGCGTAGGATAGCTTAAGATTGACGTGTGTAATGGTCATGTAGCATCCATGTCGAGCAGTCAGTTGTCATGTTATATTTTTGAGTCTTTTATGAGCCTTAGTCCCTTCATTTGTGATTAGAAGAACGTATCTTGTCCATCTCTTATACGCTATTTAACGGATTTAGTATTTTATGATGATACAAGCTTCCCTTATTGTTGATATTTTAAATGTTTATCTTAAACAATTGACATCATTCAGCCTGTAGAATGAAAGATTTATATTTTAGTGGTTTGAATATGAACATGTTTGAGAAAAATCAGATCCACAGAGACACTGATATTTTGATGCAAGGATCATGTACTATGCAGTGTGTGGAATCCTGTATGACATTGAAAATTTATGATGAAATAGTTAATTTACCTGCAGTAAGATTAATTTGACTTAGTGCATTTATCTGTTAAAAATACATGAAACATGGTGTCATACTTGTGATGTCCAAGGTGTCTGGTAATGGTTTAGCCTCCAAGGTGGAGCATCAAGCGGAGGTTCATAGCATTTGGATATAAAAAATGTCATAATGGTTGCTTTAGATTTTGCCTTCCATGCTTGCTATAGATTTTGTCTTCCATGCTCTTTGGTTGCTAATCATCAAAGGTGAGATTTACTAGTTCCATCTCTGGGAAGGTTAACCTCTTTAGCCAATCCAGAGCTGACCAAGTGGTTTAAACCTTCCAAAAGTTTAAACTGGGGTGGTCGTTCTTGTTCCTTGCTTTGGATGCAGTTTATGTCGAAAACCCTCAAGGGATTTCTATGTTTTGACTGTGGTTAATCCAAGCAGAAACATGGTCTTGCCAGGCATGCAAGGATTTGGGCCTGTTTATCCAATGGGTGGTTTCTTATTATTAATTTTGAAAGAGAATCATTTGAAATACTCCACTCCTGTATCCTCTAACCTGATACTTGCACTCCAGAAAAGAAAGATTCAATTATATACTGACTTAAGTTTCGTATACATTATTAGCTCTTTCTCTATCGCCGTAAGTTTTCAATGAACTACTGACATTCGCATGGATTGCTTTTACTTTTGCTCTAATTTTTTCTTAATTCCAGACATAAGTAATTGTATGGAAGATAGAGGGGCAAGCCTAGAGGAAATTTTTTCACCATTAAAACGCATCAAATCATTCATATGAGAAAAAATAAAGTTTTCTAGAATGTGAAAGAATAAAGTTTTCTAAAATGTAAATCATGACTAATGGGATCACTTTAAATGCTACAATGCTGAAATCATCAAATCTCATTAAAATCAGAACAAAATTACTTATTTTTTCTATCTCTCTGGTTCGTATAAAAATTGAAACCGAATTGATTTCTATAGTTATTATTTAATTCATATAAATCTCAAAATTGGAAACAATTTAAATTTTTAATTTTTCTTCTGAACCCAAAAAAAAAAAACTTTAAGATTGAATTATTTTTAAAGTTTTTGATAAATATATTTAATTTAATATCTATTATATATATATATATAGAGAGAGAGAGAGAGAGAGGACAACTATGACGTAAGTTCTAGCCACGTAACATTTTTGGCTCCCCACGCCTCCATGGTTCATACGCGGCAAGTGAGGGCCCCAACTTTTTCTCAAAAAATACACAATAAACTATCATTTCTCACCATTTGATTCATGAATTCTTTCAAAGCCACCAACTCCCATTAATCAAACGATCGGAATCTTTTAAATTTTCTATAAAATAATATTATTGGCACGCCAACATCACGTGACTTACTTTTCCCTCTCTCTCTCTCTCTCTCTCTCTCTCTCACGTGCTATATATATATATATATATAATATTATATATCTACTAGTTGAGAATGAAGCCTTCATCCTTTTCCAATATAGTTGATTTGATTGGTGGTATATTAATAAGATTATAATTATTAAGAATAATACATGGTATAATATAATACTATATACTATATAATATAAAACTAATATAAATATAATTACATGAAAATATATTTTTTAAAAAATAATTATAATGTAAAAATATATAACATAAAGATAGGAACTAATTTAGATTTTTTTTAAAAAAAATTTAAAATCATATTATAAAAATAATTAATAATTCGCAGTCCCGAAGCCTGTTAACGTTTTGGCTCGAGGTGCCATGGTCTTGGTGACGGAGATACCTTAAGGATAAAAGCGATTGCGTTAGATGATGGCGTCGAGATACCAGTTGTTGTAATTTAAGAAGGCATCATCAAACAGCCGATTAAATCTCTGTTTAAATTCAATTTTTTAAACAATTGAACTAGTCTCTTGGATTTGTTTCTAGGCAATCCAATTGAGCCGCATAAAAAGTTTGAAAAAAAAAAATAAATAAATAAATTATTTTTTAAAAAAAGACAGACATTCGGCCCTGCCTTTGTTTTAGAAGAAGGGAAGGGGCAAAAAGGCCTGACAATAGATTCACTAACACCTTGAAGGACTTTTTAGTTGACATTTAACGACGTCGGAGAGACATATTCGGTATTGCCACCGCCAAAGCTGCTGCGTGGTTCATCTCTAAGAAGAATACCAAACATGCCTTGAGAACTTTTAAACAAAAAAAACCTGTGATACTCAAAACCAATAAGCGAGAAACGGGAGGAAAAAACATGTACCCTATCACCTCAGCATTAGAGGTTCCTATCGCTTAAAAATCACCCACGACAGTTAAAAGCCAAGGCCTGACAATTCAAGTCCTAAGATTAGCACTCCGACCGCATTAGCAGACCTCAAACTTCGGTATTCAAAGGGACATATCATTTGTAACGATTTGCACTAAAAGCGTCAGAGAAAAAGCCAAGGCATGAGTCAGGGAAACTGGATGATCAACTGAATAAATTCAAGTATCGAATGTCATGACAGAGAGCAACTCAAAATCTGTGTTCAAGCAAGACCTCTCTCTCTCTCCAATAGCTACATCTCTTGCCACAATTGATTAAATTTCGCAGAGCTAACAGAGGAAGAAAAAAAAAAAAAAATTGAAGAAACCGCTAACAAATCAGACCCCTGCTATGGTGGTAATATTTTGATCAAGAAAAGAAATGGTCTGTCCTCAATGATCACCAGGCATGCTTTTGATAATATCAGAATCACCTGGAACACAAGAAAGAAGATCCTCTCATGAAAAATATGATAGAGAAATAGAGATAGGGATATAGAAATTGATAGACAAAGACAGATAGACAAATGGAGATTTCATAAAAGAATACCTGGATCAATAATGCTGAGGCAGCAGACCCGGAAATACTTGCCACAGGCTGTTCCCAAATCAACATTATCTGATAATAGAAAGAAATTGAACCACTAAGAAATTTGATGAAATGGAACAACCATCCAAGACAATATCAAAACAGGTATAGCCATACTACGTGTTGTCTAAATCTGACTCCAAGAATTCCTCCACATGTATGACATGCACATCCAAATAACCCAAACCCTCAACAAAAGGCCCTTCATTTCCCAACCATGAAACCGATATGAGTCAGATTAGCAGAAAGTAACAGATTTGTCATGTTGCAGGTGCTTTCTACTCTGGCATTAGGTTGTAACATGCGCATATTGAACTATTACAACATAAGCCAACATGGCTTGGGTCTTTTTGTGGGCACCCTAACTGCAGTGTATGCACAAGGGAGAGGTTTCAGGTTCAAACCCCAGAATGTTGGTATTTTCCACTGTATTTCTCAACAAACCCAAAAATACCATACTTAAAAAAAGAGAAGAAAAGATAGAAACATGTCCTGCTCGCTTTCAAACAATGTCATTCCTCATCTAAGAAAAAAGCCGAAAGATGAGCTTCATTTCAAGCAAGCAAGCAACGAGCACCAAACCAAGGCCCAAGCTCAATGAGCTCGCTCATTGACATCCACATACTCGTACTTCAATATGAGATTTAGCTAGATGTCACTCAACAACAATGCTTTGATGATATTTAGCTAGACAGTATTGAATCACAAGCAGGAACCTGAATTTTTATAGTACATGACCACAATTTTTAATGGTGTTGAATGTTTGTTCCAAAAGAACCAGGAAATCATATTTGGAGGGAAGCCACTGAAAAACATGTCAAAGCCTAACAAACAAGAGTAAAAGCCACTTCCAAGTATGATAGCAAGAAAATCATGGAAAAAGGAAGAAGGCAAAACATGCTAGAAGATAATAGACAACAGCCATTGTTTTCAATAATAACCAACGCATCAACAAAATATCATTAAGAAGAAATCTGTACGTAGGGACAGTAACTTACTTCCATTGAAATGATGGACTCCGACCTTTGCCAACATTGCATAGTACTCAATTTCAGACTTCCGAAGAGGAGGGCAGTTGTTTGCAATGATTACCAACTTCCCTAAAGATACACAATTGGGACCAAATGATGCGATGTCAATAAGCACTAATGAATATTAAAGCAATAATTCAGCAATAAGCTAGACTCTGAACAAAAGCAAAATTGACCAGAAACAAGAACACTAGTTAATGAAGAAAAAATAATTATAATGGATTAAGTTTCCAAAGTTAATAGACCTAAAGTAACAAGGCTCCGTAATTCAAGACTCTTAAAACTTTGGAGGGCAAAACAATGCAATTTACCAGTGACTTTTTTGTAATTCAGTTGAGCAGTGTCATTACGTATCAATCATATACTAATATTTACAATTACAAAAATTAATGTCGAATTAGACCATTCACATAAAGTGCAGAGAAAACAGACTGGCAACAAAAAAAGATGGTAATATATGAAATGTTTAAAAATATCATGCATATCCAAAGAAATTAACCTCAATTGTTGAATAAAGCATGGATATTATTGGAAAAATCATCAAGGTATATTTCATCAGAAATAGACAAAAAGGACCCTGCGCCTTGGGAAGGCTACGAAACAAAAACTATCACAGAGGCAGCTTGAAGAAGAGACAACAATGAGATTGAAAAAGTATCAAGGTAAAATCTTTAAGAACAGTGCTATCTTGCAAGAACAAAAAAAAAAAAAAATCATCTGAGACATTCCATGTCATATTTATGCAATATATTTCCAAAATTCAACAATAAAGTATGGCATGTATTTGAGTTCTTGTTAAATTCAATTATGATCCAAAATACACTGCAGGCACAAATATGATTCCAAATCAAAGGAGCCAATCTCCCCAGTCACACTTATAACACCCCATGTAGGAATGCAATCATATCATTTGCTCTGCTTTTTCAAAACAAATACTATCCTTCCCACAATCTGCAGCATTATAGATGAAACACCTTAAGCCAACAACATTGCATGCCGTAAGGAGCTAAGGCAGTAAAATCCTTTATCATTAATGAATAAAGACAACAAACATTCAATCTAGAATGGATGAAATATAATATGTTAGTTGACAAGCTAGAATGGAAAGTGTACTAAATGGAACGATGGAAAGGTAACAGAGGCCAACATCCAAAAGAATTTGTCAGAGATTCAAATCAGGATTATAGAACCTAAGGCTCAGTCGAGTTTTCGTTAGAGACTAAAACCCAGAACACGTATTCATGCAAATCCCACACGTCCCTAAGTAAAGTTCATCATCCTTATGCACGGTTCACAATGACACTGCACCATGAAAACTGTCCACTTTAGCCACTGTAACTACTTTATTCACCCTTCATGCATTTACCTAGATTCAAACTAAATGGAAGTCTAGACGAGTCTGAGGGGTAGGACGAAATCAATCTTGGGAACTATGTTCATCTCTGAGGAGTGAATCAAAATCCAAGAGACAAATTTCAGTCCCAAACCAACACATGATTTCTTGTTCTTTTTCTTTTTCAAAAATAAAACGTTTTTCCAGCAATAATCAATCTTAGTAATAAATTAATTGAAAGCAGGAACCCTTTTCTACGATTGGCTACTGATAAACAATGCCACTAACGATTTGCATTAGAATTTTAATCCAATGCCAATCCATACTCGAACTAAATGACGAGGTGTAGCATAGAACGGTTTCCGGTAGAAACATTTGAATAAAAAAGTAGTGACCGATGCCTTGGGCTTACGATCCATAGAATAAAAATAAAAAGAGAGAGAGAGAGACGGGAAGGGCGATTCGTATACCTTTGGAGTTCCGAAGGGATCTGAGGACGGTCTTATACCCCAGGGTATACTTCCCGCTCTTCATCACGAGAGCGAGCCTGTTGTTTATGCTCTCCTGGGTCTTCTTCTGCATCAAAAAAGAGAGCAATGGAGCGAGAAAATGATCAAAACTTTCCAAATAAATCACAAAAATCAACCGAAAAAAAAAAAAAATCTACGGCCCCACGATCTGAAGAAGGGGATTTCTAAATCAAATGGAAAGGAGAGAGATCGAAGAGGATACCGTCTTCTTGGCGACCACCATGGTTGCTCCGGTGACGAGGCGGCGGCGGCGGCAGCGGAAGCGCGAAGCGAAAACCCTGGGTCTCGGTGGTGGTCGCGAGGGAGGAAATAGGGTTTCCAAGTACTAGTTATATAGACGTTATATATAATAGGCGCTATATTTACATGATTGCCCCTGTGGGGTTCTTGCTTGATTGACGCCATCTAAACCGTTGGCTCGCTTGGTAACCCTTGAAAGGCTTTGTGAGTGGCACGGAGCTTCAGTGTTGTTCCAAACATTCGAACCATCCAATTTGAATCCATCTTTCTCCTGCTCTTTGATCGCATGCCGTCAAGGCAACGGCTTTACCATCGCTTTAAGCGGTGATAATAAAAAAAGAAAACTTATCATCTCATCATTGCACCAATCCAATAACCCTATTTCACAAGGTTTAAAAACAATTTCGGCTGCCACCCACTATAAACTTAACAATCAATGAAGAAAAAAATAAAAGTTGGTTGATGACTTGTTATAATAGAAATAGTGAATGTTATTTTTATATATATATATTTTTAAAAAAAAAACTAGATTTTTAAAATATAATGGTTTGCGTTAAATTTTTCTCTAAAATGATTGTATGAGCTAAAAAAGATAATTATTTTTATCCAATAAAATGGGATTATTTATAATTTAAATTAAAACAATGTTATAATAGCCATGATAATATTTATGATTTTAATATAAAAAGTTTTAGATGTTGCTTTTGAGATGAATAATGATTGTTACAACTAGTTATTATAGTCAATAATAATTTCTATGGGAGTCCATCATGTTGGTATTTATGATTATGTAAAACCCTATTGTTGTTTTATTGTTGTTTACATATGTAGGCCTATCGGGATAAATTCATTGTCCTCATTAAGAAGAGTTATTTTCTATAAATTAATCTTGTTAACCTAACCCTAACACCAAAAATTTGCTTGATGATAAATTTATTTTATTTACAAGTAAATAAGTTTAATTAATGGAGTTTTTGCTTTTATCTCTATTTGGTTACATCTTTTTGCAACTTATCCTTATCCTATTAACAATCTAAATTTCTATCAAATAATAGATATTTTAAATCAAAAATTAAATGAAAAAGTGAGGATCACCATGAGCCAAAAATTATTAACATTAGGTTAGCTATCTATGTCCGACTATAGTCCAATTGTAACTAAAACTTATAGCATAATTGGTGAATCATTTAATAATTTATGTTTCTTTTAAAATGTAACATGTGTGAGAATGCATTATACATCATATATCCACTCTTCAATTTAACTATAAATTGTGACATGTACATAAGATTATGCTAAATTGGTATATATATATATATTAACCTTTCAAAGAGATTTAAGTTAGATAGGACACACAGTCTTAATCGAAGTTTACTTGTACCTTCAATGCTTAATTAGTCCTAACAATTTGTAAAAATGGGTTAAATTTTCAACTTTTGAATTCTCATAATAACCCTAATTAGATTTTTTTTCTTAAAAATTTAAATCATGATAAACTTTTATAAAATTATTGTAATATTTCTAGATGTTGGTGTATTTAGGAGTGAAACTTTATCTATTTAATAACAGCCTCGTATCCTCTGGAATTCAAATTTATAATAATTTATTAATCATAACAAAACCTAAGCTTATTTAGATTAAAAAATTGCATCAGATGAATCTTAAAGAAAGGTATATTAGTGCATGAACCATGCTAAAATTCTTGTGCATGTACACACGTGTGCATGTACACACATGTATAGATAGATAGATAAAGAGACAGAGATGGATTAAAAATTACAGTGGCCATGTATATTTGGCATTACAACCCATACATGATATTTAATCTATTTTTGCTATTTATGGATGCAATTATTTTATACCAACTTACATAATGTCATCTAATATCTATTTGTTTATGTGGTTGAAAGAATAATATTGTTTTTCAATTTGATAGTAAGATAAATTTCTATCAAAACTTAAGCTCCTACCCATCCATCCACACTTTGTGTTAGCCTAATTACTTCAAAATTTCAATCATTCAATTTTTGCTTGATTTTAGGATTGAGAGCTAGGTGAGAATAGAGATAGGTTGGGTTAAGTTTTGCCAAAATTTTCCAAAGTTCATGTTTGGATTAAAAAATCTGGATTTTATTTTAGAATGTGTTTTGTTTGGGTTGTAGGATCAAGCCAAAATCTAACCCAAAAGTATATATATATATATATATATATAAAAGGCAAACTTAACTTCTAGTCCTTTGTGATTATCATTATATATGCAATCAACATTTTATATTTAGTTGCAATATATTAGACTAGTATTATCTATACAAATATGCATGTTTCTTTACACATTTACATCTATTTTGTGAACTAAACTAGAATAAGTCATGTGTCAGTTAGTTTGGTTCAAAAATATGCCATGCTTGGCATAAAAATATACAATATAAGGCTAAGTCAACAAAGGTCAAAGGAGTTTTTCAAGATTCTTTCTAACCAAGCAAAATATATATATATATATATATATATGATGAAGATGATGCATGTGTAGTGCCTAATATAGATATGCCATTATTTATTGAAGGAGAGGTACCTATTCTTAGTATTGCCACACATAAAAGAAAAAAACTCTCTTACATTGTTTTTATAATGCGATCTCCGTTAGCCAAAACATCCATGACACTAGTTACTTGGATAGGCTTGTTCGTAATAGGACCATAACTCGAGCAGGCTATGCCAGGTTGATGGTAAAGTCTAACACAACTTAAACTTTATATTCTTCGATCCTAATCCAATCCAGCTAGATATTGCATTGGGATTCCTCTAGCTTAACCCATCCAAACCATATTTTAAACTAAATTTAAGTTGGTTCGGATTAGAAAAATCGAGTTTGATTACTTGGGTTATAGTATGTTAATTATGTTAAATAAGAGAATTTTAAGATGAGGAGAAAGTTTGGCACTTTAGTTGGATTGAGATTTGTTGAATTAAAATTAAATTATTCACAAATTTCAGTGATACACATCATTTAACAAAATTAAAGATATAATTATACAAGTATAAAAGTTGTCTATATGAGATATAAAATGAATTAATATTTATTTATATATCATGCACACTCAGCCAAGTTCAAGTTGGATTGAAGGTGTGAGCCTGAGCCTAAAGTCTAACCCAAGTTTACACCCCTAGTTCTTAGATTGGAGAGCTTTATTTAAAAAATAGCTTCATATTGCCTTGTTTCTCAACCTTTGATGAAAAGGGATTAAGAAAGCAATTGAATGATGAGGAAATGAAAATAGACAAGGATGATGGAGTGCTTGGGCAATTGGAAATGAAAGTAATAACAAATTCCTTTCTATTGTCTATGTAAGCTAGTTTTGGACAAGAAGCTAATTTCAACCATGGTCCCCTAGTGGAAGGATATCCGGTTCGACCGATAAATATGGGTACAACAAACATTTCACCTTCCGTCCACGGGGAAAAGGATAGAAATCAGGGAAGAAAACATAATGCATAACTCTTTTTGACCTTTCAATCTCCATTTGCCTCTATCCATCGTCACATTACCACTGTCATGACTCCATCAAGAAATTCAGGGAAAGAGAATTCCACATATTCAAACATACAGATTTTCTCTTCTAAAAATAAAAACGTAGTTCATGTGTACGGTGCACTGACAATTACAGAGCTTAATCAATTATCATAAACCAATAATTTTTCTGTGCAAATGCTTTCCAGTGGGATGTTCCTCACCATCATGATGATGAAAAACAAACGTTAGTATTCCAACCAGGCACAGCACCGATCCAACAAGAAGCTTGTCATAGCGTTCCACCCAGTGAAACCTGATCTGGCTGGCACCATAGAATGTGAGAGCTACCAATGAGGTCATCACAGCAACGGTACTGCAGCTCCACAAACAAAAACATGTATACGTTAAACACTCGGAACAAATCATAAAAATAGAAAAGGAAAGGTGAAAAACATGTATGCGTTGAACACTCAGAACAAAACAAACAAAAATAGAAAGGTGCAACAAGTCTCACCAGATTTAATTGTTCTACCTAGTAAAGAAAATTAAGCACTGTTGAAGTGTTCTACCTTGTAAAGGAATCATTATCTAGTATATGAAACAATTGCCATATTACACAACTTGTAACTTAAATTGTGGATGCACTCCCCTTATTCTGACAACTTTCATTCTACTTATAACCTCAAATTTTCTAAGCTAATGCTATATGTGCGATCCAACAGAAGGAAAAGCCCCCATATAAAGCAGCACATTGAGTTACTTCATCTACAGGACAACCAAAATCACTGAACAGGAAATTGTTCTCTCACTTTTGTTAGCAGATACAACTGATTGTTCCATACTGCCAACAATATATTCAGAGAATGATGCTCAGACACATATTGATCAATCATCTCGAGCAGCCAAATCAGCATTTCTAAACTAAAAGATGATATGGCATCAAACAAACCCTATGATTCAGTGTCAATGCCAAGTAACCAAAGTTGGTGTTGAAAGGCCATGTGCTTGCATGGCAGGCTGCCTTACAGGCAGAATTCTATGAGATTAACCCTATTTCATATAGGCTGACTGTGAGGGTCGTTTGTTGTTTCAGCATTGCTATCTGAAAAATAATATACAGTTACCTCCTTTGAGACACCTGTTAAATAAAACAGGCTTCCTAAATCCCCCTAATTTGTAAACACATTTTGGATCAACATGCAGTTAGACTGTTACAACCAACCTTAATAGCATCAAGTAAACAATACTACATTCATCCATAGCTTCATATTCTACAACTGCACCTTATGCCATCCTGTGCCAGTATTGCACCCGATAACACGCCTTGAATTTCTAAAATATAACATTATCAACCATCAAGAAGTTAATATAATTGCAACACTAGCCAGACCATCCAACTTGTGATTAACAAACAAATAAATAAACTACTTCATATACTACAATAAGAGTTATGGGACGATCAAACATATTAAATGTTGAACCTTAGGGTTCAATAATTCATATTTTGATGATAACAAGATATTGATTAAGTTATTGATAGCATTATTGAGTTGTGATGATTTAGACAGATGCGAATTCATCCGGAACAAACTTGATCCTACAAAAGCTTTAGCCTCACCCTAGCATATGAGTTGGAAGCAGTACAATGAAAATTTGAAGGATCATCCGTCGTGTCAAGATTCGAAGGAAATAAGTTTATTTATGTATTTTATTTTTTCTAAGGATCATATATAAAACTAGATAAGACATTAAGTGCACAAAACTCAATAATCATAAAAATAGTTTATACTAGGTTTTGGATCATAATTAGTGTAAAATTAACTTAAAAATCCAAAACCAGACATGTGCATTTGATTGGACCCTAAAACAGTCGACTAGGGTTGCAAAAACCCTAAAAAAACCTAACTGACCACCTTCTATTTTGGGCCTAGCGGTCGACCAGCATAGGCTACGGCAGTTGACCAGCCCTATCCTTGGTGATCAACCGGTAGGGCTTTGACAACCCAATGGTCATATTTTCATATGACTGTTGGAGCTGCCTAGAAGCCCCAACGGCCATATTTTCCTTTGGCTATAAGAAAGGAGGTTGGTTGATGGTTTAAATATATATTTTTTGGTTTGAAATTATTGGGAAAACCTTGCTTACGTCTTCTTTGAGTCTTTAATACACTTAGCGATCTAACCTAAGTTTAGAGCTTCATTGAAAAATCCACATTCTTCGAATCTTTGTTTTTAGTATTCTCTTCAAGATAAGAGTGTCAAAAGCCTTTACTTGTAAGGGTTACTCCTTAGCCTAAAGAAAATAAGAAGTTATAGAAGAGTTTGATCTTCATCCGAAAAGAAGATTGGATAGTGGAATACTCAAAGTAGGAGACTTGGGGAGTGGATATAGGTAAGGAGTGCCGAACCACTATAAAAATCTCTTGCCTCGTTTATTTTCTTGCTATCTACTTACTTGCATTTGTCTTTCTTTAAATTGTGCTTAAGTTAGTTTTATTTTTTTATAACCCAATTCAACCTCCCCCCCCCAACTCCCTTTCTTGGGTTGCCCCTTAAGCCTTCATTAAATTTCCAATATCTTCATAAAGTATAAGATAATTTTTCCACTAGGTGATTCATGGTGCCCTAAAATTTTAGGGACTCAAGTATCTACAGCCTCTCAATAATTTCTTCCTTCTGCCTCTGTTTCTAAGACTGCTAGCCAAACAAGAACCTATTTCTCCCTGGCATGATGTGAAGTCCATGCAGCCCTTAATTTTTTATAAGAAAGTTTATCAGCTACTTCCAAAGGACTACCAATACAATTTAGAAGTTCAAAGCACCTAAAACATTTTCATCACTCGCCTTGAGTTTTAACAAGATCAAATTACAAGAAACAAAACAGCATACCTGAATAGTAGCACAATGATGGCCAGAATTATCATTGTGGATGAGTTACCAACCGCAAGGAAGACAGGAAGTGTCGTTGCACATGGAGTCAATGCTGGTACGAGTACAAGCCCTGCCACAGCCATCTTCTCCATGGAATGGTTATGGGCATGACCATGGCCTCCTTTTCCAAGTGCAAAAAGAAGGACATAACTTCCTCCAAGAAGTATAAGCAGGAGGGAAGCAAGTCTGTGCACTGTTTCCTCCCCAGCAATAGTGTTTGCCATGGTGATTGCAGTCATGCCAAGAAGAGATGTTGAAATTACATGCAACACGGCTCCAAATGCAGCTGTAGGGTTGATGAGGTTTCATTAGTGCACTACAAATTAAAATAGAAGGAACTATAACCATCATAACCACAAAAAATTTGTCCCCAGCTAGTTAAGGTCAGCTTAAATCCATTTCATAGTTTGGCAAGAAAGATAATGAAACCAGAAGAAATAGAAAACAATGTTGCATAAAACAATATAAAATTATATACATAAGAATCATGTGAATGCCATATGTAATATAACTCTGCAAGGAACATCAAGAATTAGCCTTATAAAACCTACAATATGACAATGCAAAAGAAAGTGCCAAATGCATGGCACAAATATGGATGTCAGAGATGTATCTGCAAAAAAAATGAGGGGGAAAAAGCAGAAACAGCAATTTGGTATAACTCAATATTTTCATATGATACAATATCATATATAATTACATGTATATGGAGAGGAACATGCATATCTGTATATATATCCAATATTCAAAGCGTCTACACTTTGAGCAGAGGTCTGGAAATGGTAGGATATAATACCAATCAAAGCACTGAGCAATATCGCTGAGCTTTTTTCAGCTAGCTCAACTTAACATAGCAAACACCCTCAAAGGGGAAAAAATGACAGATTTCAGAATATCAGAAAAAAATTATTATCCTCCGAGCTTGAAAAGATACCCAGCAGAAATAATGTCAACATAAATAATAACCGTCATCAACTGGCATCACTTGACAAGCAATTGGATAAACATCAGTAAAAGATTATTTAGATATCTAGATCCACTTTATTTTTCATTTCAAATTTCCAGAAAATCAGAAGGTTAGTAATTAGCATTCATGATGACAACAAATCCTATGCCACTAAGAAGGTATGATGTGTGGCTTTAGCATCGTTAGCCTCCCAGTCACCAATCTAACAGAAGAGAAAATAGAGATATGTAATCTAGGTTTTACAGAACCAGAAAAACATTGACACAATACAGGATAATTGATAAATAGGCATCAGTTAACCTTTACAAGTAAACCAACATTGGTTAATCTTCATAACTAGACCAACATTTCTATTGTCACAGTACATACAACCTTAGAAATTTAACAAACATCTGAGATCTACTTGTATAGTCGATCAACTCCAGAAAGTCTTTCAGTCCTATAAGGCAATGGAATTAAAAGGATGACTTTTCTATATTAGGCAGTTTATCCTGTTCTTCAGCTAGATCTAGCTCCTAGTCGATTTTCCTGTGCCACTTATATCTACAAGGAGCAAAATATTCCTATAGTTTCCACCATCTAATTTCATTCCCATTCCTGCTAATGTCCCACAACTGCCTTTTAAGCTATCAAATTTCCAAATTCCCTCAGTATCGAACATATCTTTGACTTGGGAATTGTAAATAACACTTAAGATGCTTGCCAGTAATCACTAGGGAAATGAAAGATTGCCCCATAATAGATGGAGAAAAAGGTACACTTCATAAGTCTTAGGAAAAAAAAAGGTCTTCTGCCATGAGAAGGAGAATTTTTGGGTTACATACATCTATGCTACTATACAATGGCAGGACTGTAGCTTTTCATCTATCCCATTTTGTATGTTGTCTTTCATATTTTAAACTGACAAAACCAGCGAGGAAAGACAAAAGCAATCTGAATCAAAGGTGTCTCTGGAAACTTATTCAAATGATAATATCTTTGCATAAGGCATGTTTCCTTCGTATGTGCATACAAGATAGTGCAGCAAAAAAAATACAAATACAACATAAAAAAAGAGAGGTAATATCCCAACAGTAAACTGTGTTGGTAACTTCTATTAACATACCTCTTTCCCATTGTTTGCTCCAACTAGCATAGGATATCCTTTCCCACTAATTTCTGTTCAGGTCCTCCAATAAAGAAGATAAAAGTGAAGTTTGCAGCTTTTTTTCTTTTTTTTTTTTTAAAGAAATCCTTAGTAAACAAGAACCTCATGATACACATAGGGGGGATGGTATTTATTCTACATTATAGAATTCCCTTAATTGGCTTGGCAAGGGGAAATCTCTCTCTCTCTCTCTCTCTCTCTCTCTGTTCCCCATTCCTAAAAATATATTTCCTATGACATGATTTTAGCTAACAATCCAATTTCTACATGACATGGTCATCTATACATGCACCTCAATAAATATTAGTAATGAGACTTAGAAGGAAAAAAAGTCATGCTGGTCTTTAAATTTCATTAAGAACTCTATCAAAGCCTATCAGTGAATTATGAAAAAAAAAAAAGCAGGATCCCATGTTCCCAACCATCCAGAGCTAGGATGAAGAGCACCTTATTGGATTTTATTTTAGTAGAATGAAAAACTAATTTAAATTTTGATCAAGTTGGACAAGAGAAGCCAAGCTTGGTCAACTTCTACTTCACCTGGAGAAAATCAGGTTGAGGAAATTTTTATTGATCTATCATGTTTTTCAAGTTGAATCAAATAAGGCCTCGTTCTTTAGGAGGTATCAAAGTTACTCAAGAATCCATAATTTTTCAAGTAAGTATTACTCAAGCAACACCTAAATGGAAAAATAATTTACCTAAATTCTTTTATACATTAGAAAGTGACTCTGATATATGTTACCCATATTCTTTTATATTATAACTTTCCTGAATAAGTTGCTAAAATCTATATACCTTTCCATAATATCTTTTATACTACTAAACCTACTTTGCATACTAACTATATACTATCTTTATATGATCGAAGCTTAATTTTCTCTTACCAAACTATATCTTCAGCCATACTTTCGATATATACATTAATCATATATAAATTTTATTTTTTAATAAAAATAAATTTCTGTAGTTATTATTGACTAATTAAATATCAATATTATATCCTTTATAAAACATAAATTATATCATAAGAAGATATTTTTATTTTAATTATATAATCTTTTACAAACATTGTTTTCTTATTTTTTTTTCTGAAATGCATTGAGAGTAAAAGGCAGATGAAAGAAAGAATCAAAGAGAATTAATGGAAGGAAGAATTGTGATAGTATAGGAATATTTGAGAAAAATTTTAAAAAAAATATTTTACCTAATTTATGGGAAATCAATTTAGACATCTTCCGAATAGTTAAGTGTTACCTTCAATTTGATAAGTAAATGATAACTTGTGAATGCAACTTATCCTTTTGACTTTTTTGACCGATGTAAAAGAACATTGGTAAGTTGGTCAATGAAAAAGTTAATCAACTTTCCCATATAATTTTTTCACCAAAGAACAGAGCCTAAGAGGCAACCCAAATACACATCAAACAAACTATGAGGCAACCCGAATACACATCAAACAATGTATAAAATGGGTTGCCTAATTACATCTTAAACATATGATGCAGGAAAACAAAGAATATAACGATACAAAAAGAATCACTAACAAAAAGTCAATGATAAGTTATTACTACTAATCCCATCCAATTGTGGCTCAAATCCTGATTGTTGCAAGCATTTTTTTAGCCATGATGTATGCACCATAACTCTTTTAGTTTTCTTAAAAGTAGAGAGAGCTTTTTTTACTTTTTATATTTCATCCTTCTTTCTTAAGAAAGGTATAGGAAATATGATTATGATGGAATTTAATTAACTACACAATAACAATAGCTAAGTTTTCATCCCAAACTACTTGGGGGTCGGTTAGGGGTCTCCTTCTATAACAAGTATAAATACCATGTTCTTCCTTACTACTTCCTCCCTTATGAATTTTGGTCGATCTCTACCCATCCTTCCTTTTACATGTATCAAGTCACTCTCTCATTATTGGACTGCATTAGTTAAGTCCAAACTACTTAAGTAGTCCTCTCAATTTATTTACGATAAGTGTTACTTCCATCCTTTTACAGATAACTTTGTTTCATATTCTATCTTTTCTTTTATTACCAAACATTCAACTCAATATTCTTATTTTGACTATGCTCATATTGTGCACATATTGTTTTCTAACTATCTAACATTCTATACAGTTAAGCATGATGTTATAGTTGTCCTATAAAATTTACCTTTTTGCTTAACAAACATCCTATGATCATTTAATATCCTAATTGTTCTTCTCTATCTTATCCAACCTACTTTAATATGAAACTTTACATATTTTTCATATTTTGTTTTGTAATTATACTCAAGTATGAGCAAACTTTCTTTTAAAAAAAATTTATCTTATCTTCTCTTTCTTATATTCTAATTTAATAATAAAAGAAAATGGAGGTGCTAATGGCATTCCCATTTATTTTCCTGTTTCTAATTTAACTTATTTGACCGTCCTTTATTTTAGGGACTCCAAATTGCAGCATCAACATATTCATGTAGTTTAGGTTGACCCTCTTGCATTGCCAATATTTTTGGGCATCAATTACACACAATTAGAATAATCAAAGAAAGTATATCCTCTTGCTTCTGAAGGCTTTGGACACAACCTAGGAATTTACAGAGGGTTGATTGAGACATAACAGTGAACCAAAGGCCCACAGATATGAAAGGGAAGCTAGAAGAATCAGAGCATCATTTCCATTTTCAGTATCATAGGGTTGATAGAAACTCTTGACATAAATTATTAAAAAAGTGCATTGAACAGTACTGAAAGGATCTCATTTGACAAAGAATGGTTATTTGGTGCGAACAAGATTGACAAGATCATGTCTGCAAAACTTTATACAAACAGAAATTGTTTTCAGATCTAAATTGTTTATAATTCCAAATATTTCTAGAAACTGCATATGGATCAATCTCTATGATTTGAACAATCCTTCTTCTCAACACAATATCTCAAGCCCAAGCATAAGAAGAAAACACAAAGAATATGAATTGAATAATGGAAGAAGAAAAAGACCAGAACTATCATCATTATTCATACAATATTGTCTCCTCCACCACATGATACAAAATTGGCCAACACTTAATCTGAAGCATTAATTTAAGCAAACTGATCCTAAATCTTCGATCAAATTGATGACTGAAAAGAAATAGGAAAGGCATTCATGTCCCTAACTCCACTTTAGCTTTTTCAGGTCATGATTACATGGCCAAAATAAGTCTTGTGTTTCTAACAATCTATAAAATTCCTATCATTGAGACAATCCAAGCTCACATATACTTAGCTAAAAGAAATGCTTGGATCTCAAGAGGCAACTCCAAAAATTTAGGCTTGTAACTTAAAAAAAAAAAAAAAAATCAACCTTAAACTCAAATTATAGTCTATTAAATCTAAGCTACAATGTGATTGTGAGACAGTCTTGCTGACATCTGGATGCAATTCCCACCATGGAATTGAAGAGACAAAATAGATAAGGATTGGGGACTAAACAAAATGGAAAAAGGAGAGCTCGTTCACAAGGAGAGTCCTTCAGAGTGTCCACTGCTAGGCATACCTGATGATGGAGAATGGGAGGCAACTCATGGAGGATAAATCAGTCAAAGAGCGAGATTGTCATGATCCCTCCAATAGCATATAGATCTTCGGCAGTGAAGCCCTCTATAATATTTCCAACACCTGAGATTTATACATCATCTCCCATCTCAAGATCTGCTTGGAGAATTAGGTTTTTTTTTTTTTTGTGTAATTCCAGAATTATGGTTTCAATGGTTCCAGCTGTGAAGGAGAAATGAGTCCAAGTATGTAAGAAGGGCAGAGAGCAGCAGGAGAGGAGAGCAAGGCAAGGTTTCAGTAATGTCAATATTCCCAAATAACAGACTCTCTCCTAGCATTATTTAGGTCACCAAAAAGAAAAGAAAAGATAATCAAAACACTAGGGATGAGTAACAATTAAGGTGGATGTCCAAAAACACTAGGGAAATGTCAGATTAGCAAATAGATCAAAGATTAAAAATGAGCATTTCCATGGTCCAAGAAGAAATTAAGGCTATGCATCCTTTACAAACAAGATCACCATCACCATCAGCGACAGTCACTGTCACCGCTGCCATCTCCGCCACCAACATCACCACTGCCCCCACCACCTCAGCTATGCCACCACCACAACAGCCTCTACCCACCACCATCGTTGCCGCCACCATCATATCACCAATGCTGCCAATACTACTGTTTGCCGCTGCCACCAACACCGCTAGCGGTGCTCCACTGCCTCCGCCATCACCATCCCTTGGCCACCATTATCAGGTTTATAGTTTTGAAAATAATTGCGAATGCCAAACATATTTATTCTATTTTCTATTTCTGAAAATTAGAAAAATGGAAATGAACTGAGACTATATAATTTTCAAATCATTGCCAAAAGATTCAAAATTCTTTCATATTACAATCTCCAGACCAACCAACACAAATAATCTACCAACAAATACACGGAACCCAAGGAACAACAGATAAAGATTGAATTTTTCTTCAAAGCGAAGTAGAAGTAGGAGAACTCACTGACGAGAAGAGTCCTGGAGAGGGTCCACTTCTGGGCGCGGCCGACGATGGAGAAGGGCAGCCAATGCGTGGGGATGAGGGAGTGGAGGAGCGAGACGGTGGCGATCCCGCCGATCGTCGAGAGATGTTCCGCGGTGAAGCCCTCCATTTCCGCGGACGCAAAAATCTATGGATCCTCTCCCATCTAAAGATCTGCTCGTAAGATTAGCCCTTTTGACGGATTTCCGGAATTAGGGTTTTCAAGGGTACAGTCTTGGAGGAAGAGAGAAAGTAGTCGAAGTTTGGTCGTTGGGTGAAGCTGAGATGCCCCCAACTAACCTCGCGTATCGACGAGGCAATTTGAAAATTCGGAAGGCGTTCGGAGGTGGCATTTTGAAAATCCAAATTATTTTAAAATGCTTCTTTTTAGAATTTCACATATTTACGTAATTATATCTGAAAAGAAAATTTTATCAAAAGCTATTAGATTTTCTGTAAATATTTTCTATTATATATATATGTAATTTTACATAAGTATTTTAATATTTTTATGTAAATGTGAAATATTATGTAATAAATATTTAATATTTATTATTAATATATATGTAATATTTATATTTATATTTATGTATTTATTAAAATGTATTAATTATTATTTTATGTGATTATTAATAATACATGTAATAAATATTAATAAGTATTGATACTTAATTAAAATATTTATGTAATCATAAAGTAATATATTTAGAAATATGATAAATATTTTTAATTAAATTTATATTTTATATAAATATTTTATTACATATATTATAAATTATATATGAATCTAATTACAAAATACTTTTTATTTTAATAATATTTATATTAATAATTAAATATTATTTATGTAAATATTAATATTTTACATAAAATAAATATTTACATATAAAATAAAATAACTATCAAAATAATTATTTATGCAATATTTATTTAAATTTATGTAAATAAAATTTCTATAATATTTGTATCAATATTTTGATATATAAATAAAACTAAATATTTTGACATGTAAATGATCATTTTGAGGAATTTATAAATGACAAATTTAGAGTTGAGTTTTAAAATGAGGATTTTAAATTTCTCAAATCTCTCTTTAAAATTTCATAGAATTTGAGAAAATTCTCATTATGAGTAGTCAAATAGAAAATTTTGGTTTTGAAATTTTAAAATCTTTGCTCCTAAAAATCTCTCATCTAAAATAGAGAATGAGCTCATATGTTACCACTATTTAATATGATTTCTGTTAGTGAAACTGCCTGGTTAGATATTATCTTATAATAATGATCGTGGAGGTTTTTGCTTACCATTGTAGCAGAAGATAATCATTTAAAAAATTAATTATCCTTAATTCTATATAAATGCAGCTTAAGGACTTCCCAATTTTTCAATTGCAAAAATAATCCTAATTGAATTACACCATTAAAGATTTAAAATAATTACACAATTATTTTAATTAAGTTTCTTTCTAAAAAAGGTTTAAAATATGTTAGACTTCTTGATGAAAAATATAATGAATTCTAATATTGTTTGATTCTAATTTTTCTATGCACCTTTCAAATTATTGCTCCTTAGCCAAAGCAATCTTTAGTCTAGCCCTGACCACTTTAGCCTTAATAGCTCGAGCCCTCACCTCTAGTTCAACAGCCTTCATCTTTATCTCAACCGTCTTTATCTTAGCTCTTGCCGCCTTGGCTTCAACCTTTGCCATCTTCACGACAAGCTCTTTGACCCTCACCTCTAACCTCTTCATCTCTGCTACTGATTCTGCCTTAGCATTTTCAACCATTGTTTGAAGATTCTCAAACCTCTTCCTCAGCTCATTGATCTCGAGAAGACTTCAATTAAAAAGGCCCCCACTCAATCATGCCTTTCAAAGGAAGCCTGGTGCATTGAACAAACAATATGCAAGTAGGAAAGATGACATTTGTTAGCTCCTAGTTTGAGAGACAATTAAAGTACTCACAGTTCACTAGGAGCATGACCCCTATAGCCATAGCATGGGCCACCGCACTATGTCGAATGGATTCCACAAGAAAATTAAGTAGGAAAATGACCGAGCCAAAGTGCCCGAATAAGTTACTAGGCATAGGGTCACCTAAGTCAAAGTTAGGTCTATTGAAATAAGAGAAGGTACCAACCAGTTTAAACGCAAAGAGGACTAATTCGAACCCGAAGGAGGGGTAGGACCTAACACCCAGGCAACAAAGCAGGAGAAGTTGTAGAAGTAGGGACGATCATTGTTAGAAGCATGAATAGTTTCATTATAGGAGCACCGTCCTCCTTAACAGTAGAGACATGGAGCCAAACTAAGCCCCAACTGACTTCTCACTTGATCCCCTCCATCGCATTTGCTTAGCAGCACATTCTTTGAGTGCACCAAATTAAATTAGGAATGATCCATTCCTATAAGAATAGAGTTAAAGGAATTAGCACTATATCTAGAACAAAGAAGACACTAAAGGAATGAAAACTACTTGCTCTAATCTCCAAATAAAACATAGTGATTGAAGGACCCTCATCCATAGTCACAAGGAAGTTATAGGAAAGATTCATAACAAAAAGAAAATCAAGGAGAAGCAGACATACCTATAAAACATCAGATGAAGACAAAGCCAAAGAAAGTAGGAAAAAGACCTAAATCCAAAAGAAAAGCCATCGCTCGCGAATCATTAATATCGAACTTAATTTGTTGCCATAACGTGTGTCCAACCCCTAGGGGCAAGAAGATGATGCATGAAGGTTAAATCTACCGAAAAATTAGAAGGCCTAGCGAGGCAACGTGGGGCCACCTCTTTCAATACGACATGACCATGAAGGCCAAAGATCAAAGAAGCATCTTATTGACATCCCACCTACCCACTTGAGTAGCTCCACAATCGACCTCTAGACCTAATTGAATATCTAGTATGCCAACCTTTCGATATAAGATAAGGCGCAAGACTAGTAACTCAAAAAAATTCTTCTATATAAGGATAGAGAGATTGTAGAGGCCCTCCTCTCAATCACCAAAGAAAGTTTGATGGCTCAGTACCTAGAACACAATAAGATGCCTCTCTTATTCACAAAAGGGCTAACTCACTTTGGGTGAATCAATACTCAATTAGATCTAGTCCCTCATCCGAGCAGACCATCCTAGCCTCAAGAGAAGGGGGCATATGATAAAGCCAAATCACACTGGCATTTAGTCGGCATCCAATTAAGTAACATGTAGATAGCGTCAGGACAATAATAGAAGGATGTGGCCAACCAAGTTATTGGTCGTATACCCAATAGAGCAACAAGCTATTTAGGCATGATAGGATTGTGTTGAACCTTAGGATTCAATAATATATGTTTTAATAATAATAAATCATTGATTAAGAGATCAATAGTATACTTAAGTTTCTGATGGCTAAAACAAATGCATAAGTTCGTTCGATTTAAAATTGTAAAATTACATTCGGGACATACTTAATTTGGTAAATGCTCAAGTTTCACCTAAGGTTGAAAGTTGGAGAAGATCGATTAGCAAATTTAAAAAAACATACGACATATTGAAGTTTATAAGGAAAAGTTTAAATATAATTTTTATTTTTCTTAAGGAACTAAAACTTGGTAGAAAAGAGAGTGCACTAAAGAATCCCTTGCAAAATGGCAAGAGAGTGCTCTCTTTAAGAAAAGAGTCTTTGAAACTTTATGAAAGCTTGTGAGGGTTGATCCTTAGCCAGACAAAAGGAGGGTGTAAAGGATTTGGTCTTTATTTAGAGAACACGATCTAATAGTAAAAATTTTCAAAGAAGAGACTTAGAGAGTGGGTATAGATAAGAAGTACCAAACTATTACAAAAATTCTTATGCCTCTTAATTATTGCTTTTACTTTTTTGCGCTTACTTACATTTGCTTTTAAGTTCTCTTGTTGCACATCCTATTGGTTGCAAGTTTAACTTTTTCATTGCATCTTGATAAATTAGAAGTTAGTTTAATTTTTTTGAAACACAATTCATCTATCTTTTTGGGTTACCCTTGGGCCTTTAGATTGGATGCACATATCTCTAACTATCAATTACTTATAAAGGGCATGACCCATGGCAACTAGATAGTCCCATCCAACGGTCGACTTCATCATGACAAAGCACACGACCACAGCTTAGATGATCATATCATCTAATCCTGAGCCTACATCTACAGAGAGGCCTCATCCAAAGACAAGGTTTTTCCTTCTTCTCATTCTTCTTCTTCACTTGTAGTAAGCCTCCGAGCACCCCATTCTCCTCCATTCTTTCTATTAATATAGCTACAAGACGCGCTCTTAGCTTTCTCCTATTTTTTTTCTATTAACTTGAGTATTAAAGGGCCTTGATCGGATAGTCCTTAGCACCCCCTACGCTTGTCTTCTGTTCTTGCATGAGCTCCAACCGAGCTATAGGGCCTTTCCTTGTTGTGCTTGTAATTACCTTCATTTTCAGTTCACCATCATCAACATCATCACTGTTGGCATATCAGGTTCCATTGCTAAATCCTAGCATTATCAGCACCTTTTCTTATTATAATAATGAAAAAGTAGCTAAATATAGATAATAATTTTATCTAAATTAATATTATTAATATAATTAACACAATAAAAGGCCTTTATGGCAATGTCTTTGATCATCATTGGTACAAATTTTATATTAGAGAACCTATTACTTAAATTGCTGCACATAATAGGTCTTCTAATTAAACAACTTAAAAGCTTTACCGAAAGGATGCTCATAAGATGCTAATGAGAAAAAGCCCTTTTTATCATCTCACTTGTAACTCTTGATGCGGCCCTTTCCTAAAGGTGCCAAATGGGCTGAGTTGGGCCTTTGATATAGCATAACACGAAGTGGGTTATGTCAGGCATGGCACAGTTGCTTCAGTAGCTATATCGAGCCTCTTCTACTAATGCGCAAGTCGTGCTGGCATAACGACATGAATGAGCCAGACATGGCATATCCTGTGGGTTAGCAAGGTACGACCCATAGGTCAAATATGTCACGATATGAATAGACTAAGCATGGCACAATATGATGGGTCAAGCATGACATGACATGGCCTATAGTAGGCTTGCCCATGGTAGGCTAGCCCAACATGGCACGCAACAGGTCGCCTATGCTCCACTATGCATTTTTTCCATTTTGCTCCTTCCCAATAGGCAAAATTGGCTAGTCTACGAGTATTCTTATCCATTTCCTTAGAAAAAGAACCTTTTACCCTTTCCAATAGCAAAAAAAAAGGCTAATTTTAATGGTATTCTCGTTTGTTACTTTAAAAGATCTATTTATCCTTTCTAACAACTAAAAATAGCTAATTTGAACGATTATTTTGAATATTTAAAAGCTCTCCAATCCTTTATAAATACTCTTATCCCTTCTTCCTCACCCCACACCAAATCCCAAGCTCTCTATAAGTTCTTCTAAGCTCTCTTAATCTCCCTACAAGTTCTCATAATCTCTCTACAAGTTTTTCTAATTTCTTTACAAGTTTTCCTAATCTCTCTATATGACATCTTTAATCTATACAATGGTATCTACAATGGTTAGTGTTAGTAGCTTTGCTCTTGCGTACCCCATTATAGATTCAAACTTGAATTGGAAGAGATTGAACATGTTGGAACTCCAGTGGTGCTCCCTCAAGCTTCAAATCCAAAGCTAGAACCAGGACTACCACAATTAAAGACTTGAACCACTATCGCCAACTTCAATGGTAGCCTCAAGCTTTAGGTCCAAAGCTAGAATCATGACCTCTAATGTTTGGAATCACTTCAGCATTGAAAAGTTTGCATGGAGGGGTTTTGAATTGTATGCTACATTTGTAAGAAAGATTACAACTACAATACTCAAGAAAGAACCAATCCCCTAACTTAACACCAAAAATAAAAAAGACTGAATAACATAGTAGTGGGTCGTGTTCGCTTACGAGCCATGCTAAGCATGGCACATGGGCCAATCATGGCACAACCCAATTGAGCTTCAAAACAGTGGGCTATGCCGGGCTACCACTAAGTATTATGGGTTATATGTCTATAACAATAACCGTACCAGACTGGCATAATATAATGACCTAATGGGCTACATTTACGCAGGCTCTGCAAGCTTAGCATGGCCCATTTGACACCTCTACCATTTTGTTCCTCACTTTCTTCCTTATTTGCCAAAGGCCAACGATTTAGTAAATAATGGGGATGCCATCAAACCAGGGCAACCAAAGGAGATGCGAAGGAAGATCATGTAATATTACATATATTATCTATTACTACCATATATTTATATAGCATTTTATATCATATATTATATCAGTAATACAGTCTATTTTATAATATATATTACTAATTATATTGTCGCCATATCATAACATATTATATTATATGTTAAATTATCATTACGTTATTTAGTTATATTATTATAAGAATACTGCTATAATGATAAATTAAGATATTATTATAACTTATGGCCATAGCCATTATGATATTATAATTAGGCTATCGTATTATATATTATATTGCAGACAGAGTAACGTTAAGAGATTTGCATTCCATACCGATGGACTAAACCACGAATGATGGAAGTTGAGGATTGTTAAGGCTTAATCTAGATAGGTATGCTCCATCGGATTGATTCACCTTTTATGACCAGCGAGACCATAAAAATACTAGGGGTTCCACGCGGATCATATTACACCTCATCACCTTTATATCTTCATTATCAAATAACCTCTTCCTTTATCCAAAAAATAAAATTTACCTTATTTTTAATCATACATTTTTTTATTTTTTTTTTTGTAAATAAAACTTTTCATACGTCTTCATTGATAGAATTTTATGTTGCATCATTTGAATCGCAGCTCAAGCAAGGACAAGAACCATATGCAAAAACAGCCATCACACCGAAATCAACTAAGACTTCTGAATGCTCTTGCATAACAGCTGAACAAGAAAAGGAGCAACTAAAAACATCACAGGATAAAATCCTCAAGCCAAAATTAGTAGTATGCAAGGGAAATTATAACCTCAAAATTTATTACACATCCTAAGAGAATACTGCAAAAATTTTGGACACCCAAGAGGGGAAAAAGAAACTAATCAGCAGAAACCGATCGGGATTATCATCTTTGCACCAACGAGCATATTTGTCATGATTGTCTTGCACCAGAATTCACCTCCAGGAATTAGAAAACAATTAGGTAACAGCAAGACTAAAAACAGAATGAAATTATTATATTCAACGGACAAAATCTCTGGTGAAGTACTTCTCAGACTAGGGTCAAGATCTACACCAGAAATATAACATAATAAGCAATCCTTCTTGGAGCAATGGATCTACTCATTCTAGACTTATCTCAAGGCCTTTAGAATTATGAGTCATGCAGCACCATTTTGCATCAACTAAAATTAGTGGGCTAACAGGCAACACAGCTAACATAGTATACATATATAGAGAAGGTGACAGATAAAACCAACATTAGAGCTGAGAACATATTGGTTATGTACCGGAATCCATATCCACATCCGTTTCAATTGGTATATACAAATATGAAGACATATCAACCAGAGGTAAAATTTTTCTACGTGTTTATTCCTAACAAATCAGATACAAGAAATATTTAAATTTGTCTTAAATAGATGCAGATACAAAATTTATTTCAATGAAAACTATCCACAATAGTTTTTATGCACATACATACATGCTTGCATGCATGTGTATGTGTGTGCATATACAAGCTTGCATGCAGGTATGGAAGAACGTGATTCTAGTTTCTTACTATGTTTTTATTAACACAAATTATTTATACATGTTTTCCGACTTTTTTGGGTTAAAAGACTCAATATAGATCCTAACATTACTGGTTCGAATGGTATGGCATACACTCCATACCGAGACAAGGTGGCCATTCTTTTCTCATTCTTAACTTTAATATGGCATGGTAACAGATGGTACGAGTTGGTACAAGGTAGCACCGGACAGTTCAGCTCAGATCAGTTCATAGCAAATTAAAATTTAGTACCTTACTAGTACAGTCTGCTATTGTACAGAGCAGTATAGCAGATCTTGCTTTGGATTAAAAGGCTTGCTGATGGTAGTTTAAGGATGCAACTCCCAAAGGTGAAAGCTACTGGCACTATCTGGAATAGAAACTGAAGGGCAGCATCACTCCTTAAACCTAGTTTGGACTTTGCTAGAGTCATAGTCGACCAGAAAACATGGCTGAAAATGGATTAGATATAGTGATATGCGTGTATGAAGCTACATCCGCATCCATTTTGACATTAATTTGTTGTTGAAATTATCCATCAATGGATAACTTTGGATATGGAATGTTCCAAGCTGCTGTCACTGATTGGTGGTTCAGTTTAAAATTTCAGCCGTTAAGACAATCATGCCACAATCATATTCAGAAATAAACCTAACAAGCTGCAGCACGGACATGCTTCTGATGTTATGTTTTGAGATGTTTTGAGACATTTGGATAGCAACAATACACCAAGAGACAAGATTCACCCCCATATCATGTTAGAAAACTAGAGAAAAATTTTGAGGGTGCAAACATTTACTCAGGCTTTAGCAACACCCCTAGAAAGGGGAAAAAAATTCGTTAACATACTGATGACAGGTTCTAATATGTATGGAATGCAGTGAAAACACCATTTGCTAAAATTGAAACAAGAAAGAAAAGACTCACCTGTGGAATTTGCCGAAAACTAAATTTGCCTCCTTTAAGAAGAATTAAAATGCTCATTTCCGCTTTCAGCATCAATGGATCTCTGAGAGTGGAAGTAGAGAAACTGGAGAAGAGTCTGAGAAACATGGTTAAGGATACTCTAGGTACACCTCATCACACTATTATATCAAAGGAAAGGAGATCTCAAAAGTTTTATGGAAAAATAAAGATTTTTCCAGAACCAAGCCATTTTATTTTCTGACCAAAAACCATTTCCTATGAAAAACAAGAATAAGAACCATCATTTCTCCAATCTCCCTCTGAAACTGTGCATTTAGTTAGCGGTTTTACAAGCAAAACAATAGATTTAAAAGTCCCCATTTCTTGCAAAGCTAATAAAAAAGGGAAACAATGTGTCCCTTATAGCAACCCTCAGAAAAGGTGTAAACCATGACTCTCCATGGACCGACCAGTGAGGGAAATGGCAATTTTGTTCCTGGATCTCAACCCTGGTTTACACCACCTTTTTGGTGGATGTTTTGGGGACACAGTTACTTTTGAAAAGAGAAGAAAAAAATTGAATTCTATAATTTAATGTCAGCTGCATATTATAAATGGTCAAATGGGAAGAGATAAAAAAAAAAAAAAGAAAAGAAAAATAAAATAATTAAGAAGTAATTAAAGGATACAAAAGCATCCAAAAGAATGCATCCTACTGCATCCACTAACCATGGCAGGTTAGGTTTGATCCTAGACCAATCTAAGCTGTTCACAAGTATACTGCAAAGAAATTGCATCTGTTATTCATTTAGTGTCAGATTACACTTGGAAACACATACCAGAATGGCTAAAATATCATTAAGTCATTAGCTGTAAATCTAAAAGGAGGTGCAAGAGATGGATAAAGTAATAAACACGTGACAACAAAAAGATACCTTCCTATGTATGTTACATTTCCAATCACAGCACATACAAACATCATCGGATTAAGGCCCTGAAATAAAAGAATAAAATTTAAAAACTTTACCATCAACCACACAACATAAAAGTCAAACTTTATCATCAACCACACCATCACAATTTACAAGGCACCTCCAAAATCTATAAAAAAAAAATGTGGTGGAAAGCAAAGATTTGTGACATAAATCACGAGTAATGATACACCTCCAAATATGTTTCTTTCCTAGCATGTTAGCATGCCATCAAATTTGCTAGGTAGGTAACATACATAAGGCTGAAAGTGGGCTCCAGCTGGTCAGTAGCCCATCAGGTTAGCCCAGCTTCAGGTCAATCTATGGCTAGGCCCAAGCTAGTTTGGATCAGGTCTAGGCCTAAAAATAGAGCCCAACAAAATTTCAGATCTGACAGCGGTTATTACTTGGCCCAACCCAGATCCAGCTCAAAGCCCGTAATCAGATGTGAAGACAGAGCCCGTAACCAGGCCTAAAGACAATCCAAAACAACACCCAAATCTGGCCCGAGGCCTGACCCATGCTTCCACACAAGCTGGTCTGAATATGACTCTTTTCCTTGAGTCCTTTCGAATTAGGTGAGAACTCATATCGGCTTTTCACGCTAAGTGAGTGGATGAGTGGCGAAGGCTTAAACCCTCAATCCTAACTATTATAACCCTAATTTCCCAACCCCCAACCTAGCTCTCCACATCTCTCTGGTCTCCTCTCTCCAGTCTCCACCTCTCTCTTACCTCCGCTTCTCTCTAGCCTTTGCCTATTTCTACTTCCAACCCAATGTGGCAAACCGAACCTTTGCTTCTCTGGCTCTCTGCAACTTCCACCTCTCTCCAATGCCTCTTTGCTTACTTCCAACTTGACATGGCAATGTTGGTCACCCCTCCCATCATCTCTAGTCGCCGATCCAAGCAAGCCGAATGGGATCCTCCTCCCGTTGGCTAAAGTTGGTGCCAAAATCCCTCTCTCTCTCCTCAATTCCTTCCAGCCTAAACCAATCAGCCTCCTCTCATCAGCCTTTCACATCATCCTTCCCACCAATGCCAGTTACTAGTTCAAACAATGCTCAAAACCAGTCAGTAGGTGCTAAAATTAGTCATGTCTCCTTCTAATTGAGAGCATGCATTACAAACCTCTAAAATTTACTAAGTTAATGATTTATATTGTTTCCCATTCTCATAACAAGATTGAGAGAACAAAGTTTACTTGGGGCTTGGGATATTTTTTTGGGAGGGGGGATCATGGGAAGCTGACCTCTAGAACTTGCCTTCATTCCCATGATAAGAGAGTTTATTTTTTCTTTTTCTTTTCTCAACTTTAATTCTTATTGTTTCCATCTAATCTATCTTTTTGGAAATCAAAACTAAGGGAGAAAAGTGATGGAAACTAGAGGTGGTATTTAGGACCAAATAAATCATCCATTGATTTTGATCCTAACAAGGCTAGATCAGGTCAGCAGTCTTTGGGTCCAAGCAGGCTAGATTTGTTCAGCTTGATTGAGTTTCAGAGAGGACCTCAGCTTAGGCTTGGGTTAGACTCGAGCCTATATTTTTTTAAAATTTTTAGGCCTAAGCCCGACCCAAGGGCACAAAAAAAAAAAAAAAAAAAAAACCAGGCTCAAATAGGGGCATGGCCTAACCCAGTCCAGTCCACTTCCAGTCATAAAAGTACATCATATGTTGTTGTGCTTTTAGTTTTTGATCCTTAAAAAAAGAAGCCTGTCTCCCTATTATGCCTCCCTCTCCATCATCTTCTCTCCTTTTCTTTCATTCATATCTTAATGATATATGAATATTAATCCCAAGTCCCAACTTCTACTCATCAATGAATACATAGTTTATCATTACTTAAGTACCATTTTAGTTAACTGGAAATTTGAGATCATCATGCACAATTGCACACGATATCTCACAATTCATTATCCATGGTAAACAAGTTAAGACATTCAAGAACCGGGTAGCAGTTGTTCAATATAACATCTTGAATGGCACATGGTCCTAGATGCTTGATGACTCATCCAGTTTCAATCAATAATAAAGCATTTCAATAACTATGGCAGATATAGTTCCAGTGATCTAGCATTAAGAAAAGAAATATTGCATTACAAATTTTAGCCTTTATTTTTTAATGTCAAAACTATATCTTCAAAATTGCAAATGTAACACGGAATTAACTATTGAAGGAAAGAGATTGCATTATCTTTCAATTTAAGCATCACCACTGAATACAAATTGAGGCCCTGCTCCAAAATTAGCCAAAAAGTGTTCGCATTGGCTACCATAATATTTAAGTATCCTAGAACATGCATTGAACATTGAATAATTAGTAACCAATTATAATATGAATAGTTTCCCATGCGGTGCCACCATTTTTCTTACAAGCATATATAGAACGCCTTGCAAACTATAGGCTTTCTTATGTAGCAAACAGCTAGGCATGTCCATAGATTTTCAATTGTATAAACATCTATTTTGGGAAAGATTAGGCAACTGTATAGCTAACTAAAATTAAGAACTATTCACAAGGTTCACCATGTACCACGCTGGTACAGTGTTGGCACACCGAGTATATGGGTTGGTTTGGCATACCAAGACTTGGTATACCTTATATAAGGCGATATCCACCAACACAACGTACCATAGACTATTCATATATAAATTATAAATTTATAGCTAAACACAAATATAAAAGGTAAAATAGATTTGTCACTAGGCAGGCAAATAGCTTTTGAGAACAGCATCATATAGTACTTGCCTCCACATTGCCCTTTCTGATCTGCAAAAGATTAAAAACATGCTGAGTCAAAACTTAAGCCTTGCTCCTCATTTGAAATATATAGAAATTTGCATACAAAAAGTGCCAGGAAAATGAAAAAGAGGAACAATTGTTCAAGGATTTGTTCATTGATCTATTTATTTGCTGTATTCAGCAGAAGTAAATAAATACTTTGATATTAGAAATAAAACCATTTATGTAATAAATCTTACATTTAAGCAAATTTGAGGAAGCCTTCCACCTATATATATAGCTGCCATTGCCCAGCCAAGTAAGTTTCCTATTCCACTGCTTCCATCACCATGTCTTACCGGTGACCCAAGAACCTGGTCCTGTGGACAGAATGTATCATGTTCTATGTTATATTTTTAAAAGACATTAAGAAACTAAAACAATGTCAAAGAATTTTAATATATACACATGAGGGCATGTATGAACTTCATTTACTTACTAATATTCTCAACAAAAAGGATCAGCTTTTGAGTACCTGTAAAAGCTTTCGGCCCACTAGTATCACTGCTGGATGAGGTGATGCATTAAATGCATTATCCATGGAAACGTGGAGACCATAAATTCCAAGGAGAAATGATGCAAAAGGTACCTATATATGAAAGCTAAGATATATAAATCACATACTTTGACAGAAAGGCAATGAAAGATTTTTTTTCTTCTACTTCATAACTTAGTTCTCACCACAGAACGCAAATTTGTAGTGCTCGTAGGAGGTGCAGACTCTGCTAGAACCAGCCTACCGACCAAAGGCTCTCGTGAAGAATGTTGATCGTGGGTTACAGGGGGTGTTCTGCTGCAATCATTGGAATGAGCAAGCCATGAACCAGCTGTAGGGATTGGGCTTGCCGCTAAAGAACGTGCTGACCTAGCAATTCAGATAAAAAATGGTATTTAAACCAAAGAACAAAATGGCATAAAAATATCATATCTTTCTATTGACACAACATTCTCAGGAATGGGAACTTAACATTAAGGTAATTTCATTCTGTATAGCAAATGTCAATTAAAGCACATCCAAACTTTGAGTTTAGGAGCTAGCTTGGAAGGCACATGATGTCTTGTAAAAACATCAAACAAGATATTAACAAGTACAATGGATTTAAGCTGTATGAGTAGGGTGTTACACTAATTGAAACATGTATTGACATAAAATTCATACAAATCCAAAATCCATGTACCATATGAGAATTTTTAACTTGAAGAAGACACAAGAACCCTGCACTTGTTATAATGTTTACATAAAACCATAGACTATGATATGAACTAGCCATTGAATTAGTGGTGAATCATATACCAACATTTTGCCACAAGAGAGAGAAATCAAATTAACGTCTTTGGCAAATCCTTTAATGGACCAGGAAAAGCAGAAAAGTGGCAGGTGACAGAGAAGATATGAAAAAGGAGACAGCATTGTCATGGATGTCAAGCCATTGACAAGCTTAGCATAAGCACCAAGCAATATGAACTGACTTAAGCCCTGTTTGGTATTGCTATCGGTGTAGAGCTTTGTCTATAGAGCTTTGGACAATAGAGCTTTTAATAAAAAGCTATTAACTATATTTTTGAAGTGTTGTACAACTTTAACATCTATTTAGTAATCAAATTAAAAAAGCACTTGTAGTAACCTAAAATGACAAAAAAAGGACATTACATAGTACTTCCAAATGTCCAACTGTTTCTAATATTATTGTATTTTAATAATATATTATTATATAGTATTATATTATATTCTAACATATAATATTTTACATAATCATACTTTAATATAATATAATGTAACATAATAATATTATATTATTATAATAATATAACTATATTAAAATATTATGTGGTCGTTTTTTGTGTTTTAGATCCATGACCTTCAAATCCAATAAAAATACTTTAATATAAACCTCTCCTTAGTAGTTTTTTTTTTTTTTTTTTTTTTTTGGCTTTTGGAGAAGCAAAAGAGCTATTTCAAAATTTTTACCAAACACCATAAAATCAACCAAAAGCACTTTTGGCCCTCCAAATGGAGCCTTATACTGGCCAGAGTTCTAATGAAGTTCTAAAGCATAAAAGGCAACCACATAAATAAAATATAATGATGAAGGCAAACCAGTGTTTAGTTTTTGAATGAAGCTAAAAAACCAATGCATATGATAAATTCTAAAATGCAGACTTTGATGGTGATGATGATGACAATGATGATCTTTTTTTAGGCAAAATTGGAGCAGGCCCACTAACAATGAGATTAACCGCTCAATGAACCCAAACAATAGCCAATGGTTTGGAAACGGCAATGTAAGGATGTGGCAAGATAATGCTCAGTATCTTAGTCAAATAAACCAAGACACAAAATCAAGATAATGGCGAGACAGCAATAGTACTAGTCAAGTCTCATCACAAGGCCCTGAAGAAGAGGAAGAGAAGATTCAGCATTCTTCAACATGGTTGGTCTCAAAATTCAGTAAAATTTGAAGAAACAAAATAAAGGCTAATCAAAAGGGTATATTGCGAAATGCAAGGTATCACTGGGATACACAGAATTTCATGACTCTTAACTATGTGCTACCAAATGAACAAATAGCAAGAGTTAAATATTAAGTCCTCCAGCATATACACCAGTGAGACAGTGGTGAATAAGGTAATGCTATCAAGGGTTAAGACTAACAGAATTTCGATAACTCTTAAGAAAAAAGAAATGCAAGCATTGCAGAAAATTCAAATATACAGCAAATAAGGCATATGAAGAACCAAACAAATAAAAATTGATGATGAGCCAAAGACAAACCAAAGATGCACATAGTGATTATGAGAAAAGAACTCCACTGAATGAAAAGTAGATTGCAATGAAAAAGGTTAATCAGAAACTTGAGTCTTAAGAGAGAGTTCAATAAAACCTTTAGTAATGAACAGTTAGCTCAGTACAAATATTAGGCATACAAATGAATTCTACTTGTTCAAAAGCAACATCACAAATCATAGGAAATCAAGAATCTAAAAACAAATCTGTAATCTCACTGAGTTAGACCTGGTGTCCACAAATCTAAAATAATGCAAGGTGAGAAACCAAAGATAACCCAGTCAAAATACTAGGGTGAAGCAAACTTATAAAAAGTCAAACTATACCATTAGTGGCTGAAAAGTGCAAATAGCAATCCAAATCCTAAGAATTAACAAGGTTGTACAACAGGAAAAAAAGGAAAGATATGACAACAAGCATCAACATTCTAGGCTTGGCATAAATGGAGAGAAGACCGCATCAAATGAGAGTGAGAAGGCCCTGATAAGACCTGGTTTATATAGGTACAAAAAATTGGAGACAAAACAAAGAGACAAGAAATGAAAAGGCTAATCAATCCACATGCCCATATAGAGAAAAGGGGGAAAGGTATTTCTAACAGAGTGGAATATTACTTGTAATACAAGTCTCTCCCACATGAACCATAGCGATGAATAACTGGTGCCATAACAGGAATAGGTGAACTTGGCATATATGTTCCTTCCTTAACAGGAATTGATTCATTTGCCTGATAATTACTGTCTTTCGATTCCTTGCCATCCATGTTTTGTACTAGCAGCCTTTCTTTTGTTAGCACATCTTCTTGCTGATGTTTGTGGCTCTGCAATAATGTGAGAAGGTCCAATGGATAAAAAGTAACAATGTCAAATGCAAGTTGCATTATAATTTTATCAATGAAAGAAGTGATGAATTCAATTTTTCCAGCTTTATTTCATCTCCCTTCTTATCAATAGATAAATATGTCTAAAAACAATTTAGGGATAGAACAGAAAGTATACTAAAAGCTAAGTATACTAAATAGTGATTCAAATTTCAGGGGAACGGAGGCCGAGATGGCTGAGATGTCTTGTAATGCCCTAAAAATAGTTCCACATCGGATAAAAAAAAATGTGTTATATGCTTATACTCAAATTCACCTGCTACCAATTAACTTTCACTCGAGTTTTTGGGCCATATGGTTTCGATCCGCTAATAGATTAATTGGACTAGCAGGTGAACTTGAGTTATAAGCATATAGCACATTTTTTTTTCCATCCGATGTAGGACTATTTTTGAGATATTACAATCTCCCTCCGTGTATAATGCGACGTCCTCGTCGCACGCTACAAGCTAGCCAAAATCTACCCCGAGCTAGGTCGTTGGTGCTGCAAGGATGGCTCCACACCATGATGGGACTCTACCACAATCCCATAAGTAGCCCTTTCCTCATGCTCACCAACTTTCACTTAAATTTTTGGGCCACGTGATTTCGACATACTAACAGGTTAATTAGACCAACAGGTGTACTTAGGGCATTACGAATGGTATCAGAGCCGATCCGAATGTGCGAAAGTTAGTGGGCATGAGGAAAGGGCTATCCATGGGACGATGGTAGATTCCCGCCATAGCGTCAAGCCACCCTTGCAACACCAACGACCTGGCTCGGAGTAGATTCCGGCTAACTTGTGGCGTGTGACGATGACATCGCATTATAAGGGAGGAAGATTGTAATACCCTAAGAATAGTCTCACATCGGATGGAAAAAAAATGTACTATGTGCTTATAACTCAAGTTCACCTGCTATCAATTAATTTCCACTCGAGCTTTTGTTCCATATAGTTTTGGCCTGCTAGCGAGTTAATTGGACCAGCAAATGAGCTTGGGGCGTTACATGTCTCATCCCAGAGAGATTTTGGGATTGATGTCGGCCATTCCGTCCTGTCTCAGCCATAATACATCATAGTGTCAATTTTAAATAAATCTAATTTATCATAAAGATATAACTTTTGACGTTCAAATATATTTAAAAATCAAATAAAACACTAAAGCTTCACAAATAATTTTTTTTTAAAAAAAATGTATCCTAAGCAAGTACTAGAATGCCTGACCGAGTTAGGGATTGAGACTGAATGAGACACAAGGTGTCTCATTCCGTAGAAAAGACGAGACACCTCTATCCCATGAGATTTAAAACCTTGATTTTAAAAATTGTTAAATATTTACGAATATTGAAAAATTGCTAAAATAGTTATGTAACTAAGGTGGTAATGCTAAAATTGATCGATTTAAGAAAAAATGTCATAATTATAAAAAGACGCTGCTTGTCATTACTAAGTAATGAAGACTAACAACCATGGATTGCTGAATCCATTCTGGGTGCGACTAGTGCGAATCGTGATGGTCCACCTAGTTCGGCCTAATTCAGGTTGGTTCGGGGTGTGAGATGTGGGCTCTTGTGAGCTCACTTATCATGATGAAACAACATAACACGATGTGGCCCTACAAAGCATCAAGCCAACAAAAACAATTACATTGAATACAATTAGGTCTTTCTTGATATACACTGACAAGACCACATAGAAGTATCATGCTCATGCAGTAAACTGCAGATAATAGAGCAAAATGAAAAACGCCATCACACAAACTTTCATGTAGAGAAATTAAGCAGACAGGTCATCCACCTAGCAAGAAAATCAATAGAAGGCACATAAACTTTCCTTGACAGAAATGAAATATATGAGGAATTGGGATACATGGAGCCAGTAACCATGCCATATGGTCATTTCTATTTGTTTCTAAGGAACTTCCAGATTGAACACAAATGGAGATGAGAAAAATCCGTGTGTGATAATAAGTCGATTTCCAAAGCATCACTTTGCAAGCAGATGCTATTTTGTCTTATAAAGGGGATAAGATAACGAAATGGAAGATTGAGTACATCATTTCCATGCATTAGCAACAAGGTCACAAAAAATTTACCTTGTGACATATTCTGTCTTTGTTGGCTTTCAAGCGATGATAAATGTGGGAATAATATACAGTCTGTGCTATCATAAACAAAGAAGTCGTTGTGTATAACTGCAAGTCAACAGGCACAGAGTGTTTCACCAAGACAAGAAAAGTTGATTTCACATATTAACAAACGACATCTAAGTTGTAATTCTCACCAATGCCACGTAAAATTGTGTTGGCAGCTGCAAAAAATAAATAATCAAAGTCAGAAAATTAAACCTGTTTGTATGAATCATCTACATCATAGAATGCTGTCACTTATTAAATTGTTACACAATTGGGTGCAAAACCTGCTCATATATTTGATTCATTAAGTTGATTCTAATAAAAGGGTTGCATGGGATATCTGGTGCTGAATACAAAGATAACATATTTCAGAATCTAACCTCAAGGTTGATGAAGATGTTGAGAACATAAAAAGATTGTTAGCAGAAGAGGAAAGACAGATCAAAACTTTGAATCTATAACGCAAAATTTAGGACATGTGAAATACCTCTTAGCTGAATTCCCTATAAATGTTACTGGATAGAAATTGCTATTTTACCTCACTAAATCAATATCACCAACCCAGTGAGTTTTTTTTAACCCTGTAGAGTTGGTTATCTGATTAACCATCATCTTACAGCATGTCTCAGCATTCAAACTCCAAAGACATGAATAATCATATTGCTCATCGTGCGTGTTAGTTTTGAGGGAGATGCAGGTAAGGACTGTCATGTAAGTTAAGTACAGTTGAAACAGAAATTGTTTAAAAGCTCAGTATCTTTCTAAGTTGACACTATCTGTCAAGCAAGAAGTAAATGTAGATATGTTGTGGCAAGATCAGTGGCATGGCTAAAAGTACATATTTTATCAAGCTCACTGGGGCAAATATGTGTCTGCACATGCATGTATATGCGTGTATATGTACAGATGCATGAATGCATGTATTGCTGAAAAGAATATCTACTCATCAGAAAAGCAACATCCTACGACACCAAAATTGGAATTGAAGTGGAAGGCATTACAAGCATGAATATGCAGAAACAACTATATCATTATAGCTCAGAGATTGAGGTTGCACAGAAGGGGAAATTAGGAGGATATGGAACAAGATTGTGGCCTGGGAAAACATTTATAGCCTTAATGCAGATATCTCCCTACCAACTGCATGCATATACAATATATGTATCAAGTGCAAGGGACACCAATGCTATTAGACTTACTAAGTGGTGGAAATGTGTGAGTTTCTTTTCTGAATTCACATTGGGAAAGGACTAGACTTACTAAGTAGTGGAAATGTGTGAGTTTCTTTTCTGAGTTCACATTGGGAAAGGATAAAGCAGCTGTAAGAAGTTAATAAGTGCATAATAACACAAATAGCTTATCATAATATATTGCATAAAACAAGGTACCCCAAACCATATCGAATCATCCGGTACAAGGCATACTAAACCATACCGATGCAAAACTAATATGGTTTACCTTGTCAAAATAGCCTTTTCAAAATGGTACAGAGCCCAAACCATCCTAAACTGCCTTATACCATACCAAACCTCAGCATGGGGCAGTTCATGAGTTAGAGCCTCTAGGTTCACCTGACCGATATATTGCTAGTTTAATATGGTATGCCCTATACCGTACCATACCGGTCCAATACCAAAATAGTAGTGATTCCTATTATGGCAAACCTTGGTATAAAAAAATAATATAGGAAAAATACTACCAAAACTTCAATGGAAAAAAAATTAACAGGAATATGAAAATGAAACTTACAGTATCGGGCTCTAGTAGACAACCCATAAGATTAAATAGATCCCTGCAGATGAATGAAAAAAAAAGGGAAAAAAATCCTTAAGGATTAGATCGGCAGCTAATTCCATGCATATTGTGTGCTGATTAAGCTTAAATGTCTGCAGAGTATCAAATAACTTAAATGCAGGCAGACAAAAAGGAATACCTTTCAGCTTTAGCATACATAAATAGGCATCCACATAGAATGATTCATTACTTTTCAAAATTATTTTTGCTAAACCCAAATAGTTTTTCTCCCCAAAAAGAAATAGAGGGATTAATGCATATTTCTTTAATCGTTAGGCAAGCAATGGAGAAAAGAAAGGAGTTTGCCTCAAGCAGAGGTGTCACAACCCAACCATGTAAGGATCAAAAGCAGCTGAACCAGCACATAAGGTTAGGGCTGGTTTGGCATACAGTTTGCATTTACATTTGCACTGCGTTTGAAAAGTAGTGTTGCATTTTGTTGGACAGAAGTATTAGCTACCATCTAGCATTTAGTCTAGTGCAATGTCAATATGTGTAAAAATTTTAAAAAAAATCTAAACGAGATAATTTTTTTTTATAAAAAAAAAAGACCTGAGAACTGCCAGCTTTTGGGACTCTATCTGTTTAGAGTTTGAGAAGAAGATGATCTTAAAAATTTATTAATAAAGGATAAATTAAAGGACACAATAGGATAACTTATGGCAAATGTTGGATTTTAACTGAAAATGGAAGTTTGAGGAAATTTGTTAATTGTACAGAAAGAAAACAATTCATGTCCCGCTTTGCATCTAGCAAAATGTTGGGTTTTCTCACTGTTAGCATCTGGCCTAATGGGATGCAATTTTAGCGTTGCATTGCTGTGGGATTTTTTGTCTCCAAACAGGTGGGCCATGATCGGGTTCCAAACACACCACAAACACAATGCAAGTGGAGACCAAAACAGCGCCTTAGTAGGCTGATCCATAAAAATAAAGTCAGGCCTGGCCAAGTTTGGTGTTACATCGGATCAGGTGAGAATAGTATTTATCAACCTGAAAAACATTCTTGCATCAGGTATGCATTTAAAAAAAAAAAAAAAAAAAAAGAAGAAGAAATGTGGCAGCAGTAGCAGACTGCCAGGACACCTCTCAGTACCAGTCCATACTGACACATGGTGGCTGCGAGTCAGTGTGCTAATATATCTTACAGTGAGTTACCAGCATGGGTAGTAGTGCCAGTATTTCAACCCTTGTGTAGACCAAAAATCAAAGGATTTAATCTTTAAACACTTTATCACAATGGATCCAAAATAATCATTTCTGATGTAAAGTTCGTGACCCTACCCTGCTCTTGAACCCTCTGCTGAGCTCAACCCTGCCTGATTTCAAACAATCACCATGTCTTTACTTCTAATCAGCAGCCCCTTCAAGGGCCTTAGCTTCCTTGCTTTCTCAGCTCAAATGACACCTACCGAGCCATAGTGTAGGTTTTTTAGTTGCATCCATGATCAAGTCCTGTAGCTTATCAGTGTCAGTTTATATGCCCCTTCACCCTATTGATATGCTTATTAGACATCAAGAACCCCTTTGTTTAGATCTTCTCTAGGTTCATAATTTTCTCTCATGCAACCATCTTGCATTGCCACCTTTCATCCAAGACTTGGCCAGGAAAGATTTTAGAGTAACCAATAATGAAGAGTTTATGTTAGAATTTTTTATGGTAGTTTTGTGATCTTTCATTGTTGAGCGTTAAATCCATCCTTTCATGATCCTAGTGGAAAAATTTTATTCAGTTATTGATAACATCAAAGGCTTTAATCTTTATTAGATGGTATTGTTGTGTCTTTATTTTTGATCAGTGATATGAATTAAAAAGGAAACCCACCCACTAAAGAATGGAACATCAACGAAGGGTCTGATGATTGGTTCCAATATAAAGAAATATTTAACTTAATTCCTTGCTTGGTCAAGAGTCAAGACATATCCACAAAACCACTTTCCTTGCCTATCACCAGTTAATGAATGTTTCTATCATTGATTGATTCAGTTTTTCCTCTTTGCTTACTATTAACTGAAGGGATTTGATTTGCTCATTGTTCATGAACTTCTTTTAAGATAATTTTATTGAAAGGATTTATGGTCGTCATGAACCTTCACCTCCTTAAAAGCTCGAATGTATTGCTCTGATGTGACCATCCTCAATTTCTTTCTGTTATATTCAACTATTATTCAAAACCAAACATGAAAATGAATAATAGTGATCTATATCAGTATTATAATAAAAACAAATATGGATGACTGATATATAAATTGGATTTCTACGTATTTACAAGTTACAACAATACAAATATAAGTAATGTCCGATAAATGTCTGTATGCATTTAAAGTGAACATGGATATGACTAACACCTTGTTTTTATCTGTATCAAGGTTTGAAATACGGATTGGTATGATACATACCTATTGATATGTACCAACCCCTCAACGGAAAAAGAGGCCACTGGTTCCGCCTAATTATAGTTGTCAAATAGCTTAGGCGATTGCCAACAATTAGATCACCACCCAAGCAACGGACTTTGTAAACATCATAGAAGCAATTTATACCTTTACATATTTTGGTAAATGATAAAAACCAGCATTGCTATAAACTCTTTATAATACATGACTCTAGGATAAATTGTGGAAATGAATAAATAAATTCTACTTAAAACTTGATAAAATTTCTCACAATTTTATAATTTGTAATAAAATTATAGAATACAACATCATTGTTGCCTAAGCTCAAATGATACGAATCATATCAATTACACAAGCATGATATTTCCCTTTTATATTGGAAACATTGATTTGTTATCACTATTGAAGACATACAAAAATAAAGTAAAATTTTATTTTTGAAACGTAATAGAAAAATAAAAATATAGCATTAAAATAATAGGATTTGAAATATAAAGGAGCAAATTTATCAAGATTTTTGTCTTTTGCTATTATATGAAGCAGAGCAAAAAAGGAAAAAAAATCAGAATTTACTCTTAGTAAGCTTTCCTTGACCTATCTTGCAACAGAAATTATTTAGCATCCTTCTTCTTCTAATTAACATTGTTGAAGAATATAAAAGGCAGAGCAAAATTTCAGAATATAAAAACAGGGAATTATGAAACAACAAACAAACAAAGAAATAGTTAGAAAGCAAACAAATACATTACCTAAAGCACAAATAATTGTAAAGCAGGAAAACCAAGCAGCAGTTCTCCGCCATAGGCTTTGGAATTTAACATCAAGGCAGAGGAAGAGGGGGAAGGGAGGATGGAATTTACCTCAACTGCCTCATTTGCCCTTCATACCGCCACCATCCAAGTTTCATGCTCCACTCAAGCAAAGGAGAGGAGAACAAAGATTGGGGAATGGATCCATGCTTTTTTCTTGGCCATAAATCAAGTGAGAGATGAGGATTAAGAGATGGGAGTCCAGAAAGTTTTTATTTGTTTTCTTTTGGCTCGACCAAGCAACAAAGGAATGGGCCACCTAGGCCACACCAGCTCATGCAAGTAGGTGCCAAGAAATGTAGGCCAAGGCCTGCTCAATAGGCTATCTAGGCAAGCCTCACCTAGGTGCTGGAGGCGTGGTTGAGCACCTAGGCACACACCTAGGTGGGGGCCATAACAACTTTGGGGCAAATTCCACCCCAACTGCTCAAACCAACACTAGGTCAAATGGTTTAGGGTTAGGTCACCTTGAATTGGGCCTCCAGCTATTGCTTGGGACTAAAATAGCCTCCTTGCAATCATTCTCCACCATTTGGAGGTGAGAACAAGGTCAGGAAGAATAGAAGACTATCCAGAGAGATGCCTTGCCACATCAAAGCCCAGTTTTTAGTCATCAGCTAGAAAATCATCCTAGCTAGATATATCATCTTCCTACTTCCTTCTTCCTTATTTACTCAAAAATTTGAGTGGGGACTTTTGTGTTTAATCAAAAAAATCATGGTGGCTTTTGCCAAATGAGGATTGAATGCTGTTTGATCAATGGATTCATGCAGTAGATCATAAATCTAGGATTAAAATCAATGAATTTTGAGCATTTGGTGGAACCACAAAATCTGGACAAAAAAGAGTTGTGCAAATCTGACAATAATCCAAAAATGCTCGCCAAGGCAGTTCTGGCTGCAATTATGGATACTCATCAATATCCCCTTTGTTGATAGGAACCTTGCACACTGTACCCACCTCCAGAGAGTATGCCACCATATCTACGTATTGTGGACCTTGATTCATATACATTAACCAAATTTGGATACAGGTTTTAGTTCGTAACCAAATGGACTGAATAAATGTGGAGGCCACCATTAATATACCAATACACATTAAAATCATACAATCCATGAATTAATTGGAATTACCCCTAAACAATAGGATCTCATACTAGAGTGGAACTAGTTAGAATCATTAGAACTAGACTAGATCCATATTTTTGATCACACAATCCCTACTAAGGTCATAAATCCCACTTGATCATGTTATAAACAAATTAAACCATGTGTGAGTCCCTATTCTACTATTTATTTGAATATATGTTTTCAAGTTTACTTATTTAACACTAATAAGGCTCAAGCACATAATATTGAAAACATATCAAGGATTTTAACTTTTAAAAAATAAAGAGCAAAAGAATTTTCAAATTTCATGAAGTTTAAAGCAAGAGGTCGATCTTCATAGGACCATCTTTTTTAATCTAGTTTATTTATACAATTTTTACCTAAAGGTTAATTGCACTAATATGTATGGAGTAATACATAAATATCTTAAATAATTAGACAAGATGTCTCATTAGAGGCCCTATACATGATTTTATATTAATGAAAACTGCTATAAATATTATATACTACTTATAAATATTCAAGTGGAAGGAATGATTTAATACATGTAAAAGGAAATAGGGGCATGGGTAGACCAAAAAGCACATAAAAGGAAATAAAAAAAAAAGACTTGAGGCCTTTATAATGAAAACCGTGCAGAATGGTGAAAAAGGATTCATGTAGCCAACCCAACTAATTTGGGATTAAGGCTTTATTGTTATAATGGTGGAAACTAGACTTTTTAAATGCAGAACTTATTATTCTTCATTTATCCACTTCACAATTGATGCTTGTGTTCAATTTTCACATTTCTATTAGATTTTTTAAAACTCAAAAGATTCTTATGATTCACATCATGATCGGACTTGAACCTCTCAACAATTTATTGTTAGTTCTAGTACTGAAGACATTACTATCCATATTTCTTTTTTCTTCAGCCATATAATATGCACATGTAAACATTGAGATGAGACATGATCCAATATAGATAACAAGTCATACAATTTTCCAAGCTAACTAGGACTAGTAATATCATTTCTAATCATTAACATCATCAAAACATTCAAGCCCATGACATTGTCTAATCATGTCATGCCATGACATTGGGCAAATACACTGGCATATTTCAATATGTAACATATAATAAGTAGTAGGACCCTCAAATCTAAGGACATTGTCTAATCATTGTCCTAACTTCATAATCGACGCATCTTAAGACAACCATGCATCTCATTCTATAAAAAAACCAGGATAGTCTCATTCCATGAGATTTAAAACCTTGGCCATCACTCCGAAAACCTAACATGTAGTAAGCAAATGTTTCCATATTCCTACCTCTGTTGCTGCTCTTGCCACTACCTTACTGTTATCAAAGCTAAAATTGAAATTCCGCTGCAGATTGGCCAAGGCATGCTAAGCATGCGACCAAAAGTTGCATCGCAAATAGTCATTGACTAGACACACTTTGGCCCAAACAAATGCCATGCCTAAGCTTGAACATGCAGCTGCGGACAAAACTTGCTCTATCGATGCCCAGCTTAGTTGTGGCTCTAGCTAAAAATTGTTCAGCTATAGAAAAGATCTTACATGCAATAATAAACATTATGCATCATCAACAAAAAACAATTACATCTTTTTTTTTTTTTTTGAATAATGATAGGCACTAAGTTAAAAACCATGTTCAGTAAGAAATTGAAAAAATTATGACATCACAAGGAACAGAACTGAAAATGAGTATGATATCAAGGTGCTGAACATAGTCATTACCCAACAATCCATGTCATCAGAAAAGCAATTGAAAGGCCTTCTGTGGATTTCGCTTTGTAATTTGTGATGATTTGAGGAACCTCAGCAACACCCCAACTGACAACACTGACCAGTCCAAGAGCAAAAGCCACACCTTCCTTTACGCTGCAAATGCGGTAGTTCATGTAGATTTGAGCCCACTGCCAACAATGCTGGCCTAAGGAGGAAGCAATGGGAGGAGTTCCACTTAGGAGATACATGACATACAATCACCTATTTGCAACCTGAAAATTAAATTCAGGAGAAGAATCATTTTCTTTTATGTTATTAATGTAGTTATACACCCCATCTAAAGAGGTCGAAGCATCCTTAACACTTAAAAAATTATATGTTGCATTTATGGGAAAGGCTCAACTGCATAGTATAGAAGATTGGAGGAATGTCAACACATTTAGAGATGTTCATAGTGTGTTTGGAAGACCTTAGAAATGTTATATTCAGCCATAGAAAGTATAAACCACACAATAATGATGTCCCAAAGTTGACAGATGAAGTAGAACACCAAGAAGTACTCCAAATTAAACTAGCACACTATGGCAGTAATATAAGTGTATCAATAATAAAATTTAAGCATAGTTAATGACACATCAAGATCCAAAAGGCATCAACAATCTTGGAATGGCAAGTTCAGGAAGTTTCAGTTTTATAAGAACTGAAATAACTGTCATGAATAATATGAACATTCCGTAAATGCAGATAGGCAATACCAAAAGAATCAATAAAACAACAAAATTTTCTTAAAAGGACTCAATAAATTCTGTTGTTCTTACAAATATAAAATCAACAGAAGAACCCATCGAAAGTTACATCTATGATTGCAATTCCTTAAGCTCCCAAACCATTCTTACCTAGCCATTGAGCTACAAATCCCTCAAGAACCCAAACCACAATACCTGAGAATCTTATTACTTTAATCAATAAAATCAAAATCATTCAAACGCAGCAAAGTATTTAGTTGTGATGGCCATAAAGTCTCTAAAGAACACTGAAACAGATGCATCATTTCCCAAAGAAACCCATAGGAAACTCCAAACCCTTGATAAAAAGAAGAAGGCCAAATTTCCTACGTTTGTAAACCATCATCACCTAGCAACATGGTTAGAAATCACCAAAGAAGCTCAGTACTGAAAGCTGATTTAATGCTAAATACATATAGCAATCAGTTGACACACTGAAAAGCACTTGGAACTAAAGGGGCTGTCTATAAGTTCCCCATAGAACCATGAAAAGAAACCAATAAGAAACTACAAAAAAAAAGAGGAAAAAAGAAAAAGAACATAAAAAAAAAGGGGGAAGGAAACTTCGGTTCAAAGGCCTCACAGTTCCAAGAAAACCACGAGCTGATGCCTGCAAACCAAATCTTAGTGATTTAAAAATAGAAAGGAGAACTTTTAACGAAAAGAAACTTTCCAAGATCAGTAGCAATATTCTCCAAAACAACCCGGTAATTCTCAAAATTGTTCCTATTTTTCTATTGGATAGATGTTGATCCAAAACTTTTCTTGAAAAAAATTTACATGCCGACGCGCAAATGTTTCAATTCCAGCTAATATCTGTCATTCCTGCGTCTCCCATTCTTGCTTCTTGATACGATCACATTAAACTATTTTCGTTTCCTAATTTTTTTCCAATAAAATTTAGTTATTCAAATCCATCCAAGCTTCCGGTTCCTCATTCCAGTCTCCATAATATTATAGAAATCCAAATAAATGGCTATGCCCAGAAGCAAACCTACAAGAATCTCCAAAACGTGGACATTATCGACTGAAATCTCCAATAAAAAATCGACAAAAACCAAAAGTAAAAGGAGCAATACCTGATTTCGGATCACTTAGCAAGACCCAAAGAACGCGTCCAAGAAAGCAGAGACCAAAGAAAGTCACGAAGATTTTGAAGGAGAGAACAAGGAAAAGAAAAATTAGATAAAGAGGCGGAGATTTATAGGGTTTTTCAACGGTTTTCCACGAGAGAAAAGAAGTTGGGCGATAAGCACGTGCGACTGTTGGGCTTTGGCGGGCAATTTGGAACGGCGCATTTCGGCAGCTGGCGATGGGTGCACGTGACGTGGTACCGAGCCGCCGCATGGAGAACCCTGAGAGAAGACCCCCGCCGCAATGGATCATCCAAGGGCACACATGGAAAGTGATCGTTATTATTTCCTGTAATAATTATATTATTTTCTTTCTTTTTTTATTTTATTGTGTTGGTGTATTATTAGGCTGTGATTGTATGCATCATTCTAGCCCTTGTCCAATATATTGGGAAGGTTGGTTAATATATAAAAAGTAAATCAATCTCATTTACTTTTGTCTTCATGGATCGTAAATATCTACCCCGCATTCATAATATAAAATTTCTAACTTAAATAGTAATGATTAATATTACGAGGAATGATTGTTTGAAGAAGAAGAGATAGATGAATTTTAACCTTTTTTTTATTATTAAATATTATGAATTAGAAATTTTTTTAATTTTAAATTTTTTTTAAATATATAAAATTCTTTTGATTCAGAGGATCTAATTATTCAAGAAATTTTTAATATCAATAAAGAAATTTTCTTTACATAATTATATTAAGCCTTTCTTGAATAATTAGGATTTAAACCTTATAAATATGTAATAGTTAAAATTCTTTTTAATTGAAAGATAATAAATATTCAACTTTTTTTTAATTCTATTTTGGGGCAAATAAGGATTTCCTATTGGTTCAGCTCTAGCTTCTCTTTTAATTCTTTTTTTTTTGAACTTTTTTAATATTTTATATCATAATTATTTTTGCTATTTATTATTCAATAATTGTTTGTTGATGTATTTTTAAGTTATAGTTGTATTCATAATTCTAGCTTGTGAGAAAGATTGCTTATAAATGAAAAAAAAAAACTAATCTACATTTTTTTCATGGTCTAATAAAATTTATCATGTACTCATCATATAAAAATTTACTCGATAAATAAAAATTTACAGCAATTCAAATCATAGAGGATCTATTATCAATGTCATAGAGGATCTTTGTTTTAAGATGGACTGATGAATGAATTTTCTAGGCTTCCTAAAATATCTCATTTTTTTAATCATTAAATATTATATTAAACATTCAAAATTCCTTTAATTCAAAGAAAGTAGATATTAATCTTTTTTTCCCATGTTATTTTTGGACACATGTGGAATGTAATTGCTTCATGCTAGTGTAGATTTTCACTATTTAGGTCATATATTAAGTTATAAACTATCCACCATTAATAGTGCAACACTGTATTTATGTATTTGGAAGATGAACAAATGGATGAATTTTCAAGGCTTTCTAAATATCTCATCTTTTTTATTATTATTATTAGATGCTATACTAAATATTTGAAATTACTTTAATTCAAAGAAAAAAAGTTTGTTCATTTTTCTTTTTTATTAATAGTCACAGAGTAAGCATTTGAGAATAATTTAGCTAAAGGAAGATTCATATTTCATAAAAAATTCATAAAAGTTAGCAATAATTCCACGAACAATTCAAATAAATAAAAATATATAATGATGAAAAGATAAAAAAAATTTAAAATTATTCAAATATTCATGAAAATAAAAGTATAAGTAAGAGTGATAAGACAAAGCAAAGGCAACCCTACTAATGACAAGAAATAGCGTCAAAAATTTTTAGCTTATAAAGACAGTTGAATTAGTCATGAACTATTCATAAATAAATTATAAATTGATCAAGGAAATCATGGATAACCAAATATTCTAGATTATTTGTTTCCCAAAAGTACATACTAGAACCACTAAGCGAAAATGGAAAATGAGAATAAATTAGATATTTTTAACGGAAAAAAAAGAGAATATTTTAACTAGGAATCATCATAATTTGAGGATTCATCTCCATATTAAAATTTTTCTCTAATTTTGGCACATAGGGAGATATTAAAATTTTTCTCTAATTTTGGCACATAGAGGGGATGCCATTTATACTGCTCCTGCTTTGATCTCTTTATTTACCTGTTCTATTTACTATTTTATCTTTTAGTTTTGATTGACGAGTGGTCTTGGACTCATGGTTGGAGGATGTTGTCTCATTATGAACAAGTGAAGAAATAATCCAGGTCCAAGGATTTCCATTTCTTACCTTTTTAATTGTATGGAAACATTTTCTCTAACTTAAGTATTTCCTTTTTCTCTCTGTTTGGCAATTGTTATATACCGAATCATTGGAGACCACATTGCAGCATTCAAGCACAAATCCTTGTTGGGAGTTTGTTAAAATTAGGCAGACAAAGAGCAGAAAAGTCAAGGCTAAGTTGTTGATCGAATTCTATGGTGGTTTCTCCATTGTTTCCATGTGCATTCAATCATGCTTTGTGTTCAATTATTCAGCATTTTGCATTAAAAGTTTTTTATATCATGGTATCCCATTCTAGTTCTACAAACAAACTAATCGATTTGTCTCATGTTCCAATCATATTTCAATTTTTATTATAGGATTCTTTGGTCTGATGCTTAAGGATTTGATAACATTTTGTATTCTTTTAATTAGATAAATGTTTGATCAGCCAGCCACCAACATGAGGCTCTCTTATTATTGCAAGGACTGACAACTAAAATCTTCTCCAGCTTTCTTAAGAATATTACATTAACTATTTTAATTACTGCAGCCTAGTAGATTAATATGAAAGCTCAGCTCATACTATTAAGTATTTAGTTTTACATCGATTATATATTGAAAAGATTTTGAATGTTTACAAGGGATCAAAAGACCTAAATAACATCTTTTTGATCGATCTTTTTTGGATAAGGTTCTGAGTTCTTATAAATGATGTTAGTGTGAACCTAGCTTATAACCCATATAAACGGTAGAAAACTGCAGAAGAAACTCTATGTATTTATAATTAGATGAGAATAATAGAGAAAGGATGTGAAATACTGATAAATGTTTAGTTCGACATCAGTTATGTACTGAAAAGATTTTAAGTATTTATAAAAAATAAAAAAAAATCCAAAACAATACTTAAGAGAGTAACTGCTTAACTTCTTTGTATTTGATGATGATAAGAGGCTGCAGGATAATAATTGAGATAAAAGAAATTATATATAGTCATGACCAATCTATCATGAAGCTTGAATTTTGCATCTAGTTCGCCAACTGACCCACAGCTCCATTAATAGCTGTGGAAAATTGTCTCTATTCCAGTATTTGTGGTTTTGGGAACCGTTCATATTCTTTCTTTTCTCTCTTATGCTGAATCATTCAAAAAGTCCAGGTTTCTGTCACTATGGACAGCTCAATGATGGTGGCCAATATATGATCACCTTAATGAGGCCCAAAAAAAAAATAAAAAATAAAAAAGAAGGTTCCCTGCTCAACTTTGATGAATCTTTCATTCTGTTGTCCTTTATAACTGCATTATATTAGTCAGTTAGCTTTTTTTTTTTTTTTTTTTTCCTCCTTTTCTTCTTCTTTTGGTAGGTAGGAAGCCTCGTTAGCTGTCATAGAAGCAAAGCATAAAATATTACAGCACAAGGATTGCACCATTGATGATTGACAACATGGACCAACATGGAAAACTATTTGTCACAGCTCATCATGTATATAACGGTCATTATTCCTAGGTTGTTGCACATGCATATAATGAATGTAATAGAGATGCCCTAGAAACTGTCCCAACAATCATTTTCTGAAACTGTTACAATATTTGGAAGCTTTGTCACGAATAGGCCATCCCAAGCAAATCACAGGTTTGGCTTTCATAAAAAAATTTGGCCATCAGTAGATATTCAAAATTTCGAAATAATATGGATTCACCAGAAGTTTGGAAAGAATTAATGTCACGCAAAAAAGAAAAAAGAAAGAAAGAAAGAAATCAGATGAAAATTCACAAAATAAAACATATAACATGTTGACCAAAAAAAAAAAGAATAATGTTATCAATATATTTGTACATCACTTCATACAGAAATAAGCACAAAACTATAAAAGCAATATATCAATAAATACTACTGGCAAGTCCAACAATATTAGATAGGCCTTGTAATCCATGATTTTTTTTTTCCTTGAAGAAACTGTGAATTATTCATAAAATATAAGCCATTGAAAAATTCATAATCAATATTTTGCGAAGAACAATTCAACCAAGAAAAAAAAATCATGTGCTATTCAAGAATTTTCAAAGCTATCAGGAATAAAAAACTATGAAATAAAGCCCCGAATAGGCACCTCAACTTCCACAAAAGAGCAAAAACTGCACCGAAGATCAGCGGAAACATTTCAAGATAGTCTGAGGCACTAATGCCACCAACCAAAGCTAGCTGTATGGTGACCATCACCAGCATTCCAGATACTGAAATTTGTGACACGAAAATTACCAAACATGTGATGGGAAAAATTCAAGCTTGTAAAAACACAAAACGGCTTGGAGTTTCAACACACTTTTCCAAAGCTTTCAATCTAATTAGGTGAATGGGGCTTGTCCCGATGGTCTTACCCTCGGATAGCGCATCTCCAAGTATTTGAATCTGCGTAGTTAAGGCACAAGGTTAGCCTTCGTCCCTTTCTCTGAAAGAAACAAAACCCCTGTTGAGTAAAATGATGCACAGTTACACAAGGAAACTAATGCTGTCAATCATCTACTAGCACGAACATATTACTCCTAACGTCTCCATTACTCAACATTGGCAAGCTAGTCACCACTGTCCAAGAGCCATCAGTTCATATATCAATATTAGTAGTGCTTAAAGTTTAAACATTAGATGAGGCAAAAGCTATCGGATACCAAATCATGAAACTCATATTACATTGGCTAAAATAGCACCGTTTAGCAAGTCTGGCTGCCAAAAAGCAAGGTTTCTGAAGGGCACTGCCCACATGCCTACCCACCCACAAACATGCTAGTGCGTACACACACATGCACACGCACACATGCACACCCAATTGCGCGTGCATGGCATGGCATACAAGTACACACATGCACACATATGCACCAACACACATGATTCCCTCAGATCTGGTTCTCAATGTTCCTTTGCTCTTAGTTTTTTAACGGGTGTCTATATCACAAATCATGTGTATGATCCACTGATCTTTTACTTGTTCATTGAAAATGTCGTACACAATGCTGAAACAAACCACCCATACAGCTTATGGTTATTTCAAGATGTTTTACATAAATGCTCCCAGGTCAGAGGCAGAGCCCGGAGACCCATCTGCACAGGCTGAAGAGTGATGTGGTTCCAAGATTTGAAAGTACTCTTTTACAGGAAAATTTTGAAATTTTGATCTCCTCAAACGGATACAACCCATGCTGAATGAAGATGTAGAGCAACATACCAAGGAATTAAAAGTAGCAACAGGCATGCCAACTGACATTCTACCATTGCAGATTAATCTTGGGTATCCAACTCCATAGTCTGGACCGAAGGAGCAGTCACAGTAGGGAATTTAAAAACAGGAGTGGAGCCATCTGATCTCTCCCGGATCTCCCTGTATTCTTGACAAATGGCGCACAAGTGGCAGAATATATGAGTGGTTAAATCACCACATGGTGCTTCCTGGAAACGATGATGAAAAAAATAAGACAAAAGGAATATCTCCAAATTGGTTTGATTAGGTTAATCTCTTTACTGTAACCATCTAGAATGACAGAAAAACATTAGCGGAATATCTCCAAAGAGTAAAAATTATATAAGATGACCATGCAAAGATGTTAAAAGCATAATTGCCAGTTCAGTAAACAAGTGAGAAAAACCATATAATAATAATTTGCATAATGGGGGAAATGGAAATGTTTATACCAAATATAGAAATTGTTCATATATCTGGAACAGGAAACAAGAAATGCCTTGAGTTTAACAAAATGTTGAAATATATATGTAATATCCTCCTCCAACAGAAAAAGGTCAAAAAAGAAAAACTTTCTCCACTTGTTGGCTATGTATTTTATTAAGGGGAAAAAAAAAAAAAACTTGCAAAGGGTGTGAACATTTTTTTTCTTCTTTTTGCATGGAGCCAGGTATGTAACTTCTTTTCTTAGGCGTGGGGTCTTTGTTGTCACTTCACAAGTATTTTAGTAGATAGTATATTATCTTTAATTAAACAGTTTAAGACCTATATGGCTTCTAATAATAGAAGAAAATTTGAGCAAAAGCCTTAGAATGATAACTCACTTCTAGAAAATTTAAAAAGGAATTTTCTTTTTTTAATGGGCAGTAAGATCAAAGAGCATTGGGGTAGTAATCAGGTCAGGTTGGATTAGATACAAAGTAGGTCAAAAACTTATCAACCCAAATCCAACTCGTCTATTGAACAAGTCAAAAATCCAAACCAGAACCAAACCTTTTTATTAGATAGGTAATCCAACCTGGCCCGCATAACTCATCTAATGAATAGGTTGAATCCAGTTACATGGATTGAGCAGGTCTTAAACAAGTTAAATGGGTTATAACTTAACCCAACTATTAAATAGGTCAGAACATATTAAACAAGACAACATTCTAAACCTAAACCCAGCTTGTTTAAAAAACAGGTTAGGTTGGGTTGACCTGCTTATGACCTGAATCCATTTATGACAAATCAAAACTTGCTTAAAGTAGGTTGGTTGCAGGTCAGATTTATGGTTCGTCATCTTGGTACCAAGGTGCATACTCATAAAATTCTGCCATAGCGTCAATATGCCCAATATGCCCCCCAATACCGACACTGGTATAGTATGGGTACAGTAATGTACGCCCGATACAGCAGCATACTGGTATAGTATACCTTGGGTGGGTCATAAACTGCCACCCATATGCATGGGAAAGAGAGAACGTAGAGCATGCATTCTTTCTCATAATAGGATTGATGATGCAAATTTTGCATTTCTTAAAATGTGTTTCGCACTTGTTTCCAAATTTGGTCTCCTAGGAAACAACTTTTGGAGTGTGAAATTCATTTCCCAGCATTTACATGACTAAAGTAATCAGACTAAAATTGTAGGGAGACATACAAAATAGTCAGCCTTTGACACGCGATGAGACTGTGACTTGATAATAGCAAGAAATCGGAATGAAAGTCCCTAGAAGATTTATTATACAAATATCATTTTAAAAATATCTCGAGGAAAACATGAAGCTTCAAGATATAAAGAGAAGAAAATAAGTTCATTACACTTTTCTTAAAGCTATCATTTATATCATGTTAGCATACAGAATTAATTTGCAAACAGTTTGACACACCAACATTCTGCTACTCGGACAAATTGTTGGGTAGTCTTTTCTATGATTGATAGACCAGTTTCCTATACTAGATATTTCTCCATCAAACTGACACACAATTAGTTGCAACATGTTAAGATGCGTCATGGCCTACCTAAGCTATTTATCAAATGTATGCAGAATATTGAAATGAAATAATTTGACAAGGGTGGGCCGCAGAAGTTGCATCCATATTGGTGAATAGGATCTATAGATTTTCCCACCATGTTAATTTGGTTATCATGATAATATAGGTCTGATAAAGTATATGTAGATTTTGAAGACTGGAAAATCCCCTTGAGCAATTTAGTATAGTAAGCTTGGTTTAGTTTGTTAATTTTTAAGCTTTAGATAATATATTGTTCAGCACACCTCTTCTTTCTAATTTGAAAATGTAAGTCTATAAGTTTTTAAGAGCAAGATTTTAAATCTCATGAGATGGGACTGTCCTATTTTTTCCGTGGAACAAGACGCACCACTGTGTCATCCCATCTTGACACTTGGGATAAGAAGTATCTCAAGACATGCCAATTGGGATGCCAGGATGATGGCAGGACAGTCCCATTTCGACACTTGGGATAGAAACCCATCCTGTTGTCCCATGGATTGCCCCATTGGGATATAAAACCCTGCATAAAGGTTTTTTTTGTAACAATAGTAATAGCTTTTTCTTTTCAAAGTTCTATACCCAACATTGCCAATAACAACCATTATAAGTTCACAACCACAAACATGTACAAACACAAAGACCACAAATTTCTTCTTTTCTTTTCCATTATTTATTTCTTTTCCTTTTTTTGTGTTCGGTGGGTCAAAGTACCAATCAACATTCCTTTTAGGACATAACAAAATTTAATTATTTTTCACAGGATTAATTTATATGAAAACAGAAGGGCCAACTTGGTGGGAATACTTGTCATTTGCTCGTGATGAACATTTCACTGCAGATTTCTGGAAGAATCTATCTGCAGAGACAGCACCACTAATGCATCATAGTATTTCAGGTGCCAGGAGACCACCATCTTCTAGTGTTCTTTCTCAAATATCATGAGCGATATTCTTGCAGGCTAACATAAGAAGTCCTCTTACGCCACCAAAAAAAGAAACTTTTAGCCTCTTACACCACTGATAAAAGAAACATTTAGAACCATCGGACTTGCAACTTTCAGTCATTTAGAACAGATATTTAAAACAAGCCAGATTCTAAAGTAAGAAATCAATCAAACAAAATAAAGTTACAATTTCTTTTAAAGAAATTGCATACCTCCAGGTTATACTTTGTCCGTAATGCTTTGCGATACCCACAAGCATAACATGCAACCATGGCTCCTGGAAATCCTGGCAGTATACCTCCCATAGAGAGACAACAGAAAAAATTGAGGAGTCCAAACAATATAAAGTGGGTCATGCATGAACCTGCTAGAGTTCCAGAACCCAAGAATTCTGCATTCTTTCCAAAGAGGAAGCATGGGCAAACAGTGCCCATACAACCTATTAAGAGAAAAGGAAATATATTAGAAGTTTCTTCCACACTTGCAAAGACACTTCTTTTGATAAGTTATGCAATTCAATGAAGAAGAGGAAATATTGTAACAAAATTAACAAATGACAATGTATATTAAGACATAGAGGGTACTGATAAAGATGAAACCATTAAAATGCATAAAAATGAGCAAATACAGAATGCTTATGAGTTAAACAAGTATGTATATTGATTCATATGCAGATGCACATACATTTACATGGAGGCACTGAACAAATACATTGAAATGATCATTATTTGGAAAGAAGATATTATGTTTGAGATTTATTTCATAAGTTTATAAATGACAAGCCAGAGATCAAATGCATTTAGACTATCATAATCAGACATGATAAAACAAGAGGAGCTCAAAGAAACAAATTGAAACATAATGGTTCTTGATAAGATGGTTAATGACTAAAAATTTTGCAAGGGTTAAGACAACTTCCAGGTCAGAACTCTAATTTTGCATTTGTAAATTATAACAAAGACCTTAACATATTTGTAATGACTTTCTTTGGATGGAAACAACAGATAGATAGTTTCAGTTACTAAAAAGAGACATTGCAATTAGGATCATTCATGGAGAATATATTAAATATTTAGATTCACATGAACATTCTCAAGCATTGATCCTTTAAACCTTCGAGCTAGCTACTTGTAAGGTCCATTAGGAATAGAGAGATGCCACTGAGGCTAGACTAAAAAACAATGTCACAATTATTAAATGTTTAAGGAAATTCTAAGCATATAATGAAGAGAAATAGAAGGAAGAAAGACAAAAATAATCCGGAAGGAACTGTGTTCTGTACATATTTTCACCTCTCTCTAGCATGTTCTATGATTCTATAGTTCCATCAATTTCTTTAAAGGGAAATATATAAAAAATATAAGGGAAGTTTATACTTATGGACTTCTTAAATATGGATAGGAGTTATGGGGACAAGTCCAAGAACATAGGATTTAGAATCAATGATGTGAATACATACTTTCACCATGCCTGCTGGGGCACCTGCCCCCTTGGCCCCAAATGTCTCCACCCTCGATGCACTTTTTTGACCAACTCTCCAACAACCACATTCATGAGCGAGGTGATAGCACTTATAATCAAACTTGTAATCATGAAACTCAAGCAAATGGAAATGGAGTTCAAATACCTCAGCTAGTTCTTATCTACCTAAAATAGTGAAGCTAGATTTCCTTAACTTTAATTGTAAGGAAGATGCCCACAAATTGAAATAACTTTAATTAAAATAGTGAACGAGATTTCCTAGAGCATATCTTGGAAGGAGCATCTAGAATATATCAAAATAACTTTTGCAATTTGAAGGATCCATAAATTGTTTGTCAAGGAAAGTACTTGTTTGGAGATACTTGGAACACATAATTGTTGTTGATCCATATAAGATTGTTTCCCTGTAGGAGTGGCCAATCAAAGGCTTATGTGGATTTTTGGGTTTGATCGGGCACTACAGAAACTTCATCCAAGATCATGCAAACTACAGGGTTCTTGCATTTCGCTTAAGTGAGGGCACAAGAACCTGTTTTGGTTTGATCAGTTTTGCAGAAGCCTTCTAGTATGGAAAAAATCATTTGGATCAAGTATTTGAGCCCTCGTGCAAGAAAAACACAATTGCATTTTTTATTCAAGCATTGCAAGGTGAAAATTTATCTTCATCTTTATACAAAAACAAATGTCAGCTTTAGCATTTGCAAAGCGAAGGCATTACTTTCTTGGGCATAAATTTATAGTGAAATTTGATCAAATAAGTTTGAAGCACCTTTGGAAGCACAAAATTACCATAACTCATGAAAAGTCACTTGCAAAATTTATTAGGCATGATTTCATAATTTTTAAAAAAGGCATAACTGCTGGTAGATGATCTTTCAAGAAGGGACAAGAAAGGAGAGGTTGCAGTCATATCAGCCACTAGGGAGAAGTAACAAGAAGGTAAGCTTTATTTTACAATCAAATTTATTTATTTATTGGACAATGCAATTTTAGTTCCTTTAATTATCAAAAAGATATGCTCTAGCACTCATGAACGTTATCACAAGACTTTGCAAAGGACAAGCTTGATTTTCTATCGGAAGGGCAAAACTATTATGGGATATAATTAGAAGCTGTGATATGTTTCAAAGATGGAAAAATGAACACTATAATCTAGCTGGACTTCCACAAACACTTCTTTTCTAGGAAACGTATGGACTGATATTTCAGAGGATTTGATTGGACTGCCTCATTCCAGAGGGAGACTTTTTATGGTTGTTGAAAGCTTTTCAAAGCTTGCTCACTTTATCCCCAGATCTCACCTATGTAGGGCTGCAACTTAGCTCAAATACTTTTTTTTCCAAAGCAATAAAAGAAATAAAACCAAGCAACAGAGAAGCAACTTCTAAAGATTAGTAACAAAGTGAACTAAGACAATCCTTCTAAAGTGTTAACCACAACCACATAATAGCTACTTCAGCTCAATCAAAAACATTTCAAGAAAATATTTTCAAGGTTAAAACTAGACTATGTTAGAGGGGGTGAGCCACCTAAGTAAATTATTTACATTACTGCTCAAGCAATGGGCTTGCCAACATTCACTTCACAAGAAAATCAGAGCAAGGTATTAAATCTCGTAGGACAGAGGTGTTCCAGTTTTTTCATGGAACGAGATGCCCCACGTCTCATCCTGTCTTAGTCCCTGACACAATCACGCATCTCAATACTTGTTTAGGATTTCTTAAAAAAATTTATTTGTGAAGTTTTAGCATTTTATTGATTTTTAAACATATTTCAACTTCAAAAGTTATATCTTTATAATAAATTAGATTTATTTAAAATTGACACTATAGTGTATTATGATCAAGACAGGACAAGACGGAATGACCGAGATCGGTATCAGAATCTCTTTGAAACAAGAGGTTTCGGACTCTGTCCCATCGAGATTTGAATCACTAGATCGGAGTATCAGAGCCAGTATACAATTCATATTTGATAATCCATAATGCATAATAACAAATAGTCTTTTACAATGTCATAGTATTAGAAAATATTTTACAATATCGAAACATATACACAAACAACATTATTCCCCAAATTTCAACATGAGCATATGCATAAATGTGTAATGTAATATGCATGCATCTAATATGAGCTTAGAACTATGAAATAAGTACGTATCAAGCAAGGTTTTAAAAGCCAAAGCCATTGGGCATGCCATCACAGTACATTATGCACCCAAACAGGATTAAAAATAATTTTTACTAAAATGCTTTAAGCAAAAATATTTTAAAAGGGTTAAATAAGTGCAATTCTGATGCATGCCATGCATTGGTATTGGCATGCTATGATATGAGCCAACTAACACACTTGGCACCTAAATCCTTGGAATTAAGTTGTAACTTCAGATAGTACATGATTTAACTCTACCCATCCCATCAAAATTTTCTAAAAAGATGACTATAAAAAATAAAAAATAAATGTTATAACCTTTCGGTCTTATCCAAAATTAAATAGGAACAACAGCCATTCTTGTTTTCTTTAGAACTCATCCTTTCCAAGCGGAATGGTGTGGCATGCCTTGCAAGATAAAAAGGTCACAAGAGATCAGAGAAGGCACAGAAAGAAAGAAAACTTAATGGACTGTAGAACTGTGACATGGAGCTCTTGCAGGTAGAGAACATGCCTGAGTTCAACTTGCACTGCAAGATCAAACAAGCCTTTCTCTACCTTAAAGATTTTGGGGTTCAGTTCTGTTAGAATTAAAAATATGTATTGCTAAACTAAGCTACAAGAGTTAACAAGACATTTGAGGGATGAATAAAGATAATTTGTAGCAAATAATCATGTTACTAGAACCCATGATTAAATGTAGGCAGTAAAGAATCAGCCCCACACATGAAACAGCCTTCAAATTGCCAATAGAATCAACACTGAAAGGAGTAAAGGATCAGCCCTGCACATGAAAGGGATAGCTCTTAAAATTATCGAACTTGCTTACTATCCACAACACGGAAAACGGAGTAGGCAGGGTATTTATAGGTCCTTGGGATCCTTATAATGAATAGGACGTGGAATCTCCTAGAACTCAACTCAAACTTGAGATTTCATAAATTACAGTCAAGGAAAGTTAACATGATAGCTAAAACTTTCCAGGATATGTTCCAGTCAACCTAACACTGATTGGGCAATGTCAAATGTACCCAACACACACACACACACACAGAGAGAGAGAGAGAGGTCTGACAGAACTCTGCTCCAACTCAACATTGTTTGCTCAGCCTTGTTAACATGAGGCCAGCAGGAAATTTGGATGGTAGCAGGCAGCATTGCCAAGGCTATTGGCACGGATACCATGCACCTATGCATCTTCAAGCATTTGACACTTCAACCTCCAAAATTTTTCACATGACAGCATTTTTATACAACAAAGCTACATAACAATAAGAATTAATAAGCATGTCAAAGTATGCTGACAACTAATGCTGACTAGTGTCATTTTTTTTGTAAAAAGAACACTTAATTCATGCTATAATAACATTAAAGGAAAAGAAAGAAAATATTTAAACAAAGTTAAAGAGTATGTACAATTTAGGACTACATCAATTGCAATAACATATTTTTTGATCGGAAACTCCAAAAACATGTGCCCAGTACCAACACACACATGTAAGCAGGACACTCATTTTTATGGAGTTTTGTAGTGCTTTGCCATGCAATGCCATGTTAGAGTGTCCCCTCATGTTGGTGCTCTAGTATTCCAGACCCAAAAACTGAATAATCCATGCAACATAGGTTCCAAGGATACGTTTGATAGATCTGACCATAAAATTAGGGCACCAAATGGCTAATTCAGCCTGGCTCTAACTCTCAACCCAATGATACATTGTCTGCCAGTCAGGTGCATTGAAGTGGTCCGACAGGAATTTTCTGTCAGAATGTTGACATGAAGTTTCAACCATCGAAGGGTGATTTGCTTTATCCCATAGAGTTCAAGCTTTTTTATCCCCTAATTGATGTTGGCATGGTTATGAAGGCAAAGGTGACTCCCTTGCACAATAGCTACTCTCTAGGAGATTTTGACTCTGATCTTGTGCAAAAGCTGTGGTTTTCAGCTTTGTACACCCTCAAACTCCTTATAAAGCAAAAGAACCATCTTTCCATGCAGATCAATTTAGTATGGTACATATGCTCTTGTAAAAGGTAGATACATTTCAATCAAATAACAATGGTTGCCACAGAATGAGGTGGCACATGTTCATCAATAGGATGTGACAACATTTTTCATCCTTATCCTCCACACCATGCAAAAAATCACAAGGCATCTTTTTGTTGACTGCAATAATTTGAATACCCATCAAAACTAATCTATACGGCTTATGTTGCTTAATAGTCTCCAATTGAAGCATGTCAACCAGCCCATTAATGTTATATTCCTGCAAGTACCAATAACAATAATGGCATTGATCATTTTGCCATTGCAAATAATGTGGCAACAGAAGATCTTCTTCTTCTAGCCTTCTCCTTTTCCTTTGACGCTGCGAGTACCTGTTGAATAACAAGGAAATTCTAGCCAGTCTCCTGTTGTTCAGTCACATCGTTTGCCTGGCTCCTTATGTCTAGTGTCCCCTAAGTAGCCAAGCAGCAATAATTATGCAGATGGTGGCAACATGTCCATACCACTAACATTCAAGTCATCAAATAACAAATTTCAGTGCAATAGGAGGCACTATGGTCTTTTCTTTCTTAGCATTGATCAGATACAATAGTCCAATTCAATGTTACTTGCACAAGTGATAGGGGTGTCAAGTGTCCAAGTGTCCAAAAGAATCCAACACGTGGCTCTTTTAAAAATTGGACACAGTGACACGTCATTATTTTAGTTTATGCACTTGTAAATATATTTCAGTGTCATATGTAATGAAAAATGAACTAGACTTACAATCCTTAAATTCATAAAATTTGATTAAAAAAAGTTACTAATTCTTATGCTAGAGTTAAAGAAAACTTTCATGCCAAAAGTAGACACACAATGATGGCATCAAAATTTGATTGTCCACAGTGCCCAAGTGTCCAACATGTCAGAAACCCAAAATTTGGAATGTCCAGGAAATACTGTTGAAATCAGAGTGCTCGATACCCCTCAAACTAGTTATATGGCATCAGAATCAAAGATTTGGCCCCTCTAATTCTGAGCAGGTCTAGCTTTGTTGGCATAGCATGGATTCAATTTGGCGCATTGAATTAATTAAGATGCAAAATAGGACACCTAGAACAGGTCTCGAATAAGCATTTTGCAAGAAACCACTATTCTAATACCAACACAAAAGATGTATTTCTCAATTTGATCTAATCAATTTACAGAACATTACTCAAAAGTGGAAGCATATGCAGGACTCATAGGTTCCAGGACCCTTTATAATCAATAAGACTCATGGGCAAGGTTTTACCATGGGATGGTAGTGTTCTGATTTCTCTATGAAATAGGAGACCCTACTGTCCTACCCTATCTCAATAGCTATCACAGTAGTATTCCAATACCCTCGAGTTTCATCCCTTCAATTTATCTTTATTTCATTTATTTACTTTCTTTCTTTCTTTCCTTTCTTCCTTCTTTCATTTCTTTCTTTTCTTTTTCTTCTTTATTTCCCTTCTTACTTCTTTCTTGCTTTCCTTCCTCCTTCCTTTTATTCTTTCATTTTTCTTCCTCTTTCCTTCCTTTCTTTTTTTTCCATCTTTCCATTCTTTGTTTCCTCTTTCTTCTTCATTTCGTGCAGAGTTGGGTTCCGGTGTCCTACACCTATCTTGGTCCTATTTTCCTACAGCAATAGGATGGGATGGCCAGGATGCCTCCCTTACGGGATGGATAGGATGCCTCCCTTCTTGCCGGGACTTAAAACATTACTTATGGGCGATGCAGGTAGACACATGGGAACTCTAATATGCAATGTGATGCACAAATAATGAAATCTTAAACTCTATATGATGCAAGACCCTTACCCTAATGCAATATGACAGTAATTCAGCCATCCAAAACTCAATACCGAAACTAATATGTTCAAAGGATAAGTCAGAAACTATCCTGCATGCAAACATGATGCATGAAATTCATGCAATATCTGCAATTGCTAGCAATAAACTTTCTATGCTGGCTTAATTGCAATAAACATACAAAATTCTGCAAGAAGAAGTAATGTCTAAAGTTACAAAAGAGTAGTTGATGGTTCAAGCCCGTTGTTCATTTCACTAAGCATGAATTCGATGCAAGCATGTTTTGTTCCTCACTAATGGATCATGTGAGTTGCCAAAGAGTTATATTCTTCCACATGCTGATTCAAGAGGATGTTGCTGTCTCCAAGGTCCTCCAGAAACTGATCTGAAGGGCCATGCAATAGAAAACTAAATGAAAATTTTCATATATACTAAAAGCAACAGATCTGAAAATTGTGAAACTCAAAGAGATCAAACAGACTATAAAGTGATTGAATAGGGCTGGATGGATTTCTAGAAGTTTAACAGCAGAAAGATTGGGTTGCTAAGGTTCCAGAAAATGGAAAGATGCTTAGTGGAACAGCAAACCTGACATGCCTTATGGGGACAGTGATGCTGGATTGTAATAAAGAAGGTTCTCATGCTTGAGATGGCTGCTGTATTGGGATCACAGTAAGGTCTGTTGTATGAATGTTTTAGGCTGTGGGAGAGTAATAATAAAATGATATAAAAGCAGAGGACTGAAGATGCAGAAAAGCAACAAAGAAAAAGACAGAGGAGAAAGAAACTTATTAGAAATGGGTGCAGAAGCAGACTCAAGTGCAGGTGAGAGAAAACAAGTCTTCTTTTTTTTTAATCTGCAGGTCCAAGGACTAGTTTCTGTGGAGATTTCAAAGTGGAAGCAGCAACCTAAGTGGAAATTACTGCTATAACATACATTGGGCAATCTTATGCTGAATGGATCACATCAGATGGATATGATGCCATGATGGAGGCATCAGTTCTGATTTTCATTCTAATTAGGACTAGTTTGCTAATGTCAACCTAACTATAGTATCTACTGATTTTTGGATGTGTCAAATGGTTCAAACAATGATCAATCCATCTGACAGCTGATTAAATCTGCTCAGATTAGGAGGGCTATGCCGATGTCACTCTGATGCTATCCATCCAAGTATCCAAGTGGAGAAAAGTATATGTCTAATAAGAAATTTCATGCAACATGTTTTGATTAATGAGTTGACACAATCTTTGGCCTATTAAAGTTGTGTTGTGAGTTTATATTGGTACGGACCTTGAGGCAAGTGCAGCTCCATAACTAGGTAGTTTCTACGTCTAGTAATGATTTGGCCATGATATCATAGGGGCTATGATATTTGATAATCTCTAATCACTAATAGCCTTTATTACCATGATTTTAATTATTTGATGGATTATTGCAATTTTGTTTTCATTAGTTCTACCCATAATTGTAATCTTACACAATATATGAAATGAAAACGTAGGGTAGTCAATAGGCTCTACAAGATCAATGTTTCCAAATTCTGCATTACTGAAGGAAGATTAGTTGACAGGTTTATATAGAATCAGTTCTTTTCTCATTTTTTCCCATATGAATTACTATCTTTTGTTATAAAAAAAAAAAGGGCATGACAGATCGTTCTAGATCATGAAATTGAATCTAAAATAAACGCAGGACCATCTCCCTAGATACATAGACAATGTAAAAGATGTGAAGAAAAGATCTTCCAGTCCATTTGCATCCTATGTAATATGTCAATGCATGCATAGATAGCAACCAGTCTAAAAGCCCCCACAGAATGTCAAAACTAGGACCTTAATATTCACCAAAATTCTATTTAGGCAAAAAATGAAGGACATATTACATAATTAAATTGCACCTTTCACTTTTCCTTGTGAAAATCAAGGGGTCACAGGGCAGAAAGAAGCGTACAGCTCTGCATATCATCACAGCAAGCACAGATTCCAGAAGACCACTGCCTGGCATCCTGACTGATTGGACGATAAGAAAGGTGACTATCATCCGCAGTAGCACTTTCAGCTTCAGCTTCTGACTGATTTAGAGGAATATATGGAGGTGGGACATAGGTGCCTTGCCCTGTCATTTTCTCTGAAAGGGAACCCACATATCATTTCTCAACTGATAACATCTAGGCTACAGTTACTTTAATTTAGCTGAAATCAAATAATAAAGGAATCATCTGCAGCTTCAAAGACTAATCAAAATGTAAATCTGACACTGAAACATGTCAAATCTATCCCAGAACCATCTCGAAACACTTACCAAACAATATCATGTAATTATCACATTGTTACTCATATTCAAAAGATAAACTCTAGCTGCTTTCAAAGTAATACTCAATAATAAAACCCTGGAATATTTGCACAAAAAATAATCAAGTAGGATAAAAGCCTGATGCAGTCAAGTTCATCTCTAGAATTAGACAAGACCAGGGTTGCAACCAGATAGCTGCACCAGATGTCAAGTAATCATACAAAATTAAAAACATCATCAATCTGAATGGCAAAGATATCCATGTTCAGAAATTTACTGGGTAGTTGCAACACAAACAGCTAATTACAAGGCACACTGCAGTACCACAGTCCCCTCTCTAGGCATCATTGTGTTCTTGATAACAAGTTAATTTTTGAAAGCAATACACAGACTTGTCATGAAATTCATGCAAGATTCGAACCAATCAAAACAATGCAACAAATGTTTGCCCTAGCACAAAGAAAAATCATCAACTGACTACCATGTGACCAATATAGAAAGCACATCGCAACAAAATGAGTATAAAATCCAACTCAAGAGACATAAGATGTCTTTTAGAAATTAAATATGACTATAAAGGAAAAAAAAAAAAAAAATCCTAGAATTACAATGAGAGCAGGTATACAATTACAATGAAGAGAAAGAAGATCAGTTTTACAATTTAAACATTATATTCGATCCCGAAGAACTTATACTATTTTAAGCCAATTCCCCGATTTGATTTGAAATTCTTTATGCATTGAATTGTAGAATGGCATCTGAAAACAAAATACCAATATTCTACCTCGACAGCTATTAAATTTTCAAAACTATGACCACAAAAAAACGCCCAAATTTGCAAGAAACGATAAGGGAAAGAAAATAATACCTGAAAACAGAGGAGTAAAACCCCTAATCAAGACGATTTTCTCTTCCCTTTAATCCGGTGCTCTGATAAAAAAAATAAATGTCCGAAAAAAAAAAAGAAATCTGGGAAAAAAGGATCGGATTTTCTCAGTCGAAGAATTTAAACCTTTTTAGAGGGTTTTTTTTTTTTTTTTAACTCTCGTCGGCCTCGAAGCGAAGGGGAGGACGAGTGGAGCGCTGTGGAAATGGGAACGCGGGGGCCACAATATGTAGCGTGCGCGACATACAATGCTCCGCAGGAACAACTTGGTTAAAGTTCACCTCTTCTACTTGGCTCCTGATGGCAAGCCTAAATTAATTTGGACTAGGTTTAGGTTTAATATAAGGGCTCAAAAAAATTTCGGATCAGGCTTGAATTTTTACTTAATCTAACTTACGCCTGAAGCATGAACCCTTAATTAGATCTGAATCTAACCTAAATATAATCTTAAAACCTAAAAATATAATGGGCTTTCTTAATTTATATTAAATTTTCTATTAGTTGTGTGGGAATAGTTCTTTATATCATGATAAGTTTTTTAAAGCAATTAGATATAATTATTTTAAATATTGATCATTTTTGTGTAAATATTTTAAAACTAAAAATTGACTTTGTTGTTTCAATTTTTGGTTTAAATGGATTGCGTGGATCCATCCGATTAGATTTCGGGTAGGCTTGGGCTTGGGCCTAAGCCAGGCATGGGCCTAATTTTTGATAAAAATTTCGGGTTCAAGCCTAGTTGGAAGCCCTAAAAAAGATTTTGAATCGGGATCAAGCTAGGGCATGGCTTGATCCAACCCGACCCACTTCCAACCCTACTGATGGGCCCAAGGGCAAGGCCCAAGCCACTAATGATTTTCTCCATGGCAAGGCTCCCCTCTATTACAAAACAAGTTGAGCTCGAAAAACTTTTAAAGCGACTTATAAATAAGCTTAGGGCTAAATAAAATCAGCTTGTAATGGATAATGTAAAGCTTGACTTCACTCAAGAAAATCCTAGCTCTTCGTTTGGAACATAAGTCACTGGAGAATTTATTTGCAAATAAAAAAAATTCTATGATAGAGTTCATCTATAAATAAATCCTAATATTTGATTTACTATACATAACATTGCAAAATTAAAATTAATTCTTATATTTGAAACAAATAAAAATTAAATTTAATATTTTATTTTCTTAAATTATCTCTATTTAATAATTAGTTAGAGAATGAATGTCTTTTCTTTCTATTTAAATTTTAACTTTTATAACTAAAACTTTTTAGCTTTAGAAATTAAATTATAATTATCATTTTTCTTTTTTTTTTCTACTCGTTGTTGAGCATTTATGGGTTCTTTGCATTTTGTGGATTAAAGAATTAAAATAATTTATGAAGCTTTTTTAAAAAAACCTGTAGAATTACCCCATGCACCACCACTTAGAAGGCTTCTTAAATGGTACCTCACTCTTGCTATCTTTTCTCAACCAAATCGTGATACCATGCTAGGTTTTGATAAGGGCTTCAAGGCTTTCAATTAAGGGCTGAGTATTACTCAATTTTTTCCTTTTCTATTGCTCTAAGTAGGGTTGATACCAAAAAGAATCATTAGATGGGAAGAGGGAGAAAAATGTCTTTCAACCAATTAGAATGGATTATTTTTGGACAGATGGCGAGTGTGTAGCATATAAAACTGCATGCTAGTGTATATTTAGTGCTATTCTGTATTCTCTTATGCATGAGCTTTGCTTGAAGACATTTAAAATTGACTTGAATAATTTTGATTGGAAAATGATGTGATTTTAATCAAGAACACTTGCACATAATCAAACTCACTTTGACTTTTCCTCTCCCCAGCTCCCTGGATGGCAGCAATGTGACCTATGACCTTGGGCATCATATTTTAAAGAGAGATAGTTTCCTCTTATCTTTTTCATAATTTGGTTCTTAGTTATCAAAAAATATAACTAAAAACGAAAGACAACAGTATCAAAACCTATAAAATCAACATTATAATCTATAAAAACATAGCACAAAATAGTGTGAAAGATAAGTTATTATAATCCAAAATGACATTCATTCAAGATAAATCATTATAATCCAAAATAGTAGCACATCACTAACGAAGAACTATCAAAGTTCTTGAGTGCTTCAAAATATAATCCAAAATGACATCAAAACCTTAACTACTATCAAACAAAATGGTGTTACAAATCTAAACAAATATTCAAAATAAGTTATCATAAAAGTTCAAGATATTTAGTTCATATTGCCCACCTATGTTTCAAGATATTTAGTTCGTATTACCCATCTATGTAACAAAACTATTAGCCTTCCATAATACTCATCTTCTTTCTCTGAACAAGCTAGCTTGATATATCATCATCACATGCAAAAAATCTCTCAACAAAATACTCATTGTCCTTGAGAAAGTTGAGTGACTCCATAACCTCCTATTTGTCTAATCCTTTTTTTTTTTTTTCAATTCTTGAGTAATTTCTCTTGCAGTGTAGATATGTTGACTAGTAGTTAATCTCCTTTATTGAAAAAATAACTTCTTTAATCTCATTTGCAACCACATTAGACATAAACTTCTCCTATTTGATTCCTTTGGATGGTGCTCTTGATTTGGAGGAAGTTAATGAAACATCCTCTTGGGTCATTGATGAAATTAGAGCAAATTCGATTATTGACCCTGCATTGATTTTGATGATCACAAAACAATTAAGTAGGTTACTGATGATTTTAGTATAGATCAATGTCACTTGCAGGTATACAAGAGTCATCAAGAATATCTAAACGGATTGCAAACGTCAAAATCAGTATGTAGTTCAAGAGAGAGAATCCCAGTATTTGAGAAGAAGGACTCAAGGTCAGATTAAGTAAAACTCAGATCTTTGACAAAATTACCAAGTGTAGAAAGTTCAAGATTCAATGGTTTTCCAAGTTCGTGGAGCAATTTTTCAAATTTTGGAGACTTTGGTCAACTCCCACGGCAACTTGGAATGGAAGAATGAAGCCTTAGCCGACCAACATGTGAGTTATCAAGTCAAAAATGTGTCACAGAAGTTTTTACAAAGGAAAATTATGTGTTAGTTGGCTCTAGAGCCGACTACTGTGACCACACAGTGGTCTGGCACAAGGTAGTCGGCTCTAGAGCCGACTACTATGGGACTTACAGTGGGTTTACCCATGTTAGTCGGCTCTAGAGCCGACTACTGTGGTGTTAGTTAGCTCTAGAGCCGACTAACTCAGCTTGGGATGGAAAAAATCCTAAGTTAGTTGGCTCTGGAGCCGACTAACGCCCTAGGAACTTGCCCAACGGCTAGTTCTGACATTCCAACATTCGGAAACGGCCATTCCAATGGTCCAATCCCTTAACTAACTATAAATACAAGTTAATAGGATGGATTAGAAAGAAGTGAAGTGGATTTTTGAAGGATTATAAGTGTGAAAAAGAGAGATTTATCAAGCCAAATCCAAAGAAAATTCAGCCTGCTTCAGTTTTCAAAAATCACTGTAGCTGAAGTTTGAAAATCCATTGAAGCCCATTCAAAGCTCCCACCAACCACTCCTGAAGCTTCATCAAGTGCTCTTAACTCAAAGCATTCAAAGAAGAGAAGCTCATTCAAGGAAAAAAAGCTTCAAATCTGTAAAGTGCTCTTTATTATATTTATTTGCTCATTAAGAAGCTATTCTTGCTGAGATTATTTCTTATTGTATCTTATTGAGTTTCAACTTGGTTGAAACTTGTGAGGGGTGTGCCAAACCCTTAATTGGTGGTTGTAAAGGCTCCCTTGTGCCTAAAAACAAGAAGCTAGCTAAGTAAGTTAGGTTGTAATCGTTGGAGAACGATTAGTGGTGAAAATTCCTAAGGATTCTTGGGGAGTAGATGTAGGTGCAAGGGTTAGCACCGAACCACTACAAACCTTTGTGTTTGTGTGTGCCTTCCACTGTTCTTGCTGTGTGTTTCAATTTTGTCACTGCACTTACACTCACACCTATATCTTTGCAAGCATTGCACATCATTGTTTAAAATTATAAAAGGAACCCAATTCACCCCCCCTCTTGGGTTGCTTAGCTGGGCAACAAGTGGTATCAGAGCATTGGTTCTCTTGCTTGCATTTGTCTTAACCGACAAAGAGGCCAAGATCTATGGCAGCCCAAATGAGTTCCTTGTTGACTGAGGGACAGTCCACAAACAGACCACCCTTATTCAATGGCACAAATTACACTTATTGAAAGGCTAGGATGAAAATTTTCATTCAAGCACTTGATTATGATCTATGGAGTATCATTGTCAATGGCCCTCACATACCCATTCTTAGAACAAATGGTCTTGAAATACCCAAACCGGAAGCGGATTGGGATGAGCATGATAAGAAAATGGCTCAGCTGAATGCTAAAGCCATGAATGTTTTATATTGTTCACTTGATGCAAATGAATTTAATAGAATTTCTACTTGTATTTCTGCCAAAGAAATTTGGGATAGACTTGAGGTCACCCATGAAGGCACAAATCAAGTGAAAGAATCCAAAATCAACATGCTTGTACATAGATATGAATTGTTTAAAATGGAACCAAATGAATGCATTGCTGATATGTTCACTAGATTTACTGATATTGTGAATGGCCTTAAAAGCCTTGGAAAGTCTTATATTAACAGTGATCTAGTAAGAAAAATTTTGAGATCTTTGCCTAGGTCATGGGAAGCCAAGATGACTATAATTCAAGAGGTAAAAGACCTCAACATCCTTTCTCTAGAAGAGCTCATGGGATCACTAATGACCCATAAAATTCAAGCCAAACAATATCTTGATGAGGAGTCCAAGAAGAGAAGAACCATGGCCTTAAAGTATTCAGATCAAAAGGATGAATGTGATGAATCTTCAGAAGAGAGTGAAGGGGATGATGAGCTTGCTCTCATCACAAGACAATTTAGAAGATTCATGAGGAAGAAGAAACAAGGAGTGAAGAGAAGGCCACTGTTGAAAGGAGACTTCAGCAAAGAAAAGGATAAGGAGCAGCGTCTCACATGCTATGAATGGAAGAAGCCTGGACATTTCAAGGCTGACGATTCACAATTAAAGAAAGGTCCCAAAAAGGCTAAGAAGAAAGCATTAATGGCAACTTGGAGTGATAGTGATGACACAAATTCAGAGGATGAGAAACAAAAAACAGCAAACTTGTGCCTCATGGCTTGTGAAGAAGAGATAATACATAACTCTCAAACTGAATTTACATTTGATGAATTGCAAGATGCTTTTTATGATTTACTTACTGAATTCAAAAAGTTAGGCAGCAAAAACAAAGATTTAAAAAATCAAGTTCAAAAATTGATTTTTGAAAAAGAAAAATTTTCAAATGAGAATTCTGTTTTAACCCAAGAAAATCTGAATTTGAAAAATGAAGTTAACAAACTGAAACCCATTGTGGACAAATTTATTTTAAGTTCCACAAAGTTGCAAATGATTCTTAACAACCAAAGGGTTGTTTTTAATAAAGCTGGACTAGGTTATAATCCTTTAAAGAAGCAAAAATTTTTGAAAAATATTTTTGTCCCACCAAACAACTTTTCAAAAATTTCTTGTTTCAAATATGAAAAACCAGGACATAAAGCCTATGCATGTAACTCTCATATCAACAAGAATATCAAGAAGATTTGAGTTCGTAAAGGAACCATTCATGCTAACCCCAAAGGACCCAAGAAAACTTGGGTACCTAAGAATATAACTTGATATTATGGTTGCAGATGTGTCTTATGTCCCAAAATGCAAAAAGAAGTTGGTACTTGGATAGCAGGTGCTCAAGACACATGACGGGTGATGAATCTCAATTCATCACTTTGGAAGCTAAGGATGGAGGAGTGGTTACTTTTGGAGACAATGCTCAAGGAAGGATCATTGGCATTGGCAAAATTGGTATCACTTCCCATACTTTTATTGAAAATATTCTTCTTGTTGATGGATTAAAGCATAATTTGTTAAGCATTAGTTAATTATGTGATAAAGGTTTTAAAGTTATTTTTGAATCATCTCTTTGCATGGTTACCAATCCTGCTGATGATAGCATGAAATTTATTGGTCATAGGCATAGAAATGTTTATATGGTAGATCTAAATGAGCTTAATGATCAAAATGTTGAATGTCTAGTTGCCATGAATTCTAAATTTAATGATTCTAGCTGGTTATGGCATCGTAGACTTGCTCATGTTAGCATGGATTTGCTTTCCAAACTAATTAAAAGAGATTTAGTAAATGGTTTGCCAAAATTAAGTTTTAAAAAAGACAAAATTTGTGATGCATGTCAGTTTGGAAAACAAACTAGAGTTTCATTCAAATCCAAAAATGTGGTTTCAACTTCTAGGCCCTTGAAACTTTTACATATGAATTTTTTTGGACCAACTAGAATCACAAGTCTAGGTGGCAAACGTTATGGTTTTGTAATCATTGATGATTTCTCTCGTTTTACTTAGGTTTTATTCTTAGCAAGCAAAGATGAAGCTTTTTCTGCATTTCTAAAATTTTTCAGAAAAGCAACTAATGAAAAAGGTCTTCAAGTTACATCTATTCGAAGTGATCATGGAAAAGAATTTGAAAATTATTATTTTGAAAGTTTTTGTAATGAAAAAGGAATTAACCATAACTTTTCTGCACCTATAACCCCTCAACAAAATGGTATAGTTAAAAGGAAAAATAGAATCCTTAAAGAAATGGTCTGAACCATGTTGTGTGAAAGCAATCTCCCAAAATACTTTTGGGCTGAAGCAATCAATACAGCATGTTATGTTTTGAATCGAGCTCTAATAAGGCCTATTTTGAAAAAGACCCCATATGAACTTTGGAAAGGTAGAAAACCAAACATTGGATATTTTTATGTTTTTGGATGGAAATGTTTTATTCTAGATAATGGCAAAACAAATCTTGATAAATTTGATGCAAAATCTAATAAAGAAATTTTTCTTAGATATTCAACCAATAGTAGAGCTTATAGAGTATTTAATAAGAAAACATTAGTGGTAGAAGAATCCATTCATGTAGTATTTGATGAAACTAATGAACTTCCATCAAGGAAGAAGGATATAGTTGATGATGCAGGTCTACTTGAAGAAGGAATGCAAGACATTATTCTAAAGGAGAAAGAAGGATTAAATGAACAAAGTAATCAGGAAGATAGCATTAAAACACTTCAACAAGCTGAACCTCAAGGTATACATGATTTGGAAAAGGAGTGGAGGTATGTCCACAATCACCCCAAAGAACTTATTATTGGTAGCCCATCTCAAGGAGTAAAAACTAGGTCCTTATATAGAGATGCATGTAATCATTTAGCATTTGTTTCACAAATTAAACCAAAATGTTTTGATGATGCTAAAAATGACCCTGATTGGATAAATGCAATGCATGAAGAATTAAATCAATTTGAAAGAAACAATGTATGGATCCTAGTTGATAGACCAATAGATTATCCCATAATTGGCACTAAATGGGTTTTTAGAAATAAATTGAATGAGCATGGAAACATAATTATAAATAAAGCAAGATTGGTAGCTAAAGGTTATAATCAGGAAGAAGGCATTGATTTTGATGAAACCTTTGCTCCTGTTGCAAAACTAGAAGCTATCAGATTATTACTTGCTTTTGCATGCTTCATGAACTTCAAATTATTTCAAATGGATGTTAAAAGTGCTTTCTTAAATGGATATATTATTGAGGAAGTATATGTAGAACAACCACCCAGTTTTAAAAATAATGAACATCCAAACTATGTGTTTAAGTTGAACAAAGCTTTATATGGTTTGAAACAAGCACCCCGGGCATGGTATGATAGATTAAGCAAATTCTTGATAAGCAATAATTTCATTAGAGGAAATGTGGACACTACATTATTTATAAAAAGAGAAAATGATGATATGCTTATTGTGCAAATTTATGTGGATGACATCATTTTCGATGCTACTAATGAAATTTTGTGCCAAGATTTTGCTAAGCTCATGCAGGGAGAGTTCGAGATGAGCATGATGGGTGAACTCAACTATTTTCTCGGACTTCAAATAAAGCAAAATGTAGAAGGAATCTTCATTAGCCAAAGCAAATATACAAGAGAAATTCTGAAGAAATTTGGCATGGAGAATTCTAAATGTGCCGGTACCTTTATGAGCTCATCTTGCAAACTTGATTTGAATGATAATAGTAAATCAGTAGATTAAAGCTTTATGAGGCATGTAGGATCACTTTTATATCTAACTGCTAGTAGGCCTGATATTTTATTCAGTGTATGCATGTGTGCTAGATTTCAAGCTAATCTTAAAGAAACACATTTAAATGCTGTGAAAAGAATCTTAAGATATTTAAATGGTATTAAAAATCTTGGTCTTTGGTATGCTAAGCAATCCACTGTTAATCTGATTGGTTACTCAAACTCTGATTTTGCTAGTTGTAAAATTGATAGAAAATCAACTAGTAGAACTTGCCAATTTGTAGGAGTTAACTTAATCTCAGGTTTGCAAGAAACAAACTTCAGTTGCTTTGTCTACAGCTGAGGCTGAATACATAGCTGCTGGAAGTTATTGTGCTCAAATCTTATGGATTAAGCAACAACTAAAGGATTATGGCATTAAATTTAAAGACATTCCCATAAGATGTGACAATACTAGTACCATCAATTTGACTAAAAATCCAATTCAGCACTTTAGGACCAAACACATTAAAATTAGACATCATTTCATTAGAGATCATATTCAAAATGGAGATATAATCCTTGAATTTGTTAGTACTGACAAGCAATTAGCTGATATTTTTACTAAACCCCTTGATGAAAACAAATTTTATGAAATCAGAAGAGAACTTGGCATGTTTGACCCCTTGTCAGAATGAGTCAGTTACATAGATTGATTTTTTAAATTTTTTCTGGACATGCATTTAAATATTAAAAATCATGACAATTAGCCCAACTGACCCCTCTTTAAGATCCCATAACATGCGTAGCTTGTAAAAATCATTTTGTGTGATTTTTTTTAGATTTTCTGGAGGGCTGGCGTCATGTTCCCCATGTTAGTCGACTGGGGAGTCGACTAACATGGAGTTAGTCGGCTCCCATGCCGACTAACTCCAAGAAACTCTCGGCTTTTAAAAGGGGCCAAGTGTCTTTTGGTGTTCCACTCTTCCATTTCCTTCCAAACTCCTCCAAACTCTTTCCCTAAGCCTAGAACCCTCTAAACCCCTTCCTCCACCCTCTCTAGATCCCTTCTTCCCCTCAGATCTAGCGCCCCAGCTCCATGACTCCACGGATGAGGATCCCCCGCGTGCAGCAAGAAGAAGCCCTAGAGAGCTCCCGCGAGAAAGGCGCACAAGCTCTTGTCGTGCCCTCTCCCTCAAGGTTCTCTGGCATCCAATCCTTGTCCACAATAGCTATTTCAAATGGAAGGATCGTGGACTTTGGATTCCTTGCCCGGGAATGGTTCACTATTGGGCGGATGCTTCAACAAAGGGGATGGAGCTTCATGTGTAAGACAGAGATTGCAATCTACCCAAAATTGGTAAGAGAGTTTTACCAGAATCTCTCTGTTGATTTCACCTCTGCTTCTTCCATAGTGAAAGGTGTTAATATTGAGCTGGACCGTGCCTCCATTGGGAATATTTTGAGAGTCCCTGTTGGTGGAGTATGTGAGGATTCTCCTGAGGATAGAGCTCATAGGATTGAGACTATCCTAGGAATTGAGGATGGAGAGGGTGTAGACCGTTTGGAGGCCAACACCCTAAATGTGGAAATGAGACTTCTCCATCACATCATCTCTAGGATTTTCATCCCTAGAACTGGTAGCTTCAACCTGGCCACTGAGAAGGATCTGACCCTCATGTATTACATTGTCAGTGACATCCCCTATGATCTTCCTGATTTGATGTTGACTGTGTGAAGAGAAACAGTCAACAGAGCCAGATCTGCTCTTCCCTATGGTATGCTTCTCACGCATTTCTTTAAGCATTTTAGAGTAAGATTGAAGGGTGAAAAATCCATCAAGCTGCACCATTCGGACTTCTACAATGAACACTCTCTGCGCCGAATGGGTTTTGTAAAGATTAATGGGCGATGGACCAGAGTAAGAGGAAGAGAGGCAGAGGCAAATGAGCCAGTTGAGGCTGAGGGTCCATCTTCTTCCTCACATGAGGAGGCTGGACCAAATATTAGGCAGCAGCCTGAGGAGCCCACAGCACCCCAGAGGACATCTATTGAGCTCCGCTAGGATCGCCTTACGACATTGTCAGAGAGGTGTCATCTGCTCTCTCCAGCAGAAGCTCAGGGGATAGTGGCTCATCTACATGTGATTTTACTATGGTACCTCACATTTCTACTGTAAATGAGACCATGACTCAGATGATGATGAGGTTGGATAGGCTGGAGCACTCTGTAAATATTATTAGTGGAAGGCTGATGATGCATGAGATGAGGAGTCATGAATCTAGATCTAGCCGTGACTCTGAGGAGTTAACCCATGTGGCTGAAGAAGTAAGACAGCTGAGAGCTCAGATTGTGACCTTTGGTAAAAAATCTGAGAGACTGGAGATGTCCATTGGTCTCCTTCACCATTTGGTCTCCACCATTAGCGACCAGCTTGCTCTAGTTGCATTTCAGCCACCTACCCATCCTGCTCAGCCACCTCTCCAGCCTGGCTTCACATCTGCTCACCCCCGCTCCAGGCCACCACATGCTTCTTATCGTTCTCCTCCACAAGGACGTGGTGCTGGATCTTCTGCTCAGCCATCTGTTGTATTCTCAGATGAGGAGTAGTTTAGGTTATCTTATTGTGTTTAGAATGTATTAGGATCTTTATGTATTGAAATGTTTGTATTAGAACTAAATGTTTGTGATGCTAGTCATGTATGAAACTCTTATGTATGAAAGTCTATGTATGAAATTCTATATTTAATGAAATGTTTATGTTAAGTCTTGATGTTTGTAATGCTTGTATAAAAATGTCATGTTATGAAAATCCTTTGTATGAAAGTCTATGTATGAAATTTTATATTTAATGAAATGCTCTTTTTATAATTCTGTGAATGAAATTTTCTTCTTATGAAATGTGTCATGTTAATCTTCCATTTTAAATTTAAGATCTTTCATTTGTCATGAAAATTTTCAATATTGAGCTATCAAGGATGAGATGTATAAAATTAAGTGTTTAATCTTTCACTTCCTTTTTGATTGATGACAAAAAGGAAGAGAATGGACCCATGAAAATATCAAAGAGGGTAAGCATGCATTTAAAAAGGAGAAGGATCTTCTTCTCAAGTTTCGAAAAAATTTTTCAAACTTTTTCATCATGTTTCAGCAAGTTTCAAAAAATTTTCATTATGTTTTTATAAGTTTTTCAAGTTTTCAAAAATGGTACATCATGTTTCAACAAGTTTTCAAAAAGTTTCAGCATGTTTCATAATTTCAAAATGGAACAATCAGAGCATATGTTTAGGGGGAGTAAAATTAAAAATAAAATAATCTTTTTAAAATTTTTCAAAAAGGGGGAAACAAAACTTGTTAGTTCCATCTTACTTCTCTTTAAAACAATTAAGTTTCGTTTGAAAACTTTTCTCGCAATTTTTAACATCAAAAATCAAAGTTTCGACACACTATGCAGATTTTTGGCACGCTTTTGGCACATTCTGGTTTAACTGCCGAAACTCTAAATTTTTTGGTTCAAAATTATGATTTCAGCATTAAAACAAAGTTTATTAGCATAAATCTTCATTCCCAGCACATAACTTTTGAATTTGGCACTAAAATTAATCATTTTGGCACAAAATTCAATTTTTTCATGAAAAATTCAGGTTTTTGGGTCAAAATTCACTATAAATCCCACCAAAATTCTGATTTCTCTGAGTTCAAAATATAAAAAATGAATGTCATATTGTTTTTGAAGTACTCGGATGAAAATTTTTAATTTTTGACTCATATTCTCATTTTTAGCACTCTTTTCGAGATTTTTGGCATAAAATCTACATATGAAACTGACTTAGAAATATCTCCTGACATGAGCCAAATAATCTCAACCTTGTGCTAAGTTCAATATTGCATTGCTTTAAATTATTATTTAATCTTATACTTAATGGTTTTATCATCATAAAAAAGGGAGAGATTGTTGACCCTGCATTGATTTTGATGATCACAAAACAATTAAGTAGGTTACTGATGATTTTGGTGTAGATCAATGTGACTTGCAGGTATACAAGAGTCATCAAGAATATCTAAACGAATTTCAAACATCAAAATCAGTATGTGGTTCAAGAGAGAGAATCCCAGTATTTGAGAAGAAGGACTCAAGGTCAGATTAAGTAAAACTCAGATCTTTGACAAAATTACCAAGTGTAGAAAGTTTAAGATTCAATGGTTTTCCAAGTCCGTGGAGCAATTTTTCAAGTTTTGGAGACTTTGATCAACTCCCACGGCAACTTGGAATGGAAGAATGAAGCCCTTGGCCGACCCACATGTGAGTTATCAAGTCAAAAATGTGTCACAGAACTTTTTACAGAGGAAAATTATGTGTTAGTCGCTCTAGAGCCGACTACTGTAACCACACAGTGGTCTGGCACAAGGTAGTCAGCTCTAGAGCCGACTAATGTGAGACTTACAGTGGGTTTACTCACGTTAGTCGGCTCTAGAGCCGACTACTGTGGTGTTAGTCGGCTCTAGAGTCGACTAACTCAGCCTGGGATGGAAAAAATCACAGGTTAGTCGGCTTTGGAGCCGACTAACGCCCTGGGAACTTGCCCAACAGCTAGTTCTGATATTCCAACGTTCGGAAACGGCTATTCCAACGGTCCAATTCCTTAACTAACTATAAATACAAGTTAATGGGATGGATTAGAAAGAAGTGAAGTGGATTTTTGAAGGATTATAAGTGTGAAAAAAAGAGATTTATCAAGCCAAATTCAAAGAAAATTCATCCTGCTCCAATTTTCAAAAATCACTGTAGCTGAAGTTTGAAAATCCATTGAAGCCCATTCAAAGCTCCCACCAACCACTCCTGAAGCTTCATCAAGTGCTCTTAACTCAAAGCATTCAAAGAAGAGAAGCTCATTCAAGAGAAAAAGGCTTCAAATCTGTAAAGTGCTCTTTATTGTATTTATTTGCTCATTAAGGAGCTATTCTTGCTGAGATTATTTCTTATTGTATCTTGTTGAGTTTCAACTTGATTGAAACTTGTGAGGGGTGTGCCAAACCCTTAACTGGTGGTTGTAAAGGCTCCCTTGTGCCTGAAAACAAGAAGCTAGCTAAGTAAGCTAGGTTGTAATCGTTAGAGAACGATTAGTGGTAAAAATTTTTAAGGGGTTCTTGGGGAGTGGATGTAGGTGCAAGGGTTAGCACCTAACCACTACAAACCTTTGTGTTTGTGTATGCCTTCCACTGTTCTTACTGTGTGTTTCAATTTTGTCACTGCACTTACACTCACACCTATATCTTTGCAAGCATTACACATCATTGTTTAAAATTATAAAAGGAACCCAATTCACCCCCCTCCTGGGTTGCTTAGCTGGGCAACATCAATGAAAGGATCCAAATTTTTAAGATGGAACTCATTATATCTCATCAATATTATCAATGCATAAATCTTGCTGTACTTGCCACACATGAATCTTCTCTTTCATACTTTCAGCACCATCTCTAGTTGCTCTATCTTTTTCAAACAATTCATAAGCTTCTTCTATAAAATGAAGTTTTTTGTCATGCACAAGTTTATACTTGAGCTTCACTTGCAATATGCTTCCACTTATTGTCATTATAAGCTAATAAGAAATTGGCATAGCTTCAATCTTTTTTTGTAACGTCATTTCATTAAAAACTACTTTTTCCTCCAAAAGCTCAATTGCTAGATCTGGTAGGTAAGTTACATCTCTTTTGGAGAAGTTTTCTTTTGCTTCTAGTAGGACCAGCATCTTGCATCCTCTAGGTTATACTAACTTAGAAATAGATGTTCCTTTTGTACATCTCCCGAGTTATATCTTTTAGATATGTAGAACTCTGTTGTTGCTATAGAGGATCCTCATGAATACTTCTAATATGACTCTTTTATCAGTAGAATATGTACTTAAGTATTTGTGCAAATACCTCTTTATGATGAGTATTAATACTATAGATGCAATACATGGATTAGAGTTGAGACCAATATGAATCTAATTAGTGTAAGCCTATCTGCCATTGAAAGATATTCCATTACCAACTGTCCAACAGAATGAAAATCTTAGTCCTTTAAGAATTGTAGATCAACATTAGTAAGTCTCTTCCCTCTCATTGGTACTCCAAGGTACTTCTCAAGTGTTGTTCTTTCATTGATGCCAATAAAATAGACACACTATTATGCTTTTGAATGCTTATTTTTGAGCTAAAAGTCACCACCAATTTATTAAGATTCATTCTTTGACCTGATTGTTAAAAATAGATAACAACCACTTCTTAATAACCTAACAATTTTCTTTTGTAGCTTTAGCTAAAAAGATGTAAAATTTAAGTGCGAGATAGTTTGGACCTGATAGATCGAGTTGGTAATCCAGAATTCTACTTGATTGTGTGGCTACATTAAGAGCCCCAAATTATACATTAGAAAAAAGAATGAAGAAGTAAGGTGACACAAGATATCTCTGCCGAAGCCTCATCCTTAATGCAGATCATTTTGAGAAGAAAGCATTTAATCATAAATTCAGGAAAATTAAAATGCTTCAATACTGTTTCAACAAATGTTGAATTATTCGGTCGAAGCATGTTACATATCTAATTTAACCATCATTAGGCCTTCCTTGCTTCTCCAAGCTCTAACTAGGAGGAATTGTTTAGTGAGCTATTTAGATATTATCATTGATGCTCCTTTTGATTTGCATCTAATCCCCTTGTAGGTTCCTAATTTTAGAATCTAGAAATCTATTCTTCTAGCTCTCCAACTTTGTGGATTGAGAATAAGATGCTGCTCTCCATCCCTCTGTCTTTTTTCACTTTGCTAATCTTTCTCCTCTAATGCGGGCTAGCCACAACAGAAGGGCTAGGCTGCTCGCCTTCATAGAAAGATTTGGGACATCATCTATACTCCAATTCTCAAAAATCTACTGCATTATTTGTAGTATTATTGTTACCTTATATGTAGGAGAACCATGGCCTATAAACTTCTTAGCTATGCTAATAACATCCCATGAGATCTGAAAGGAAACTTTATGTTCATAAGTCTATCCAAGGTTTCGTAATAGTAATTGTTAGAACATTAGGTTAAAAGAAAGGAGGAGTTGGCTATGATTGAATTTAAAATCAGGCAATTCACTCTTAGGATACAAATACTCTTTAGGAGTGAAAAAGTTCTATTTTTGAGAAAAAAAAAAGTCTCTTTTTATAATTAGCGAACAGATCCAAGAATCCTTTCACATATATAAATAAATATTTATTCTATTTATATATAGGGCACACTTAGACACATATCAAAAGTTAATACTTTGAGAAGGCCCATACTTATAAAGGCTTCTATCTTTTTCTTCCTTTTCAACGTAAAACTAAATTTCAATTCAAAGTCAACATTACAATCTACTCTCTAATAATAATGGACAACTCCGTGCAACTTATGATTTATTTAAAATAAATGAATGGCTTAGAAGATAAAATTAAAAAATATATTAAAGTAAAAAACTCTTTTAATAACTTAACCGATGAAAATTATTTCCTCGTGTCTTTCTCCACATGAACACTCTTCATGCAAAGAGCCTAGCTAGCTAGTAGCAATATGCTTAAAACTTTTATATAGATCTGAAATTTGATGATCATTTTAACATGGAAGGCTTCCAAACCATCCATTGAAAGGGTAATACCTTTATATTGTCCCAAATAGGAGTAGAAGGTATATTTTATATATATCAACTCCTCCAGAGTTGTTGTTACGTATGAAAATATATAGATTTCATCTACTCATAAATTAATGGTGCCATGCCCATGCTTTCACACAGAGTTAATAAGTAGCATCCAAAAGATAACAGTCTTCTATTATATATATATATGTGATGTTCTTAGTGGCAAGAATTTACCATCCCATTTTCATTCTTTTTTTTTTATTGGAATAGGTCCTTGAATTTCTGAAAACTTTCAAATAGGTCCCTGTAGGCATATTATTGACTGCATTATATGGGTCCAAATTTGAAGTTTCCTTTATTTCAGGGTTTAAATGGTAATACTGGGTGATATTTTCTAATGGGCTGGGCCTTATCCTTCAATTGTGCTGGCATCCTACTCAAATTGGGACTTTAAGCCTATATGAGCTAATAGCCTAATTTGATCAGTGGAACCAACTTCAAATCTTGCCATGTCAAAAACCAGCCACCCACATCAGCATAGAGCTCATTCTTGATTTACACTGCCAAGTCCATGCCAAACAAGCTAACAACAGTATTTTGGAATCCTGAGATGAACCAAGATTAGGCCACACCCATTACAAAAAACCAGCCCTATGATAATATTTGCTTTAGTAGTCATGTTTGAATCTAAGTTGAAGCCTAGAACTGATCCAAATGTAATATAAATAAGTGCATTTCCCATAAGTAGGAGAATGAGAGGGATGAAGTTGATTGCCAACCGGTCCAAAAATCCAAAATCCCTAGTTTTCTATTTGATTTTTACTGTTAGAGAAAACGGTCTATATTCTCTTTGTTGATATATACCACAAAAATAATTCTGCATCGGATAGAAAAGAAAATATTTAAATACTTATAACTCAAGTTTACCTACTATTAATTAACTTTCACTTAAGTTTTTAGGACCATATTGTTTTGACCTACTAATAGATTAATCGAACCAGTAGATAGACTTAAAGCGTTACAAATAGCATTAGAGCCAACCCAAATGTATGAAAGTTGATGGACAGGAGGTAAGGGCTATTCATGGAATGGTGGTAAAGTCCTGTCATAGCGTGGAGCTACCCTTACAATACCAATAATCCATCTCGGAGTAGAATCTAGCTAGCTTATGACGTACGATGCCGCCGTCGCATTATAAAGGAAAAGATTGTAATACCTCAAAAATAATCCTACATGGATGAAAAAGAAAAAGTTTAAGTGCTTATAACTCAAGTTCACCTATTACCAATTAACTTCTACTCGAGTTCTTAGGGTCACGTTGTTTTGACCTGCTAATAGGTTAATTTGATCAGCAAATAGCTTTGGAGCATTATATTTGGCATAATCCAAAACCAAAGTTTTAAATATTTACTTCTTCTTTAGTTTCAAAACTCAAGGAAGGCCAGCAGCCATTGTTTATTATGTTTATTTAATTTTCACCATATTCTAACAAGATTCGGTCTTCATGCAGATATAACTTTTATGGAGCCTTAGACTATTTTTATGAGAGATGGCCAGGTGTATAAAATTCTCATCATTACAGAACAACCTTACCATTGTACCAGGGTGCATCATCCAAAACTATTATCATAAAATCTAAAAGTTATTTGCTAAAAAATCATCAGAATTTAACTCTAAGATTAGTGGGATTTTAAGATCTAATCTTGCTGACCGACTAGATAATTATAGAAGACAAACCAATATTTTTATACCACATCTCAGCAGTAAATTCATTGTACGTAGATCAGTGTTCGTGCAATCATGCAGCTTCACAATAGGACCAGGATGAGATGCGTGCCTTGTACCATGAATTTGTCACTAGCTATTCCTATCAGGTCTTGCACACACTTGGTCTGTGGTTTCACAAAAGCACAATCTAGTAAAAACATTTGAATAATTCTATTTTCTTGATACTTACTCTCTGACTTTGATGAGAAAACTGATGAGCTCCACCTCCAAGGCTTTTCTTTCCAGTGAATGGAGAGAGGAGCAGGGCCCTGTTTATAAATTTTACACACTATAATAGGCTCCGTACAATGCATCATAGAGGGGGCTTCTCATGGTCTGCCATGCTACCTTTCTTTGAAATCTCAAAGCCTTAGTTGAAATTAACCATTAGATCTCAAAAATGCTTCCTAATGAAGTGCACATATTTTTAATGCCTAGACTCTTTCTCAGCTTTTTCACTTCCCAATCCTTTCTGAGGATAATTGCATGGTGAACTCTTGATTACTAGTTACTGTTCATGGATGTTAGTTTTGTTGTCTTATTACATGTGGGTTGTATACTTCTATGGGTGGCTTGGTGCTACTAGGATCATAGCATGCCTACCTGATTCTAGAAGCTATGTAACCCTTATTATTTGCCAGGAACAAGGATTAGTGGTGCTGGTAGAATGAGCACTAAGGAGGTAGGACCCTCTTTGTTTCGAGCAATCAGCCTGGCTTATAGGCATGACTTGTTAAATAAATGTTGCATAATTTTATCTTTTATAATGCAGATGCTAGCTGTTTAATTAATGCAGAACAAGAAAAGTCTTGTGGGGAAGAGATTCTGTGAACCTGAAATCTAATTCAAGCTCAAACTATTTATCCACTTGGTATAGGGCTATTGCCTAGATTAGTCTTAAGTTCTTACATTTGACTCTCTGTTGTAATTCTTTTGAACTTTATGGCCAACTTGGTGCTGTTAGTTGTGGTCTCACACTGTTTTTTTTGGTGGAGCTTCAGTTTCTCAGTGATTGATGCTTTGCCCATCAAAGTGTTCCCTTGATGGCAGAATATCCCTTGGCTAACTTTTCTTGTTTAATTTTTCTCCTTTTTTTTGGGGCAGATACAAGCATTGGTATGCAGTGCACCTTTCTTTTTAGCATTGGATCTTTCAAAAGCTGATTTCTTGTTTAAAGTGATAAAAGGGACTGGACTCCAAAACAGAATTACAATGCTCACCATCCCCCATGAGCTAATAATTTAATTGGCCTATGATGGGCCCTATGTTTTTTAAACCATACATGCTTAAAAAAAAGAGGAGGAGTATCTCTTTTAGTGTGAGGTCAGTATCCAGCAAGAAAGTTCCTGACATTACTCTCAGCCACTGAATCTGGTTTTCTTTGATGGTGGCAGGTGGTGACATAGAAAGTTTCACAGATTCTCACAATCTGGAGAGCTTCATGAATGGATTCCTCCTGAGTTTTTGTTACATAGGAGATAAGACTTTTATCTGCTCATGAATGGTGTCATGCCCAAGAATTGGATTCCTTGAGTTGATGACAAGCACTAGCTTGATAGGAACCATCCAAAATATAACATTGTCCTCAATTGTTTGTGATTGTCTCAATAGGCAAGAATTCACTTCACTGTTCCATTTCTCTTGTCAAAAGTATCAGATTTTTCAGTGTCTAAATCCCTGACTCAGCTCTTTTGGCTAGAAAACAAATTCAGATGCTCAGTTACTCCTGGAACAACTCCATGGCCAAAACTAATGCAGGTCCAATGGCAATAGCTGAACTTCATGTGACTTCCCTTGCTCAAGATCCTTGACTGCTAAAAGCCAAAGAAATCCTGGGTCCAATCTGAGCCTGTTAACAATTTCAATGGAGACACACATAACTATTAGGTCTGCAAAAAAGTAAGTTTTCAGTGGAGATTTGGAGCAGAAGGGCTCTGATGCTGAGGTGAAGGGTGGACCACAGGCCACACACTCTACCTTCCACCTTTTATCTGTGAATGGATGAAATGATGATGATTAGTGAATTACGTTGGCCAACGCGGAAGGTGGAAAAAACGTACGTACGTGGGCTGTCAACCATTGACTACTAGCAGTTAAAAGACTCAAAGACCCTGATGGCTCTGTATAAAGTTAGCTAGTTATCTTCTCTTTGACTGAAGGACAAATAATATAACCTTATATGGGAGTTCTAATTGGGAGAAAGAACTCTTGAAAGGTTGGAAATATATATATATATATATATACTGAATACACATCAGAAGATCAGCATTCTAGTATTATATACTCAAATATTTTGATCATAATTTTATGATGAATCATTACTATAGATGAAAGTATGAGAATTTTTGTCCCTTTTTGGCAGCAGACTTGATGTGCTGACTCAACCCTCTTCATTCAACAATCCTTGAGTGTAGAGTAAAAGAGAGAGAGAGCAGAATCATGAGAAGGAAAAGTTGCCTGGGAAAAATACAGAATGAGTTCTGTTTTCACATGTGCAATTTTGTATGTGAATCGTTGCATCAAGCATGCAGAGGCAAATATTCATCAGACCTAGAGCACATTAGAAGGCTCAATATATTAATTACTTGGCAAGGAAGTTGCCTGGAATTTTGCTGGCATCCTCATGTTAGTGAAGTACCATCAAGAATATATTTTTAAGAAAGTGTCTGCTTTATAAGATTGTGGTGCATTTACAAAACTTGTTATAAGAATGCCATGGAGGATGGAAGCTCTCTCTCTCTCTCACTCTCTCTCTCTCTCTCTCTGTGAACCTTCAATTTTGGCATGCCAATCAAGGAAGTCATAGTCTAGATGATAGATCACCTTCTTCAGCTAATCTATGAGTGCACCTATAAAAACAAGAAAGAGAGAGAGAGAGAGCAGAAGAAGTTCAGATATTGTTTTCAGAGAATCCTTTGACGCTTAAATCAGTTCAGAAGACCTAAAGTTTGTTAAGTTAGTACTCTAGGCTTTAAAAGCTTAGACTTAGATTTAGTTTATCCGAGAGGTTTGAGGTTGCTTTTTTAGACATTTGAAAAAGTTCTTTTTGTATTGGGCCACCTATTAGCAGATGATGCTGATGAACTTAACTCCTGAATAAGATGGTGGACTCTTACTCAAATTGATCGATATTTTTGATGAAAAGTTTTCTCGATTCATTTATAGCTTTAATAAAAATCTCTTTCGAGTAAAACTTCTTTTGTTTAAAGGACACGTACAGTGACCTGAATCAGTACATGTTACTGTTAGGTCGGTCTGGCAGCTTAGTTTTCACCATATCAACCTGTCAGGTCTGCTGTTACCACGTGTAGGTGTGAGCATAGAACATGTTGAGATCAATGTTTGGCTGATGAGCCCTAATAATTTTGAGCTAACTTGAGCTCATGAGGTAAAGCATGCCATGATAGCATGGTTGAACCCCAGGGTATTGTATTCTAACTAGATCATGATTGCATGAATGACGACGCTCTCTAAATAGATTCATCTCTTTTTTCCCTCTCTACCTCAAAGATGAAGGTAAAGCAAGGGGGTGCATCCATTGTAGAAGGCAAGGCACATCTAGTCAATAATCCAAGCTCAAGAAACAAAAAAAAAAAAAAGAAGAAGAAGATCATCCAAGTGGACTAGTGCAAGATCTTTTAAACTTCATACACTAAAAAAAAACAAGCAGTTTTATTATATGGAGTTGTATTTCTGCTGGCAATGCGGCTAGAGCTCACGAGATATTGAAATCTCTGTTAATCTCTTCTTGGTTTGGCCTTTGAACATTTCCTTGGATATCTTGTAAATATTATTATTCCTTAATAAAATGGGGAGCTTGACTTCCCAGTTCACAATCAAATATATATATATATATATATATGGAATTGGAAGTAGGGAGAATGAATATTATTATTACCCAAACCTCTAGTTGCTAAATAATATGGTTCATGGCATAGCGCTAAGAAATTCAAACTAATAACTTCGAGCAAATCCAACCTCTAATATTATATTAACCAGCTACGTGATTCCAAAATCTTAAAACTGATAAAGAAATGGCTAATAATACAGCATTAGAATGGACATCTACTATCACTCAAAAGCACCAAACATTTTTATGCACCATGTGATGAATCATAGGCAATAAATGATCAACAAAACAGAATGGTGAATTGACTTCTGTTAGAACTTTACATTTTGGTTGAGACAATGAGAACGAACATAAAGCTTCAAAAATAAATGTTCACCCTATATTTCCTTCATAATATTTGCTTTAATTTTTGGTAATATGGAGGTGAGTCACAGTCTAACATGATACATCACTATCACACCCCACTGGCTCAGTTGAAATCTTCCACACCATGGTTCAGACCTGACAAGATCTAGCTGAAGCAGAGCAAATGAAGGGGCCCTCAAAGATGACCAAAATGCTAGAACCGGTCAGACAAGAGTGGGGTTGGTGGTTGAAGTTTATTGCTACAAAATTTGTGTTTATCTGGGTCAAGGACTGTTGGGTGCTGTCCCTGGTGTCTCACTGGGACCTAGCCTGTGTGTGTCTAGGAAGTTGGAATCCAGTCATAAGGAATGCCCATTGGGTTCCACTCACCACTGAGTGAGCTTTATCTTCTTGTCTTTCACTTGTCTCCATATCCTTTAGCTGACAGAGGCAATAGGATCACATGTTAGCCAAAGATCACCCAGGGTGAGCCTTTTCCTTTGAGAGACTTGTACCATATGGGCCATGGGGGCTGGGGAAAAGTCTACATGCCAATGCTGCACTCTTTGAGGCCAAAAGACTAAAGTACAAGGGAGGCCAAATTAAACCTTCTGCCTGCAGTATATTCATGAATATATCTCATTCACCATACCATGTTTTACTTTTCCAGATATGATCCAAGTACTATTTATCTTTTTTTACAGCAGTTGGTGTATGTCATTGAGGCCAGCCCATGTGTTGCTGACTCACATAGATTCCCTGTGGAGGACCACTGAAAAACCTGAGGTCTGAGGTCCACAGAATAAGTCCAAAATCCCAATGTTCTTTTGTGACAGATATAGAGGGAAAGCAGCCAACTTTCACATTGATGGGTGGAAGTGGGGGTTCCTATACCTTCCTCAACCTCCAAAAGACTTCAATGTCCTCATTATTAAGTGCCAACAGTAAAAGGTGCTCCAAATAAATTGATTCCAAGGAGGGCCTGCTGAATTATGTTAGACTGGCTGTTCATCATGGTGGGTTGCAGGGGAGTGAGTTTTAATTATGAGTCACTAGTTCTTGCCATGAAGAAAAATGCATTCTATGTTGCTCTTTTTGGTGAGAAGATCTTGAATGAGAAAAATGATTACTTCAATGACCCACTGTTGACTGGCGCACAAAAGGAGAGCAAGGAGGGGCAGCAAATTTTTTTATAAAAAAACAATCAGTTTGGGCTGGGTCCAGGTCAGGGATTTTATTGTAGATTATATACAAGCCACGCTTTACTGCCAGTTAGAAGAAATAGATCTGAGTCGTAGTCCTCCACTACTCAAGAGAGTATAGTTTTATTTGGAAGAAGTCAAGGAGCTGAATTGGCCTAGCTAATAGCCTTACAATAAAAATTTAAGGTGCAAATATATTTTCTATCCTTAAATTTTAATTTAAAATTTATTTTGATTCTTAAACTTTCAGTTATTATAATTTAATCTCTCATATTTTAAAAATATTACATTTTTAACATCTCAATATATAGATTAATTAAAATTGATAAAATAGTTAACTATTACTCTATCGATTAGTCCACGAGTTTACGTAGGGTGACACATTAGTTATTACATTAATTTTAATTCCCATTGAAAATATAATATTCTCAAAACATGAGAATCAAAAAGAGTTTTGAGTGAGAGATTGAAGACCAAGAGTATATTTTAGCCAGATTTTAAGTGTGGATGGTGTATTTTCATGAACAACTCCAGCTCACCTAATACAAAGGTTACATTAGCCAAACTAGGTTGGTCCCAAGTTTACATTGGTTGAGTCAGGTATTAGTCGAGGTACTGGCTTAACCTGATCCAACTTGGAGTTTAGCCTAGCTTTTTTCATTGCCACTCTAATTATATATGACTTACAAGTTAGACATGAGTCCTCCAAAAGGAGATATAACTTTGGAACTCTCCAACCAAAAAAAAAAAAAAAAAAAAAAGAAACACCTTCCATGTTGCTGTAAAGAACACAACTTCAGTCTAATTGAGGTGCCTTGCATGCAAAGTGAATGTGAAGTTATTTCTCTTGATATTTCATTGAAATTAGAAATTTTTTTTTTTTTTAATCATCTTTGTGCTTAAATGATACCACCACCTTTTGAGTCCGGCATGTAGTATTGTGTTGCCTACCTTGGACAAAATTTACACTGTATTACAACACGGAGCACCGTAATGAGTTAAGTGGGATGTTTCTATCACTGTGGTGCAAATCTACTGTACGAAGAACATACTAAGGTCATTTCAGTGTACCTGCAGGACCTAAATTAGACCAACATGAGTACAGGTGTAAGATAAATTTATTTGATGACAGAGAATGATCTTGAGGCAAATATATAATAACCGTACGTACACTACGCATCGTAGGAACCAAAGCTAAGGAAATTTTTAACAAAGATGTACTACAAGCCTTCTTGGACGTGACTTTAAGGTTGCTTTTTGGGTGGGACATTTAAAAATCCATCATATTTAAAATATAATATTTTAAAGTTTGAAAATAAAATTTTATTTTTTTAAAATATTTTCTACAATATTTACATAAATATTAATGACATAATAATATTATTTTAATAAATATTCAAGTAATAAATATTTAATATATTATAATATAATAAATTACGTAAATATTTAAAAAAAATTACATGTAAAATAAAAGAAATATTAAAATGAATATTTATGTAAATATTTTGGTATGTAAATAATTAAATATTTGGATTATTCTTAATAGGATTTTAGGAGGGATTTATAAATGGCATCTGTAGAGATGAAATTTGTAAATGATTAGGGATTTATACATTATATAAAATTTTAGAAATTCTCCTCAGGGAGCAATCAAACAAAAAATTTTGACTTTAGAATCTCAAAATCTCAACTTTAAATAACATTCGTTTTAAAAATATTTATACAAGTGCAACCTAAGTTTTTAGTTTTTGGACTTTGTTTTAAGAAACACGAGGATAAAAAAGACATTGGCAATTTAACTTTCATTTTTCAAATTGAAGATTTTTCTTATTTTTTAAAAATTATGAACAATTAAAAATAATTTTAATTTTTTTAAAAATTAAAATTATTCATAAACGTTATTACCAATGTTATAATATATAGCCATCAATGTCACCCATCCATATTAATTTGCACAAATTGACCCATCCATATTAATTTGCACAAATTGCTCTAATCATCTATCATAATCAATCACCAGCTACCATCATTATTATTACTATCTTTATCATAATCATCATTGTTGAATACTATTTTTACAACCATTAAAAATGTTTAAATTTTAATTTCAAAACTAATAAAAATTAATTTAAATTTTCATAAAATAAAAAAAAAGAAGATTAAAAGTAGAACTCTTAGTATTATTTCATATTACTATTACTTTTTATGTTTTTAGAAATAAAAAAATATATCTTTAAAATTAAAACATTGTGGTTTTATATTTAATTATTTTTTAAAAATGAATATGACAATAACCTAAGAGGTAATAATAGTTACAACAAAGGTAGTGAAAATGATGGTATAGTTGGTAGTAGGTCCAGCAATAATACAATAAAAATAGCAATAATAATGACAAGGATGTATTGGAAGACACATTGGTGGTGGTGATTAAAGTGGTGATGATAATGATATTGAATTTAACAAATGATATAAAAGCAATGGTGATGGCGATAATGATATGGCAAAGCCAACAATAACAACAATGATGATTATAATTTAAGCACGCAAACATGATGGCAATATAGGTGAAAAAGTATTGATGATGATGAAAAATATAATTTTTTATTTTTAAAACTATGGAGAGAAGAAATTTCTTATACCTCTACTTTTTAAAAAAAATAAAAATAAAAATATTAAAGATATATATATTTTTTAATTTTAATTTCTGTAATTTAGTTTTTAAAAAATAAGAAATAAATGCAATGCCAAATAAGTTCAAGCATCTTAGATATTATTATATTCTTTTCATTCCCCATGGAAAGGCTTGAGTCTTTCTAATAAAAAAAGACGAGTCGGTCCAAGTCCTCATGATACCAACGTGAAAGGGAAGGCAAGCCGCAAGCTTCAAACCTTTCATGAGGCCGTGGAAAATGGACGCACTCTTCCTGCATGTCCCCATCCAATTCCCACGCCAATATGCTGCCTTAAAACTTTCATAAAATTGAGCAAAGAAGTAGTTTTTCTTTCTTAAAGTCAGCAAAAAAAAAAAAAAAAAACCTTGCCTTGAATGCTTTATGTAATCACTTTCAGAAAAATATATGTGAATGTTCCTGTCTTAATCAAAGTGGTCACCAAAGAAGACCACTTGTTAATAATAATAAAAAAAAAAGAATGTTGGTTGATTTTTTTTCTTCCATATGGTATGACTAACTAAAAGCCAAAACTTGATAGAAGAGCTGGTAGATAGGAAGAAGAAGAAGATAGGGAGTAACAAACAGAAGTGGAAGAAGTTAAATATTTTTTTTGAGAGTGATTCAAATATACTATGCAGAGTGGATCTAGAACATTGTTTCATTTTTTTTAAAACAGGATTAGTTGATATTGTCAAGAATTTGGAAAAGTATTGTGAAAACTTATTTATCAAGACAATAGAGTAGAGATGACCATAGGGATTCAGATGATCTGTTTCAAGCCTTGTAGTACTACCTTCCTTTGACTTGTGATGCAAATATCTTAATTACCCTTTGAATGTAAGTGGGGCAATAAATAAGTTAGATAAGAAAGTTGGCTGTCATTCCAAGTATAAACCAAGTAATTCACATCTATTGGAGGGCTTATCATATAATGACTTATATTGACATGTATAATAAAATGTGCTAACTTAATTACTAGAGCAGTACCCCTAATTTTATGATGCAATTGGTGTAATTGGTTATGATGCAATTGGTGTAATGCTCGTACAAATAAAACAATATCCATTTGCTATGCATAAAAAAGAAACTATTAAGGGTGCTGCATAGCTTCACTATCAAAGTTTTGGTGATTTAAATGCGATCATTCCAAAGTTACATCATTAAAAAAAAAAAAAAAATCTATTTAAGTGATTTTTCACGTTTTTAATTATAAAGAAGTTATCTAAATCTTTAAAAATTTGATATATACATATATGGTAGATCAATAACAAAAATATATATCTATATATATATATTTATTTATTTATTTAAAGAAGGCCACAACATACTATGCATGATATGATGAGCTATAAACTTGTAAAAGATGAGGCAATGTATCATGCAAATTAAAATGAATGAATGAATCAATGCCCAATTCATGGCATAATATTTTAAATATAGTATTATTATAGCTTCTATATATGAAAAATACTATGTTAGTACTCATGAATCCTTTTTTTTTTTTTTTTTTTTTGTAAAAGTATATAAAAGTTAGAATAAAAGTGATACCACACCAAATATTTTCTATGTATAAAGGTTGAATGTAATGAAGATATTACAACCATAAAGTTCATGCATGTCATCCTTAGCAAGCAATATAAATGCACACTTATTCCAACATTATATCCAAAAAATAAGGTGAGAAGAAAAGGAGAAAGAAATAGAGAGGGCACAAGTGGCATTTCTCGGATTCCAAGGGTACCATGAAACATTCTCTTGGGCTTATAAAATATTCTTTTTTTTTTTTTTTTTTATCCATGGGCGAAGAACGCCTCCCTTTCCAGCCCAAAGGAGCTTTTATTCCAGGGGTGGGAGAAAACGGGGGCTCCTCTCTCTCTCTCTCTCTCTCTCTCTCTCTCGAATTTTTCTTCTCCGCTGCATGAAATCCATCTCCATCGATGGAAAACTCGCTTTCACCATCGTCAAAACACACACACACACACACTCGGTCTCTCTCTGAGATCTTTCTGTCCAGATCTCTTCTTAGGAGGAATCCGTAGCTCCGTAATTCGGTCTCAGGTAGAGAGAATCGACCACTGATTGAATCGATTGGTTTTAATTGTTTCCGAAGTTATCAGGGTGTTTCTTCTCTTGTCAGTTCAGGGTATAGTTGGGTTTTTGTTGTTGTTTAATGGATTTTGGTGATTAGTGACTGCAATTGGATGCTTGTTGGTCTTTCATCCGGTGACTGGAGATTGAGGGAGGGAAAAAAGTTGTTTGATTGGTTTTCTTTTTTTTTTTTTTTTTTGGGTTTTATCAATCCGAATTTTGGTGAACTGGGCTCTTGAACGATTTAATTTCTTGTTTTTCTCTGTGGAATGGTATTTTCCCCCTAATTTTCCGTTTGATTTATGTTTCTATCTTTTTATTAGATTCATGGGATGGGCAAGCTGAATGGTTCAGATAAACTGAAGTGATTTGTGTTTAGCTATTAATTTATTCTGTGGTCAATATTTAGCTTTTTCTTGCAAAAGTTCAATTTCTGGACTCTGTAATTTTTTTTTAATTTATAATCCGAGTTGTGAAGTTGATACTGGAAATTAATATTGTGAGAGAAGATGAGGGTATGACTTAAATCTTCAGGTGGAGTTAGAATTTTGATCTGCTCCCTTGACCATGTGGCGAATTAAGATCACACTTGTTGGCCTTGTTTTTAAATCTGGGTCAGCATTCTTCTTCTTTTGGTCCTCCTAGTTTTCAGTTTTATTTGACAAGGGTGGTTGAACTGTTGAAAATTGGAAGCATTTATTTAATTGCTCTTAAATGTGACATATCTCGCTAGCTTGAGTGTAAAGTCTAGATTTTGGGATTTTGGTGGTGGGGAGTTATGCAACGGTTGGAGTTATTTGTGTGGCAGAGTTTAGGTCTTGGTTTTGAATATATGCACGAGAGATTTATATGTTTTTATTTGCAAACTACACATTAATTTTTTTCACTCAGTGCTCGTCTATTGGCTGGCTGAGTTGTGTTATATGACTCGAGGTAGTGGACTAGGTGATTGAATTTTGGGATTTTTTTTTTTTATTTTTTTTTTAAAGTTTTCATCTAGATTCCACTGATTTCCCATGCTGTGTATATGATTTATATTTTCGTTAGTTTCTGTTGCTTTGTGGAGCCGAAAGTTGAGAAATTTAGATTTCTTGGCCATAAAGCTATGACTAATTTTTATCATCTGCATTAAAATGATTAACATGCCTCCCCACCTCCTAGCTGCTTTCTCTTTTTTGCTTTGATAAGAAACGTCTCTTTTGTTAATGCTATCAAGGTTTTATGAACTGTGGTCTGCTTCATAAACTGTTATGTGATTTGTTGGATATTTGAACTATATTTGTTAACTTTGGCATTTGATTAAACCCTGTTGCAGGTTTTAGTTCTTATATTTCTCTGGATCCATACTGTCTTCATGGTTTAAGCAATAATGATTCTAGTCTATGAAGCCAGCAATGCTCTTGTCTGAGATCTGCAGACATATTTATGTGCTAAGTTTGAAAATTGAATTGCCACATTCTGGAAACCTGGTACAGTGTTGTTGGTGCTTCTAGAAATGGGAGTTTCTAGCTCTAAAATTGAAGATGACAAGGCCCTTGCATTATGTCGAGATAGGAAGCATTTTGTTAAACAAGCCCTTGATGGAAGATGCTCACTTGCAGCTGCACATGTTTCTTATATTCATTCTCTCAGAAGTACTGGAAATGCACTTAGAAAATTTGTGGAGCTTGAAGTGCCTACAGAGTCTTCCTTGTACACATCAACATCTGCAACGCCGGAGCCTCTTGCTCTAACTGATAAGTCTGTTTCTCAATTTTCAAATTCATCTCCATCTCTCTCACAGCATGTGGATGTGGGTGAATCTTTTTCTCCAGTTCCTTCACCTCTTTCGTCAGAAAGGTTTCATGTTAATCATATGAAAGCTGGCAGGAGTTTTTCCAAAACTGTTGAGGAGAAACCACCCATCCCTGTCATAGCAACTCTGCAGAACTCCACGACTCCAAAACACCTTGTATCTCAGTCAGATGAGAATTCATCACTTGAATCTCCATCGCCACCCCCTGGTACTCCACCATGGGATTATTTTGGCCTCTTTCATTCTGTTGAGAACCAGTTCTCATTTCAAGATGGGAGGGGGTTAAACCATGTTTTGGACAATGCTGATGATATCAGTCGTCTCAGGGAAGAAGAGGGCATTCCAGAATTGGAAGAGGAAGGAGAAAAAGCCTCTTCAGATGGAAGGGTTGATTTTGCAGATTCAGAAGATGATTTTGACCAACCATCCTCTGAACCCTTAGTACGAATGTTTAAAAACAGGAATGCAACTCAGGATCACCATTTAACAAATGATTCTCCTGCCGTTCCATCGGTAGAAAGCACTGTCTCAGAAACTGAGAAGCAAAATGAGGAGAGGAACTTGCTCACTAATGGTATGCATGAAACTGATGAAACTCCTGAATTGACAACATCAAAGATGGTATCCTCTGCAGTTGCACTTCCTATTAATGGGAAAGTGAAAGAACCTGGTCCAGATAATAAACTTGGGTCAAAAGACTTCTTCTCATGTATGAAGGAACTTGAAGATCTATTTTTGAGAGCTTCTGACTCGGGAAAAGAAGTTCGAAGGATGCTGGAGGCAAACACAGTGAACTTCCGTCCTCTGTTTCCTGAAGAAATAGGTCAGCATTGTAAGGTGTTAGATATATTTTTGATGTACTGGTCAGCATTGTAGTGTGTGGCTAAGAACATAATTTTACTTTCTGCAGGAAAGCTGACATTATTGATATATTATTGTAATATTTGTCATTGTCATTATCATTGTTATTGGCTAAAATCAACTAGGGCCTCTAACATGAATTTTCTGATACAGCATACAGATCAAAGTCATCTACATTTCTCTCTGCTTGTTTTTCTTGCTGCAAGGAAGAAGTCCCTCAATCTCAGGGTAAGCTGCTCATCTCTTTAACTGGACCATGGTCCTAACAATAATAACAACAAAGCCTTAATCACAAATTAGTTAGGGTCAGCTAGACTGCCCTAGCTACTCTTATCATGTTCATAGGGTGTGACTATAGTTTTATTCTGTTTGATGTCCAGCATAAAAAAAACTCATACATAGGCAGAGTTCTCTCACTTGAATATTGATTTTTTTTTCTTTCTATTTTCACCTGTTCAAATCAGTTATGATCGAGTTCTTCATCTAAGTAGAATTTGAATCTGTCCTTGCAACCTAATTTGGCTGAGTTACCTGATTGCTAATTAGTTTTCAGGATTGGTGCTTGATGCATACTGCAGTTGTATGTCTACGTGCTGGAAATTTTTGGCAATTATTTAACATAAAATATCACAAGTCCTGATCGTTTTATTAATATCTTGAGGTCATATGCAGTGCCTGCTTCAAATGGGAGAAAGTACCTAACGTGGCATAGATCCATATCATCATGCTCTTCATCCTCCAGAAGCCCTCTAGGTGCAACATCAAAAGGTGATATTGAGGAACTGAGCAGTAATTTCTTCAGCAGCAGATGCATGAATTCGGGCAGTCATGCCTTGACATTAGATAGGTTGTATGCCTGGGAGAGGAAGCTCTATGATGAAATTAAGGTAAACTCTCAGATTTACAGTGAATCGCCTCTACTACCATATAATCATATTCTAACCTTTCTCTTACCGTGTCATGGATCATGTTATTTTATTAATTCATTTTATAGCTTTTAGTCATAAAATGCAAAAGTAACAGAAGAGTGAGATATAACTGCAAAAGTTTATATGACAGTGTTTTCTTTCTGCAGTAGAAATATAGCCTGCTGAGTGATGGTTGTCTTATCAGTAACAAGTTGTTGTTTCTGTTGATTCGATCAGCTGCCAACTGATTTTCCTTTTACCAATCCTTTTACTCACTATAAAACTGAAACAAGCTAAATTGAAGATTCTTTGGTGCTTATATTCATATCTAGTCCAATTGGTTCTGTTCATGTGACAAAGCTTTGTAACAAGAAACTTGGCACTTAATAAGCATAAGATGGTTTGCTGAATTGCTACTAGAACTCCTATACCTGTGTAGTGGCAGTGCAAATTCTATATACATCCAGAGGAAAAGAAACAGGAAGAATGAATAGATGCATAAAGGTTCTTTGGAGCATCTCAGTTTTAATCAATAAATATGCAATTTGAAATCTTGCATCCAACTTCATGCTGCATGGCATCTACTATTTGTTCTAAAAGAATGGATTGTTTATTACAAGTCCTGCCCAGGCACATTGACCAAATTTGTTGATCTACTGTTTCTATACCTTGCAGATGTTCCACAAGAGTGTAATAGTACAGTACATTATTTGAACTGGAAGTTTTTGAAAATAAACTCTTGTGCTAGTTATGCTTAATTAATGAGGCTTTCAAATGTTTTGTTTCAGAACTATTATCATGCTGCTTATAAATTTATTTTTCATGTTTTGTAACTTTTTTTTAATATATGGAGCAATTATGGGATAAAAGTTGCTCCCTTCTGAGATTATAGTATGGCTTTTTATTTAGAACCTCTGAAATGTATGCATCACTATTCTATGTCAGGCAAGTGGTATCATTCGAAGGAAATATGACATGAAGTGTAGACTACTTAGACATCAAGAGTCCAGAGGAGAGATCCAATACAGGATTGATAAAACCCGTGCTGCTGTTAAGGACCTGCACTCCAGAATTCGGGTTGCAATTCAGAGAATTGACTCTATATCAAAGAGAATTGAGGAATTAAGGGACAAAGAGCTCCAACCACAACTGGAAGAGTTAATTGGAGGGTATGATCTTGTTGGCACTTACCGATACAATTACATATTTATCTGCACTCTAACATGAAAGAGAGGCCCTTATGTGTGCACTCACAGTCAGATATACATGTTTAATTGCATAGATGTGATCTTAGTTAATTATTGAAGTTCCTCCACATGAGGAAGCTAGATTCCAGCTTTTGTGCACTAATATAAAGATTTCTGTGTGAGTAGTAACCTGGACAAAATAATTAACTGCGGTTATGCTGCTTGGATCCTGGCATGGTTGTCCATGTTATTATTAGATTCTGAAAACTCCTAAAAAATAAATTGAGCACAATGAGCACAATGATGTAGATTTGGATGTGCATGTATACATTTGTTTATCTACTTTCAGGTTAATATGAGTACACAAGGAAGACTTAGTGTTACTTTCTTTCATGCAAACACATTGAGGTAGATTCTGAGTAACAAATCAATTAAGGGACGAAATTATGATAGAATAAACATTGATCTGTTTTCATGTTGCTATGCCTAACAAGATATGAGTAGCCGACCCCAATAAGTTTGGGATTAAGGCTTTGTTGTTGTTGTTATTGTTTGCGTTATAAGATATGAGCAGTCCTCCAGAATGTAAAGTTTAATAGAGTCCAAAGCATTTTCGGTCTCATGACTACTGTTTCTTGGTTTTTAAATTTATTAGATATCTTAGTATTATGGTGAGTTAGAGGTATCAAAAAAATAAGTGGATAATGGAGGGTGTTTTCTTTAAGATTTGGTTTCTAGATCTTTGAGATTTTCTTACCATGACCTCATCATCTTAGTAGACCCAAAAGAATCTTACAGATACCAACATGATATGATGTCCAGCATTGGTATTGAAACTAGGTAGAATTAATCTAGGAAGTATGAATTTTCAAGAAGTAGAAGTTGAAAGTAAGATGATTGGAGGATGACATGCCTGCATGGTAGTGCATGTGAGAACCCACATGCGACATGAGTCACACTTGTACCCTCCTTTGTCAGGGCCTTACACTAGAAATGGAGCCTGCAAGAAGTCTCCTGAGCTGCATTTTGAGCATTCCTCAAAGGTTTTATCCAAGAATAGAAATTTCTGGGTTCTGATTGTACCCTAATTTTATGCCCTTATATAAGATGTCTGAACAGTGTGCGCAAACCAGTATTCATGCCTTCATAAATAAATTGAATATGTCTCTCAGTTGTGTAAACAAACTCTGATCTGTGCTACAATGAGGAGAATCCTTACCTGAGGAATAAGGTGAAAAAAACCAAACTTCATTAGGAAATTACGCTCCATAATGATCCACCTATTCCCAATCATATTTAAACTTAATTTGTGATGACTACGCATCAAAATGAAAGTCAATTTGCAGCTATCTATCATGGTTGACTCGTCAATCATGACAATATTGGTTAAAAAAACCAAAATTCTAATCAAATACACTATTCAATCATAGAACATATAGCAATAATAAGGGGTATTTTAATATAATGGATGTAATATTGAAGTGGAGTGCTTCATCTTTCTAGTCTTGTTTCTTCCCTAAGATACTTGGAGATGTAATATTGAAGTGGAGTGCTTCATCTTTCTAGTCTTGTTTCTTCCCTAAGATACTTTCTTCCCTAAGATACTTGGAGTAAGATTCACCTTCATGAGTGGTGTTTCTAGCAAACCCCTTTCATTCCTCTTAGAGTCTGCAACGTATCAAGCATTAGTGGCATTGGTTGGATGGATCTCATCTCTATCTCTGGTTACATTTTTGTGGTACTTAAGTCCACTTTACATATGCATAAATTCATGTTCGACAAGAACCTTTTACTTGATAGGAATAAACCCAAAACCATGAGAAAGGGGATTGTAACTCTTGAAGATTTTTGAATCTTTGAGTGGAAGAATAAATCAGGAAAGATGCAATGCAGGTAAAAAGTAAAGAAGGCATGAATCTAGACAAACAAGTTATTTCTATTTAAGAATGATAATTCATGTCTATATGCTTTCTGATGTAAAGCATGTATCTAGTCCAATAATCCTTATTCACTGGTTTAATTAAAATATTCTAGTCTATAGAACAAGTGAAGGTGACATTAATGAACCCTAGCATTACTACGCTATCGAGATTATTATAATTTTTAAAATTCTTACATGATGGACATGGATTCTGGAAAAACTTATTAAAACTTGATGATATCACCATTCCATATCAATACCTAACTGCTGCAGAGGTGTAATATCTGATATTACATTTGAGAATAGGTTATGCCTAAGCCATCACGTTACAAGACAATTATGCCATCTGATTATCTATTTTATGTACATATATATTTTGCATAGAGACATACTTATTTGCAAGACATGGACTATTTTTTTCAAAAAATTTAATTGTTTCTGTGCCAAATTCTTTTGGATACCCTGATTTCTTAAAGGACCTTAGCCATATCCAATTGAAGTGAATTAGAAAAGAAACTAATTAGAATCTTGTTATTGGATTATACTAACAGTTAACATGTTGGTCTTTTGTTAATGTCGAAGTTTTTTTAAGTGATGATGATGCCAGCTGAGGATTGTCTTTCCAGAGAGACGCTAATTGTTTGTTGATGGATGTCAGACAAGTGCCAGTGTCTTGGATATATGTCTGTATGTGTATATATATGTTTGTGTGTTTCTGTATTTAATTAGGAGTTGTTAACATATCTAGACTGATGATACAAGAGAAGTTGTCTCAAGGACTTTGATAGAGCATTACTTGAAGGAGCTAGCAATAGTGATGAATTGTTATTTAGTTTAAGCAATAGTTTTGGTTTTGAGAATTTTGGTGTTTTATGTACTCTTAATCCATGCATTGGAGTTTCCATAAAAACATAAGAAAAATAAAAGAAGTAAAGGAAACATATATTAAAAATTTAGAATATTTGTTATTGTTTGGAATCATTGAATGTACAGTTTCAGTATGTCATATTGAGAATCTCTGAGACAAAGTTTAAAATTATATTAAAACCAACAGGAATGCTAATAATGATGTTAGTGATTGATTTGAAGTATGGTATATTATTCAGTTGTTTGGTAGATATACTTATCTAGTACATGACTGTGTAAATAAATGTCTGCAAGAGTAAAATATGCAAGAATAAAACTGGATATAAATATGAATTTGATATGACGTTTAGCATCATATCAGGAACAAAGTAGTAAGAAATAAAGTAAATTTAAAAATTTGTAACCAAGAAATGGCCAATTGCTGCTAGGGATGAATTGTTCTTGAGTTTTCTTCCCTTAAATCGAAGCTTAATTTCTTAGAAGTTCTTATTAGGGTTCAATAGCAATTTTTTTTCCTTTTTTCTTTTGCAAGTTCTCATTCTTGCTCATAAATATAGGAGATTAAATTTATCTAAACTGTGCAAGTTATTAAGTAACATTCAACAAACTGGAGTATTGCACATGCTTTAGACTATTTTGGTGAATCTTGCCCATTTCTTAAATGATGTTTCAAATATCAAATTAATTAAAGCAACCAAATTAGCATATTCTTCAAGAGAAAAAAGTTGTCATCAGTAATATGCACATTATGACACCCCTTGGGCAGCCACACATGGCCCAGTGACCAAGGGAGGAAGAGGTAGATTTGCTGCCTATTTTTTATGGGAAAATTAGGAAGCCACGTAATATGTGCGCAAATGGCATATCGCCTAAAATGGCTTGAAAATTAAAGGCTGGTAACATCTGTGGTAACAAATGGGGAAGGGATGCCCCTAGAACCAAATTGGCAAACAGGCCTTCTGTTATCCTAATCTAGAACTTTGACAATGTCAAATGCCTGTCATAAGGTGTTTATCACTAGTACCTGAAAAATAAATATGAAAAATAAATAACATAATTGGTGCTGTGGAGAAAAGGTTTTCATGACTAGAAAGAGATCATAACTAAAGGCAAGCCGTTTTAGAATGCAACATTTCTATTTTTCAATCACTATCTAGAGAAAAATGTAATATTTGTTGTTCCATTCACTATTTGTCTGTTTGATAGGTGAAAACCTACTGACTAACCATTTGCTTTCTCAGAGATAGAAAAATAGAACTCTGAGTAATGAGACTTCTATTTGTTCTTGCAACTATGGATGCGGTTATTGCTTCCAGGGATCTTGCCTTAAGTCAAAAGGCAGTGTTACATCAGATGATACTTGTTCTTTGAATGAAATAATTGAAAAGCAAGAAGATAGGTCGCACAAAATTTACTGACTCTGATGATTGAGAAGCAATGTCCTGAGCAAAATTATTCTTAATACAGGTGTTTTTGTTCTCTGTAGATGCATCTCTCAATATATTGCTCTGTTCCTTGACAAATTTTCATCTTCTTGACAATTATAGATGAAACTTGGAGTTGCCTTGATTCCTTTTGCCTTGTTGAAGCAAATATAAGTTCAAAAATCACAGAATTCAGCCTGTCTGGGACATCTTTTAGCACTATTATATCAATTTGCTGTTTAATCAGGACAACTACAATTGGTTGCGCATATCATTAATTTAGATGGTGAGGAAGCCTTAAACAAAATGGCCCTTGAATATTTTAAAATATGTCAGACCGCTCTAGTAGCAATTACCTCTAAACTGTTGGCATATATAGAATAGAATAATTGGGGAAATCTCTAAGTTGTCTCTTGTTCAAGCTATTAAATTTACATCTCATGATGGTATAAAGATGGTATCATTCTTACTCTGCTTCTTCACTTGGCCAATATAATGTTTGTAGAAAAATTTTCTTCCTCTTTTCTCTGGATGTTGAAAATAAAAATATTTGAATTGTTGTGTAGAAAACCCATATTTTCAAATATTGTAATGCAAGTCATCATTCTAGGTGTAAACTACATGCAAACATTTTGAGACACTTGGAGATATGTGAAAATTTACAGTCCCCTCAGACTCTACATCATTAGGTCTTTGTATTAATTACAACTTAAGTGGACCATTCACTCTGAATATATCAGAATTTTTTGCTTGTGTAGTTATTTATAAAAGGGATAATTGCACCAGAAGTATATGAACTTATTTGGGATTTTCAATTTGGTCCTTATACTTTCATTTTTTCCAATTGAGTATGCCAATTTATGTAAATTTTTCAATCAAGTACATTCTTTGATGACGTTAATGATAACTTAACAGATCACATGACGGTTGTCAACGATGACTTAAGTATACTTTTCTTTTTTTTTTAATTGAGTATACTAATTTATAATAGTTTTTCAATTAGGTATGCATTCATAAAAGTTTTTTAATCAAGTACTGACGAATGTAGGTAGAAGAATTATAAGGGCAATTTCTTAACATCCTTTTAACAGTTATCTCTACGTGGTAAAATTAGACGACCTCTGTGAGTCACATGTTTGCCTTGAATTGGGAGAGGACAATTTTTTTTTTTGTTGAGAGATGTGTTGGTAACACATCAAAAAGTTTATAACATAAAAAAAGGTATGTACTTGAGGTGTAATTTTCTCGTTAATTCATTCACTGTTAGTTGAGCAACTGAAAAATCATTATTTCACTACTTAACCTTTTATGCATGAGATTTTTTTTGTGTACAAAAAGATAATAATATTTTTCCTTTAGGTTATTGTGTATAGAATTTTATATATGAAAATTTTTGATTGATCAATTTTTCATACATTTACGAAAAATGCTAGTTGAACTTAAACAAGTATACTCAATTAAAAACTTCTATGAGTTAGTATGCTCAATTGAAAAATTTTGATAAGTTAGTGTACTTAATTAAAAAAAATACACTTAATATCGTTGGTGGCTATCATGTTGTCTATTAAGTTATCATCAATGGCCATTAAAAATGTACTTGATTGAAAAACTTTTATAAGTTGGCATACTCAATTAATAAAAAAAATGCATAAAGACTCAATTGAAAACCTTAAATAAGTCCATGTATTCCTAGTGTAATTACCTCTTTGTAAGAATTGCTTTATGGGAAAAGGAATGCACACTATTGTTGATGCAATTTATGAATTTGGCTATCTTGGTCTCCATGTATTAAATGCATACCCACTAGACCCAAGTAGTGCATTTGTGTACTCTAGTTTACATGCATCAGTTAGATCCCAAATTTATTATTTTGCTTTTTGAACAAATGCTGTGCATCACATGACTGCAACTCTCTGCCTCAACTTTGTTTGCCTATTGCATTCAGCATACTTCAAGTCTTAATCCATGTCTTAATTCAGCTTAATGCGGATGTGGGCAATGATGCTTGATTGTCACAAGAATCAGTTTAGCATCATCTCAGGCTCATGCAATAATGGCAGCACCAAAGTCTCAATCAGGACGGAATATCATTACCAGGTCACCATGCTTCTTGAGTTTGAGCTGAATTCTTTGTGTTCAAACTTCACAAAGTGGATCTCAGCACAAAAATCTTACCTGCAAGCTATAAACGGGTGGCTTCGCAAGTGTGTGTTCCCACTAAGACAGAAGTCGTCAAGGAGAAGGCCGATAGAATTCAATCCAAAGAGAGATATTGCTCCACCAATATTTGTCACTTGTGAAGACTGGTTGGCCCTATTTGATAAGTTGCCAATGAAGGAAGTAGCGGATGCTATAAAAGATGTGGTGACTGTGACAACCCATTTCTTGCCTCGCCAAGAGAAACGCCATGAGAACTCAAAATCATCCTTTACATTCTCTTGGAAGTCTGGGCAAAGTGCTGGTTTCAAGGGAGACATTCACAGAAATGAATCCCCTGTGGACTGGAGTCTGAATTATGACAGCTTTCAGTCAGGCTTGGTGGTCTTCTTGGATGGGTTGAAAACTTTTGCCGAGTCATCTGTAAAAGAGTATGAAAGTCTCCAGAAGTCCATCAAACAAGCAAGTGATAAATATGAGAACGCTGGTTAATTATGGTTGAATAAGTTGATAGGTGGTGTAAGCCAATGAAAGTATTGGAGAGGGGAACCCAGTGAACTGCTCCCTTTGTAAATTTACCTGGGGAATAATGGGTTTATTTTGTTGGTGGTTTGTGTCAATTTCAAAATAAATACACCAGCCGGGCAAAATTATGTTTGGATGCAAGTAGGTACTGCAGACAGGATGCAGTCTAGTCAGATGTAGAAAGTGGGGATGGGCTTTCGGTTTTATCTAGAGAGGGTGTAGGTCTTTTGGTTTTTGTCCATAGGGTACATTAATGATTTGGTGATAAGAAATGGAACCTATGCTATCTTGTTAGATCTGTACCTTGTATACATGTTCAGAAACTCAAATACCTAGATCTTCAATAAGATGTTCTTTTTTTTTTTTATCGTTGCATCAAGACTACTGTGCAGCTTTTTGGCTTTTGAATTTTTAAGTGAAAAAAATTATATATGGTAACCTCCTTCCAAGGTTTGATCCTCTTGGTGTTGCCCAATGGAATTGTTTGTGGGGCTAAATTAATAAAGAAGGGAAAAAAAAATGATCATCCCTACAGATGTAGGAATAAAATACCTCTGTAGTTATATCTCCTGTCCTTTCTTATCTAAAGACTAAAAGGGTTCTGCTTTTCTGCTTCTGTAGTGGAGTCCATTGTAGATTGATCAAGTCTGGGGTTTTCAGTCTTGGATTTCCAGTAAGACAGCACTACTGATTTTGTGTAGCTGAATTAGCTTGGGTTTTCAATCTTTTTTAGCCCTAACTTTGGGCGAAAATATACTTTTGGTCCTCAAACTTTCACTCAAAATAGAAGTCCAGAGATTCCAGAGTCCACAGGCGCCTCATATCTCCAACAAAAGCTCAAAGTTTTAATAGCATTTCCATGAACAAATTTATTGCGATGGTCTCGAGATGATGTGATCTTTTTATGGCGCGCACCAAGAATTTATAAGCTATCTTCTGTTAAAATGCATTGTGACTACATGATATTGAAGGAAATCTTGTGACGCTAATATCATTGCAAGCTTCATTAACTATATGAAATTAAGAAAATAAATCCTTAGCATACACAGCGTCTTCTCAAAACAATTACACACCGTTGAACTACAAATCGAGATTAAACAAAATATCAATATCCAAATAATGTCCATGTCTATAATACCAACATAGGAAACTATTATGGAAACACTAAATATCCTATGGTAAAATGAAATCAACTCTTGGCCAGCTTCTATCCAACTTCTGCTTATGCCTTGGACTTTGAAGCAAAAATAATTATAAAATTTTAATGAGATAATGCCTAGTAAGTAATCCCTAATCATGTCTAAAGAGATCAAGTAAGCAACTTAATGTCATTTAAAATGCATACGCAATATGATGCTAAAATAATATTTTCATAAACAATTGGATAAAAAAAAATAATGCATATCATTTACAGTAATAATATCGAATTTAAGACTTAAATCTTTCATTTTAAACTTTGATAACAACCCTACAGTCATAATCATGGCCACATATACATTATGTGGCAAGGCTAAAATAGGTCACCATATTTAAACATGTAGAGGTGGGTCAGAAATAGATTCGTGCATATCCTTACGAAGGTGAATCTCGGTATCAATCATAAGTCTTCGTACAAGCCCCAAAAGGTAAGGACAACGTATTATAGATCGTAGTTGATTGAGAGTCCATAACTTATACTTAAATATGTTGTATCTTGTTTCATATGTAAATAGTTTACAAATTGCTTAAGTCTTACATATATTTACTTAATTTGATACACAACTTTTATATGGGAATAAACTTAAAAACAAACTATAATATGAATTCATAATTCATTAGAAATCTTAATAGACATATAAGCAACATGATAAATATACATGCTTACTTGATCCAATTTTCAGTAACTACACATAAATAAAAATTTAAGAAACCAATAATTTAGCTTTATAAAATTCTAAGACAAGTCCTATATAAATAAATATTTTAAATTAGATTCTAACCATGATACTATTTTAAATAATTTTTGCAAAACTTAGCTATTATAATAAATCCTAAACATCTAATCCTTTAACATATCACATTTTTTAAAAAAAATTAATCTAGGATTTACATGTAATTAAATTAAAACATTTACAAAGAAACTTGAATCCAAAACTTAATAACATTTAGAAAGTACTCTAACTATAATCGAAATTACTTACCTTGACTTGCTGAATACTAGCTAGACTTTATCAGAGCTAAGTCTGTGGTCCACCTACATAGATTAAACTAATTAAAATCCTAAAATTAGATAATGTATAGATCTATGTTTGGGTTTAAGACAATCAGTCTCCAAACCTAAGATCATGGCCTACACCTTTTAACTTCCCCAAACTGAGTTCGGATCTTAGGGTCCACTCATCCTAGAGACCGATAAAATATTAATAGAAAAATATTAAACTAAAGAGGCAAAATATCTTTGTTATCTTCAAATCAATTGAGAGCTAGGTTGAATCATTGATAAGTGACTTCAAATCTAGCTAATTCTTCGATTGCTAGATATCACTATCCAACTGCTGACTAGGATTGATCGGCCATAACAATCCCCAATTGGCCAAACCACCAATGGCTACTCCATTAATAAGCTAAGAACAAGGAGAAAATAAGAGCTTTAATTTGTAACTACACTAGAAAAATTTAAATCTGGAATCATCCACATCTATCGATCATTACTGGCGTTAATCCTAATGAAGGTCTGGTCCAAATTCAACCACCAAACACAGCCGTTAAGAGCCTTGAAAACCTTCTAGAAGATAGAAAAAAAAAATAGAGCTTTTAACCATGTGCATATTTCCGATAATCATCAATGACTTACTCTTGGACCAAGGACCCCTAGAGTTAAAGACAGAGAAAGGGATCAAGGCAATGGATTTACTAGCTTCAACTATCATTGAAATGGAGGAAGAAAGCAGCCATTTTATGTCTTTTTCCCTTGTTCTGCTTCACCCTGCAATATAGCACATGAAATTCCTTCATGATCTTGATTTCCAATGGCCATTACCATTTATGGAAGGAAAGAAGACAAAGGATGGGAAAGGGTTGTTTATTAGCATGATGTGGGTGCTGAATTATTGACTAAACTGAGGAGGAAGATAGTAGTTTCCTCAGGTTCTTCCCGTTCTTCGAACGCCTGGATGTTGATGTCTCTTAATCGAGAAAGGGGCTTAAGGGGGTTCAATCAATGGGAGATGGGGCTTAGATAAGCCTCGTTCTCTCAATCTTTGAATCAAAGAAGAAATATGGGAGGAGATCTCTTTCAGTTTCTTCTTCTGTGGAGCAAAGGTTCATTTATTCTTTGTTTAATTTTTTTCTTTTTTTTCTTTCTTTCTAATTGACTTGATTCAGTCGGTTGAATGGGCCGAGATTGTTATCACAAGCTATCTGTTACATGATATAAAAAGAGAAAATCAAAAAATCTTCTTTAACCATTTCAATTGTAATGAATTAATGTTCATGGTTGTTTATAAGATTTAACTGTCTAACTTATATTTATATTTTTAATATTTGGCATGTATCAATAATCATTCAAAATAGATATTGGTATGAATTATCATATTCGATTAATATCCATCTCGACATTGATATTCACTAAATATATACAAATACAAATATGGATGTATTAACATCCAATCTATATTTGATTTATTTTTTAGCCCTATCTAACAAGTGCTGCATTAGAATTTGTTAATTAATATATTTTAAAAAAAATTCAAAATCTTGTTTTCATAAATAAAATGGATTTTGCATTAAAAGATTATTTAATTATAGGTTTTGCGAGAGAGGACCAGATTAATTAATTTATAAAATAAATCCTATTTATGAATTTATGAATAAATTTATTCATGTATTTAAGCATGAGATAAATGATAGCCTAAACAAATTTGCATCACATATTGAAATATATGTATTTATAAAATATAGGTACTCAAAGAACTTGTATCAGATTTTTAAATTTGTATTACACTGCTCATATTTAAATCTAGCAGTAAATTTGTCCCCAAACCTCAAAATCGGCAATGAAATTTATAGTTTTGTAAAGAGAAATAAAATTTATAGTTTTTTTTTTTTTTTATAAAATTCGGCAATGAATAAAATAACAGTATATATTAATGTCCGAAGCGGTCTTAACGGAGAAACTCCCGTTACCCTTCTCCGGTTCTTCGGATGATAATTTTATGACAAAATTGCTCATAAACTGTTGCCAAATCCCTGACTTTCTTCTCACAGAGCTCGTGTAATTTGTATCCTAACATGAGGGTATTTCAGTCATTCAAATTGAAACTCGTCAATCCCCAGTCGTCGTTCCTCTAGCTTTCATTCATGCCAAAACCACCCCCACCTCACAAACACGCCTCAAAATTCCTAAAATTACAAAGCGACCACACAAAGCGAGCAGAGTCCTCCCTTGGTTCACTTCGCCGAAGGGGAACCCTAGATATCGTTAGGCTTCGAGTTCTAGGGTTCGGATTCTAGGGTTTGGATCCGGGATTCTTGGTCTCGGAGATGGAGATCCTGAACAAGCTCAGGAACCTGGACGCGTATCCCAAGATCAACGAGGATTTCTACAGCCGGAGCCTGTCGGGAGGCCTGATCACCATCGTCTCCTCCATTGTTATGCTCTTATTGTTCTTATCCGAGATCAGTGAGTTCCCCATTTATTTTTTTTTCCCTCTTTCTTCGGTTTCGTTTATGTAGCTTAGTGCGCTTCAATTGCCATGTGTTTGGATATGGGGTGATCGGATGGAAGATTTAAGTGATGGGATTTTTTTTTTTTTTTTTCTCAGTTGGTGTCTACAAATTTAGGATTCATGTTTTTGTTTTGAGGCGAACAGTTTCACTGAAAAAGTGGGGAGGGTAATGAATCTTTGGGCTCTAAAATTTCTGGATCTCGTCGTGACTGATACATGGAGTGTTATTAGCTGAATTTAGTATGGTGCTGATTGTGTTTTGGTTTTGCTTTGGTTTTGATATGATACTTGACCAGGCCAGCTAAAAGAGTATTATAACTTCTAGAATATGCTTTCATGGCAACAAGAACTAGAGAAACATGGCAATGCCAACTAAAAGTTTGTCAAAAGAAAACCAAGTAAAAGAGTGTGGCACAAAATATGAGATGAATAACATAACATTCTCTAGCAGACTACATATGAAGTATAACCAGCCTTTGTTGCACGTGAAAAGATCTTATAACTTCTAGACAAGTTTGACATTGAATTGATGGCAACTGGACTACTAGTTATCCAAGTAATTGAAGCATTGGTGAATCCTCTCTGTTAGAGATAGATAGGGAGGTAGAAAGTGCCTTTATAATGATTATATTTTCATGGCATATATATGTCTAGCATCCCTCTATTATGTATTCTCTTCATCCATTGCATTGAGATTTCCTTCTGAGAAGTTTGAATCCTGGCTTAGTCACTGAGAATGAAAAAGATAAAAAAAAAAAAGAAACAAAAGGATATTTATATTTCTGCGTACATTGTGTTTACTTGCATCATGGTGTGACTCCTTGCAACTCTTGTATGTTGTATGCTGATGTTTTAATCAATTAATGGCCCCATCTAATATGTCAATGGTACTTTTGTAAATTGATGATCTGCCCATTGCTAGTGTCATAATATCATTGAATTCTAACGGCACAAAGAAGTTTAACTTATAATGTCTGTCAATACTCTTAAATAATTGAGGAACCACTGAAGGAAGTGAGTTCAAACTACCCTTGTTTGGAACAGTGAATAGTTTTTATCAGATTTCATGGTTTTTTGTGGCCTCTTTTTTACAGCTTATGCTCAAGCAATGGTACCCATTTTTAAGCAAGTCAACAAAGCAGAGGAACTAACAGTCTTTTTGACTACTTGTTGCCTATTTTCAATAATGGCGTTTTGACTAACCACTCAAACTTTCTGAAAAATGGTATTATGGCAGGGGGAATTCAGTCATACCCATCCAAAAAAAAATGCAAAGTGGTCATTGGTTTCTCAAGCAATTTTTTTCACCCACAATTTTTCACAAGTTAGTCCTTGAGGAAAGAAGATCCGAAGTTTCTGGTTGCTACCACGGTCTCGAACATTACCAGCCCATTTTCTTCTTCCATTACACTTGCACGGTGGGAGTCCTCTAAATTGGCTAGACACCCATGCAAGATTTTCCGCTTGAATTTCACCAATATACGGAGAGCTTGACTGCTCCAAACATATATAAGAAACCTGTGGCCCATCTAATAAATCTAAACTCCTATCATAGACTTGTGGTTGTGAGATCTATGATTACAATCAGTGGTTGCGTGTAGTTGTGATGTATATGTAAATACACTCCTGTGTTATATCTCATACCATATGTGAGGTTATGTCAACCTAAATACATATATTTGCTCTATCCTAGTGACTTCATCACATTACGATATAACTGTAGGGCTTGCTCCTCAGGAACCACTTGTACTTTATGTATTGACTATCTGCGATTATTATGATGTTAATTTTCTATATTAGTCATTTTGCAGTTACACCAACAAAATGATTTGCTATCAGGTGTTGGCAGATTTTTAGAACACATGCAACATTTTGATGGCATTTCCATTTATACATGCATGCAGGATTATATCTTTTTGCAGCTACTGAAACTAAGCTAATAGTAGATACCTCAAGAGGTGAAAGACTACGTATCAATGTTAGTATTTGACTCTCTGATGCTCATATCTTTTTTCAGTTTTTCTTTTTTCTTTTTTTGCTTCTGTTTCTTAGAGTTCATTGCTTGCTTCATATGTTTTGTAGGTTGTAGCAGATTATTTTCTGTTAAATGTTTGCTCAAGTTTGGAAGTGCTATCTATGTTTCAGACTATGATGCATGGATATAAATATGGGATACAGATATGGCATGATATGGATATGTGAATATGGTATATTTTGAAAAAAGCAGTATACAGCAATAAATATATGTACTATATATTTGTGTCTGCATGCATGCGCACACACGGACACTCTTCCATGAACTCACCATTTCGTCATGATTCAAATCCATAGACTATAATTTGTTCTCTATACTGAATATCAACAATGCAAACACCAAATTTATTCATTCATCAATAATGGTTAACATTCATAAGAAAGAGAGAGAGAAAAAAAAACCTCTCCCTCATTCTTAGAGGTATCCAGGAACTATCTTGAGTGTATTTGAGAAATAATTTGGATACATAGAGTAAAAGCAACCAACTAGTTATGGTATCTGGTACATATCTGTTATGAACACAGAATGTGAATTATCTGTGTTTCCTAGATTTCAGGCTTTAACTTGTTTGTTTTTTTGGGCTTTGGTTTTATGGTTGGAAGATTTGTTTTGTCCTCATATAGTTGGACATGTTTTGGATTTCTTAATTCGATCATATCAGACTCAAACACTTCTTCTTTGGCTTTGTGGGACTCATGCCCATTTTTGAAAGGATAATAATGCATTAAACTAAAATTAAGTTGGAGCATAAATTCCTCTAACATGATATAGTTTTATTAAAAATCTTAAAAGATACATCACATTTTCCAATTCATTATCACAGTTTATTGACACATACTAGTTATTTTGCAGTTTGATGTTACCTTCCCATCCCTTGCTTGTTCACTTCTTAGTGTTGATACCATGGATATCAGTGGAGAGCAGCATTATGATATAGTACGTACATGCAAGTTGCTTTTTCTTGGACAAAGTATCCTAGCAGGCTATTTAATCTAGGAGATTAACTGTGTGCTACATCTTATGTTTTCCAAAAATGTCCATTTTTTCTTACAGAGACATGACATAATAAAGAAAAGGATTGATCATCTTGGCAATGTAATTGAATCCAGACAGGATGGTGTTGGTGCACCCAAGGTATATTTAACAAAATATTTTAGCATTTCTTGGTTATATCTATGTGATATGCGTTCTTTGTAGTTTGCATTCTTTGTTCATCTGTCTTCTCATATGTAACTTTTGGTTTAGTGCTTCCCTCAATACGTTGGATTTCTTGAGCAACTTGGTCATGAGGAGAATTCTAAATTCATCTATTTGAAACTATGAATCACAGTCTTGTTAATGAGATGCCAGACTTTCATGCAACTAACTTAAAATTAGTGAACCTGTTGCATGCTTTCTATGAAGCATTGAACATTCTAAACAGCTGCTGAAGTCCTTTCCAAAATTTTCCATTGCTGGAACTGTTTGAAGGAATAGTAACTGCTAAAATGATGCAAGATTTCTCATGGTATGGGCTAGGGTTTTTTCCTAGCTGTCCAACCAACATGGGTCTCTGGGGTCATGATAAGAAAATATCATTCATTTGTCAGTTTTAGAGCAGTTACTGGGATAATGGAGAATGGAGAACATTCTAGCAGCCCATTATTGGCATCTATTAAAGAAAAACTGTAATTTGTTTTCATAAAAACAAGAAATTTCTCCAAAGCAGTTTCTGCATTGCTGAGGATGGTTTGGTTATTTTGATTTTATAAGATATAACATTTAGGAGTGTTGGTCTGGAATAAATTTTAAAGAATGAATTATCGAGTTTGTCTATGAGAGTGGTATTATTTTGATAATATCATAAGAAAATTGTGCCCTGTGCTGGTTTCTTCACTTTTCTGTGATATTTTAAGTTTGATATGCTTAGTATTGTTTAGTGGCATATGGTAGGTTTTACAATTTATAAGCTTGGTGCTACATATGAGCACATGTCCCTATATGTATCCTCCTTAACTTCCTCTCTTTATATTTGTAACTCATTTTTATTAGTTGTCTAACTTACCCTTTTTAAACAGAAAAGGTAAACTTGTACCTATATGCAATATGAAACAGTTAGCAGCATGGTTGTCATATAGGCAGACCTTCAATGATAATTATGTCTTCTGTTCTTTTAAATACAAATCTTCTTAGTTATCTTCTTTCCTTTTTTTTTTTTTTGCTTTTTTTCACATTTTTTTCTGCCCAAAATTATATATTTATTTTTAAAGTCAAGAGGTAACTTTCATTGATGATATCAATATGAACTATTCGGTGTTTAAATTAATTTGACTGGTTTTAAGGTGCTTTATGCATAATTTAAAATTTAAGTTCCTATGCCCTTTAAAATTAGCATTGACTGATGTCAAGTTGCATCTAATTCTGAGCTTAACTGAAAAGGTTGCATGTGAGGCCATAATCCCAAATTAAAAAATTCATGGTTGAATGATTTGCACATGTAAATGTAGTAACTGGTAATGTGCTTTGGGGTACTATGGCATCATATTTGCTGCAAAATATATCTTTCCATTAATGAGAACATTTTGCTTAGGAAAATATATTTGTTACAACAATAACTTGCTTTTCTGCACTTTGGTTACAAATCTGCATGTGTCATTGACCTCTTGATTTTCTGAGGACTGAATATGTGGTTCTTGTGGTCGAATGCATGATTGGCTATGGTTTTAAATATGATCACATGACCCTATGTATACCGCTTCATGAATGACATTTTGGGCACATTGGTTCTAAGAAGTACTATTAATAAATTCACCATTTTCTATGAATAAAATAACAAGGCATATTGAATATCTGTCATTTTGTGGTGTAAGCTGATTTGTAAATGAAAATCTATTGCTCAATTAATTAAATAATCAACAAAACAAACTGGAGATGGACTGCAAACAAGGTCTACTCTGTGACATCCTTCTACAGATTTATCAACCAGGGAGGAATGACATAGCCCATTGCTCCAGCCTTGTGGGAAGTTGTAGCCACAGAGAAAATGCTCTCAGGAATTAGCTTGACACGGCCAATACTACACAGAAATGGTTGATGTGCTATGTTTATATGCCCTCTTTGCAAAGCAAGCTCAGAAAATATTGAACATCTGCTATTAATTTGTCTTTATGCTCGGAGCTGCTGGACCCTGACTGGTGCCAGCTAGGAATAAAGTGCCTAGTGGGGTGGTGACATTATGAGCTATATGGTGGAAGCTATGGAAGAACAGGAGTTTGGGAGCATGTAGTTTGGCCTGACAGTCTTACATCCTTGCCTTGATGTGGTCACTGTGGCTAGAGAGAAAAAATCGAATATTCCTAAGCAACGAGTCCACTGCCCAGCAGACTCTCCTTAAAGCTATAGAATTGTTCTCAAGCTGGGAACCCATAGTGCCTTCTTGATTGCTGAATTGTTTTTCTCTGTTAATGAGTACTTGTAAGAGAGCTGTGAGAGGGTAACTGCTGTATGCCGAACCCCTTCAATGAGGGATCCTTCTTTACTTCACTTAATAATCTTAATGAAGACAGGCGGAGCTTTGGCTACTCCTTGTCGATCCCCTCCCCCAACCCCACACACACACACACACACACACACACACACACACACACACACACACACAGAGAGAGAGAGAGAGAGAGAGAGAGACTTCTTAATTTTGAGCATATTCAGTTTATTTCCACAATATTAAACATTTATTTTGCTTGTTTGATAACCTAGATGTTGTTTTGCATCATAATAGAAACTGTTATTTTAAGAATTGTCTCCTTCTATTTGTTCCTTCAGATTGAAAAGCCATTACAGAGGCATGGCGGCAGGCTTGATCATAATGAGACTTATTGTGGTTCATGCTATGGTGCAGAGGTGGTATGTATACTAAATCAAATTCAACCTTGTACACAATAATTTTCTGCAGTACCCAATACTTTTCTCTTCCTGGGTTGGTGTTGATCAGTTCGTGCTCTCTGTTAACGTACTAAGATGTGATACTGCATTTTTTTAGTCAGATGATGATTGCTGTAATTCTTGTGAAGAAGTTCGTGAAGCTTATCGAAAGAAAGGGTGGGGCTTGACAAATATGGATTTAATTGACCAGGTCAACAGAACCTTACAAGATTAATTTCTTCATCCTTCCTTTGACTTACTGATCATTGTCAGTTATTTTATCTTAATGTAATATCATGTTGAATAGACTGTAGATTTGATGACTGTTGTTTATTTGATCCTTTGCCCTCATATTCTTTACTAGTTGGCATCAAGGATTGGGATAATTTGGTGCTCCATGTGCAAGATTATTATGCAATACAGAGTCTTACTGAACTCTTGTCAATGAGCGACCTGAATCTGTGTTTGACATTTCTATGAGTTTATACAATTTAAGCAATCCTGATGCAGTTTGAGACACTATCTTGCTTCTCCTGATCTCTCACACACTCTCTCTGTTGAATTGGAGGTTGCAATACGTGCATATTGATATTTACGTTATTTTTTTTCCCAAATGGTACATAGATCTAATTATTTCGTCGTAAGTTATGAATATTGGTGGTTATGCAATAACTTGCAAATTTAGGCAAGGGAATGTAATTCTAGATGTAAATAGAAGAAATAGTATTTGCTCAATTTTTGCGGTTAGTGTTTTGACAGCCAAAAGGATTCTATTTGTTTTTTCTTTTGATTTTACCCTGAAGCATTCCAACTAGAGGATATTCCACAGGAGTAATGGATTGGTGCTTTTCAGTGTTACTATATTGCCTGAATCTTTTCTTTAGGACATGGTTAAGATCTACAGTTCATGCATGAGCTATGGATCTTGTTATTAATGATGTTTTTGATACTATATGCCCCATGCATTTTTGTACATCTACCTATCAAATGATACCCTTAAACCATAAAGCAATGTGTTAAGCTCCATCACCTTGCCCATTTAATGTCATCTGTGTTTAATTTTGTTTATTACCTTGGAATAAAACATGATCTGTAATTTGCTGAATCTATGAAAATATTACTTTCTTCCTCAGTCAGTTAATCTGATAATTTTAGCTGAGAAAGTTCATCATGGTAGAAGCTAGAAGGTACAAATCATAGTTTGTTGTAAAGCTGGAGTATTGCCATTTAGATCAAAGGCAGAGGGTTAACCAGTCATGACAAAGAGTCATATGCAAACCTATCAAAGGGTACATCCTTGATCAATGCTAGTTCAATCAAAATCTCTACTCCTTTTTCCTAATCTTTTGACAGATAGGTGTGCTCATTGGTGGATCAGTTTCAGATCATTGTTCTAAGTGCCCATATTATTTCAGTTAATCCACAGCTTTAGTGGATAATTTGAGGTACTTCAATACCTTTTTGTTTTAGACTTGAATTAATTTAGATAGGATTTGAAATTAATTTATGGGTAAAAATTTTGCAAATAATCTCCAAGTTTGAGAGAAAAGAAAGATATAGAGAGGAGAAAGGACTGATAAATTTGGAGGAAAGGAGATTTGGAAAACTTACCACAAAGACTCCAGGAAGAAAAGGGAAAACTTTTCTACATTATGCTCTTAAATTGCTTTTCAATTTTCCACAAATATGGAATCCTATGTAAAAAAAACTGATTAAACAATCCCAGCATACCTCCCAAATTAGTAGCCTGCCTTGTGTGTATAGAAGATAAGAGAAAATGGAGGTGGAATGGGGTGTGTGGATTTGCAGAGGGTTGGGTGCTCCCTACCCCATTTTCTCTCCAATTTTATGTCAGAAGGCCCAGTAATGGGCTCCACGACTAACTAGGCGACATGAACTGAAAAGATAAACCTTTTTGCAGTCTGAGTCTTCAAAATCATGATCACACCAACCATCCTCTCTTGATTTAACATCAATACATGTTCATACCTAATTCTATCTTTCATGGTTTTAATTCATCAATTCTATATTTTTGATGCTTATCTTATGTATCTAGAACTTCCACATTCCTTTTTTTTCTCTTATGATTCTATCCTTTCTTAAAAGGCATATAATTCTCACACAACCCACCAAATGCAGTACTCTCCATATGCCTTGTTCTATTTATATAATATATAGAATTCCTCTTTTCCCCATTCTTCCGCAAATCAAATACAATATAGTAGTATTCACCTATATTTCTTCTGACCTTTAAATTCCCATATTCTCTATCTTCTTTTTTGCATTATTATTTGCTTAATTTGTGCCCTTCCTTGAAGAGTTTTTTATGCCATAATTTACAATATGTTAAGCATCAATACTTTGCTTGTACTCTTTCTATTCTGTTCCCATCTATCATTGCAAAGACGATGTAGTTAACTGGCTAAAGCATTAGCTTATTTGTTCACTTTTAGATTTTATGTTGAACTTTTTTTTTTGGTTCAAATTTTGTTAAGCATCAATACTTTGCTTGTAGTTCTGCTATTCCATTCCCATCTTCATTGCAAAGACAATGTAGTTAACTGGCTAAAGCATTAGCTTATTTGTTCTCTGTTTGATTTTATGTTGAAGTTTTTTTTTTTTTGGTTCAAATTTTGTTAATTATCAACTCAGTGCAAGAGAGAGGGCTTCATCCAGAGGATTAAAGATGAAGAGGGTGAAGGATGCAACATTAATGGGTTCTTGGAAGTCAATAAAGTAGCTGGAAATTTTCACTTTGCCCCTGGAAAAAGCTTCCATCAATCTTACATTTCTCTGCAAAATTTATTGGGCTTTCAAACAGAAAATTATAATGTGAGTAGAATGTCTCACTATAATGCTTTTTCCCTTTGTTTCAGGATATTTTTTTTCAAACAATATTAAGTAAACTATCTGTTGTCTGGAGTAGTATTCTTAATCTTCTTCCCTTTGACAAAACCAGATAAGCCACAAAATAAACAAACTATCCTTTGGGAAAGAGTTCCCTGGTGTTGTAAATCCACTTGATGGGTAAGTTTGACTGGATTTATCACATTTCTGTTGCTGCTTTTGATTTAATTATTTATATTTTCTGAACCCATTTGGTTTTAATGAAACCCCAGAGCACAGTGGACACATCAATCACCATTTGGGATGTATCAATATTTTATCAAAGTGAGTAAAAATTTTGACTTCTTCCCTCTAATAAAATGTGCAATCAACTCTGCATTCCAGATCATCAGATATTCTTACTTTATTTCTGTTGACAACTTCTTTTCTTCATTGTAATTTCCATGTACCAATAATGGCATTAGGTTTTATTGTTTGGAGAAAAATTGTACTTGCCTATTATACAGCATATACACATACCTGCATTTGTGTATGGATATGTTTATGTTTTAAGCTCTTTTTTGACATTATATGTGATTACACAATCTATACTTTTCTGTTTCTCAGGTTGTTCCTACAATCTACACTGACATTAGAGGACACAAAATTTACTCAAACCAGGTAAAGTAGACTTGAAGCTTGCAACTGTCTTTCTTCTTGTCTCCCTAGAAATTCATACTTAATTTTTGTTGTCCTATTGCAGTTTTCAGTGACTGAGCACTTTAGAGATGCTGATGTTTATCCCAAGCCCCCTTCAGGAGTATACTTTTTTTACGACTTCTCACCAATTAAGGTGAGTGAAGAAGATGGGACATGGTTTTATGTGTGTGTTTCTAAAAGTTTAAATAACTTCTACTGGTTGACCTGCCTATGGGCTCTTAACAACAACAACAACTACTACTACTATGGTGGGCCATAGTTTTATGACTTTTTATAACTTATTACCAACTAAGATGAGTGAAGATGTGTCATAGTTTCACATACTTGTTTCCAAAGGTTAAAATAACTTATACTGGTTGACCTCCTGCTTATGGGCTTTTAACAATAAAATAGAAAAAAATACCTGTTGCCTTTAGGTGAGGCCTGCTAAGTGCAAAGACAAAGTACTGACTGGGAAGTGTGCCTTGTCATGCACTGTGAAATCACTCTGAGTGCACCAGAAAAACTAAAAAAAATAAATTTAGGAAATCCAATGGTAAATCTAGAACTTTATTTTTAATAATAATATAGCACTAGGCATTATTAGCTGAAATACATGTTCCTGATAAATTCCTCTAGTAAAGGCCATTTGAATTATATGTTTATTGTAGCGGGGCATGGAGATAATTTAACATAAACTAGAATATATGTGAATTAATATGACAAAGTATGTGTATGCAAGCTCAAATTTGAATCTGAAGTAAAAACCATGAGAATTTGCCCCTATTTTTTGGGGAATTAATAACTTTAAGTGAGAAAAAAAATTATTTTGTTGGAAAAGAGTAATAGAATCTTAAGTAGAAATTCTAGCACAATAACATGGATAGGGAGTAGTAAATAATATCTTAAACTAGTTATCGAACCTGGTAGAATCAACTTTGTCTTGCGATATGATCCTATTACTAATTTACAACAAAATGTGCAGGTACCAAGGTTTGAAGATAAACCTGGCACTAGCCTCTCAAATGCTTTGAAGTTGAACAATAATCTGGTGTACGTTGAGTAAATCTAAAATTTGTTTAGGTTAATCAAACTAAGCTGACATGTTATCTGTGAATTTTCTCTTTTAGATAATTTTGTTGTCAAATCTACATAGGTTAATATGGAAACATCTTCAGTTTTGTGAACATCTATTGGAAGAGTAACAACATCATGGGATGTTTCATTTTTTATATCTGAAGTTTTTTTAAAAAGTAAAATGCTTTTGAATAAAGAACAAAAATATGTCCATAATTGATAGAAACAAAAAACTTGCCTAGAAAGGGATAATGCTTTTTCACAATGCATTATATAAGAATTCGATGTAGAAAGCAGGAAAAGATATGTTGAAATTAAAAGCACTACCTCGATATGCAAGGAAAATGTTGCTGGTATTGTTTAGAGAGTTACTGATAAATAAATTCTGCATTTTTGTGTAGTTTTTTAACATATCTCTAGTCAGTCTCATATTCCTGTATGGTGCTAACAATACTTTTAGCCCACTATTAGATCTGTTTTTGTGGCAGGATTGGACTGACCAATCTGGATCAGCCCAATTTGGAGTGGTCGATGTCTTAGTAAAACTTGAGTCAAATCATATTTATTAGATAGTAAATAGCTGACGGTTAAGTTTCAGATACCGTTTTGGTTCTTGATTGTGCCTTTTATCCTAAGTTTTATATATTATGATTCATGCATATGCCTCTTCTAGTTTTTAAAAATTATTACCATACATTTTTTTTCCAGAAAGTTAATAGTGCATTAATGCAAGGATAGTGAAAACTCATTTAATATCTATATAGAGGCATTTACTTGGGAAGGTAGGCAATGAAGAATCGGTGGGAAATTTGAGTTTATGTATGTTTGAAACTGAATAGAGTGATGGATTCATAATACTTTCCTTCTCTCTTCTCCTCTGTCTTTGTATCTTGTTCCTCATGTGGTTAAATGCCTATGGTTGTGGGCTTGTGGCATCAGTTTGTATCATAGTGTTAATTCGATCTCTTGACCATTGCCTCTTCTCCTTTTGAAGAAAATTCCTATTTTCTCAAGTTATATTTTGCAACAATTAGAGGGATTGATTTCTTTAATATTAGAGCAAATTACTTCATTAGTGTGAAGAATGTTTTGGCTTGAATGGAATTATAGATGAAGGATCCAAAGTACATGCAAACTAGTACAAAAAACAAGAAAGGAGTTTCTGAAATTGCTCTAAGCAACTTGAAGCCATTTGATCTTAACTCATGACAAGCAGAACTACTTCAAATGATAGGCCATCGTCTTCCAAAGTTTTTGTCTAACATAATATCAAGGTCAGGCACCAAGGAAGGAGATGATTGAACTTAAAAATTCAATTTGAAAGCTTTAGTGATACGGTAAAAACACATTCTCCTATTTCTCCTTCAGCTTTAGCAAATCTTCTGGTTCTTAAATCCTGTGTTGTTGGAAGACCCGGATATGCCATGGAAACATCAATTTTATCAAACTCTATCTTTAAGAGTTTGATTCAGAAAGAGTATTCTTGAAGTTCCAAATCCTTATAGGATGATGGAGTATGAAGCTTTTCAAAATTGGATTTTGTACCCAAGTATCAAGGAAGAAATTTTTGGATGAGCCCTTTTCTTTGGATCTAAAGAATCATCATCATATTTGATATTTCTCCATAGAGCACAAGTGCTATTCATTATTGGATTGCATCGTCTTCTTGCAAAATGCAAGGTTATTTGGTGGATGAGAACAAATTCAAGAGCATTGATGATCAAAAAACTCTAGGATGAGTCTATGAAGTAGAAGTCTATCAGAGGATCAATGGACCATATTGTGGATTAATCCTCCTTGGAGGATGAAATATCTAAGTCTATGCCGGTGTCTAATAAAATAGTATTAGTTAATAGTCGCTGGTGGTTAAGGTTAAATATTTGTTTTGGTTCCTGTATCTGGCTTTTAGAGTGTCTAGGGTTTGTTACTCATGATTCATGCACACGTCTCTGAATTTATAAAACAATTTATTTGTGTCTATTTGAAAGTTGTAATTTATTAACCTAACAGATATGAGGAATCATTTAATATCTACAAAAGGCTTGTAATACAGAAAGAAAGGAAATTAAGAATTGGCATGGAAATTGAGTTCACAATCGTTTGAATTTAGTGGTGGTTTCTGTTCAATATTATCTTTCTACTTTTTCCTTCTCAATCTCCGACTCTTCTTCCTCTTGTGGTAAAACACCTGTAGTTCTGACATCAATTTTTAATCCTCAAGTTACATTGCGGAATTATCATGTTTCGAGATGAGCAGATTGTTCAAGGTTCCCATTAACATAAAGGCCCTTTCTTGGCAACAACCAGAAATATTACAATGCAAACAAGAAGCTATTTTTTTTTAACCACTTTTTTCAGCTTTGTCTTGTCTTTTAAAGGACTTCATCTTATTTACCATCTGTTGCAGGTGATTTTTACTGAAGAAAATAGTTCCCTCCTGCATGTCTTGACGAATATCTGCGCTATAATTGGAGGTTGTAATGCTGTCTTTCTCTCCTTTATGAAACCCTTGAAATAATATAGCATCCACAAGATACTAGATTCTATGCTAGCCCGGCAGCAAAGTCATGCACACACACCATGCTGCACCAATAAAAGAGTGAAAATGCAATCAGTTCTATAAGAATGACTTATAAATTGCTTCATTTCATGCACCCTTTTCTCTTTCTATAAGAATAATATTAGCTGAATAGTTTAACAAGTAACTTTTCTTTGAAAGACAAAAATATCAAATCAGTTAGTTGGAGATATATCTAAAGTCGAGAGTTGCAAATTCAGGTGTTTTCACAGTAGCTGGAATTGTTGATGCTTTTGTCCATCATGGACGTCGGGTAATCAAGAAGAAGATGGAGCTTGGTAAGCACACGTGATTTACTTGGAACTGAGGAGATATATTCCAGTTTTCGATCCTTTAGGATGATGTTATGAATCATTCAATGAGATACAAGTAGAAGGTGCAGAAGCAGTTGACAATGGGGTAAACCTTGGGATTAAGCTGGTGCCCCATTATCAAGTCTGGTACTCTTTCCTTTCAATGTCATTATGTCTACAAGTAATATTCGTATAGTTACTTGAAAGAAAATATGTTTACAGCACAAGCAACCCTTTTTATATCTCGACATGGTCTTTCCACTCATTTTACATGAGCCAAGAGTCCCTTGTGCGGTCTTGGTGAACCATATTAGATTCTGCATACATTGAGGAATATATAACAAAGGGATGTGAATCTACTCCTTCCAGTTTCCAACATTCTAAGGTTGCCAAGCTAGATGGTTTGTGGGTTGAGCTCCTATAATCTGGAGCACCTCCTATTCTAGTTTTAGAGTTTGCATCTGTATTTGAATATTTTAAATGTCTTATGTCTACTCTTTTTGTTTATGAATTCCTTAGTTTTGACATTGATCACTCCTTGTTCTCTAACGTATATATTTTTATGAAAATTACTGTTCTCCGTCTCCATTTGTGGTTTTTGCTAAATGAACACCCAATGCTTTCTTCCTGATTCCTTACCAATTCTTGTGCATCTTGGTATTCTTGTTCCAAGTAAACAGATGCTTTGAGGTCAGACAAAACGTTCGAATCATGTTAGACATGATCCAAGTTTAGTTTGTTAAACTCTTGCTCAATTAGCCTGGCAAACTGAAGTAATCACTAGAAGGCTACACACTGCCGTATCTGCTGCTGTGTGTGAGGGGAAAAGACTGTTTCTTAGCTTAATCTGTGCAAAGGCTATGTTTGTCTGATTTGAAAACTTTGGAAAATTAGATGGGGGAAAGGAGAAATTTTTTCTATGAAAAGAAGAGAAAAACAATCTAGCTAAATTTAGAAATTGTTTTCTATATATCTTCTTAGTTATCCCTCCCTCCAAACAGAAGAAAACTGGATCTTTTTCCCCCAAAAAAGCTTTAATTTGCAAGAATCTTTTCCCAAGAAACCAAGCTTATCCCAAGTGGACATCAGTGTATCCAGCCTTCAGGTGTCGTGCGAACCACAAGAAATTCAACTTGATATTTGATGCGGCGCCTACTTTGGTGGAGGTAATTATAAGTGCTCAAAGCTAAAGTATCTGAATATCTAATCGTAAAATAGGTTCCCAAATTTATAATTAGAATTGTAGCTAAAACTGATTGGAGTTTCAACCACAATAAATGTTGTAATCAAGAATGCATTTTGAAAAGGGTCCCCCCACCACTCCGACCATTCTCTTATTTTGTGATATCCTTATAACAGGTATAATATTATTAAAGAGTGTAGTCAAATTTAGAACTTCATCATTTTTTTCATATCAGGATCTATATTATTTTTAAAATTATTTATTTTTTTTATTTTTTTTTATCTTTGAAATCCGTAAACTATGTGGATTCAAAGACGGAAGAGATTACTAAATTTAGGTTTGATTATATTCAAATGCAGTCAAGTTTAGCTCATATTATTATATTATTATTATCACTAAATTAAAATTATAATAATATCATTCTAAATGATAGTTTTAGGATAATATTAGATGTAGAAATAATGTTATTATGGAATTATATTATTAATATAATAGTAGTAATATTATTATAATACTTAGTGTTATTTTAAATTGTGATTAGATTATAATATCATAATATATTACTATTGTATTATAATATATTGTAATATCACATTATATTTTCTTAGTATAATAATATTATTTTGGATTCATGTTCATAGGGTGTTAGTGTAGTTTTATGCAGACCGTTGACATACTATAATCCTTCTCTATCTGAACTTAGGACCAATCATATATAAAACTTTATATGTAGATGGAGTTAATAAATTATTAAATGAAAGATAGAGAAGCTATTTTATTAAATAAAAATTATGTAGGTAATTTAGGATGTCTTAATAGTTCCATTAAGGATATAGTTATGACATATATCCATAGAATTAGAACATTTGAGGTAAAAGAGATTATGAAAAAGATAAAAACAGAAAGAGTTGTAGGACTTAGCATGATTTTTATTAAGGTTTGAAAATGTTTAAGTGATGCTGGAGTAATTTGGATGGTAAATTTATTCAATAAAATTTTAGAGACTAAAAAGATACTTTATGAATGGGAAAGAGAACTATAGTACCAATTTATAAAAATAAAGAAGATATTTAAAACTCTTCTAACTATTATAGTATCAGGCTTATGAGTCATACTATGAAACTTTAGGAGATGGTAATTAAATATAAGTTAAAATATACTACAAAAATATCAGTTCATTAATTAAGTTTTATATCAGAAAGATCGATTATAAAAGCTATTTTCATCTTTAGTTAGTTAATGAAGAAGTATAAAAAAAGAGGCAAAATCTTCATATAATTTTTATTAATATAGAAAAAGTATATAATAGAGTCTCAAAAAAAATTTTATAGTAGGTATTAGAAATGAAAGGAGTATCCGTTAGATATTAACACAATAAAAAAATATGTATGATGGGGCGGTTATTAGTATAAGAATTATTAACGATAATATTAGTAAATTCTAGGTTTACATTAGAAATTTGTTTTTAGTCCTTATCTTTTTACTTTAATTATGAGTGGGTTTACTAGACATATTTAGGATGATATTATATATTCATGTTATTTGCAAATGATGTTGTACTACTAAATGAAACTAAGGATAGAATTAATTGTAAATTAAAATTATGAAGATATGTATTAGAATCTAAAAATTTTAGATTAAGTAGAAATCCAAAATACATGGAATATAATTTTAAGATAATTAAAAATATAGATGAATATAAAGTAAAAAATAAGGACGGTAAAACTTCTAAAAGTGTTTATTTTTGTTTGCAAGTTGAGAGGATTCTTTATAGAACTAATGACCTTTATTTTTATGCCCCATGAATCGATAATAACAACTATGGAGCATTTACACAATAGCATCATGTGTTAGGGTTGGGCTTCCATTCGCCATGGCCATATCATGTGATTTTTTAAATATGGCTATTATATCGAGGGTCTTTTGCTAATAATAATACTTATTTAAAAGTATTTTTAGGATTACTGTAGGCTAGAAACTAATTTCAGAAATATATCCACCATGCCATGTGGATGCCAAGCTAGCATCCTAGAATATTTTTTTCTATATCATGAATAGAAATCGTCCGTTAGAAAGATGATTTTTAAAATCATTTGTTCAACTGCTAATTTATAGTGTAATAGAGTTCAAACACTTCAAAAAAAAATTAATTATCTCTTCTGTTGAAATTGTCTCTTGCCAATAATTTTTTTTTAAAAAAACCTCAAATCAGCTATTGAAAAAAACGATTTTAAAAAGCCACCCAGATCTTTCCAAATCCAAATTTATCTCTCTGATTTAATAATAAATTATTTGTTTAACAGATAATTTAACCTCATAATGTGGAAAGAAAATTTGGAGATGCCATCTTGGGAATGGGATTCTACGTAGCATCCTAATATTATTTCAAAAAACAGTTTCAATCCGGCATTGCTCAAAAAAAAATAGTTTTTGAAGAAACATTTGTTTAGGCAAAGATCTCATATTAATGCATCTTTGTCTCACTTTGACAAGTAACCTATATTCTTCAATGTGATTTAGCTATGATCGCCCATACTTCTGCCCTACGACCGGGTTTATCTCTCACTTTGAGCCACCCGTTTGTATTACTTACTTTATGGGTGGGTTAAGTATGTTTGTGCTTGAACTTACGTACACCCTTTCTGTTCCATGCTTGGCCTCACACATACCTTTCTTTCTCATGTGGATTATTTCAATGGAAAGCACGTCACCTACTTTGTTCGAAAAAGATGTGCCCATTAATACATAATAAAATATTATTTTATTTTAAACAAAAACAGATAGATAAGTTAAAAAAAAAAAAAAAAAAAAAAGAAGAAGAAGAAGAAGCTTTTAAACGTTATTTAAATGTGAAACAAAGCATGGGAATTTCATCTATTTTTTAAATCTATTAAACTTTTTTAAAATTTAGAAGATGTGTTTTCTTAAAAAATTTAGAAGAATTTCTTTTTTTTTTTTTAATCTAAAACATGTATTTTTTTAATATGATCCACCTCCAGAGCCTAGATGTTAAGAGTGATAAAAAAAATTTATAAAAATAAATCTATATTGTATTTTTTTTTTATTTTCATTTTTAAAATTTAAATCACAGCAGCCATACATACATTGCACGTGTATATATGGTTTTATTTTTATTTTTTTAGATAGTGAGGAGAAATTTATGGCTATGATAATTTCCACTCCTTCTTCCACAAAAACTCGCGGCAAACAATCGAAGCACGCGTCGTCTGCTTGTTTCTAGCGAGCTGTAAATAAACCAAATCAAACCGCAAGGGGAATCGTGTTTTTTGTTTTCTAGTTCATGGATTCCTCCAAAACCCTCTTCTCCAACCCAAATCCCGGGAAAACCCTCGTCGTTTGATCCAAATATCCCCTCCTTTCATGGGTTTTGCTCCGGGATCCTATCCGCCCCCTGCTGCTCTCCTAAAATCGCTCCTTTTTCCTCGTACATGGATCATTACAAGACCCTGGGATTGAGTCGAGACGCCACCAAGGAGGAGATCAAGGAGGCCTTCAGGCGATCCGCCCTCCAATTCCACCCGGACAGGCACGCCCAGGCCTCAAATGAGGTCAGGGACGGAGCCTCCCTTCGATTTAAGCAGGCATCCGAGGCGTATGAGGTCTTGATTGATGATCGGAAGCGCGCCGAATATGACCGTGGGCGTCGAGGTCGGTCGTTTGATCGGTGGAGCAGCGGGCAGGCTTCTTCTTCCTCTTACCACTATGGAGGGCGCCAGTACCGGTATGGCGGCGGCGGCGGTTACCGTCGCCCACCGCCGGGGAATGGTGGGTTGGGATTTGATGTGGGCTCCGTGTTTCGGTTTCTGACGACACGTGGGTTTCTTCTGAATATTGCATTCGCCAGGTAATTTTTTTCTTATAATTTATCATGAATTGTTACTTTTGATTATATGAATTTTTGATTTTAATGGGTAGTTTTGTGTGCAAGCGTGTGAATGCTTGCAGTCTATCGATGTGATTGTCATGCAAATTCCGCCTGTGGAAAAGAAAGATGATTGTTTTCTGTTTCTAGTGTGTTTTTCACAAGCAATTTCCAGAATTGATTTCTGATATCTATTGTTCAGCTCTATTTTATCTACTGGTACTAAATGCATTTTTTTAATTTGTTAATTGAGATCAATTGTTGGGAGGTTAATTTTAGATTCTGATTTTCAGTGGCAATGTACCAGGTAAAAGCGTGTAAACAATCAAAAACAATGGAAATTCTGATTTAATAGCAAGGTTGATACCGGTAGAAGTAGAGAGAAAATCGATAAAGAGAGTAAGAAGGAATGTCAAGAAAAAGGGTCTTTGTTGTTTTACATGTACCATTCACCATTCCCTCAAGCTATGTATGCAGCTGCCGGGCCAGCATCCATCCCTTTGGGTGGGGCGGGTAGGCAGTTCTGCTTTGATCTCTAGAGGTCATTGTGTCATCGTTGAAACAATCAATCAGAAGGTGTTTTAGTAAACAGGCTTCAGCCTCCCACTTTGTTTTCACTTTTTCACGAACAAAAATCATCAAATTAGAAATCAGAAATTCCTGAGGAGATTGATGGAATAAACAGCACAATAGAGAAATTCATATCAATAACAATTATTAGATGAAAAGAAAATGCCTTCTGCATAAGAGGACAGATGCTACTGCACTAAGCCAAGCAACATTGATATATATTTTCTTAAAAAAATTAATGTAGGTGGTGAGGTCCTTACCCTCCTTGACAAAGTTGATGAGTTTCCATTAAAGAACTTGAGAAGATTCGAGGCAAACTTTAGCAAAGGACAGAGCAAGCTATGGGTGGGTTTGATGAAGTTAAGAAAGTTGGATTAACCCATCTGTAAAGAGGGAAGCAATGTAGTCATTGGTTGCTAGGATGAGATTGGAGATCATGCAAGGAGGGGCATGGTGGTGTTTAATTGAGAAAACCCAAATCAGCTGGTCTCTATCTCTAGGCTTCCATAGGCTTTGAAATTGGAAATTCTTAGAAAGATTTTGTTTAGGAGCTTAGTTAATAATGGATTCTAAATACTGGTCTCCTAGTTTTTATAGAATTAGATTAGGGGAAATATCTTAGAATGATGTTACCTAGGATCCTAAAAGGAAAACCAGTGTTGTTATGAAATAATTGTGACTTTGTGGTATTTACAAGATTGAGATTTGTGGTGAAAGACATGTTTATAAAATGCCATAAGAGAATGACTGCCTTGCTTTTCTCTTCCTCATGGTCAACCAGTGAGGGTGGGCCAGGTCATGGTCCCCCCTTAGACTATGAGTTGGAAGCTGGTTTGTTAGTTGTCAACAAGCCAAGTAGTTGGTAGTCGTACTCCAACCAGTCATTGGTTCGATTTTGTTCTGACATGATGGCTGCTCCATGAGTCCGGATAGCAAGGGAGAAAAGAAGGCTGATACTCACCTGCTATGGAGATTGCCATTTCTATTTAAGCTTGCTTTCTTATGCTGGTTCCTAAAGGTTGAGCATTAGTGCAAAGGTAAGATTGCTCCATAATGTTTTGGAGGTCATAGTTTCAAACCACGGAAATAGTTTTCTGCATGTGGGGTAAGATTGTGTGCATCTAATCCTCCCCAGGCTGCCATAGTGATGGGAGCCTCATGCATCGAGCCATCCCGTTTTCTTAAGTTGGTTTCTATACACCCAAACCACCAACATGGTTCCATCGTTGCATCTGTGTTTGGTCTTTGATTTCGACAAATGGAGATGATATCTTATCCAACAACCTTTTCTTCAATGAAATGATGGTTCAAATCATTTTGTTTAATTTCCTCAATATGTCAAACTAGATTATGCCGTGGATTTAGTAGCTCGACTAGTTCACTAATCAAAATCTTTGTGCTCAATTATTGTATACAGTACCACTTTGTGATCATTTGTACGGCTATGCATATCTGTTAACTAACTCGTCTGCTGTAAGTTTTAATTTTATAGCTTGATGGATAATGCATTAAGCCTTTACATATGTTCTCCAAGTGCACTTAAGAAGTATTTTTGGTCATTCTCAGATCTAGGAACCTTAGATTGTTTTTTTAAGTGTGGATATTCTTATGAAATGTGTAATAATTTCATGCGCTTGATCCTTGGTTGCAAACGGTATACCAGGCTGCATGAGTTGCTTTCAACTGATAGATACCACTACTGACATATTAAGTTTAGCATAGGCCATAATTCACACTGCAGCACAGAAATTAATGAAATACAAGCTGCACGTATTTTACTATCAGGAGGAAACAAGGTTTTGTAGTATCCCTTTCCTTAGAAGGGAAGAAATATTTAAGAAACAAATAAATAGCATGACAGAAATTTAGGTTGGAACAGGGATGAGTGAAAAATGCCACTAGGTTAGCCATTAGACCACTAGTCTTATTGCAAATAGAAAGTTGCAGAATGTGAACCATTACTACATAAGAATTATATTTTGTCACCTTGTTTGCTTCTTTGAGTTAATTTACTCTATCCCCTGAAAATGAAGTGTGAGGGATATAATGTGCCAAATTTCTCAATCTTGTTTCTTTTTCAATATGCAGAACCCAAATGACGTGGTACAATGGGTACCAAATATGACTATTGAATCTTTAATAAGCTTCTTAGGTTGCTCAAGAAAAAAGGGTAAAAGAACATGCAAAATGTCACACAGGCGATGAAATAAATGATACATTGATAATGTTTTTCAAAGCAACTGAACAAGACTATGAACCCTGCTCTTACCTATGCCATTGATGAAGAGAGAAGAAATATTAATTGTGCAGTTACACACTTCTGAGCCAAATGATGTAAGTTATCTGAGGCAGCAAATGAATGCCTGATGTTTAGATCTATGAATACTTTGATACATTAGATGAAGAGATTTCTGCATTTAAACAAATATGTGAAGCAAGGTTCTTGTTTCTTCCTTTGGAACTGACAACATCTGTCAAGAGAAGAATTGATTCTTTGTAATTTTAGGCATCAAACTGTGCTAGCTAGCAGTGCAAAAATTTACCAACATCAGAAACTTCTGGGTCTGTGTGCATTCTGCTAGGCGGACAGCCAACCAACTCCAAAGAATGCTCTCTGGCATGGGATGACCTCTGACATGGATCACATTTTAGTTATCTTTATGCTTCCTCATATTTCTCGTGTCTAGAAAGTCAATTTTACTACCCTCAAGAAATGTTGATTTACCTATGTTTGCACATGCTGCAGACTTACAAAGTACTTGTTCTCTTATACTGATAAACAGCATAACTAAATAGTGGCATATTATTAGGAACAAGAATTTGCAGACAGGTCCACTCAAACTCTAGCTTGAACTTAAAATCATACAAAAACCTCTTTATTTTCTATTTTGTGTGCTTCTTTATTATTTGTCGGTGCAGTTGCTAAATCTGCACAATTCCCCATCTATGTATGGTTACCTGATGCACCAACAAATAATAAAGGGGCACACAAAATAGCAAATAAAGAGCTGACCCCATTATTATGGTTCAGGTTATTAGCTATTTCAAACAAATCCCTTGTATATTCCATTTTAGCAATAAGAAATCTCAATTTTACCAGTGGTGCCTTCCCCCTTTAATCATTATGTCCAATAAATAGTGACATCAGCTTTTAGGAGGCATTAATTTTACTGGTTGGTAGAATGCATTTATCCTCCATGTTGCTTAAATTTACATCTCATCATCTGGACAGGTACATGTAGGCATGCCAAAGAATACTCATTATATCTCAAGATGATAAGATACAGGAGCATGGCAATACTCATGTTAGAAGAAACAGACTGTGCCATAAATAACTGTTATCCATTCTTCAAAACAACTACTTACACCAGATGATTATTGGAGGGGAATCCTGTCAGCATTTGATAGGATATGCAGAGAAAGCCATTCCGTTTAAGCTCTTTTGTATTCAGATTTTTAGTGATAGATTTCACCATGAATCCTTATTGCACTGATGCTGGTTTGTTTTAACAGTGACTGGGAGATAAATTCAAAGCTTGACATTGTGCAAGTCTACGAGATTGATGGGCTGTTATGTCAGAGTTCTCTGTTTCATGTGTGATTGTATAAGAAGATTCTAGAAATTGGAACAATACTTTGTTTGGTGATTAGGATGAGAAAAACCAAGTTGGTAGTTGATATTGTGTATTGGGACCATCAGATGAGAGTGATGAAAATGGAGGTAATATATAAAGTAGCAACTGATTCTACTTTATACCCATAAGCTTCACTTATGCTTGATTTTTTTTTGGGATAAATACAACTTACCCCTTTGAGATAAAACCCGATTTTACTTTGCCAATCTGTGGTTTGAAAAGTGTCACTTAACCTATCTGAGGTTAGTTTATGTCTGTGGCTATTTCTTGCCGTTACCCATCTGAGAGTTTAGGCGGTTTATTATGATCATAATGATTCAGAAAACAGAGGAACACGAAGAAATGCGGTGAAAGAGGTTGGAGAAAATGATCAAGGAATCGATTTTAGCTGGATTTTTAAAAAAAAATCAATAGATTTCTGTGTCTTTTAGGGTCCATTTTTACTAGATTGATCAATATTGGGTATGTACTTCAAAAAATTGTTCTTCAATATGAGGTTTTCTACTTTCATTAGATTTTTAGGGTTTCTTCATCCATTGACAAAGCCTTTGGAACTGGAGGTAAAGAATCAAGATTCTTATTTCAAATCAAGGGGGATTGGATGAGATTGTTGTTTTTTGTTACAGATATGTGCCGATTGATTGATTGAGGATGTGGCTTCTCCTTCAGCGCTTCGGTATCTTTATATCTAATGTAAAAAATAAGATTATTAATCCATAGATCTTCACCTCATATCTTTTGTTTTGATAAATTAGAATTGAAGATGTTAGGGACGCAAGAATCTGTCGATTTACGAAGAAAATCTAAGAAAATTGATCTCTAATCGTCTTCTTTGCCTCCTTTTACCAGTCCTTTCATCTTCATCCCTTTTTTCGAAACGTCACTTGCAAGATGGGTAATGGCAACAAATAGCCATCGATGGAAACTAACCTCAAGTGGGTTAAATGACACTTTTCAAATCACTAAATGACACTTTTCAAATCACGGGTGGCAAAGTGAAATTGGGCCTTACCTCGAGAGGGTAAAGTGTATTTATTTCTTTTTTTTTAAATATTATATATATACAGTTATTTTACTGGATCTGCAGTGTTACTACTATTCTTTGCTGTGTGCTTGATTGTGTACCAGTCTGTCATATAACCCTGGTGTGATAGCCACCTGATGTTCAAATTCTCTCTATTGTATGGGTTGCTCTAGGTAATTTATGGTCAAGAGGTTTAAGAACAATTCACATCTATATAATATGTAGTTTGCAAAATAAAGCTGGAGGGATTATAATTAATAATGGCACAACCACTTGTTCAGATCAAATACGAGGTTATTGTCTTTGGGTTCATTGTCATATGTATGTCCAATTCAACCCATGTAAAGTCTTCACGTGATTGTTGTATTCAATAGATAACAACCTACAAAAATTTATGGTAGGCCAACAATTCAAAGATTACTTACCTTTTTCCTCAAACTCATTTCTGCATTACTGCTGCATGATGTTGATATTAGCTGCGTCTGTTTCCTTGATGGCCTCCTTAGAGATGATGAACTTCCACTTACAATGAAATATCTTTGTTTTTTATTCAAAAATAGTTTTGTTTATATAGGATGCCCAACAATTGAAAGACGAAAATAACAGCATTTTGTTATGAAACGGTTGTTGGATGGTATTCTGAGTTTCGGAGAACTGGCTTGCCAACAGTTCTATACGGTTCTCATATATATATATTGCTCAGAATGATCTTGAAAATTTTATCTTTCCATTTGTTTGATTGATTGACAATTAATTATACAGTAATTTAGCTAACTTGCTAACATTTAGAGGGCTAATAACAGGAAAAATAACAAGGTAAGTATATATCAAGTTTTGTTGGGAATCAGTTTTCTTTTCCACTTTAAACATACTGCTATGTAGTGACAACAATTCAGTTATACAAATGTAGAAATTTTAAGGAGTTGCACTGACAATTCTCTCTCTCCAGTGCCATATTAGGTGGAGCTGTTTTTATTGAGAGAACTGCAGGAGCTATTTGGAAAATCAACAATTCTGGGGTATGTTGGTTACAAAAGTCTTCCATCAAATGCATAGTAATTATTCTGCTGAAAGTCATCAAGTTGTGCCTGCAGGTCCTAGTTTGAAGAATAAATATAACCTCCTTGTAGTATTATAAGTTCTTTGTGCATGTAGAGATCTGGAGTTTGGTCCCCTATAATTATCAAACTAAAAGGTTTTGGTGTTATCTGACACCCAAAATTATTATCAGCCTCGTGAACTATTTTTTCTGGTTGAGATGCCCTCAAACATGTCTTTCAGAAGTCAGCCTCGCATATTCCATTCTAGATGTTTGTGTTTTGCACTCACCGTGTGGCTTTCATAAGACTCTTTGATTTGAAGAGGCCATAGTTTTTTCTCTTTTCTTCCCTATACCTATATATATATATATATATATATATATTATTAGCTTTGGTCTCTTTAACATAAATATCCTTCAAATGCATTCCCTGCCACGAGTCAGTCATCCATGGCTGCTACATCACTTATTTACCTTATTTGTTTTAGTTTAGGTGCTTCTCATCTTATAGTCTGTTGGCTCATCTTATAGTCTGTTGGCTGTTTGCAGTAAGTTGATAACATAAACAGGTGCCACTTGATTAACTGGCTGCTATAGTGCAAGGGGCCTTTCTTTTCTGTTCTTTGTTTTGTTTTGCCTCTGTTTGTGTGCTTATGTGTGGACAATTCAGCCAATAGGCTTGTGGACTATGCAGTTCCCCCTCCTTTTCCTCCTTTTTCTTCTTTTGCGTGGGTGGGGTGGGGTCTGAGGGGAGCCTATCCCTTAACTGACTTCATCAACAAACTATTGTAAAACTGAAGATGAGCACCCTCAAACATCCTTGAATTGTAAATTAATCATCTCACAAACTGGACCTTGAATTTCTGTAGGCCTGCTACAGGGCTAGGTCCAACCGGCTTGGGTTCCCTTAGGCCATAACTTTAGACTTAAATGTAACCATTGGCTATCCAGGTTTAGTCAGATCAGGTCTACAGAAAATATTTTAGACCCATTAGGTCCTTCAAGCTGAGTTAGGTCAAACATCATTCTGATCCAACTTAATGCATCTGAGAACTTCTTTCATGAGGTCTAGCTTCAATGCCGGTTTATGATTAACGGAAGAAAAGAAAAGAAAACTCACTGTTTATTTCAAGAAAACTGACAGGTACATTGATAACAAGTAGAGAAAGAACTTAAAAAAGGGTGTTGGTGTGTAATTGTATCCATAACATCATCGACTATGATGTGCTTTGATCTTAATCAAGCCTTCAGCCTACCAAATAAATAACCTTAATGTCCAATCTATGGACCTCATGGCAACAGCACGATGACAGAGGGCTTAGGGATTTGGAAGTCTTCGGATTTGGGTTGAATTGGGTCTTTTAAGCTGAGTTTCATCAAACATGACTCAGATCCAACTTAATGTGTTTCAGACCTTCTCTGGTCAAGTCTAGCTTCAAGGCCAATGCAAGATTAAAGAAAAAAGTAGCGTGTTGTTTATTTGGAGAAAATTGGCAAGTACATGGATGACTAGTAAAAAGAGAACTTACAAATGGATGTTTTTGTATGATCTTATTCCCTAATATCATCAATCATGATGTGCTTCAACCTTGATCAAGCCTTAAGCCTACCAAATAAATAACCTTGATATCCAACCTACAGACCACATGTCAACACTATGAGTGACAGAGGGCTTAGGAATTCACAAGTTATGTGGATTTGAGTTGAATTACATTGGACCAGGCCAGGTCAGGTTGGGTCATCAAATGTATTTGTCCACAGATCTTGCCAGTTTGCATTAGTTCGGAAGAAATATGACTCAGGCCTGACCTGAGATGGGTCATATTTTAGAGCTGTACCTCACCCATCGGTTAAAAAAATCAGGTTAGACCTCATCCAATTGAGTGGTGATCTGATAACGTCACATGTTGCCATGACTTATTTGCAAGTCTAAACTGCTGTGGGCTGACCTGGCTGATACCTGCTACATTACCCTCATTTGAAATTCAAAATCTTGGGATACAGGATACCCCATCGGGTTCTGAGCTGGTAACCTTTTTTGTGAAATCATGGTGCCAAGCTGCTGTGCTGATGCTCCTTTTTTAATATTCTTTATTTTTATTATATTATATTATATTTAGTATAGTAATTCACAAGTAGAAGAGCCGTAGATTTCCTAAATGTGGCTCAAGGTAACTATTGCATAGGACCGTTAATTGCTTTCTTAAAAAGCCTGAATGTAGCTTCCTGTTCCAATTCCTATATTAAACTCCAATCCCAGGTATGTTACAAATCACTTTTGTCTTATAAAACATTCCTGCCATGTTTTGTGGGATGCTTCTGAACTGGTTTCACTATAGGAGATCAAAACTATTGTGCAGGAATTTGATATGGCTCTGGCAGCATTGCTGCACGGAGCATGCAAAAATTTTCTTTATTGTGATAGGTCAAAAACAAGTGTGTGCATCTGTTTAACAGCATATCAAGAGGACTTGGCTTGATTCTGCTCCACATAGTTCTTTTAATGCTAAACCCTGAGATCAAAAAGCTCCACTTTTAAGAGTAGATGATTTGATATAACATCTGCCATCTTTTATTGTTTCAAGCTACCTTAATTAAATTTTGTAGTAATGAGACGATTTAGGTAATTGATATCTTCTTTCTGATTAAAAAAAAAAAAAAACTTTCAGATAGCCCAAAGAATTACTAGGTACTATATTGCTGTGCAATATCAAGTATTCTTTCATAAAGCTCGAATGCTTTCATTGATTGGGTGTGCCATCTGTTTTCATCAATTCACTTTTCTGGATTGACAATGCTCTTTCTTATAAAAGAGGAACTTAGATAGAATTAAAGTTAATCCTACAAATACGAAAGAGGAATTTTTATTAAGATCAATGTTTGCTGTAGTTATTAGTCCTTGCATTTACTAATGTCTGCTTCCACTTGTGTTTTAGTACTTGTATCTTCAAGTTGAGATCCATCCATTTCTGAGTCATGTCATCTTCTATGGCCTTCACAGCTCTATATAGCATATCTTAGCCATTTATTTTTGCTGTCCTAATACACAAGTTAGCCCTCCTATGAAACTAGGTTTCTTGGATTCAATCAGCTGTAGCTGACATGGGCTTGCTTTTCGCAAGACAAGAATATGTGGGTGTTCTACAAAGCTAGTGGATGTAGTAATGCTTCATGTGGTGCTCATGCACTCTATTCATCGCTAACACCTGTTTGTCATAGTTGATGCGGGAATTTTCTAACAATATGCATCCCCCTTTCCAAGTGAGTTGCTAAATAAAAGGTGGCTATTAATATCTAAGACAAACTACAGTATTCTTCTGTTGATGTTGATCTTAAAGAACCTTTTTGTAATATCAACTTTAACATATTTTTGGCTGTTTGTTAGTGGGATTGAGTTCTTATAGAATGCCTGAAGGCATCTGATTTGTGCATATTGGATTATCATGGTTTGAAAATCTAATGGTCCTCTGGCTTTTGTGTTTAGAAAACATTTGAAGAAGCAATTGAATCAATTGAAAAGGCAAAGGTACGAAAGGAGAACAGCAGTTGAGGCTGGAAGATCACTAGTAGCAGCATAGAAAAACAATTAGCCTAACAGGTTCGAGAACTGCACATTCCTTTATTTCTTTTGGTTGATCTTGTCTATTGGGCTGTTTATATGCACATTATCCATATTCACTGAATTTGCTTTGTGGTGTTCTTAAAGCATAACATTTTTTTTTTGTGGCTATTACAATCTGATGTATTATGGAGATAGTGGATACACAAGTTATGGTTACAAATTATTCATGTAAAGATTCAAACCATGACCAGTTAAGCTTTATTAATGGTTTCAATAATGACATATTTCCATGTAATGATGATCCCGCAACTGTTATGAATAATTATAACGATTATATGGATCATTATGAAGTTATAAGATCTTTGAAGCTATTTGTTTATTAAATTTCTGTTCTGTCGTAACGGACATCATGGCAAGCAATGGCTTGTAACAGTGATCTGATGACTGCATTTATTTATTTATTTATTTATTTGGTGTACAAGCAACGTTATCGAGAAAGATTTCAAAATTTTGGCATACTAGAGTCTAGAAATATAGCTATTGTCATGTAACAGCCAATATAATTGTTGTAGTCATAATGGTGATGCCATACATATAAAGGTTTATATAATCTCTTACATATGGTGATGTAAGAGTCATGGAGCAATTTTTAAAGCAACCTTTGTAACCATTACAATGAAAATATATTAGCATGCGTTCAGTTTTTAAACATTCCTTTCGGCTATACTTGACTGGGTATCATATATTACAAGGTGACATAGAATGGATACATCCAGTACATGGTTTTCATCTTATTGAAAAAAAAAGCTAAAATACGTATTATTATTGGGAACTTGGGCATTGACTAAATCATATCCGAGCCTTTTCTCAATAAATTTGGGGTTGGGTATAGCCAAAGTTAAGAAGGCTCCAGAGGACTAACTGCCTGTAAAGTTCTCTTATCGGTTCTGCTATTGTGGGACGCCCTTGGGTCCCTAGCGTCCTGAGAAACCAGGGGAACCCTGACCCCATGGCTAACTCTCCTATTCCTGACCCCATGATTAACTCTCCTATGCTGCATCATAAAGAGGCACATAAGTTCTCAATAGGATCCAGGAGATTAACATCCTTGAGGAACACTGGCATCTCTCACCAAATGAACGTACTGAACCATTAGAGGACCTCATGCAACATGACAGAAACATCGCTTCCTTGAATAAGATGGCTAAATGTTGGCTCCATAACCATCAAATTACTGCTCTGGCCTTGGACGTACTGTTTCTTCTCAGAGCTTCATTATAGCTCTTATTGATTCCCCTTCCTCCGAAGAGAAGATCAGATAAGCAGTTTTGAACTTGGCCAGGGGAGAGTGTCAGACCTTGATGGTCTTTGCTTCTCCTTCTATGAAGTCTTTGGGAATATCATTGAAGAATATCTCCTTGATCTTTTCAAATCCTTCTATGGCAATTTGTTGATATTAGCAGACTCAACTGCTGGTTGATCACTTTGCTTGCTAAGGGAGCATCTTCTGTCTAGGCTTCAGACCAATAACTTGGTCCATGGAATTCTCAAAATCATCTCTAGGGTCCTTGCCTGCTTGAAAACTATGATGCAAGAACTTATCTACTCTATCCAGTTGCCATTTCACCATGTCCATGGTATCCTGGATTATTTTATCTCAGTTCATTGGATCATTCACAATACCTTACTAACATCTTGCAATTGTTTTATTTTCTTTACATTTTCAAGCTTATCTCTGACCTTACCATTAACTATTCTAAATGTGCATTAGTTATGATTGGTAATGACCATAACCAGAGATTTTGTTGTCAAACATTTTTCATTGTAAATTGGAGGAATTGCCCCTTGACCACTCCGGGTTGCCTCTCATGACTGCCCCTTAATTGTCCAAACGCTATGGTGTTCTCTAATTAAGAGGGTCAGCCAGAGTTTGCTGGATGGAAAGGCAACTGCCTATCCCTAGGAGGTTTCATGTGCTAGTGAACTCGGTCCTCTCTGCCATCCCAAGGTACTTCATGCCTATCTTTTCCTTTCCTCAGCTCATCAAGGACCTTGATCATATCCAAAAATTCCTTTGTTTAGAAAGGGTCATATAATATTTCAGATTTTCATTGACTCATATCACACCCCAATCTATTACTTTTTAGCGATTGAATGCATAATATAGCTATAAATCACTAACTAGCCTTTTCAAGTGAGATCCTTATAAATAGTATTAAAGGAAACTTGATCTATAACCCATGTATGTTAGGAGATATTGCAGATGAACTTTTTAGAATTGATCGTGTATTAATCATACTGTCTGTAATTTGATTTGATTGGACTTGAACCTTTTGCTTAGTTAGAATATTAAGATTTAAATGCATGAGTATGCACAGTGTTGTCAAAGGCACCTCCTTTATTAGAGAAAATTATTTTTTTTATTAGATTAAAAGTGTAAGGCATCAAGGATTAGGTACTTTTTATACCCTAAGTGAGGTACCTTTATCTTGACTCACAGAATGTAAAAAAATGTACACTTTTAATTTGATTTAAGACGCAAGAAAGGCGTGTCTTTCTTTATAAGCTATAATTGTAATATTTTTTTTAAAACAGGTATATTTATTAGACTATGTTGACTTTATGATGTATCATCTCATATGCAATTATTTTTCTTACTCTCTAAAAAAGCTAAAAATTAGAAAACAAAGAGATGGAATATCAAAAATTATGCTTTATCTAAGAAAGAGAATGAAAAATATTAAGGTATTACAAATTTTAGCTTTTCTATTAAGCTAATAGCCTAAATATATTATTATTATATTTTTTTTTAATTTTTTTTTATTATGTGCTATAAAATTTTCTTATATAAATTATTTTATTTATTTTAAAAATATATGCTTCATTTTACTTAGGTGTATGTTTGTTTTACTTAGGTGTATGTTTGTGCTTAGCGTCTTACATTTGAGCTCCAAGAGCCCTTTTGCGCTTAATTTTCTTCAATTGATCTGAAAGTTCTCTTAAGGGGTTAACAAGTTTAGATTCTTGGATCAAGATAATGTTGCAACCAGATCTCCTAATCAGATCTTTCATCTCTCTCTGCTTATGGGGCAAGCTGGCACACCTAACATTCCGTGACACAATTTTCATTAGTCACAAACCAAACTATAGGTCGGCAAGAAACAAGGGGGAAGAAAAATCAGAGACTTTTAACATTAGCAAAACAGGGAGCCCTCAACTAGAATAACAAAGGAGACCATCTCCCGTAGGAGGCAACTAAAAAAGGTGGTCGGCATCATCACCATCGGGACAAAACTGGGTAACGGGGGCACACCAGAAAACAATAAGGAAAAAAGCAGCAAAAGTCGCAGAAGAAAAATCAAACATAGATAACTAAACACCACCACATAGCAAGGAAAAAAGGTAGGACATCAAGAAGTTGGGACAAAGGAATCTGCCTTCAGTTTCTTCTAGTTCAGTAATTTGCCAACAATGCCATCTACATCTTCCTCTAGAATGGAGAAATTGCAAGATCAGCCTCAAGCAATGAGACCATCCCTGCCAGCTTCAAGAAGATGATGAGAGATGGCAACAGAAGAAGAGGAGGAATTCAGCCGCTTTTTTGCCTTTCTTCCGGAAAGCAGCTTGGCAGTGGCAGACTTCACTCCCACCATAGCCTTCAGCTGAGCAGGCTTAGATCTGATATGAACAGGCAAGGGGGCCTAGACTTGTCAGCCGGAGAGCAAGGCTTAGACTTGTCAGCTGGAGACGAAGGCACCTCTGCTGCAGTGGGAGCAAGGGAAGGAAGTAGAGATTTATTAGGGGATCCCTCCAGGGCTGTGGCATCAAAAGGATCAGGCACTAGGGAGGAGAGAGAGGGGGCAAGCAAAGGGTTAGGGATGTCCACCGGAATAGAAGCACCTAAAGGTACATCTAGCAGGGGACGTCCAAGATCTCGAAGGAGAGGGGGGAAAGCCCTACAAGTGAACCCAAAGGCTCGGAGGAGACATCATAGTGCACCAGGGTCAGCAAAAGGGGAGAAGAGGTCCCACACCTGGGTTTAAGATGCAAAGGCCAAGGTGAGCGTTCAATGAAGCAGATGGGTCGCACAGCATAGATGGGCATCTTCATTGCCTTGACTAGAAAGGGAGAGAGCAGAGGTTGAATTGCGAAAAGGACTCAGCAGCCACGTTGAATTTGGGCTATAGGGAACCAACTCGAGCAAGGAGCGAACTTTACGAGACGATTCTGGAGCCTCTTGATAAGCTAGAGGGATTGGGTCGAGGGGAGGGCAAAGTAGCACCTGGGAAGTAGTAGCCGCCGAAGGAGGGTTGGCGTTGAGGAATCAGCAAGTCTAATGAGGTCCGAGATGGTGAGCAGAGGCGGAGGGGCTTGTAGAGTGGTGAACCGTTAGCACAGAGGGGGCCAATAGGAGAAGGATTCGAGGGGCGATCTCAGGAGCTCGGTCTGTCTTCGGGGAAACCAATCAGAAAGAGCCTTCCTCTAGGGAGGGATCGCTATCTAGGTGAATCAAGTCTTCATGCTGCCATCGAATTCATACCATCCAGCCTCCCAATCACGGTGAGAGTTGAGGTCAGATGGGGAAGGCGACTGAACTTTGAAGCTTACGATCTTGACATCGACAACATAGGTGATATCCTCATTTAAGTGCTTGGGGATCTCCTTAAGAGCATCATAGAAGATTGACAACTCTAGCTTAGAGAAATTTTTCTTAAATAAGGCATTCGAGGAGAAATCAGCAATCAAGCCAAACCTTGACATTAGTCTCTTCATCGTACCCTTATCCCAAAGGATAGGAGGGACCCCGTAAAATCGAAGCTTAGCTTTAAGATGCAAAAGATTTTGGTGGCTCTCTTAAATGGTGACTCTCTGGAGGGGAAGGAGAGAAGAAACTTGTCTGGTCCAAATGGGAGAGGGTTCCAGTACACATTCCATCTTGGTCTCAAGTAGTTTTGATTTAAGATTTGGCGTGCTTGGAGCGGATAGGTAAGGGCAATGGCACTACACATAGGGTACAGCTCCATGATCTCAGTTGTCGCTAGATCTTCGTACTTCAAGCAATGACGATTCTTGACGGGCACAAAGACTTCACGGGCTAGAGGCCTCCCTTAACTATCAAGGGAGGATTGTTTAGGAACACTGGCGGAAGGTCAAAGTGGTGAGAGAAAGTGAACCTAGCGATTTTATCGAAACGGTCCATAGGTGTGGCCAGATTATGAGAGTAGATTCTCAAGGTCGTAGGAGAAGTAGCAGAGACCGTTGTGACAGTCTCTTTGAAGGTGCTCGCAATCTTCACACCTGAAGTAAGATCTTCGATGGAGATCCACAGCATGGGAGCAGGGATAGGCAGGAGGGGCTTTAAAGACACCCACCAGCCTTCCACCCAAGTTGTTGGGGCCTAAGTAAAAGGGATTAAGTTGCGGGGTGGTTGAGGGCGATAAAAGTGAAGATTCCTTTAGGATTTGTCAAAGGTCCCGATGGGCCGACCTTTTTTTGAAAAAGAGGTAAAGGGTCAAGATACTTTCCCAAGATGATAGACCACAAGGGCCCTTGGGACGCCACAGATGACATCCAAGGAGTAGGATGGGGGGAAAAAATGGGGCCCCCAACAAATGAGGCGAATCTGAAGGAGGAGCTCTGAGGGGAGGGTTTAGGTCCCAAGTCGATATGCTTGCATAGATTTACAAAGAACCTGTAAATCGGAGGGAAGGAAAGGCAGATATGATGCTAAGAGGAGGAGGTAAGTCCAAAGGGATAGCATTGGTCCTTGAGGCCACCCCAAGGCCAATTAACCTCTCACACTCTTAAAAAATCCCAACTCCAAATCAATGCCAAATCAAACTAGAATTATGTTTTTTTTTTTAAGCTTTTTTTTTTAGCATGTATAATCTTACAAATATTTGAAACTACATGTATATCCTATCGAATTTACTATTTATATGTATACCTCATAATTATTTCATTTTGCACATAGACCCTTATAGATATCTAAGATTATGTGTATATCTTTGTAAATTTAGTATTTACATGCATATCCTTGTAATTTCTTCTGGGATATATATACCCCTATAAATTTACTATCTACATGTATGCTTTTGCAAATTATTTCTTTTTATACTTTTTCTCTTATTGAATTAGGGTCTACATAGGAGTGAGCAAGGATTAGGATAACCTGAGAACCAATACTAGTCCAACTTGATTGGGTCGGATTAGTTTGGTTCTAAATTCTCATCGGGTTGGTTCTTGGTCCAAAATCCTAAAACCGGCCCCTATTGGATCGATTCTTGGTTGGTTCATGGTTTTGACCCGAGAATCGACCATAGAAGTTTTTCAAAAAAATTAAGCACTCTTAAGGATCAAATTAGAAACTTTGGATATACGTTATATATATTATATATTTAGTGTTATATACGTTATATATTATATATTATATACGTTATATATATCTACCATCTTTACTAAAGATATTTAGTGTTAGATTGATCGATAAATATTATATATATCCTTTTTAGTTAACACAACTAAGGAAAAAAATTAGCCATTAAATATTAGAATAGTATCATCCAAAGGAAAAAAGAAAATCAAATAATATTTACTAATGTTGTGAGTTCTTTTAGTATCTTGATTGGTTTCATTCTAAGTCCAAAATCCTAAAGTCAATCTTGATTGGATCGGTTCTTTATTTTGTCCTAAAACCTGCACAATCCGATCCAAGCTCACCCTGAGGTATGCATACAATAAAACTAATTTACTAGAGTATACATACAAAAAAATTAATAATTTATTAGGGTATACATGCAAATAGTAAATTTGAGATATATACAAATAATTTAAGATATTTATAAGGATATTAATGTTAAAAAAATTTTGTAAGAGATATATATAAATAACAAATTTGTGAGGGTATACATATAATTTAAAATATTTATAAAGGTATATATGTAAAAAAAAAAGATAAAAAAATATAAAAAAAGACCTTTGTGTGTACATGTTTGAGGAGGTGAAGGGGTCAACAAAATCTTCTGCATGTTTGACAAACCACTCTGCAGGTTGATTTCTTTCTTGCACCGCATGAGATGCTACGGATGATTACATAGGAGTTATAATCCATATATCAAGAAGCCTTGGATGGTATTACTGTACAGGAATCGCTTATCCAAATTGTAGATGCCTTTAGAACTTGCGTTGCTTTCTTAATCCCTTCCCCAGCTCCTTGCAAATTGCAATATAACAATTCCAACCAAAGAAAACTGTAAATAGACAACAATCTGCAATAGCCACTATATAACCGATCAAGTATCAGGTGGCCCTCTCATTTATATTTTTAAGGCTAAAATATACTTTTGATCCTCGAACTTCTACTCAAAATTCATTTTGGTTCTTAAACTTTTAGCTTTTACAGTTTGATCCCTTATGTTTTAAAAATGATATGTTTTTGACGTTTTGTTACATGAGGCCAGTTAAATTGACGAAAATAGTGCAAATATATGGAATGGTTGATAGTATAACACATTAGCTATTTTTTTAATTTTAATTGAACTTGTGTAAGGAAATGTTAGGAATACTATATTCTTAAAACATGAGGGATCAAAGTGTAAAAACCAAAAAGTTGAGGACCAAAAGTATATTTTTATCTATCTTTAACTACTGGGCAGCAACAATTAAATTATCATGATTTGAATACTTAAGGATACACCATCCAATGCTCAGGATTCGAATCCTTTCTATTGGCAGGGCCATGGTGAGCGTAGCGGTACCTTATTCATGTTGCCTTGTCGCATCCCTTTTGAACAATGTGCAGCTCGGTTTTCACACAACTTTTTGATAGGTTTGTTACCCATAGAACCTGGGTAGGATGCGCTGGCTAAGACTGTAATGGATCAGATCAACTCGTAACCCAATTTGATTCTGATATGATTAGATATGATCTGATCCATATTAAGAGACCTATGGGTTTAATTAGGTTTGAAAATTAGGTTTGATCTAAATTTCGAATCAAGTCCATATCTTATATTTTTAATTCATTTGGATCTAATTTATTTCAATCCATAAACCTTAATTATATAAATCTTATTTTTCTTTACCCTAATTATCTTTATAAATTAATTAAATAAATTCTTGTTTAAACTAATTCTTCTTTTTATCTTAACTACTAGATCTCCTTTCATAATTTTTTCTTTTATTATATCTAAATATCTATATTTTATTATATATTTTGATGGATCTTTATTTATAATGTTTTTAAATATGTTAATAAATATTTTAAATATCATAATTTATGAATTTGAGTATGATTATTTACTTGGATAGAATTAAAAATTTTTAAAAATTAAAATTATTATTTTTTATTTCATTTAAATTTTTTAATGAATCGATTATTAATTACTAGATTTTAGCGATATAAAAGAAAAGTAATATGTTAACTCAAATGAAATTTTTAGAGTTAGATTCAAGTACACCCCCAATGACTATTGGATCTAAAATTCTTTTCATAAACCTAACCTTATCCAACCTACTTGGCAAATGAATTCGATCGAAATCTAAAATCAAAACTAAAATCAAAACTCAAATGTCAACCGTTTGCAGCCCTAACACTGATAGATCTGTCACATGAGCAGGTCAAAGAGTTCATCCCACTTGACAGCATCACATTTGCTGAGCTCATCATCCACAACAAAGGTGGTACCAATCTCAAGCTGCATAACGTGCACCCGGATAACATGCAACCATGGACCAGTACCAACTTAGCGGCTTCCCACTCTTTTGCATCAAACTTTCATGCATTGCACATTATTTGTTTTCAATGGGTGATCGTTACGATCAAGTCACTGACAGTGAATCTAAAGCAGGCGATGTTATCCATACCCAAAATGTTCTCACTAATAATAAGATTTGATGGAAAACCTTAATCAATGTTTCTTCATATTTGAAGTGCACCTTAAATCATCTATGAAGTTACCAGAGCTGTTTCAAATTTTGTTTCAGAATTTTTAAAAAGTTAAGGATACATCTAACAAACAAAGTATAATTTCATAAAGACATATAACGAGAACACCATAATTGTCGTTCTTGTAATTTGTAGAACAAAGCAGCCACGGTTGCTCAGAATTTTGCAAGCAGCTCTGGTTTCAATAGCAATCACATACTACAAGCACACTTGATAACAAATAAATTGCAGAACAAGGCATGTACGGCTAGAAATAGAAAGATGTAAATAAATGAGGAAACTGCAACAGAACATTTGATAACGAATTTTACTGATGCGATCATCACAAACTGCTGTAAGGATAAGAAAAACATAAAAATAACCAAACTAGTCATGAAAATTATTGTGCAAGCAGATGCAGTAAAATGTCAATTAATGTAGAAAGCAAAACCAATGTCTAGCTGTCAATCGGAATTTAAAATAATATCTCTATTCCAATGAAAGCTAAGCTTAAAACACGGTCGACATCATCAAAATCAGGTGAAAGGATTTGCAGCATCCACCTCTCTACATGTCCACAAAGAAATCCAACCGCCCCACACAAAATTTGAAAGCAAGCAATATGATCAGACAGTGGTAGCTGCACCAGCAGCAGCAAGACGCTTCCTAGCCTCCTCGATAATGCTGAGTTTGATACCTTTGCCTTTAGGAAGAGAAACCCATGGCTTCGTCCCCTTGCCAATGGTGAAGACATTGCCGAGTCGAGTTGCAAACTCATGACCAGTTGCATCTTGGAGGTGGATAGTCTCAAAACTGCCCTTGTGCTTCTCCCTGTTCTTGATGACACCAACACGGCCTGTGTTCCTTCCACCAGTCACCATAACCACGTTTCCAACATCAAACTTGATGAAATCTACAATCTTGTTGGTCTCCAGATCAAGCTTAATGGTGTCATTTGCCTTGATAAGGGGGTCGGGATAACGAATTGTGCGACCATCATAAGTACTCAGATAAGGAATGCCTTTCTGCCCAAACTGAACAGACCGGACCTTGCATAGCTTGAACTGCACAGGAAAAAAAATGAAGGATTTCTAAGACGATGCTAAATAAAGATCTCTTGATGCAAAGTATTACAATATAATCTGAGTTAAATTTATTTGAACATCTAAATATCAACAAATCTCTGTAACAATTCACACCTCAGTTGTTTCAAAAAGATCAGAGATGGGATATAACATATTCCACATCAACCATTAGTTTCACATAGTTTTATGAATTCATCTGAAAGAAAAATATTGATCGCTCAAAGGTTACAGCACATAAAACCATCTCAATGTGAAAAAAGGAGACAAATAAATGATTATAGCAGATGGAAAATTTAAGGCTGGGAATTGCTGATCACCAGGCAATTTTCATTTTGAAATACTAAGATATTTGGGAGGCAAGGACACACTTGTTGACTCTAAACTACATCCCATGAGAAAGGGGATAAATAAGAGTTCCTTTGCACAGATAACAAAGTATGAAAATCCAAGCCACTGCAACAATGAATTAGTGCACAATCATGGGAAATCATACAGACCTTAGCCTCCTCATCTCTGATTGAGTGGAGACGAAAGCGCCCCTTGGTGTCATAAAGAAGCCGAAAATTCTCATTTGTCTTTGGTATCGATACAACATCTGAACATTACAGAACAAAATGCCATTTAAAAAGCAAAGTTAATTAAAAAAGAAAGAAAGAAAAAACCTATGAACATGTAATGTGATAAGAAAGCTGAACAATAAACATACCCATGAAACCAGCTGGATAGGTTTTATCAGTCCTGACCTTTCCATCAACCATTACATGTCGTTGCATCAGAATTGCAATGACTTCACGATAAGTAAGAGCATATTTCAATCTATTTCTCAGGATAAGGATTAGAGGTAAACACTCACGAGCCTTGTGTGGGCCAGAAGATGGTTTGGGGGCCTAAAAGATGGTCAATTCACACAGTAAGCAACCCACACACACAGAGAGAGAGAGAGAGAGAGAGAGAGAGAGAGAGAGAGTTCCATTGTTTCTTTTTGATCAAAGAAGAAAAAGAAAAGTTGAATTTTCTCTGGACTTACAAAGGCACCACCAAGCTTGTCCAGCATCCAATGCTTTGGGGCATTCAACCTCTTCAGATGCTTCTTCAATCCCCTAGCCTGAAATGCACGCCAAGGAACCGTAAATTTGACAGCAACAGAACAGAGTACAAACTAAATCTATAGAGTAGACAGATATGGACATGATACAATACAGATAAGCTGATACAACAAATTTTGAAAAAATAAAATGAGATACAATTAGAATACATTAATGAATACATACTAACTACATACATGTATACATATACGTGTATATACAAAAAAAAAATATCCAGAATATAGACCCATTGCATGAAGCTTCCATCATCGCAAGGTCTTGAGAGGGGTCAAATATATGCAGTCTTACCTCTGTATATCAAGAGGCTGTTTCTATATTTCGAACCTATATGGCACTTAGGTCACAATGAAGCAACCTTATCGTTGCACCAAGGCCCACCTTTGCATAAAGTATAGTTAGTCAACAAAATAATACAGTCCATACTTTATACTACAGCAAAAGGATAACATTAAAACAAAAGTGAAGTGAAAACCCTCCCACTCATATTTAGAGGAATGAGGGAAGTATTTTGATTATATCCAAGAAGTATCCAGAGTGTTTCTTCAAAAAATATGATACTTTGCACCAGTATTGAACAGGTATCCAAGAAATATATGACAAATATCAATATCTAATATGTATCCAATATGGACCGGTATGCAGTTTGAAGTATCCATGCTTTTGAGAAGTATATACTAGGTAATTTGTCAGTCCAAACTGCACAAGAAGTAAGATGATGACAGGTTAGCCATCAGCCAAAACCTGGAGCTTCAAGAAAATCTTCACTACAGAAGACAATTTTTATGGAGTATCCTAGACAGTAAGAAAAACCTATAGGTTTTACTTCTAAAACCTCAAATAAAAGGTAACTTTGCAGCCAAATACTAGAAAATAAAGAAAAATTTAAAACAAATAAGGGGTTAAAGAAGAAAAACCAAACTCTATAGGAGGTAGTATGTTATACCATTCACCTTTTGCATTTATAAATGTTAATAGGCAACACTATTGTACTCATTGCATTCTTGAGTAGCTCATAAGGCATTCAAGAAGCTAGCTATAATATATCTGATTGCCAGATCCTTTAAATATCTTAGTGGCATATCAAAATACTTTAGGTTCTTAAATGGTTATATATATATATATATATAAAGCAACTACTTGAGGATAAGGTCTGCTATACCTAAACCCATATCGTCCATACCAATAAGGTACTGGTATCGTACCAAGTTTTGATTTGGCATAAATTGAACTCATTATATAGAAAGAGTAACCCCCCAAAAAACAAAAAAACAAAAATAGAAGTTATGTGATTTTATTACTTTCATATCATTATAAAATTCTCCAAGTAGTGTCATTTTAGGTTGACAGTATGAAGTAAAGAAGAGAGAGAGAGAGAGAGAGAGAGAGAGAGTATGCAGGAGGAGTCTAATCCCACCCATGCTAAGAGTTGCTGTTTATGTGAGCTTCTCTACAAATTAGTGAACAAGAAATCTATGTGGAAAATAGCGTTTATATCCATTGCTTCCATTTTCATTCTACTTTGAAAGTATCAAAATTTGTACACCGAAGATTTTACAGACAACTCTAAAGAAAAAGAACCATAATGTGGCCGATCCAACATAATAGCCCACCTAATAATACTTTCCGCTCCATTCCATAGATGATGAATGTCTCACATCCCAACAGACAGATTTCCATAAGAAAAATCGCATAAAAAATCTAATAAAATATTTTAAATTGGAAAGAAAACTCCCAGAGCTTTGCTAACAAAAATCTGAATAAGCTTTACTCCAACCAGATCGATCGAAAACAAAAAAAGAGATCACGAGTTAAAACAATGCTACTTTAACTTGGACAATTTGGATCGAGGCAAGAAGCGAAAAATCGAACCATTTTTTTCTCTTAATCGCGGCGGTCTTCCCCTCCCTACTCCTGGAGCGCTCGGACTCGCTTTGCTTCAGGGGACGAAAAGCCGAGCCCTTTCGCGGCACGGGCAATATAAAAAATTCTAGGGTTTGTGAGGACCCTAGGGATCATACACCGTCTGATCCGGGATGGACGGTAAGAGCCCATTTAATGTTAGAATATCCTGGTTGGACTTTGTCTCGTGGTCCGTCCGGCCGGCTCAGGCTACCTAAAAGTTTTGCAACTCTAAACAATGAAGAAAGGACCAGATTTCAAATCCAAAAAATTTCAGTGAAGAGATTTATGGCGTGATGGAAGTTTGTGATCGGAGATTACTGCGGTAGCCTAAGATTTTAGCAGAAGGTTTTGTTTTTTTCTTTGCAAGTTATGGCATGACTGCAAACTTCATCCATTCCGGCTCATAAAATTCCATTGAATCCTCCGATTTGCAAAAGATGTGGTGTGATTAATGAAATGCCTAATCACCTCTCCTTTCAATGCTAGGATTCCAGGTTAGTTCCTTCTCATGAGATTGTAAGCAATCACCAAAACCATATTGCTTACATTCTTTAGTGGATTTAGAGGGCGAGAAATGAAATATATATCTTCTTAATAAACCTTTCAACCCAGAGTTTGTGGTTAGACAAATTGTTTGTCAAGTCAAAAAAAATTCATCCATTCTACAAATTTAATACAAGTTTCTCCGCAGCAAAATATGGAAACTTTCTTTAAATTCTTTTCCTTATATCGTGCTCTCAATTAAAATATATAAAGATAAAGTTTGATAATTCTATTTACTCTAGCACATTTGGTGTTGAAGTAGTACTGGATATCATTGTAGATGTATTTTACTTGCATGAGCCATTTTTCTCCTAACTTCTTCAGTCCCTCGTGCAGAATTAATTTGGGTGTTATATGGGTTGAGAGCAGCCACTCATATGTTTCAAAATTCTAAAATTGTTTTTAAAGATGACTAAGCTATTATTATATCATCAATTCTAGAGTTTGAAAACTTACATAGTTATTGGAAGGCCAACTAGGTAAGATAGGGCATGAGAGATTACAAAGTTTTCTCTTCAGCTTGTTTAGCTTGTTTCTATTAACGCTCAAGGAGTTATATTCCTAAGGTCTTAATCCTTCTCACTTGTTATTAAGAAAAACAAAAACAATGATAATAGATCAAGAAAAAAGACTTGATCAAAAATAGATTTAATCTAAAATTTGAATTAGAACCAAAAAAAAAAAAAAAATTAAAAAAATTTAAAGTTGAAAATATAAATACATACATACATGCTTATATATATTTGAGATTATCATGTCCCAGGTGGCCCATCCAGTTCAATCCAAAATTTCACATATTCATGCATTAAAAAATTCTAATTAGTTCTTAAATGAGAGGAAAAAAGAAATTTAAGGTTGGTGGTTAAGCTTGGGATTAACACTTAGAGAATGGATTAGTCTAATTAAATATATACTCCCGATGATTAGGGCTGGTCAAATCTGGGCATAAGTATGGCAATTACTGTGCAATTCAACTTGAGCCCAATTTGGCTCGAAGTTTCGTCAGCTCCATGCAAGGGGTAACCATAGCCAAGTTACCCTCAAGTCATATGTGAGCTATGTCAAATCCTTAGTTCAAGGTTTTATATTAACTAGTTTGCTTTATGCTAGCATCATATAATTTAATAGTTTACATTTTTTTTTTTCTACTAAGAAGGTTGTGAAGGCAACGAAAAGATGGTCTAAGCAAGCATTTGCCAACCTTAAAATTCAAAAATTGGTTTAAAACTGATTATGTGATATCCCAAATTTAATCCCACATTGAATGAGAAAGAAAGTGTTATGTTCTTATAACTCAAGCCCACTTACTACCCATTAACTTTCACTCGAGTTTTTAGGCCACGTAGTTTCGGCTCGCTAATGGAGTTAATTGGATCAGTAGGTAGGTTTAGAGCATTACAAATGGTATAAAGATGACTCAATTGTACAAAAGTTAATGGACATGAGGAAAGGGCTACCCATTAAGATCCCTATTTCTTTGATGGCCCCCATTACCTCCTCGCTAAGGCCCAACACCTCAAAGCTCGAGGCCATCCAGCTCTTCTTCTTCTCGACAGCTATGGTAATAGAAGCTGGTGAAGGATGGGAAGAGACGTTCTTTTAGTAGTATCTTTGAGGTGCTTGATTTGGAAGCGCTCAAGGATGGATTGGTGGAGAGACTTTGCCACCTACTTGGCCTTGGCAGCAAGGGTAGTGGTGGACAAGCAGCGGAAGAGGAGAAGGAGAAGAAGAGAAAAACTCTTCTGATCCCTCTACCATTGACCATTGAGCTCTACCTATTAAGTGTGGTAAGGTTCTTCAATCTAACTAAACTCGCTTTGTAGAATAGTTTGTAAAGCAAGGCAGAGAGAATTTAATTACAAAGTAAAAGTATCGTTAATGAAAAAATTAAAATAAAATGTAATTTAAATCTAACTTTTGAGAATGAACGACTCTTAGAGGATTCTAAAAGGCTAGCAAAAAATATTTTATTTTAGCATTAAACATTACTTATTATAGCGTGACAGATCAGGATTGAACGAAGAGATATTTTCTTTTCTTTTTTTTTTTTTTTCCATGAAGAAACTCTCTTTGCTTTCTTTATAGTAAATTCGGTGCCTGCTCTTTCACTTTCATATACATATATAATAGATTCTTTGAAGCATACGTGAAAATCCGATCTTTATTGCTCTCTCGCCTAATGTGGTTGTGTGTGATACAATATGCAAGTACTAACTCCGCTTATATTTCGAAAGGATAAGAGAGAGAGGCGTTGTCAATATAGGAAATCAAGCTTTAAGAACTCCAAAAGTATTGATGGCTAAACATTTCTTTAGCATTGATTGGAGGATTGTCACTTGGAAACTCATTCAAATGGTACCATATTCCTCCATGTTATGGAGCTAGAAAGTTAGGAGCATTCTTAAATCCTATATCAACGAGGTAATACTTTCCTACAATATAATAAAATGTATCAAAAAAATTGCAAGCAGTGCTTGCCTTTGGGAACTTTTTAACTTATTTTTGCCTAGTCATTGCTAAATCCATGATACATGAATCTTAGGCAAAACCTTTGCAACTAGCTAGGACAAATTGAAATTGTATATCAAATGAGCATGCCACAAAATATTTTTGTGAAATCTATTATGAAATGCTTCATGACCTTCAGCCCAGACATTGCTGGAATGTGCACCTCATCCATGGCTCCAGCACAATCCTTTTTTTTTTTAAAATGTAATGATTAGATGGTAAATTATTGAACAAAAACAAATAAAATATTCCAAACAATAAAACTAAAAAATTATCTTAAAAATGAAAAGATCAAAAATTACCTTAAAATGGAAGATCGCATGGTGAAGCAATGACAATGGGCTACAGATAAATGAAAAAGTACCAGTGGTGGACAATGAGAGAAAGAGAGACATGAGAGTAATTTATGAAGTTATATCAAACAAAGAAGGCAGAATATGGATGCACAGGATCAAAAGAGAAAAAATTAAGTTGGTGCAAATTTTGAAAGATTTTTTTTATAAACTAATTTTGTCTCCAAATATGTTAATAATAAAATCAAATTTTTAATAAAAAGGGATTACTAAATAATATCAGCTTTAAAACTGACTCCACTGTGCATAGTAAACCAGTGTTATGAGGTAGCCAAACAAACCCCAAGGCTAGATTTCTGTATTCTACTAGATTTTTCACATATCTATTATGAATTCTGAAAGAAATAAGCTTAAAAAAAAAATGAAAATAAAAGAAAAATTATTCTTTAAATTATGGCCGTGAGATAATAATTATATAATTTTTTAAAAGTTTGAAAACATTGATGTATCTTCACTACTTTGTTAATAACTTCATTCTATTTTTATTTTAGACAATTTAAGATGTGCTAGAAAGATAATTTGATTTTTGGATAAAAAATATTTTAATATAAAAATTTTAGTAATGCTGATGCAATTGGTAAATATCTTTGCTAAGGGTCTTTTTTTTTTTTTTTAGCTTAGTTAGGTCATCTTACCTTGGGTAAGGAAAACCCTTTGGATGCATGCTTTTAGATTTACTTTCCTCTGAAGCAGGTAACAGTTGAAATGGAAGGAGAAAAGATTGTCTTTGGATCCAAGAAGATTCCCAAGGATGAACAAATCTTCTATTTCTTATCATGTTATGCCAGGATTCAAGTTAACAGTCCATGGTTATTATAGAACCGGCCTTTTTGGCTTGGTTGTTTGTGACATCTAGCTGATGGCTTGAAATTATATGGAAAGGCCCATTTGTGAACTTGGCAGCTAGATTAATCAGGAATTGTCTCTTAGCCCTTGCTTTGTCTGGGATTGTATGTTTAATCTATGTTGACTAAGAATTTATCTTCAACTCTACTATTTTAGTCTTGGTAATATTTAATTCAAATTAACTTATTTTGAGGATATATTGATTAAAAGAAAATTAACATCTAACCTATTGATAACAAATGGATTCTTATCAAAATAGAAGAATGGCAGAACCTTATTAGCACAGAAGATGGATTCGTAAAACAAAATATAGTTCAATTATTTTAGCTTCCAAAATAAATTAATTGGAAAAGCCTATCCTTCATGTTTATTTTTGCAACTTATATGTAATAGAATCTTGCAAATATAGAACTCATGGGGTTTGATCGTGGCGATTGAAGCATTCTTTATAACAAAATTTTTCATTATGGTTTCAGAGTAGAGCATTTGGTAGAAACTATTTCATGGAATATTATCTACAATTATATCATACTCTAGCCCTGCTAAGATTCATCCTCAACCATCAGATCTGGCCTCTACCATCAAATTCATCTAGCCCATCAGTTTCTCATCAACCTAACTTGTTTTGATAATATCTTGATCATCTTCTTACTTGTCGAGACCTGAACTCTCTCAGTAAAGGACATGACCAAGGACATGACCCAGTGCTGGATCCATTTGTCGGCCTCTTCGTCATCCATTTTTTCATTACAGGCACAATCAAGGTAAGGATTTTCATCATCACTTTCTTTTTGGAGGCTAGCATTCATGATATCTCTTCTTAGTGAACTTGGTATTCAACTATTTTTTATGACAACGTGGGAGCAATCTATCTATGTGCCAATCCTATCTTTCATCCAAGAATGAAATTGCTATTGAACTTTGTTCAAAACAAAATCTTAAAAGGGCATCTAAATGTTTCTCACGTGAATACATAAGAATAATTAACAGATATTTTAACCAAATGATCATTTCAACCTAAGATTGATGTCTCCAATAGGAGCACCATCTTATGGCGGCATAAAAGAGAATTTACATCTGATCTATTAATAACAAATTGATCTCTATCAAAACAAAAGAATGATAAAATCTTATCAAAATAGAAGAGAGATTGTAAAACAAAATACAATTATATTATTTCTGTTTCTAAAACAAATTAGTTGGAGGAAAGCTTATCCTTTAGGATAAATCTTGTATATGTATAACTTGTAGGATTTGATGGTGAAGCATTTCTTTGTAATAAAATTTTTTATTATTGATTAAGTGCCCTCTGTAACTATAATTGTCAAATCCTTTTCTTACTTATCTCTCTCTTCCTCCCTTTCTATCCACCACCCAAAATTTCCCTACCCATCTGCCCTTGCTTCAAATCAGATCTAATCCTCACTTTTCAACCTACTGAACTCAGTAACTGTCCTCCCATTTTTCATGTCATCCTCTCTCTAGTTATCAAGTCAAATTGTTGGTTCCACTGGCTTCCTCTCCATAATTCACATTTTTTGGGGGCCAACCATGCTCATAAAGGATAATGATTATACATAGATAAATCAAATTATATATAAATAAATATAAATTATACAAATAAAAGTAAAAAACTTATGCACAGAAGAATCAAACCTATACACAAGTTGATACAAAGGACATGCCAACATTATAGATAGAAAAATTATTAAAAAAATTATTACAATTTTATATACAAATTGATCATATAATATATAATAACTTATAATTATACACATAAAAAGGTGCTGGCACAACAACCTGGTAAAGTTCTTGATGGTCAAACTAAATAATCGAGGACTAAATCTCATCTTTACCAAGATTTAAGGGCTTTAGAAGTGCTTTTTAGAGGTTCTCCTTTATTATTTAGCCCATTACCTAAAGGCTTTTCTTAAAAATACCATAAATGAAAGAATGATTATTATATATAATTTGAAATCAAGGTTGTTTATTTATAGCTATGAAAAATAAATAATTTTTGGAAACACAAGAAGGTACACAAGAGTCAAAAATTAGAATGATCAATAAAATCTTATGTCAAAAGAAAGAGTCATCAAGAAAAATGGATAGGCTATTGAGGAAGCTTGTCAGTCTTTAAATAAATAAATAAATAAATAAAAATAAAGATCATGGTAATGCTTCTCAGTCTCTTGAGTGCTACTAGGTTAGGTACATGATGGGTGAAAAATTGTCATCCAGGAGTATAATTGATATTTAATGGAAGAAGAGCTAAACATTGCAAAGGAAGAGGAAAAGAAAATAAGGATTGAGAGATAAATTTTTGATTGATAAGGATCAAACTTATATTTGGTCAAAGTAGAGACCATAGGATAGATTTTGTATTTGATGGACATCGTAGTCTGATAGACATCATAGGATGCTTCATTATGACTGAATGTTAAGAGTTCAAAATACAGCAATATTCTCTTTGCAAACATGAACAAAATCATATATATCTAATCTTGCATTAGAATATCCATTTTCAAAGTTTAATTATCATATTTTTTTAATATTTTTTTGATAAACTAGATTTCAATCTCATTCATTCAAAGCTACCATTTAATACCTTTAACCCTTATCTAATTCTCTTATGCCCTTGATCTTCTCATTATTTATGGCATCACCAATATATAGTCGGAAGCATGATAGAAAAAGTGCTATTTTTAACATATCAATGTTTAAAGAAGCTGCTTCTCTTGTTATTGTTATTTTGATCATACAATATCTGAGTCACTCATAGCTGTAGGCAAATTAAAAGTACAATATCTGTGTTTAATAATGCATGAAGTGATAGCCCACCAAGGGCACATTTGAAGAGGATAGAATTTTATAGCCTTTTTACATGTTTGTCATCTACAAAATTTTATCTCATAAAATTGCTAATTTTAATGAAGAGATGATAATTTATTTCATCAAAATAGTCGTTTTTATTTTTATCCCATCATCTTTATTTTTATTCCATTGTTTGACCATTATTATGTTTTCTCTCTTTTGTCCTTATATTCAATAAGCCAGCTACTATTTTTTGTAATGGTATAATTATCAAATTAAAAAAATATATCTATAATCCTATCTTATCTCAAACATGATATAGAATAAATTTTATCATATTTTATTCTTTTTTTTATTCTATCCTCTCCTGCATGCCAAACGCAACCTAATGTTCTATTTGTTCCTTCCTTCTCTATAGGATCAAGGGTTATTTTGATTTGTTTTTAAGAGAGAATATAAACTGGGCTCATGGGCTTGATAGCAAAAGGCCTCCAATATGAGCCCAAAATAGCCTGATAAAATTGTTATCATGATTCAATCTGGCAATTGTTGGATTCACCACTAGGCATTGGAAAAGACCTACTTTTGGCCTCTGTATCAATCCTAAAACTAAAAAAATGTAGCTCAGAATCAGATAACATTGTTATCATGATTCAAATTACCCATTTCATGAGAGAATTTGTTCAACCATCCAGACCAAAGTGTTGCAATTTTGTTAATGTATCGGCCAAAATATTTTTGTATCTGGACTTTATTTTCATTTTGGGCCTCAATTTGTACTCGGGCCTTCCATAAATGCTGCCGTTGTTCTTCGAAGGGTTGTTCGGTTGGGAGGAACCTCATTTTCCAAAATTTTTCATCTTTATTTTTTCATATCTCATTGGCAAAGAGAGAGCGAAAAAATAGTGTAGGGAGCCACATTTTTTTTTTTTTTCATTCATCAAAAAATAGTTATCATGCAAGAGGTAGTATTAATTTTCTGATGCTTTTTTTTCCTTCTTCGATTAAAAAAAAAAAAAATCAAAACTATCTTTTAATATTTTTTTTTTTCCTTTCAAGTTCACCTAATAATCCATGTCCACCTAATTTTCATGCAATCTTTATTTTAGAATATTATAATCAAATTAATATTTTTTTCATACAAAATTACCTTCAACTAAATAAAAAATATATATATATATAACTATTTTTTTATATAAATTTTTTATCAAGCAAACATGGTGCAAAACTTTTCTCAGAAAAAAAAAAGGGTCCCATTAAACTTTTCTTTATAAAACTTTTTCTAGAAAATATCAAATGAGCCACAAAAGTATAACCTAATTAGTTGAGCTCAGGTGAAGTTAGTAATGTATTTAGCCTCAAGGGTTACAATCTGAGTGCTCCTCATCCCACTCGTCACATATCCCCAGCATTAATACCATAACAAATGATTAGCTAGGAAATTCCTCAAATTTCATTGTAATGGAGACAAGGAAATGTTGCTCATTATTGGGCCAAAGGGCTAGGAAAGAGCTGTAGTTAGAATGGGAAAGCTGACAATGACTTGGATCTGTCTCTCTTCCTTGGCAATGAATGGAGCAGTCATCAAGATAATAAACGCTTTGCTTGCTGAAAACCTCATCCAAATTAAGTGGGCTCTTAGGCCTTATTTGGATTAATTGTTAAGGCATCTTTAAGCAGCTTATTAGCTATTGACGAACAACTATATGAGATAGTTATTAATAATAGTTGAAGCCAACAGCTAATCTAAGCTAATCTAATCATGCCATTAATAACCTAATATTTGAAAACAATTCTGAGCAAGTTGTTGCTTTTCTTCTTTATCGAATATTTATTAAAGTAATTCAAAAATACGCTCCTAAGATATTTAATTGGATAAAGTTTAATTTCTATTTATCTTTTTTTTCAATCATTTTTATCATCCTAAATGAAGGCATATAATTAGATGAATCAAGTCCAAGAAATACGACCCTTGATGGTTAGACAAATCCCTTCATATTTATAAATACAGGTGGATTGATCATTTTAATCGATGAGAAACGGAATGAATACTTGGTCCTAGTTCTTGAATTAGGTAACGTTACACCTTAACAATTTTATTTGCTTTCTGTGTATAAAAATAAAAAATAAAAAAATAATTTAATCAAGAAAATAATAGTATTATTAAAAGTATAAGATATTTTTCTAGGTGTTAAGTGTTAAGAGGAACCTGCAAACGCGCCATGATTCATGAACCATAACTTTCCCCACGCAACAAGCATATAATACAAACGCTCTTCAATAAAGAAGGGACGAGGAATAAAAATAATGTGGAGGCCACTAGATGGTGTCCCATTACCAACGAAAATAAGGGACCCTCCCATCAATTTGTTTCCGTGCTTCCTTTCCATCCTAAAGCTTGTCCTCTCTGGTGCTATGCTTTCATGTCCCTTCCAAAACCTTGTCCTCTCTTTAATGCTAAGTTTTCCATCCACATCAATGTCCCCTCTAAAATCCCACATGGCTTTCATGCGGCTTTCAATGGGGCATGTATGAATGCTTAGTTGCTCAAGAACATGCCAGAGCTTTTTAAATCCTGATGGAGATGGTGGAATGCACTGAGACCAAAACCAAGTCAGGATATTTTTTTTTGTAAGAATTTTAGGATTGTATATATAAAATTTAGAATATTAATAATAATAATGTATAAAATTTTTTATCATACCTATTTAGTTCAGCTTTGGATTAATGTAAAATACACTAGAAAGCCTTATAAATAAGCACTCATCACGAATATTGAGACTAAATCTTTCTCTTCTTCCTTCTCATCGAGTGATGTTCTTGATAAAAAAAATATTGATCGCAGATATGAGAAAAAAAAGAGAAAGCGTAGCTTATTCATAATGAAACTTTAGAATGTTCTTTCATCACAGATCACTATTGAGCTTCAGGCCTACACAAACCACTAACCATACCACTAAATAGAGATATGCTCAAGTTCAAACTATAATATGGATTACATTTATTAACAATAGGCCCATCCCATTAGTTTTATAAAATTTAAAATTATTAATAATTAACGATAGCCTACACACATTAAAAAATTTCTAACAATTTTAGCTTGATATCTATAATAATAATAATAATAATCAAGGGATAGTCCTAACTGGACAAAATCTCTAGCTTTGTGACTTGAGACATTTCTATCTATGTCTGAACTTTAACTAAAGTTTATTATAAAAATAATAAAAAAAAACTTTAATTGGAGTCTGTTGTTGATGTTTTATCAACAGCTTGGACTACAATTTGGCTTGTGCCATATGCATCAGAGGTAGGATGGATGATCATAAATCCCAATTTAATTCAAGATTTTTGGTCGATTCATGCAATATGATAATTGAGAGGTATATTTCCTTAATTTGTTTCCCTCTACATAGGAACTGAACTAGATGTTGTATATTTATACAACATGAGCGTAGCAGTAGAAATGTGAAAGAACAATTTGCCTCGCAAAAGGAGAGGAATCAATCTATCTCTTGATAATTAACCTTTATTTTAGAAATTAATTGATTAGTCACCAAGATATTAGAATCAAATACACTGAAGGCTACGATTACAAATCCCCTCTAAACAAATAATTATTTCATTAATCTAATTATAACGGCGCCTCCCTCCTCCCTCGGCTGCATATCTTTTGATCAGAACCACAGAATTGCGCACTTGCTTACTTTCTATAATTATTGATATTGTATGGTCGTAGTCCAAATTTAAAGAATGGATGACAAATCACCACGTCAAAGGTGTTGTAGTGGAACCACAAGATCACTTGTGGACAAGTCATCTTCAAACCATAGTTGTCAGTTCCGTGCAAGCTCAGAAACTCACTGCAAAACCATCCAAATCCTCCGCAAAAGCTTGGTGAAGGGAATGGAGGAGAAGACACAGGAGAAAAGGATTGCCCCATGCCCCCAATAATGAATGATCATACGACAAATTTTGATGCCCCTCTCTGTTTGCTTTGACAGCGTCCAATGGATGGAGGTGGTAGGCCTCTCCCTTTCGGTGTTGTGGTGGCATTGAAATAAGATGTTTGGATCCTTGTCCCAAGTAGGATCCATGCAAGGGACGGCCCTCCAAATGCTAAGGAATCAAGCCCTATAGAATCCATGTGGGTAAGGGACAGCCCCTGTATGTGCCAACGAGCCGGCCCCACAGGCCAAAGTGGGGCCCACGGTTAGGTGGGTCCCACCAGAGCTGTGCTTAGCACATGGGCTGGGTCAAGCCTGGCACAACATGCTTTTCAGCAGACAGGTATGGCAGGCTAACTTGCCAGATAAATTTTTATTTATTATTATTTATTTATTTTAAAATTTATTTTTTTAAAAAAATTAAATAAAATATATTTGAGATATCTATCTTTTTTTTTTTTTTTTTGGAGGGATTGTTGTTGGAGCAGCCCATCATGGTCACTCCTTTTATTTGGCCTTTAGGATCATGATAGGTCGTGCCATCTCCCATTTTTGGTTTTCTATTCTTCTATTCGTTCGAAAGGGGTTTTTCATCTTCATGAGTCTTCTAACCTTGCGTTATGTTTTATACGTTGTACCAGTCCTTGAAGTAGATCACTATCTTCAATGTGTCGGACTTCAATTAGCTTCTCGTATTGTCGAGTATTCATCCTTCTCATATTTCAATACTAGTGTAGATAACAGGAGGGTTAGTAGTTTATGGACCATAATGGTAAATACAGGATAATTATTCTCATGCGTTCACCACTAAGCCAAAATATCAAAATTAACTAACTCATCCTGAATTAGAAAAATTAAAAAATTATTATTGAAATAAAAATTTAATTCATTAAATGATGGAGTTGCACTTCTTGGTTTTTTTCTTAATATTCCAAATTTGATCAATATTACTATTCCCTTATCTTAAAATGGTTATTATATATATATATATATATATATATATATATATATATATATATATATATAAAGATAGACTTGACTATATTCGAATGTAGCCAAGTCTAGATACGGTTACTTTCCCACCTTTGAATCCATAAAGTTCATGAATCTACCTCTCTCTCTACACACACAGCAAGCGTGTGTGCATACACACACATACATACATATAAACATACATTCATATATACATATATATGTGTGTGTGTGTTTCTAATGGGTCGGGCTTAGGTCGGGCCTAAGCTTTGAGAGATTTTCATCAGGTTAGGCTTGAGCTGGCTATATTTGACTCGGGTTTAGGCTTGGCCTGATGCCTTAGTATCTTTTTCTTACCCTTGGCCTAGCTCAAGCTCAGCTCGGCTTAGCTTATGCCCACCCTTACTACTACTTAGGGCCAGCCCTGAAGTGGAGGACCCTTTATCTATATTATATGTTTGGTTGTAATAAATTAGTAATTTAATTATTAAATCTATTTTTACTAATTTTATGCATCATATTATCATAAATTTCTTTTAATATTGTAAACAAGTCATCTAATTTAACTCTACGGTCAATAACAAAAGCAAAACAATGAAAATACGAAGTTTTCTTCCTAATATTTATTAAATTTTAATTTTATTAGTGCAATTACATTTAAAATACTTTCCCCATTCTAATATTGTGAAAAACTGTAGGTAATATTATAAATTTATTGTAAAACTAAAAGAGAGATGGGATAATAAGTACTAGATAAAATATTAGAACTTCATAAAAATAATTCAAAAATTGCATAATAATATTACAACTATTCAAAACTAGTAATAATATCTTTATATTCAAAATATGGTTGTATCATTAAATATGCAGAATTTCATTTATACTTCACATCTAATAAAAATTATTCATATTTTCTACTATAGGTTTTACACAAACTTTTGAATTCTTATTTTCTAGCTCTTGAAGATTATGTATATTTAATAGTATCTCTAACTTTGCTCATATATACTTCAATAATAGTTAAACCATCTTATATAATTAAATTTATGATGTGTTATGCATATCTTATATAAAATAATTTTTTATCTAAGATGGGATGCAATTTTGGTTTCAGTAACTCAATAACAATATTATTATTAGAAGCTAATTGAAAACATTTAATCCTAATTACGGTATTCACGTACTATAGGCATGATATAATGAGATGTTGGTGGCATTGTATAAATATTTAATTAATTTAAAACTAAAAATTCTTTTTTGCATTACCCAATTATAATCAATAAAATGTATCATCACACAAATATAAGATAAGTTAAAAGTACTGGTTCAGATATTGAATATAAGTACTATTCTACTATTAAAATTTAAAAAATATAAAATCAAATTTTCTTTATATTCAATTTTTTTTAAAACAATTAGACTTAGCAGTACTTTGAGAATTATTTTTTAATGCAAGATTTAAGGTAGTTTTTATATATTTTTTAAAATATAGTTTTTCAATAAAAGAAAAGGTATTTTAGTACTTACAGTAATTTTGATCATTCTTTTTTATTTAATTTTTAGGAATAACAAAATTTTGTTAACTCACCTCAATAACTAGATTTAATTTGGGCTTGGGTGGAATAATGAGCTACGCTCTTCTACTTCTTCTATAGCTAAGTCAAGTGAATGGTTTCTTACTAAGTATGATAGCTATAATCATTCTTGCAGACTTTATAGATAGCATGGATCCCGTTGTCAACAATCTCTTCGATGTTGAAGTACCGTCAAACTCTAAAGATTCTGGGTTTAGCCTTAAACCTGATGGTTAAGGTGGCACTAGTAGCATTATTAGGCTCAAGGATATTAGTTCTAGTTTGTGATTGTGGTATATCAAGATTAGCCCTATAATCTTTCGCATCAGTGTTGAGCACAAAAATCTTATGGGTTGAGAAAGAGCTGCCAGCACCAGACATTGTAGAAAATAGGGACTAGAGAGAGAGATTAGGGCAACTAACTTATAGAGAGAGACTAAGAGAGCTTAGAATGTAAGAAGTTGAAAAAGGTTTAGAAGAGCTTAACAGAGTTTAGGATTTGGTACAGGATAAGGAAGCGGAGTTGAAGGGTATTTATAGGGATTTGAAAGCCTTCAAATATCCTAAATAACTTTAAAAACTAGCTGTTTATGGCTATTAAGAAAGTCAAATTGGTCTTTCTTAGCAATAGATAAAAATAGCCTTAAAAACTAGCATTTATTACTATTAAAAAGGGCAAAAAAGTTATTTTCTTAAGAATTATATAGAAATGCTCCCAAACTAGCTATTTATGGCAGTTGAGGACATTTCATTAATTTGACCTAGTAGGTTGTGTTTGTTTGTAGGTTGGCTCGTTTGTACCTGTTGGGCTTGTTTTCGTAACACAAGAAAGCATGAAAACTCTAGCATGCGGGTCATGCTTGGCACGACCCTCTTCGTATCAGGCTAGATCGTGCCATGGTCCATTTGGTCAGTTTGACATCTCTACTAGCCCATTTGACATCTTTGGCTATATAGTCAATTTAGTCAAAGTGATTTGAATGGTGTACTGCATGGATCAGGCAAAGTGGCAAGACCTCTATTCTACATTCAACTCAGTTTCCTCATGTGGTATGATGAATTGCACCAATGCAAGATTACCGAGGGCAAGGGAGGGACATGGGTAATGTTTTAGTCTTCTCAAAAGTTGGATTCAAGATCCATAGAGCATTTGTAGGCTGCCCTAAATAAATTCTATGAGAAGGTTAGCAGTCTAGAGTGCATACAACCTTCCAAAAATAAGCTTTACCTTTTCCCAAAGGTGACAATATTAACTCCTATTGATTCCAAAATCAATAATAAAATATTTAAATAAAAAAATCTATAATAATAATTTTATTATTAGAAATGTTTGTATTTAAAAATCACATATTCTCTAGTATTTAATTTAGGTATCATGTAAACACAAAAATGAGCAGTTAAAATAACATGAGATCATGTTTTATTATGATTTAGGCATTAAAATCTATTAATTTTTAATCCACTTACCAGTAACCATGCCCCTATAATATTTGTTGTAGAACATAAGAGAAGAAAGAGTGATAGAGTATAATATATTTAGGAGTGAAATTTATTTATGGGAGTCAAATTAAAGAAAGAGATAGTATTTGGGGGATTCATAAATGCAACCTCTTCAATTAGATAGAGAGGCAGAGATAGGCAAGAAAGTAGGACAAACTATAGTTATTGAGTCAACAATTCAATGATTCAATTGATGGATGTCAAACTATATGAATAATTACAATACAATTAAAATTAAAAGATATTATCGATAATGATAAATAAAGAAAATTTTCATACAAAATTCAACTAATAAGGTATTTTAAAATTCAAATATTAAGTTATTTAAATTATAATAGAATATAATATTTATGATAATAATAGATATTGATTTTTTTAAAAAATAATACTTAAAATCCTCTATATCAATTAAAAAAAGATAGAGAGGAGAGAGAGAGAGAGAGAGAGAGAAAGCCATATCGGTTGAGGAGTTAAGCCTTAAAAAAATGAAAAAAACCTTAAAATCTAGCACTAATATTTAAATTATATTATTATTTAAAAGGTAAAAAGAAAGATTTAATTTTACCGGTTCACATCAAGTTATTAGGTCTATAAAAAATTTGATTGATCTATTAGGTTTTGACCAAAACAATTATGCAACTGATTTAATTAAAGAGCCACTGGTCACAAGCCTGGCTTATCGATCGGACCAGCTGGTTTGGTACGAATTTGACAGCTAGGGAACAAATGTCATTCTTTTTAAATAAATAGGAAGAATATTCTCAATATAAAAAATAATGATGGAATTATTAAAGAATATTTTTTTTAATTTCAAAGCTATCATTTTTATATATAGTATAGATATATGCTTTTTTATAAGTAGATCATGATTTCCAAATTTAAGTAATTTATAGTATAAAAATATAATAAAAGCTATTTAATTTTGTATCAACATGATGAGTAATCTAGAAATTATCAAACTACATAATTTTTGATTTATAGATATTTATAGTGAGCATGTATCATGATTTTTGGCATAGATTTTTTGATTTGAAATCCAATTATTGGTTTTAAAGTTGAGAAGACAGGGTTTCCGTTGATTCTCACAAAAATATAAAAGGGATATATTTTCTTGAGGCTAAAAATATATATTTAAAAATATCATAAGAAAATATAAGTAATCTAAAATTTACGAGCCACCCAACGTCCTTATAATCTCCATAAACTTCCTCTCTTTTTATAGAAAGAAAAATAAAGGCGTTACATCTAAAAGAAAAGAAAAGAAAAAAAAAGAATCGCTTCTATATATCCTCTAATTATATTATTGTTGTCAAATGCAATGAAGTAGAATCATTCATACAAAAGAACAAAAAAAAAAAAAGAAGAACAAAAACAAAAAAAAAAAATTCATTCATAGAATTATTCCTCAAAATTCAAGCATCACATCTAAAGGGAGCCCTTCATCGTGAGCTTTATTATTAGAAAAGACGATCAATTTAATTCCCTAATAATAATATAATATTTTATTATTATTGTAATATTAAAAGATGATATTCTAACACATAGTATATAATCATAATATTATATTATACAATCCATTATTATACCATAGAATAACAGGGATTTGTAGAGCAAACTTATTATCTTCAATTAACATCCAAATAATATTTCTTATTTCTTGTCAGCATCTAAGCATACAAATAGAATAGTCATATCCATTACTTAGAATATCACCATGTTTCACCAAGGAAAAATAAAATTTAGGTATAATTTTTCTCTACCCCAAGAAAATTGGCAGCTAATCCAAGGGTTGAGGCAGCAATGCCATAATAATCTCCGGCAGACAAGAAGTTTAGTGCATATGATTCAGATACCATGAAACTGTTGAAGAGAGAGAAAAACCAGCGGAGACCACGAAGGCACCATCCACGCTCACCAACCGTTCCATTGAACAACGTTGGGCACCAGCCATAATGCCTGGAAGATGACTGAAGTCCTCATAGCTATCACCTAACATGAACGTGGCAAGAAGTCTCAAGATTTGATGTCTATTGAAATTTGTGTTGAATAAATTTTTTTTTTAAAAAATACTCATATTTTATCACCACTTAATTTTTGTTTTAAAAAAAAAATCTTTTGTGGTATAAGCTTTATATTGCTGTTTATCTACGGTCTATGCATGATGTGCAGTAAAAACTACTTCACTATTTTTTAAATATAATCACAATCATTCATATCTATATGATGGTGTTGGTATCATATTTCGACCTATTAAAAATAAGGTATTAAATTGAAGCCTATTGATAACTTTCGACCAAGTGTGAGTGATTACTTTCGATCAATAACTTCCAACCAAGGTAATTAGGTCATGTTTTTCAATCAATTGAGCTTAGCAAAGAACAAGAAGATATTTTTAATTAGGGGGCATGCGAGAAGTTACTTCAAAATTAAAGGAAGTTTTCGGTAGTTTTTGATCATTTCCAAAATTGAAGGAAGTTTGCAGTGGTTTTCAATTCAAAAAGAAAAGTTCCTGTAAGTTTTGATTCGTTATAAGAATTGCTGAAATTTGTTGATCCATTTGATATATGTAATTATCATCCAAATATTATAAATATAAAGATAAACAGCATTTGAAAGGAATCCAATCGGATTTCAAATCAAATTAGATCAAGGCTTTATTAGTAAATTAAATCATTATATCTAAGAGTAGTTATAACTTACGTTACGAGTAACCTCTGTAACTTATACTTCTCTTATCTTTTTTATTCTATCTCCTTTATTCTCTTTCCTTTAAGTCTTTAAATTTTTTTCTATACGAAGGAGAAGTGAAAATCAAGTCAGTTCAATCACTTAATTATGCTGATTCATTGTATTTAATATTTTTATAAATAATAAAAATTTATTGGTGCATCTTAATTCAATCTTTATTTTATTTGCAAACTAATAGATAGTCATGTAGAGATACATAACTCTTTATGGTACAAAGCATGAACGAAGTCATGCTCTTTTTTTAAAATAAGTGCATGTTATTTAAGTACTAACATAATGCCCTGAAAAAAAAAAAAAAAAAACAAAGGAGCAGGGGGTTGGACAATGTTTTTCTTGTAAGGTGACATATAGATAATGTGCCGAGCCCTTCCCAATGTATCCTTATCCAAATCTCTGCTACAACACCACTAAGTTAAAGGGATACTGATTCAACAAAGGGTTTGCTTTAAAAAACAACATACATAACATCTAATCACACAAATTTTACCGATCAAATCCAATGGCATAAATCAAGAGTCTACTTATCAAATGGCTAGAATCATCACATTAAGATAATTGGCAATTTATGCACACCGAGCCGAATTGAAGTTAAATTGAATAGGTTTGAATCGATGACTACTAAGACTCGTTGATCAACCGTCCATCCCAAACCAAGGTATAAATCCAATTAGACCACATATGGCTTGCAAGACCGGACCCTCGCTGCACCTAACAAAAGCTAGTGCAAAATTCGACCTACAAATTTTACACTTGATCTAGCATGGCTGGCAAATAGGTGCACTCAAACTTAGCCCATTATTATTATTATTATTATTATTTAAATCAGATCAAGGTCCAATCTTAACTCATTAATTCATCAAGACATTAATTTCCAGATCTAATCTTAGACCGGAGACCAACATGGATCAAATCCCAGTCATATTGCAAGTGGTTGTTCACTGGTTTCTGTGACTTTTTTCCTCTAGTGATCAATGGAATCTCATCACTCATCACTTGCTTTCCAATGATCATGCGTGCAAGAATCATTTTTCTTTAAACTCTTTCACGTAACCAATTTCAAAACCGCGTCACCCCTCTTTAGACTTTTTAGGCCTCGAAAAGGACTCTCATCTCTCATTATCCATAGAAATCAAATCAAAATCAAACTGCTTTAACTTATTTGTAGTGCATGAAACACATAATTGGATGCTAAGATACCGTCGCCAACTTTGGCCATGTCAATGTCCTTAAACAACTACCAGCGTTTTTAAATTTGAATTAGAAGTTGACAGCATCTCTCACACAACACTACTAAAGAATTCATAAATAAAATGGGTTAAACATTGAATGTAGTTATAGGCGTTACACCTAACGCCATCTAATATATTCCACTACGAGCGAGCTAGCTCGCAAAACGTAGTTATTGACCTAGTCAATGTCACCTAGAAATATACGAATCCCTTCAGAGCAACCACACCTGGTCATTGACGTACTCTAAAATGAATGCATGGCTGTTGCATTAAATGATTAGAAACCAAATGGCAGTGTAAGCCCCATTCTGGGGCACAAGAAGCTACTCCAAACACACTCATCAGAGGGGAAAAAAACCTTGAAACACTGCCTCATAGTCTAATTCTCATTACAACACTAGTGCCAGCAAATGCATGACTCTTTCGACATAAATTTACCAGCTGCGGCACAAAGAAACCACACCACATTTCTTAGAGGGACAAAAAAAAAAGTAAAACATTGCTTCTGATTGATTGTCATTACAATACTAATGCAAATGGCTCTATCAACATAAATTTTACCAACTGCGGCACATGAGATGATTGGAAACCCCATGCAAACACATTTCTCAGGGAACATTTCAGGGGAAGACCATGAGACTTTCAGGAGTCTCATGAAGACCAGCAGGAACAGCATATCAGCATATATTAGTGGCAGTGACCATGAGGTGGTGAAGTAGCAGCCTAAATTCCATCATGCAACACAAAAAACCATATAAATCTACTAGTGGAGGACAAATAGCAGCCTGAATCCCATCATGTAACACAGATAAATGTATAAATCTACCATATATAGAGAGAGCCCTAAAAATTGGACATGAAAAATTAGAGTCCTTAAACGTGAACCCTCTTTAAATTACAGTTCTATTACAGGGAAAAAAAGCATTTTATATTACCATGCACATAGAAAATGGATTTTATTTTCCAAGTTCTCCGCAGATATTCCATTTCTCACGCACATTTTTCTGAAGTAGAAAGATTTATTGTCAGATAGAAATCAATTGCTGAGTCATGCAACTTCATGAAAGAATTACAGAAAGAAACTATAGCCCTGCAAGATGAAGTGGAAATGGGAGTTGAATAAGTTGATCTAACAAGAAGCCATTAATTACTTCCACAGGTGAACACCCCTGTACTTCCACTATGGTGCAGCGATGTTCCCAGGGAGCTGAGAGATCCTTTTAGCAACGACATGCAACAATTGTATTACCATGATACTTATTCTGATTTGCATCTAGCTATCAAGAGAAGTAGAAAAAATTGAACAAAACAATACACCCAAGCAGAGAGACAACCAAGGACCACATAAGAAACAACAACTGCGATTGCTTTTTCACAAGAAGCCAGCAACGTAACATATTTAGTGGAAATAGAAAAATACATAGGTTATTTCTCATGTAATATAGCATATAAATAGAGTCATACATTATTACTGTACAGATTCTAGGAAAGAAGGAAAATATGGTGAGCAGAAGATGACTAGTAAAGACCTCTGCTCTATAGATGTAGCAATCTGCAAATGGTTCCATAAAAAGGAGCAAAGGAACCATTGAACCATCAAAAGCCGCAGCAAGAGAACTGAGTCATGATGCTAAACAGTCTAGAAACCATTCATCTCTAAGAGATAGGTGCGTCGCTTCACCAATGCCTTCACTGCAGCCTTGAACGGTCCGTCAAATGCCCCAGAAATGAATGCCTCGGCCTCCTTCCTGCTGCCATTGTTGCCACTGCTGCCCTCACCAGCAGGCTTGATTGCCACTAGTGTAGCACCCTGCATTCCCATTCCCTCAGGAAGCTCCAAGTATGGAGCATACCTCAGCTTCATGTTGGACGCTGGTACCTGAGTCCTACTCGATGATGCAGAGGCTGCCAATGGCTTTTCCCTGAACTCCCTCAGCTGCTCTACTCCCATGCTTAGGGTCCCTTGCCCATCGGCATCTGTCAAAACCAAGCTCCTCAGCGTCGGGTGATCCTTTATTATCCGGCGAAGAAGGTAGTGCCTTGTTGATGCAGCAATCAAAGAGCTGATTGTCCAAACAACACGCAATTTTAGACCTCCATTTGTATAGAACGACTCAGGTATACTCCCATTGTCCTCTGCCGACTGATCCTGATTGGATGAAGCAGGTTTGTGGTCCATCCGAGTACCTCCCAATATCACACAGTTCTGGAGAGTGCTGCCAAACTCTGCCCTCCATTTCAAAAGGACCCCATCTTCTGTTCCAACATCACCCGCAGGGAGTTCGATCCTGAGGTTGCGAATGTGGGTGAAGTTCTTCAGGACTTGGGCAGGTGAGTGGTGGCATAGTTGGGGGAGGAGGGATTTGTTCACACCATTGGTATTCTGAAGGTGGTGGAAGGGTTTGAGAACAGTGAAGAGCAGGAGTTTCAGGATGTGGGACAAGAGGTTTCGGGGTTTCGGAGACGAGAAGTTTAAGGGCTCATCAGGATCACCATCAGCTGTTACAACACGGTCAATCCTGACATAGACATCATGGACAAGGGGGACGAGGGAATTGAAGCGCTTCGAGACAGCAGAGCAGCGGCCGAGGGACCGGACATCGGCTAGCTTGTTGAAGATGAGAAGCACCAAAGAGTCAGGTATCCGATCAAAATGATCCTCATTGAGGTACGTGTCGGCATGAATTCGGGTTTTGGACTGCATTTTCTCTAGATCAACTTCTCAAATGGGAATTTTGGTATCTCTAGTAAACTTCAATAGCATCAGATTAGGGGCCCATTCTTTTCCAATCCAAAAGTCAAAGCTTTGAATACCCACGGTAAAACGACAGGATTTTTATCAATAAATTGGAGGCAATTTTGCGAATGAGAAGCGGAATCGCCCAAAACCTAGTGGACTCACAGATCTGGAAGAATTAAAAAGAAGCAAAAGTTGAAGGATTAGAATAAATCCTATGTTCATCAGCATCATGATGTTTAAAAAGAAAACAGTTATTTTCTCTTCAACAATTTCCAGTGCAAAACCTTTTTGAATTAACAGCACCAAATTTTCAACGACAGAAACCACAACCGAGCGCTCTGCTACAGTGTTTTCGATTCAAAGGTCTTCTGAAATTTTAAAACTTAAAAACTTCAAAACCCTGGAGTCAGAAACCAACAGCAAGCGTTTTGACCCGGCGTTTCGAATAAAAAATTTTCGAGATTGCTTAAAAACAAAACATTACAACCTTCCAAACAGTAGAATTCAGAAACTCCTCTAAAACAGCATCTCCTGGCCATCTGATGGCAAAACTTAAAAAAAAAAAAAAAAAATTTAAAAGTATCATTAAACAAACATTTTTAAACCATTCAAAGAACTGATTTTACCTTCAAAAATTAAGAAAACATCATCATAAACTTCACCACCACAAGCCAATCTCCAGCCAACAGAGACAAACTTCCACGAAGTGAAAAGAAACTACCTAAAAGCAGTCTAATTGTGCTCAAATCCCAATCTTCCGTCGCGAAAAGCCACTTCGCGTCATTCACCTCCAACCCAGCTTCGAAATGAGGGCTTCGCTCCCGATCCGCCGCGGCCCGCCGATCTCCTAGAAGCTCCGGGGGAAACGAAGCGAATACAGCGGAGAATTAGGGCTCCCGAGGGAAGAACCTAGGGAGAGATTAGGGTTTTACGGATCGATCTCGCTCTTGACCTCCGATTTTCCAATGGGCCGAGAATTTGGGGGCGAACTCGACTGCTCTTCTCCGGACGCGGATTTAGATATATAAACCGAGACAGCGTTGGTGGTGTTGGTTTCCGTTACGAGACGGGGGCTAGAGCCTGGAGTACGGCAAGGGGCCGGTGACGCCGTTAAGTCGGCAGTTTCCGGATGGAGAACTGCCGCCATAAAGGGCGTGATCCATATGTGGAAACTCACCAAACTCTGCGACCCAACTAACTTTAAAATTCAGCTTACCAACTTAAACAAAATTCAGCTCTTCAAAGCATGGAGCCTAGAATTTTGGAAGTTTGAGTCTGGCCAAGATGCTTATTTTTGGGTTTTGACAACCTTGTTTCTTTGATATATAAATTAGTATTTTTCTCTTTTTTCCCCCATAAATGGTTAGGTTATCTTTTATGACGTAGTTTTATTAACGGATGCGCTTAATGGCCATTCGAATCAAACGTTGCGAATCTTTATGATATAATCGAGTACTTTAAACTTTGTTTTAAGAGGATGATATGCTTTCTATTATTTTGTGTCCTTGAGGCATGTGATTGAATGAAAAAAAATGAAAATTCTGATATCATCATTTATCGTGTAATGCTTTTTAGTCATCATAATATGTAGTATGTAAAGTTTTTTTTTTGGTCAATTTTGAAAAACTACCTCTAATGTGTGTTCTTAGTTTATTATATAAAAAAAAGGATGGAAAGTATTCTACTAGCATGACATTCTTCTATGACCCCATTAACTTGACTTGATATGGCTAACTAGGTCAGTTGTAACATACTCATTATTGTCTCAACTAGTCAAATTATATTAGATGCCATTAAAGCTAATAATATCTTGCAAATATATCTTAACTGAGGGATGAGTCAGCATATTTTCCCTTGATATTCTATCTTTTAAGTAAAAAGTAGTATGGTTTGATAGCAAAATATAATGTCATTAAAATGTATGAAATATTAATAAAGGATTGTTTATGAAAGCAATGACCTAGGAAATAAAAATCACTCAAAGTTTTGAGTCAATGCACCTATTATAAACCTTCTTTATACGGTAGCTGCATGTTTGCTCTTTAAAAATGCAAAAAGAAGATCATTTAACTAATATGGATTAGTAACTTTCCAATGAATATTTAGTTATCATTATTGTTCTCTCTTTTGTAATTTTTTTCTTGTATTCTTTCAATATAATTTGTATATAGCGAAGTTGAGATGAATATATATTTATATATTTTTTAGACTTAGGACATGATATAGAATATAGAAATATGGAGTTTGGATTTAGTTAGTAGCAAAGCAATTAAATCAAGGGGTTCAAGTTGAAAAATTTGTATAAGTAAAAAATAATTTTCAAGTAAAGGAAAGAAAAATAATGTGATCAACCTACTAATATTTGACTCTTTTTTCTAGTTAAAACAAAGGCTATGATATTTTATATAGTTATGTTTGCATGATCCATGTAAAAGAAAATAAAGATGAATACAATCTATAATATCTAATTATTTTTTATCTTTTATCTCTAAATTATTAATCACAATCTATAATCATATATATATATATATATATTATAAACTATGATGCAATATTTCCTGAATATTTATATCAATGTTGTCACATATAATTGTTAGATCAAGTTACATATAAATTTATGAATGAAAAAGGTAGCCATTTTCAATAAAATTGTCACTTACTAAAAAAAAAATATATTACAGTAGGTTTTAGAATTAATTTAACATTTATTCAAGTTTTTAAATTCTTTCTAAGTAGATTTTATCAACTTCAAAATTATAATATATATAACTTTAGACATTTTCTTGTGATGGTATGGTATAGAGATTGCTGCAATATGTAAAGTTAGATATGAACAATTCCAAAACAATAATCACAATACCTTATTTTGAGAAACATAACTAGAAATAACAAAAAAAAGCATATTTTTTCTTTTATCAATCACTTCTTTGTTTAATGACAAAAGCATACAATTTTATTAATATCTTTTCATGATAAAAGTAGTCAATATATATAAATTGAAATATGAGTTTTGCTTCAATACATTTTTTTTGTGAATGGTAACTTCTTTAAACTAAAACTCAACTCCTAGAATAGTAAATGATAAAATAGCTATCTTATATATTAACTAATTCAACTGCTCAATAATTAAAAAGAATCCAAATTAATTTTAAATGAAGAAATAACTTAAAACTATATGTTGATCACGTAGCATCTCTCTTATTTGTGTATAAAAGGTAGAGATGGATGACAATAATTGAGATCTTTATCTTAAAATATTTAATGGATATTTATCCTTTTACTTTTACAATCCTGCAAAAACTAGAAAGTTTATTGATTTTAGAAGATTAGTATCCTATGAAAAGTGAAAACCTCTTATCTCTAAGAAATCTCTCTATAAATAAGACTCAATAGATATCTTTTGATATCAAATCAATAGTTCAGAAGAGTAAAGGAGGTGAAGGTTGAAAGATGAAGAAGGTTGATGAAGTCCTTGAACATTAAAAATTGAATATTAGTTTTTAGTAATTTTATTTAGAAAGATAAGTAGTAATTGACCACTTCTACAATTTATCATATATTAAATAATTAAATATTTATAACCCTTATAATGCTTAATTTATGAATATTGCCTGTTATACATATTGACTATGTTACGATAATTTATATTCTGATATTGATTACTTTATGATGCATGATGAATTGATATAGGATGTTGATTTGATGACTTAACACATAAGATTGATTTTAAGATGATAAGATTAAAATTTAAACTTCTAAACCTGACTATACTGGATGACTTTGAATCCCACCAGTGGAAATTAGATGCTCATCAAGACTCATGCCAATATATATTGGTCAAGATTCCACTAATGGTAGTTAAACGTTAGTAGTATCCATTGCCTTAGGGGACATAAATTAGTTATTACCCTATTTGTGAGGGTGAAATACTGACGAGATTATTCGAGCATAGTAGAATTAGATGATATAACGTACTGAGAGCTAAGATTGTGAAAGTTATAAATTACTTATTTTAAACTGTTAAATTATGTCTATATAGTGATATTATGTTATATTTATAGATGGCTAATCATTACTTACTGGGCTGTGGAGCTCATGATTAGTTTATCTTTTCTTTTCTAGATTTTACTCAGTATAGGGATACTATTAGAAGAGTGCTTAAATGTGCGAGAAGAATAAACATTTATTATTTAGTTTTGTTGAGACTTAGTATTTTAAACAATAATTTTGTAACCAAATATTTTTATAACTTGAGTACCTTTTAAATTTTTATAATTAAAACTTTATACTTTGAGTTATGATATCATATGAGTATGTAGTAGTTAATGTGGCTCCCAAGTCAAAATTCGAGTTTAGGGTGTAGCAGTAACTTGTATTCAAACATTTTTATTGAAGCTAAAGATGCTATTTTGAAAACATCTTTCTCTTTAGAAACCAAGTCCCTAGCCAAATATTTTCTAAACCATCCTCTAGCCCTATAAATTCGAAGCCCCTTTATGAATTGAAAAAGAGAAACAAGTCAAACCCTTTAAACTTAGAGGAAGTATAAGGAAAAAAAAAGAAAAAGACTTTGACCAAGGATTTTTTACTTTTTATTTTTATTTTTATTGAGGGTGAACTTTTCACCCATTCCTAGGTGATATCATCATTTAATCCTCTTTTTTAAGAAGAAAACTATTAACTTTGAGTTCAAATTAATCGTCCAAAATCGAGCATAGATTCTGACCGATCTTCTTGAAGATAATAAACCATTAGATTTTAAGTGAGTATTCAAAAAGAAACTTTGGCCTAATGGATCAATTAAAAAAATATAAGGCTTGATTTGTAATTAAGGGCTATAACCAGAAGAAGGGCCTTGAATATTTGATACTTATTCATCTAGCTAAAGACATAACTTTAGAACTCTTCTTACTATTACTTTTATCTGTAAACTAATCATTCATCAAATGGATGTAAAAATATATTCCTAAATAGGGATTTCAAAGAAGATATCTACATGGAACAGCTTTAAGACCTCTTTCCCCCATGAAGGGACAAGAAAAAAAGGTGTAAACTTATTAAAACCTTATATGATTCAAAATAGACACCTAAATAATAGCATGAGAAATTTGATAAAACCATCCTATCCTTTGATTTCACCATCTATGATCGAAATAAATGTATCTCTTTCAAAGTCATCAATGAAGATTGTGCAATTCTTTGCTTAAGCATTGATGACATTCTAATCTTTGCAATATCATTTGACATTATATTTGAAATAAAATCTCTTTTATCTAATAAATTCAATATGAAAGATCTAGGTAAGGCCAATATAATTTTAGAGATGAAATCAATCAAATCTCCTAAAGGGATAGCTCTCTCCTTTTCTCATTTCAATGAAAAATGATTTAAAAATTTGGATACTTTGATAGAAAGTTAGTTTTTTATCCTTTTGACCCCATTGTCCACCTTACAAAGAACTTGAAAGATTTTGTTGATCAATTAAGATATTTTTAGATCATTAAATCTTTTTTATATACGGCAAATATGATAGAACTGGATATTATCTATATTAAGTAGGTATATTTAGAATCTAAATCAATCTTATTAGATTGCTTTAAAAAGGATATTCTAATATCTTAAAGGAACAATTTGATTTCTCTTCTCTATATTGGATACTCTAAGATGGTTGAAGATTATAGTGACATAAATTAAATAATTATTTTTCTAGATCTTAAATGAACCATTGATTATTTATTTTTTTTCTTAACAATATTATCATTGCTTATAAATTCTCTAGGCAAACTTTCAAAGCACTATGAAAACTGAGTTAATTGCTTGGATACCACTTGTATAGAGATAAAGTAGATTAAAAATTTTATATTAAAGCTACTCTTCGGTACTCAAGCTAATTTCGATCATATTAATCCATTAAGATCGTAATAGAATTGATAGAATAAAAGAGCATTAATAAAAAAATAAACTGGCATATTTGATTTTGTCATAAATATAGAACATAATATAAAAGAATGATAAAACTTTCTTGGAATTTGTTGAGCCATAGAAAAAATTGGAAAATTAAATAATCAAGGATTTATTTAGGCATAGACCTAGTATCATTAAGGGAATAGGACTAAAGCCTACAGTTAGGTTATTAATAGCGAACACCCAAACTTAATCATTAAAGATCCTATGAAAGAGATTAACTGTAGGAGGAATGAAGCTGATTGACTATTTAGACCAGAGCACTAAGTTCAAAGAACATCTCTTCTCATCTCTATGGTGAATGACCTTATCATTAATAAAGTAAACTAAAAGATTGAGTTACGCTCGTAATGGATTCAAAGCATGAAATCTGTAGGATGTTAGGTCACAAATATCTTTGATCTATATGAGAATTATTGTAAAGGCCATGATTAGAGGTTTGAACTAGTCTTATCAAATTCTTATGATAAATTAAGATACTAGCTCAAGACCTATAATAAGTATTGATCGTGTAAAGTCCCTATTGATTTGTACTTTGTGTGTGATATATAAAAATATGAGATAAAATAACTAATAGATTTAATATCTCTAAAGAGAAACTCTTTGCACATCAGCCTTCAATATATACATTAGCTATGAATCTGTTGATTCATAGCTGCCTAATTTGCAAAGAGATTAATTGCTTGATTAGTCTCTTTAAAAATATGCATGCACTTGAAATTGTGAATGCTTAAGAAAATATACAAACTCTCTTAGATAAGGATGCAAACCGTTAGACCCTTTATTAATCTAGAAGATAACAGTAAAAGAATCATCTATAATAACAATCTTATCAATTTGTAATCGTTGAAGAGTGCTTTTTGTACCATACCATGCTCCCGTGAGTTCAACATTGGAATAGATGATTTTCAAATAGATACAATCAATAATATACAAGGTTCAAGTTGACAATAAAAGAAATGAATGGTTGATATATAAAAGTAACGAGTAGGATTTGAACTTGCATTTTGGAATAAACCTAAAACTTCCTTATTTTTTATTTATCATACACCTCACCTATTATACAGCATAACTTGCCTAGATTTTTTTTATTTGCAATATTTTTTAAAATTTAAACTTTATATGACATGGTATGCAAGGTGCATTATTAACATTTAAATTTAAAATTTTTCTTCATTTGGGCTTTTTTTTATTTAAAATTTAAAACTTGAAATTTAAATGACTTGCTAGTTGACTTACACTCCATAACGTATATGTTATGAGTCTTAATGCGTATGCACTGTTTGGCCACTACGAGGTGCTAGTGCTGATAAGCTATTATGGCCTTTACGAGAAAGCTAACGTTTTTATAACTTCTTCAGTAGTTACAAGAGCAAACTTATAAATAACCTCTAAGTCCTAGGTCCCATAATGTGGTATATAAATTATACCATTAATCCTAGGACTATCAGATCATAAGCCATTCTTTCTTTTTTTTTGTTATTATCTTCATCGATACAAAAGGAATGTATTTTCATTCTTAGGGCAATATTTTCACCATAGGTAGAGAGCTCCATTGGGTCGAGCCTGTACATAATTATACTTATGATAGGAAAATAAGATTGAATCAAGCTATTGTACCTTGAGAATGAAATTGTTATTGACCGATATAGAAGGGATAAATTTTCATTCTTAGGTCAATATTTTCATATACATCAAAATGGACATGCTTAATTTATTTTCTTTCTATGATTTACTTTTAAAATCTTTTTATTTTTAAAAATTTTTAAATTATAAAATCAATAACTATTTTCCAACATACATATGAATATGACTAAGCCTTAAAAACCAGTGCTATAGCCTTTGGGCAGAGTGCACATTGAATTCTTAATTTAGTATCATAACATTTATTTTCTTTTCGATTTTATTTCTCCTTATATATTTTAGTCACAATATTTCTATTCTTTTGTATTGGTGAGTGATTCGGAGCAGACCAATAACAGAATTACCATCCTACTCAAAAATATAAATGCAGGGTTAAGTCCTATAGAACTGAAATGTCAAACTAGTAAAACTAAAAGCTAGTAATTTTTAGATAGTTTTATCCAATAGAGGCATAAATAGGTTTCTAGTTGATTTGATCTAACCCAATCTTTTTTTCTTTTGAAAAAAAAAAAAAAAAAAAACTCAAATCAATAAACAAATGATGTTTTTGAAGCGAGCTAAGAGATGCTGTTTTGGGAGCCTAATGCCTTGCATATGATCCACTGCGTTGAGAAAAGGATTGAACATGAGGTTTAAAATCTGAAAGAGCTAAAATCTTGTTGATCCTTTGCAAATAGTTTATATGGCGATCTTCATAGCTTGCTTTCTTATTTCACCAATTGTTTCTTACTACCGGAGGGCTGTGTTTGAGGCCAATTCCAAGATTCACTGCAACAAAAGTCACCGTAGCTAAAAGTCTCATCAGTTATGAGAGAAAAAATTTATTGAAACGAGTGAAAAACCATTAAAAATAATTATTTTTGATGGTTTAATACCGTTATTAAGCGTTAGAACAAAGCCCATCAGTAAAAATATATTTTCAAAAGACCACCGAATAGTGTTTTTTTTTTTAAGGGCTATATATCATCGGAACAAAGTACTTTAGCAAAAATGAGCGATGTTCATAAATAAGATCGAATCGAATTAAAAATATATTTAGAATCAAACTAATTTGAATCGATTTTTTAAAATTGAAACTAAAATTAAACCGATTGTTCTAATAAATCGAACCAATCCAAACAAAAAAATTTGATTTGTTTTAGATTGATTTATTAATTTATCTGTACCTACTTTAAATAATCATGAATTAGTTTCTATAACAAACTTTATATGGTTAGATGATAACTCGGTTATTCATAATGAAAAAAATATATCTATAATATATATATATATATATATATATATATATGTATGTATATATATATATATATGTATGTATATACATGGTTCGATTTGATTTATATTAATTTTTTAAAAATCTAAACTGAAATCGAATCGAATTTTTTGATTTCAGAAATTTTTAAATTGAACCTAAAGCAAAGGATTAAGATAAAAAAAAAAAAATCAACTCAAACAGAACCGAAATCATAATTCAAGTTATTTTTACAGTTTATTTATTTATTTATTTACTCTTCTCTTCTTCTGCATAACCTTTAAGTGAGGTCTGGTGACAACATTGCACCTACCTACAGTGGCAAAAATTCTTGGCCATAGAAAAACGTGGCCTAGAGATATTAAAGTCTGCTAACACGCAGACACCAAACAAGACATCAAACATAAAGCATGGTCCAACTTGTGCCTCATTTTTTTGACCCATTCAGCTCCGAATGGTGCAGGTCAGACTATAGGGTGCACTCTACTCCATAAAAATAATAATAATAATAATAATAATAATAAATAAATAAATAAATAAATAAATAAAATTGTCACTGTAGACCGTTCAACAATCATTTTTGTCATCATCCTGATAAATTGAGAGGAATAGCTATGGAAATTTTTGGAATTTTGGCACGCAAGGACTGCTTTCAGGTAGACAATTAGATGCTGACATTGGATCCAACCACCGCCATCCTGGTCATCAAGCTTATCTTAGAGCTACTAGATTCATTCAAGCCGGCTTAATCTCCTATTCTTATATATTAAATTTTCATCACCATACCAACCAGCATCAGCTTAGCTCTACCACACACAGAAGAAGAAAGGACTGCTTTCAGGTAGGCAATTAAAGACGACATGGATCCAACAACCATCCAGGTCATCAAGCTTACCTTAGAGACATTAGATTCATTCAAGCCCACTTGCCTTTCTATTCTTATGCAATCAAAATCTTTGTAGCTTTTCCACCTTAAGAGCAAGAATCAAATATAACTCTCCCTTCCAAATCATTCAATGCCAACCAAAGAACTTGCCAAGGCAAAGAGGCTAAACAGTGCACCACAACCCAACTGCTGTCCAACTTGTCTATTTGTTATAAACATTTGGACCACCACTAGAACCAGCACTTTTGTTGCCTTATTGAGGCACCTGGGCTCCTCCAATAGCGGCAGTCATTCTCTTGATGCCTTATCTTTTATCAGCACCTTGGAAAAGATGTGGTTGTCACCTTGAGTTGGTCCTAAAATTGGTGGCTCTCTTTTGGACAAGTCATGTGAACAGAAGATCTCTATGCCTAGAAGCATAAACAATTCAATCAATGGTGACATGGCAACTGGTGGGAGGGAATAAGGGAAAGGAGGACATATTATTACTACTGTCAAGAGGTCAAGCCTCATTGATCTCATAGACAGGAAAATGGAGCAAATAGGCAATTGCAAGGCAAAATTATGGGGTTATCCTCTGAAGTAGAGAAAGACTAAGTTGCAATAACACAATAATCTAGCTTCTGGTTCAATTTTTCGATTTTAAATGGGGCATGCTCAAAAATCTAGTTTGAATAATTACAGCTCAGGACTAGTAGATCTCCCTCCCTTTTATCACAGAAGCTTTTATTCAGTATAATAACAATTATAACAGCTGTTATTTGTCTGAATCTGCCTATGTTAATGCTAACAACAAACTATTGGTAAATAATGTTAATAAAGATAAATAACAATGTCATTTGCTGAATCACTATAGTAATTTTTAATATAAATATTAAATAACGCATTTGAATCTTATGATACAATGACCCCTCCAAAACAGCGATAACAGCCATAACAGGAGTAGAAGAATTTTATGTAAACTGGCATGGACAAATTAATGGTGGGCATTACTTTCAGACAATGGAGTCATCCACTGTAAAAGGCTGGGCTTTCCACAACCAGCTTTAAAAGCCTACTATTTCATGGTGTACTAATCCAGCCCTGAGGCCCAGACCATGCCAGACTGCACTCAAACAGTGGTACAGACATACTAATGACCATCCATGACTGGTTTCAAGCCAAGCATCAACCACCCAAATCTGTGCCCAATGGTCCTGCTTGATGCTCCAATTCACTTGAACAGAACTGGGGGACATGATCTGTTTCCACATCACATCTATCACAAAAGACATCTAGTGAAGCCAAACTCTGGTTTGCCACATTATCAGTGAAGCTCCAATCATGTGGCCATCCATCTCCAAATTGCTACAAGTAATCACATCTTAAACAAGTATATTTTTAGTTGAATCCATAATGCTGAAGAGAGAGAGAGACAGGTGTAGTGCACAATGGGAGTTTGTTCATTAAACTGATATCAATAATAGAAAAAGCAAAATCCAGGATGGGCCATAATGGCCGTTCATAATGCTTTTCATGTGCACCACAACTGTCAGTCCATATTTAATATTAGAAATAGCAATGGCACATGATGAAGCCAACAATTGCCTACTCAATTCTCATCCCTGAGTTTTCATACCCCCTGTTCATCCCTGACCCGTATCCTATCGAGATAATAAGTTTAGTTTCTATCTTCAACCCAGTAGACAACAAGGATCCCTGACCTCATGGATTTCAAGGTAGGAAGTATATATGGTAGCTTTTGTCCCAAACTTAGCCACAAAATTTTCAGTTTTCCTAGAATTGTATCTGGAACCCCTTGAAGTCTTCATTCCGATTAGAACAGGTCAAGGCGGGTTTCTATTTGGCCAGGAAAAAATTGCTATCCCTATCTAATGTCACTCAAATTTTAGAGTATTATTGGTGAAGCCTGTTATGAAATAAACTAGCATCTTCCCTGTACCATGTGTGAGAGACCTGTTATGAAATCAAACCTTTAGTATACTAATTGTTGGCATGTTAAAGATATATTAAACAATTCAAAACTATGTTATTCATCATGAATTGTAATTTTCTGTGCCACAAAAAATGTTGGAAGTTGGTACTAAATAATAGCTGAAAACAAAAATTAATTGCTGCACAATACCAATAGATTTGATAGATTTCTGAAACAAATAGGCCAAACAGAAAGACTAAAATAATAGAAGTAGAAATACACACTGGCCATACCAAAAGGCTTAAGGACCATTGTACAAACCCATGGTAGATCAAACAAGTCATGCGAAGCCCTTAGGCAAGCAACCATAACAATGATACAGGCCAGGCAAGGATGCCAAGAGGAATTCTGTGTGCAATAATTGTTACAAGGCCACCAAAAATACTGGCCATCATGAGGAGAAAAGCATAGAAAATATTAAAATCAACTAAAACCAAAAGGGACATATCATGCAAGGCTCATCATTCATCAAATAATGCATTGTGCTATATATATGTTGTATAACTGAAAAATGAATCTGAAAAGAGTGCCAGTACCACCCAGGTGCTAACAAACATGTAAAAGGCCCAAAGCAAACGCTTAAACTCAATAAAGGCAAACACTATTGTTCCACTTAGAAGAGATAATTATGTTGCTGCTGGTAATGGAGGAAAAATGGTCTCTTCCATCTTGGCAAAATGGTTCATAACCAGATTACATCTGCAACAAAGTTTTGTGAAAATCCTTGCCCATAACACTGCATAAGAGGTTGTTAGACCATGATAATTTTGCTCAATTGACCCCATATAAGTTAGCTGTCTCAGATTCAATCAGACAACTGAGCAAGTCATTTTAAGGTATCTTATGTGCTTTCGATACTTCTTCCAGCATCATGGTTTTACTTTTTGAGCAAGCCAAGACTCAAGCAGATGGTGAACTGAGGTATAGCTTCTGTGCTTCATTAACTTTAACCAAAGCTATCAAATAATGATCATTGCCTCTGTGAAATCTATAATGGTACTGGCTAAAATTTGCTGAGTCTCTATAAGTTTCCTAGGTGGCTGGTCCCTTTATAAGCAAAAGATTGAGGCTTGATCCAAAAACAAAGATGGCTTCTTTTATAGCTTTAACAGTCATTACTCCTCAAATTGTTTGATAGATACTGGCATGTATACTACCTGCTCAGGCTTCCCCTTTACAACGTGATGTACTTTTTGTAACGCCCCAAGCCCATCCGCTAGCCCAATTAACTTTTAACGGGGTCGCTAGCCCAATTAAATTTTAACGGGCCAAAACCTTTTAACGGGCCAAAACCATGTGGTCCAAAAACTCAAGTGAAAGTTAATGAGTAACAAGTGGACTTGAGTTATAAGCGACAAATCTCTTTTGGGTTTAGCAGGCCAAAACCACGTGGTCCAAAAACTTGAGTGAAAGTTAATGGGTAGTAAGTGGACTAGAGTTATAAGCACATGACACATCTCTTTCCTATCCAATATGGGACTAAACTTTGGGATATGCTTAAGTTTTCCACTATTTAATAGGATGTCATCGTAATTTCCTGTTGCAGCTATGGCAAGACAAATTGTTAGAAATTAAACTAAGCATAGTGTAACGTCCCAAGCCCACTTGTTAGTCCAATTAACTTATTAGCGGACTAAAATTATATGGCTTTAAAAACTCGAGTATAAATTAATCAGCAATAGATGAACTTGTGTTATAACTTTTCAAACCATTTATTTTTTATCTGAAGTAGGACTATTCATGCATTAGAAGTATTACAATTTCCCCTCCTTTATTAAGCGATGTCCTTGCCGCACATTATAAGCTATCCAAAATTTACTTCGAGTAGGATCGTTGGTGTTGCAAGGGTGGCTCTATGCCGTAATGAGACTATCTAACACCGTCCTATGTATAGCCCTTTCCTCCTTACTCACCAACTTTCGCACACTCGAACCAACTTTGATACCACTATAACTGTCAGACTCCAAACTTAGGGTGGATCTAGATCATGATAATCCGTCATATACCTTGCAACATGCTATCACTACAAATTAGCCTGTAATTTAACTAAATAAAAATTAAATTATTATTCAATAAATCAAATTCGTACCAACACAATGTTCATAACTATATACTACGATATCGCTAAAAATGACTAATATTTTTTTAAAAAATATCAACATGGTTAAAAATTAAAACTAGTGAAATACTAAGAGTCAGGCAGGTGTTTGCTTGCTTCTACCGGTCCTCTTTTATTTCATTGTATTTGAAATGAAAAAATATAAATAGACTTTTATGAATTTTCATCCAATAAGTAACACAAAGCATATATCAGTGGATCAAATAAGTGTTACATTGTAAAAATTCTTATAACATATCATAACTAATAGTAATAGTTTAAAATTATTATTTTAATAATTATAATAATTTATACTTATAGTTTTCAGTTTCATGTTTGCGTTATAGCAACTTCTCAATCATTTAACTATGGCCACATACAATACCTGTGGTAGAGCCAATGCACCGTATTCAACCTTACGAATAGGGTTTGAATCTTTGCATATATGATATACCCAAAAGAGAAAAAAATAAAAAGTTTTTAGCTTTTAAGGAAACTTTAGGAGTCTTAATCTTATCTTTAATCTCTATAGAAAATTTATTTTATTTCTCTAGAAGTTTTATGTTACCTTCTTTTCCGAGTTTTATTTTCTTTAGTATTAAATCAATTAATAATTCTATTCTTTTACTTTTTAAAATGTTTAGTCCGTGTCTACTTAAGAGTTTCAGACATTTTTCTCAGGCCTCTCATGTATTTTATTGAATCAATGAATTTCAATTAGAAAGTTTCAAGAGATTATTTTCTTCTTTCTTACTTGTAGTTATTTCTAACTTGAGTGATGCAAGACCACATCCTTTTTTTCAAAAAAACCATAGGTGATTAATAAAAGGCCCTTAAGAAGCTGATGAGAGACCAATAAGCAACCCCTCAAGATCTATTTGCATCAGATTTAGTATCAAACCTGGCATTCATTCATTTTTTTCCACCATCTTATTTTTCTCTCATTTTCAAAACTCTAATTTTTTTAAAAAAGTTTTTTTTAAAAAAAAAGAAAGCTAAAAAAAAGAGAGAAGAAAATAAAAGAAAATTGCGAAAAGAAATTAGAGTGTAAAATGTTGAAAAAAGAGTGAAAAAAATGGAGAGAGAATTCAAAAAAAAAAAAAAAAAAAAAAAGAAGAAGAAGAAGAAGAAGAGCTCTTCTTCTCCATCCTCAGCAAGCTGAGGAACGACCCGACTCCCACGCGAGTACCACCGCTTTACCAGAACATCAGCAGTATATTCTTATTCGATACTTCACATCCGCATGCTCATAATAAGGATTAATGGAATTATAATTAAATAAAGGGAGATGTTGGTCGTTCATCTCAATTGGATCGGTCGGATTTAATTTCTTAGCCTCCATTTCTTATCGGTGACAAGTATGCTGAAAATATAGAATAGCTTGAAAGCTTTTTTTTTTTTTTTTTTTTTTTCTTTTTTGGTGTGTGTGTGTGCGTGTGTGTAAAAAACAAAAAGCAGCATTTGCTGACTAAATTCTGTTGTGTCCACACTTCCCTCAAGATCTTTATCACCTCAAAATCCTTTTATAGCTCGCCACTCTGCAGCTTGCTGCTGTCGTATCCCTCTTTCATCCTACCAGTGCCAGCTGAACTCACCCACCTTCCTCGGCCAGGCATTAATTTTATCAAAATTTATAAATGTAGATAACCATATCTAACATAGAACACCTCAGTGCTATCAGAGTGAAGGAAACAAAGGAAAAAAATAAAAATTACCTTCTCGGCTTGCCATCTTTACATCTTCTCATCAACTGAACAGCTAATTGTACCAAAAACATCCTGAAGGCAGTTAGCAGATGGTTTCTTTTTTATCCTCTCTCTCTCTCTCTCTCTCTCTCTCTCTATATATATATATATAAACCATATCTAACATAGAACACCTCAGTGCTATCAGAGTGAAGGAAATAAAGGAAAAAAAAAAAATTACCTTCTCGGTTTGCCATCTTTAAATCTTCTCATCAACTGAACAGCTAATTGTACCAAAAACATCCTGAAGGCAGTTAGCAGATGGTTTCTCTCTCTCTCTCTCTCTCTTTCTCTCTCTCTCTCTCTCTCTCTCTCTCTATATATATATATATATATATATATATATATATATAATAATTCTGAAAGGAAGCGTGCATAAATCTAAAAGTGGGCAGGTTAACTGTACGAACAAATCAAAGCATTTGTACACTTACATTCTCATTGGCCCATAAGACTATTTCATCCACCATGCAAGAGGCTTAACATAGTCATATACAATTCCATCAAACAAGCATCCTGTGCCATGCCTAGGTGCTAAGTCAGACAGCAAGACCAGCCTTCCCCCTTCAAAAGGGGGTGATCCCAGACCAGAGAGCTAGAGAAGGCAATCATGTTGTGAAAGTCCATAAAATCCTGCTGGATCTTGCCGCACTGACAGCATACACAATACTTGTTCTTTACAGTTCAAAGCACAATGACTCGCATAATGCCTCCTGCTTTGGATAAAACACTTGAATTTATTTACTTTCACAGAAATATATCACTTGAGATAGGGGCAACAAATTACCATCACTGGTCCAAGTAACCAATAATTTAAGTAGAATACCACCTGATCAACCAAAGCACATTGGAGTGGGATTCTGGTAATCTCTCCAGACCAAAAACAATTCCAGCATGTCCAGCTGGGGCATTCCAGTGTAGCTGGCTTTCTAGTTAGTTTGTGTGATGCCACATGATTGGAAACAGCAATCAGCTAATATTTTGAATTCTATCATGGCTTACAGTAAAGAAATGAATATTCTGATGGTAATTATGGATTCATAATTTTACATGGCAAAATGCCCACTTAGCCATAAGGTAATACAGAAAAAGAACTTTACCGTTGCCTGCGAATTGCATTCTGTTCCAGCCGTCGTCAAAGCCACCATCAAACAGCTCTCACTAAAAAATTTCCTCGCAAATAGAGATTTCTCCTGTGGCAATCTCCCACTAGAAAGAATCCCGGAATGTAAGAAAAAATTAACATCTTCTGGAGAAAGCAAAGCAGCACCATATGACCTATTAATAAAAGTAGTAAGTGAGTTACCATTTCAGAATTGTATAGAAATGAATGACAGACATCTCATTCCGAACATTTGTCACATTTATGTAACACACATTTTTCATTTTCATAAAATCATTCGCATAGAAAAGAAGAATAAAAGCATCCAGGTGCATAGTTCATTTGGCAGTGGATTGTCTAGAAAAATGTTCAGAATTTCTTTCGACACGATCATGAGGATAAAAAGAAACATGATGACAACTCGGGCATACACATACCAGTAAACAGTGACTTAGAAAGAAGCAGGCCATGCTTATTAACAAGTTCTATGTTAGATGTCAGAAGCTTCCAGGGTTCTGGCATGTCTTACTTCACTGGATTATGGGGTTTTAGGTTATTGAATGTCAGAATAGTTAGCAGAGTTTCAATTTTTAGATGAACAGTTAACAGAATTTCAATTTTAGACCATCATTAAGTGAACATGTAGAGTCTACATATCAAGTTATTTCAGTTTCTCACACATCACAGGGTATCTATGCATTGCTTAGTCCAGATACATAATTAGGATACAAGTTTTGACAGAGTCATATTTGGTAGAAAATGCCTGACAGTAATTTTAGATGACTTTGCAATGCATGTCCATTCCCTGTTTACATACAATAACATGCATGCTTGCATGTTTTCTGTCTTACCCATCTGCATCAGTATGCGTATGTGTGGACTGTAGAAAAGAGGTGCGATGATTTCCAGTCTGCTGCAGGTGCATGGCCAGATCTTTTTATAGTCATTCTACCATTTCACCTTGAATAAAAGTGCTCAAGGATACCACATGAAGTTAACAACTACTTGGTCAAAAAAGTGTGCTTTGAATGTTTAAACCGTTCATCAATTATCAACAATAGGTGGCCTTTTCATGTTTGATTCAGTCTTTACAGCTATCTGAATATGGAGCATGAGCATGAGCAGATTCTTGTACCGGGGAGGGGACGGGATCTTTCAAGAATTTTGGGCATGGAAAATATTTTTCATTGTACAATTATAAATACAAAAATATGTTTCATTAAAGTGTTTATACAATATAGATAATAAGAAACTATGAATACTAGACTTTTGTGAAGGTCAACACATCTCAACACTTGTGGTGACATGGTACTGTTTGGGAACCACCTATATGACCAAAAAATACAACATACCATTTGCCTCATTCATTGGCATTAAGCATCACATGCAGTCTACAATGTTTGGATGCCCTCTAATAGGAGATGAGACAGGAGAATTGTTCATCCAAGCCTTTGAAACATTTATAGTGGTGATGTACGGATAGCACCTGAAATCCACTCTCATAGATCAAGACCCAGCTGTGAAGAAGACAATTGCACAAGTGTTCCCCAACACTGCATCATTTCTACAAGTGGCACATGTTATGAAATATAAAGAAGAACCCTATTACAACACTAGAGAGGGGTTTAAGACTGAACCTGCGAAGTGTATAAGTGGCAGCCCTAACTGCAGAACAATTCAATGCATCATGGGATGCTTTCATAAAGAAGCATCAAACATTGCAAGAAGAATTTATTATTCTCATTTATATTCCAAAAGCTTAACTCTGTTAGCTAAACTAGAACACCAAATTAATTCAAACAGCGATAAGAGATGGAACTGACCATTAATGCTAGGTTCCATCACCTACTGTTGGATGGTTGCACAAATATTGAAGAGACCCTAAAGCAAGGAAGCGACCTTATAGATGCTAAGATCTACAAGAGGATACTAGCATCACACACACATACACATATATACATACATATGAGTTTGACTTGGCAACACTCGAGTAGATCTCCATTCAGATTTGGTCAAATCTAGATTGAATGATGAAGGTCTCATATCAATGATCTAAATTGTTGGATGTAATCTACTGCCTGCAAATACATAAACACCAAAAGTCATGCAATTTGGAGACCTCTAAGGCTCTATCCCATGCATCAAGTGGTCAAAAGAATCTGTATTTTTTTGTTTCGTGTTTTTTTTTTTCATGCTATTTAAATTATCCAACTTTTTGACCACTTGATGCATTAGATAGAGGTCTCCAAATCACATTATTTTTGATAATTTAAGCATTTTAGAAATAGTAAATCATATCCAATAACTTGAATTATCGATATGGAGCCTTCATCATCCAATCTACGCCAAACTAGAGATCTAAATGAAAATCCATTCGAGTATAGCCAAGTCAAATTCTCTCTATATATAATATGTACGTATGTATGTATGTATATTTGTGAGTATGCTTGTATATATGCATATGCGCACATGTGTAATGGCAATAGTTATAATGGTTCGAGTAAAGCAACTTTCTATGTTGCTCCTACCAGCAAATAAAAAAAAATAATTCCTATGGATCAACCAGAAACCTTACAAGCATGAGTATTTTTATCATTTGCCCCACGTCACCAATGTGGTAAAAGTGAAGCAATCATTGCAGCAATAAATGTATGAAAAAGGTACATTGACAGCATGGGCCAAATGATATAAAAACTCCCATGCATGTAAAGGCTGCCTAATGTCATGCATAGGGGAAATTTATGTCATTTACCAATAGGAGAAACTTATATAGATGTTCTAGTTGAACCATTATCACTGTTGCCTACATATATACATATAAAGAGAGGTAGACAAGGATCCAATCAACCATATTCAAGTTGAATCCAGTCAAGCAAAATCAATCAGAAGATAAGGGGTCTGACACGAATGATCCGAGTTGTTGCATATGATCTAGTACCTCTTAAACTGCTTATAAACCAAAAATAATTTATCCGGAGACCCCTAATCTATGCATCATGTGGACAAAAAAGAACACGCAAGTGTGTGCATATGCATCTATATATACAAGTCTGTACATGCATATACACACATGTTTCTAAGGTTTTACTTATCACTGACTTGCACAGTCTGCACCATGATAAATACAATACTGATATTGGGGGGGGTGTGATGAAGGGGAGCGTGCAGAGGGAAGGGCACAAAGGGGGCAGCTGTTAAAAACACCTTTAAGCTTGGTACTGAGCAATATCAAGCATTTACAGTCAGTTCACCCATTAATCAGCTCCAAGGGAGGTACCAAGTACCAGTACCAAGCTAGCATGCCCAATATCTGCAGCCTTAATGGTTGTCCTTGCCAAGGAAAATGATTAGTTTCAACTTTCAATTTCATGAATTTTTAGATTCCTATTTTGAGATGTTGTACAATTTTGAATATAGTTAAGTGGAAAGTCACTTAGGATTAAATAATCATGGATTGACCTTTTTTTGTGACTGTTGGGTTATTTTGAATAAATTACCATATCTTTATAGATGTCTTTTATTTGCATTTCCTTCGTCAATTCCTACCTCTCTTCTCTTTCATCTTATCCTACTCCACTCTACCCTTTCTTGCTCTCTTGCTTCCCTCCTATTACTCTTATGAAATATTAAGGCCTAGTTTGGTATTGTTACAGGTAGTAGAGCTTTTGTCAACAAAGCTTTTAATAAAAAATCGTTTGCTAGTTATGTTTCTAAAATACTGTTAAACATTAATATTTATTTGATAAAAAATATGAGAAAATGCTTTTGGTATCAAAAAATGGCAATAAAGGACATTTACTTTCAATCGTCTAACTATTTGTACTATCAAAAACTATTATCATAAAGTATCCTTAATCTGTAAATTATTTATTTTGATTTTTTAATCTAAATAATATAACAAATAATAAAATAGAATAGTATTTTTATAATAATATTATATTATAATTATATTATTATATAATAATATGATACTATTATTATAATGTAATATTATAATAATTTAATATAGTTTATGATAAAATAATATATTATTATGTTATTATATAACATTGTATATATGAAGAATTAGCATCGGCATTTTTATCTCTATGGTACTTTCATTCAAATGGATACAACCTTTTGTATATTCTCAAGCAGAGCTTTTGCCTAAAAGCTCTAAATTGGTATTGTGATTAGAGGGCCAAAAGGCGCATCTTGGAGGGCCTAAGCAAGATTTGGTATTTTGGAGCAGGTGTAGTGGTGCACAAGATGGGCCTTGTGCTTGAATGCTCCATAAATTTAAGAAATCAAGTTGGCATACTATATTGGCTACCAACCTACATGATTTTTCAGTATCCAAATAATATATGTAAATTTTATAAGGCTTACTCTTGCATGGGTTCTCGAGATCACATTTTGAATTAGAACACCAGTGAACCCAAAAAAAAAAAAAAAAAAAACAAAAATCAACAAGTTCTGTCAACCAAAACAGCCTAAATTTATGAACATAAAATTAAAATAAAAATGAAATGAAAAACTTTCTCTACAATTAAATTAATCCAAGCTGAAAAAAGTGGTGGAATCAATGATAAATGACTAATATAGGCATAATTGCAAAAGACTTGCAAGTGACAGATTCTTACACTTTATTAAAAGGGACAGTTCCAATTTTTTTTTCAATCCGCTACCATTTCCTTATCATCCACACAGCACTTACTAACTTTTTTGCGCATTATAAATATCTTCAACCCATAAGTTTATATCTTAATAATATTTTATACTTTTTCTTCATGACAATAATAGCCTTCATGATTAACTGCATGGCCATACTAAAGCAACAGATGCAATGTGTCCTAAATCTCGTGTTTTATGTCATAGTAGCATCTATACTAGGTCAGCAGGGAACTAAATCTCACCTTAAATGAAGTATTAAAAAAAATTCAAACTAGCTAGCAAGTCAGAATTTATCATCTTGGACATATCAAGTATCATAAAATGTGTTAAAAGGAAAGTAGAAATGAAAACCTCTTTAACTAAATCTGCACACTGCGCTGACGGACTCTGGCTTTCTCAGCATCAATGATGGACTCTATAAGCTTCACTGCACCATCCAACTTCCCCTCAGCATTCACAACTACATAATCAAAATTTTTCAGCTGTTTCACCTCCTCTCGAGCTGTGGAAACCCTTACAAGAAGCATTTCAGCTGTTTCTGTCCTACGGTCAACAAGCCGCTTTACAAGTGCTGCTTCACTCTCTGCAACCAGAAAAATGAACACTGCAGAATCACCCAGTATTGACTTCAGGGTAGCTGCACCTTGTATATCCACTCTCAAGACAATGTCATAACCCTTGGCCATGTAGTCACGTATCTGGAGGCCATAAAGATCCTCTATTAATTTTTATTAACAATAATAGTTCCATAGCATATGGAAAAAATGCATATAAGTGCTCTAAAATGTGGGGCATACTGCGGCATATGCACCCGCACATGCATATGTGGTCCCTTGACCACACTGATTGACACTATGCAGTACATGCAGTCATATGACATATGGACTAAAATGGCAGTCAACTTAGCATTGCGCAGTTGCATACTGTATACGTGAGCCCACTTAGCATGTTGGAGCTAGTACTCCACTCTTATATGAGTCCATGTAGGTGAAGTGGGTTCAAACTGATGCTTAGGTTTGATATGGATATAAAGTGGGCCTAATCTAGGTATAAATAATGCTAAAATATTGATATTATAATTATTGTTATTATTAGATACTAAGTAATCAACAGAAATTGCTAGTTTTGTTATTAATGTTGCTATTATCCATCCATTAAAAAAATATTATTTATTATTTTCAATATACTTAATATTACATTTATTTTTAAATGGTTAAAAAATAGTAAATGTATATGCACCTATATATGTAGCCCGCATGCCACATATGTACTACACGGTTCCTTGACTGTCCACCTACCACAGCCACTTTTTAAAAAACTGTTGAGTATGTTGCCATAATGCATGCATTAGCATGATTGCATGAGTAAGATCCAGAGTGCTAATGCCAGGTCCTTAATAAGATGCAACAGTAGCTATCAGTTGGAGTGGGCCTATTTTTCGCACCAATAGCATGCATGAAATAATTGCAATGAAAACAAAATAAGGGATGCAATTGGGTGTCTTATAACAGATATACTCGAATGTTTAATGCACCACAAATAAATACTACAGATTACTTATCTTCTGACGGTGTTCATAATTCCTAGTTAGTCAATTATAATCAAGGTATCTGAAAGCAAGTGCCAAAAGTTCACACAGGTGGAGTGTCAGAAAATCCAGGGTAATAATGGTGAACATTTAGATAATGGTGACTTCATGGTTAAAGACAGATCCATCCAATCCGTATGACGAGTAGATGGGTATCAGTTTAAGCTATTATAAATGGAAGATAGATCAGATTACCATAAACTTTGCAAATTTAATATATGAAATGCTAAAATTGTTGTGGTTCTAATAAGTATTCATCCAAAGTAATGCAGGTAGTCATGTGTCTCAGCAATGACAGGCCCTCTACATACCAAAGGCAAATATCCATTTAATCCATATGATGAGCAATGAATATCAGCTGGAAGATGCATTGGATTACTATAAACTAATAAGTCAATATATGAAATGATAAAATTTTTGTGGCTTTGTTAAGCATTTATTATGCAGATAGTTGGGTGCCTCACAAGTAATAGGTCCCCTGTATATTTAGAAGTTTAAAATAACTATATTAGACACTTTGAGAGCACGGGCATCAGCTCTCCGTATGATGCAGGATAGGCATGGCCCAAAAACCATAAAGGGCCCAGAACAGGCCACATTTATTAGAGAGCGAACAGTGCACTGCCAAAACATTTTGATGGTATGAAGACCACCCTTGGAAGAAAGAAAGCCAGTGAAGCCTTCTAGAAGGCCACCAGAAGTTTAGTCTGAGCCCAACCCTTTCATGGAAGCCAAGGTACTGTCAGAAGAAGAGGAGCTCCATCAATGCATCATCCAAGAAAGTAGAAACCCCAAGTCAGACTTTGAGTTGACCATGATACAATGGTAGGATGTGAGTGCTGTTAAAAGCGTTGGGCGCAAAGGGCTTTTGCAACCTAAGCGCAAAGCATAGGTACACGCCTTAGCAAAGCAAAGCGCATATTTTTGAAAAAAAATGATAGAATAATTTATATAAGCAAGATTTATAACAAGATAGAAAAAAGCTAAAAAATCATTATAGTAATATATTTAGTCTATTAGCTCAATGTAAAGTATCATCTTTCTTAGTTGAAATCTATAGTCTCTTGATATCTTCCATTCTCTTTGAAATTTTTTGTGTTCCATCTCTTTATTTTCGAATTTTTAGTTTCTTTGTAAAAATCAAGAAAATAATTGTATATGAAATGGTGCATCATAAAGTTAGCATAATCTAATAAATATGATAGATTTTAAAAAATATTATAAATAAATAAAGCAAATAAAAAATATGCCTTTTTTGCCTCATGTATGCTAGATGAAGGCGCCTCACCCAAGGTATAAAAAGCATCTAACCCTAAGCACCTAGCATCTTGTGCCTTAGATGCACCTTAGGATATAAAAAGTGTCTAACTCTTAGCGCCATATGTCTAACGCGCCTTCAAAAAAACTGAGGATATCACCTTCAGAACCATTTTGACAGCACTATAACAAACTACCATCCGTATTGTCCTGACAGCTATTAGGGCACCATTGGAAGGGCTTTTCCTTCTAGAAGCTTTATTTTGACAATTTTGCTTAGTAGTGATAATAACAGGAGTTTATTTTTATGATTAATTTGGACACTAAAAACACCTAGTCATCCTTATCTCTAGCAAAGGTCCCAGAGTCTATAAATATATATACCCACAGCTTTTATCAGTCAATGAAGTTTGCTTTCTCGTAACTGCACATTAACTTGTGTTTGCTTTAAATATTTGTTCTTTGCATAGTAGATTCTACACAAATCCTAGTATATTCCAGTGATCAATTTTGAGGCCAGTTGGTAGAGTCCTTGGTTATGGTATGCTATAACAACATCAATTGGAGTCCTTATCAATGATGAAAACCTCTTGGTAGTCGGACAGTAAGCTACAGCTAACCCTAAGTTTAGTTTCTTAGTTTCTCTTAGCCTTGAGATTTTTACCATTTTGTTTTATGTTTCCTTACTTCTATATTTAGTTTAACTTTTGCTCAATATTTAGATTATTGCTTAGCTATTCTAGTCTTCAGTTAGGTAGCTCTTAAGCAATATTTGGTTCGTGGTAATGTAGTATTATCAAGAATCTTATATTCCTGATAATCTTATACTTGGTAATCAAATTCTTAGGAATAGGAGATTACCATATTTGGTTCATAATAACAAAACACAACAATCAGTTTACCTTTTTTTTTGAATTTTATTATAAATATTTTTTATCTTTTAAAGGGCCCTTCTCTTCTTTTACCTAGAATGTGAAATGTTCTGATAAAAATCAAGATTTTTTGTAAACTGATTTTAGAAATACTATATATTTAAATATTATAAATATTTAATATATATAATATAATATATATTATAATATTATTAAATATACCATTATATAGTATATATTAATATATAATATATAAATATTTAATTTAATATACAAGAAGGTCATAAATATCAATAACTTAAAAATTAATATTTACATACTAATATATAAATATTGTTTAAAATATTAAAAATTATATTAATATTAAATTTAATATTAATATAAAAATATTATATTATATATTTAATATTAAATATAATATAATATTTAATATTTAAATATTATCTAATGCAAATTAAATATATAATCAGATTAAGTATTATTAAATATTTATATGGAAGTCAATAATGTGATTTAAAATTAAAGTTAAGATTACTAAACTTTGGTAACTTCAAACACATACCTTTCATATGGAAATTCGATTACTATGATTTGTGGTAATCTTAAATTATCGAAAATCAAATATTACCACTTATATTACCATGTCCAATCGCCAAACATGTAATCTGCATGGTAATCTTAGATTACCATGGTAAATTACCATGAACCAAACAGCTCCTTAAGGTAATATCAAGAATTTTCATGTTGCCATAAATACTTAGATAGCCCTACTTTACGATGTTCATTTCTTTGAGGAGAATTTCAAAGATGAGGTTTAACCATCCAACCTTGTCCCAACTATTTATGATTGGCTTTATCAATCCCTAATTGTGAAGCATTCCTAGTTAAGATCATCCCTACCGTTATTTCAATTAATTCTACATCTTTTCAAATAATCTCTATGTTACTTTAGGTCTTCCCCTCCTTTTCTTGCATCACTCAACTCACTGCATTACCTCTCTTTTGTTGGATGTTAATATGAACTTTGTAGTGGTACATGCACATACATCTCAATCAATTCTCCACCACTTTGCATTAGTTTGTACAACTCCTACATCTCTTCTAGCATTATTCATTGCCTTTGATGACAGCCTATCCTCCAACCCAATAAGATGAGATACTGTTATTTTGACACAGCCTGACCTTGGTAGAAGGAATCAACAAAGTTACTTTTCCTATCTCAGATATAAAGGATAAAACCCACAGTTTACATTGAGGTGAATTGTAAGCAAATCAAGACAATAGTAAAAGAGTATATTTAAAGTTGCATCTATCCAAGGTCTGGCTTTCTTTTTCTGCAAGGTCTAAGAAACGTAAATTTTGGCAAGCATCTTGCTGGGTAGAAGTCTAGTTGCATCCAGTTTCATATAAAATAGAAGAATACCTGCTGCTTTGGTATCCCTTTGTAATCTCCATAAACAAGGGCATATTCTAAAAGGTCATTCCTTTCAACCATTGAAAGAAATTCCTCTTTTGTAACAAAATAGTAGTCCTTTCCATGAACTTCACCTGGTCGTTTCGCTCGACTGGTGGCTGTAACAACAAAGTGAATTTGTTGTCGAACTTCTAGCAGCCTCTGCGAAACAAATCATGAGAAAGCATTAAAAATACCTACTAATATTGGATTTCAGTTTCCTTGTACAAAAGTAACACCTAAAGAACATGATATAACAGGCAAGAAAACATTGCTGATAATTCAGCAACTAACTTATTGGTGGAAAAAAGAAAAATTCCTTCACATAAGACTGATAAGACCTAAAAAGACAAGGAAAAAAAATATTTCTTTCCTCCTTCATGATTTGCATAGGTATAACATATTTAAAAAGCAATATTTGAACCTCATAGTATTTTTTCAAATTCACTTATTTGGACAACAAGAGCTGAAGGATATCATAGTCAAATAAATAAGCTTTTAGTCATTGTACAATATCAGTTGCATAACTTAACAGTCAGTCCATTGATTCTATACCCAATTGCATAACATAACAAGAGCTTTTAGTCGAACAAATACCCAAATGGACTTAACAGTCAGTCCATTGATTCTATAGGGTCAACTAAGTTTCATTTCAAAATTCAGAAATCTAAGGCTTCCTCTTTCTACAAGATAAGAGTAGAATCCCTAATGTTTGTTTCAGTTAGAGAGTGACAAATTGTTGCATAAACATTGCACTTCAAGTGCCAATTGTTAAATGAAACATAGCCTTCCATTGTTAAATATAAAATAGCATGAAATAATAATGAAAAAATAAAAAGCTGAAGCCTCAACAATAATTTTAGTTTCACTAAACCAGTTTATCAATAAACTTTGTTGTTGGATGTCCACACATAAATACATATGTTGTGACTGAAGTTATATTACCTTGATAACTGCATCCTTGCCGACACCACTTGGTCCACTGATAACAAGTATTAGTGGATTAGGAGGAGGTGATAAATGCTCTGAACCAAATGGTGAACCTAATGCTGCTTCAAGGCCCTTGTACACTTCATCCTGCTAATAGATCCACATAAGTTTCACAAACAGAAGAAAATATAAAATTCTTCAGGGGTACAATCGCAAATTGTCAAGAGATGGCAAATCTATGTCAGTGTCATATTCATTTAAACAAATTCTCATTTTTGCCTATTTAAACCTCTTGAATATTTAAAAAAGAAAATATAACATGGTCAAAAACAGAGATAATATAGATACAGGGGCTGGATATGTATTCAAAGGAAAATGTTTTGCTGCATCCTGCAGTTCCCCACTCAGTGCACCTGTCCTAAGTGGATGTTTGTGATTAGTGTATGGTACACAATTCCCTCACTAACACCCATATACACCTTGCACCGCATCAACACCAACTGCCCTAGAGGACTGGTGCGCTGAGCAGGGAATGGAGTGGTGCAACTGCAGGGTATCAGTACTCATTTTAAGCAAACTCTCAAGAAGCAAGTGAGCAACATAGGGATTTATATCAATATATTTTATATGTATAAGATATAGTTATTTATGTCAGCTAGTATAATGTCCAAACAAATGGCTTCATCACAGTTCAATCAGATTCTGATATCGCTATTGAGGAAATTGAAATGCCAAATTTAGACCCAGTCATATAAAGCAACTACTCAGTCAGTTTAAGTACCAAGTAGACTAACATCAAGTTTGAATTATCACCCTGATAATTGTAATTGTGGTATTATTGGCATAGGCTAGGGCAATGAACAGTTTCCCCCTTTGACTAATACATCCAACAGATGAATTACACAGTAGGCATCACCTGTCCAAGGAAAAAAACTTTAACTACTAAGTACAAGCATACTTCTGTATCATCAAAAGGCGGACATGTATCTCAAACACTTTTGGACAAATACAATCATCAGTCATGTTTTCTAATAAATCCCAAACAGCTAGTTGACATCAAGTTGACAAGCAGTCACAAAATCTGCTCAAATTTTCCAGGGAGCCGTCCCTACTCAGGAACATATATTCTTATTACTTATATTCTTATATATTCCTATTATTCTGTTATCTTCTTATATGTACTTCAGGGTGACCTGCTTATGCATTGGTGGACCTAACGGTCAGGACGTTAAGGGTTCTGTTGTCTTCTGGCGTTTGCCAACATCAGAAAACAAGACAGAAGTGACAATTTTGAGGACTGAAGGAAAGAAGGGCCCTTTCTAGGTCTGCCCTAGGGTTTACATCATAGGTCTTGGTGTCAGAAAGAGAGTTGTTTGGAGTTTCCAAAGAGCAAGTGAATGCCAATTATGAGGCTTTCAACAATCACAACTTATATAAAGTAGTAACTAACTTTTATTTTCCCAAAGACAAAAGTTGTTCAGGAGTAGAAGAGTGGAAAAGAATCTCTCAATATAGTTTAGGAGTAAGGAGTGTATAAACATACTGTCAAGAATAAGACTATTGAGAGTTTGAGACACTCTGAAATCTACACAGTACCCTCATAGAAGATGCCTTCTACTAGGACAAAAGGATGTGGAGCATAAAATATGGCCAGGCTGGTAAAAGAACAGAGTATAGGTTTGGTTCATATTGGACAAAAGATTGAGGTAACATTTGTTTGTTTGATCCAAACTCAAATACTAGACAACATCTAAGCTCCTGACCAAACAGGGTTTAAGAATCAGTCAACCTCGACCCAACTCAATTTTAACGAAAGCTAAGCCAACATGCAAGGAAAGAGAATTATTGAGCCATCTTCATCTCCCACTCTTTACTGTCCACACCGCCCCTCTCTCTCTCTCTCTCTCTCTCTCTCTCTCTCTCTCACACACACACACACACACATATACCCTCTCTCTCTCTCTCTCTCTCTCACACACGCACACACACACATACACATACATGCATATATGTGTGTGTGTGTGGAGAGAGAGAGAGAGAGAGAGAGAGAGGACTGTGCTTCTTTCACTAGGATAGAATATTTACTTCCAACTTCAAAATCAATAATAGAGTATCCAAATCAAAGATCTACATTATTGATCATGATCTATACCACTAAAAATATTTAGAAATCAAAAATCACATTTTCAATGGTCTCTGTCTTATGCACCATGTGAACAAAAAAATAAATGATTAAAATGATATGAGGCCATGTTTTACCATGATATAAGCATCAAGATATATTGATTTTCAATCCATATATGTTTTAACATAAGTAGATCATGATCAATGAGGTAAATTCTCAATTTCAATGCTTTATCATGTATTTTAGGACGATAGCACTATGGAAACTATCCATTTTCATGTTTGAATGATGCATAGATTAGAGGCCATCAAATATTTGATATTTTTTTTGTATGAACATTTTTAGTAGTATAAATCATGATCAACAGTATGAATCCTTAATTTGAATGCCCTATTGTTAATTTTAGAGTTGAGAGGAATATATACCCTCTCCTCTTGAGAGGAGCAAATTCCATCCCATATATATAGTAGTCATCACAAATATATAAATACACAATATATACATATGTATGTATGTATAGACATGGAAGCATACCAAGATTCATCATACTGAGAACCGATACCGTTTCCATACCAAACTAGTACAATTCAGTATAGAGCATACCATACTGAACAAATGGCGTATTGATCCCTCCATACCGAACCAACAATGTACCTGTTAGATAAACTAGAAGGTTTCAATCCGTAAACTGTTCCCTATTGAGCTCAACTGGACGGTTAAGCATAGTACAGAGCGATTATGTACAAGGCCAGTATGAAATTTGTATGGAGCAGTTTTATGCTACATAGGATAGTTTGGGGTTGTACCACCTTATACCATTTCAAAATGCTAAACCATACCAGTTCTCTACCGGTATGGTTCGGTTTGCACTATATCAGGTAGTTTGATATGATTTGGCATACCTTAAGGTATACATAAGTATATTGAGATGGTAAAAGAAAAAGCTCCTAAATTTGTGGATGGCTAGTGATAAATTCTTAATCACCAAAGCCAAAGCCAAAGCCAAAGCCAAAGCCTCTAAACTCTGAAAATTGTGAAACCAACTAGAGGTAAGGTGTCAATCTATAACTTAAATAAGATAATGTTACTCAAAGCATGAAAAGTATCGAGATTGCAGCTTTTATCAGTTAAACAGCTGCCAAAGCAAAGAGTGAAATTTTCGACATATACTTCCTCCTGTGATGACAACAGTTTTACCTTACAAACTCATAGACAACTCTAATAAACAAACAACATTAGCAAACTGAGTTCGCATTTCAATCCTGCATGATCATGGATAATTCTAAATCACCACAAAGGTGAAGATAAAAAACAGAAGATTATATATCTATCCCTTTGCAATTTAGAATCCTACTCCTTAAAAAGCCGGCCCATGATAGAGCAGTGAAGCAACAATGGGCTCAGTTTCTGTAGATATCAAATCTAAAGTTCTTCTTGTTTTGTTTCCAACAATATCTCCTCCAAATTTCGACTTCACCAAAGACCGGACACAAATATAGAAAGATAAAAACAACGCTGGTCATAGGAAACATAAAGTTATAACTGAGTGAAATGAGAGCAAAAACTAGTTTTTTTTGGAATCAGGCAAAGTACAGAGGAGGGTTCCAGACATTACTAACGCAGCCCATGATACAGCAACAAAGCAACAATGTTCTAAATTTCCATATCAAAACTTCTTTTTGTTGTGTTTACAACCTCATCTACTCCAAGTTTTCACTTCATCAAAAGAAACTGGAGGGAAACATAAAGATTAAAAAAAAACATGATCCTGAGACAGCACGAAGTATAACTGATCGAAATGAGCAAAAAGATGGTCCATTTGGAATCAGGCGAAGGAGAGAGGGGGAGGTTCCGACCTTATCTGCGTCGGGAGGGGGCAGGGGAACGAAGGGCGGCCGCCTGGCATCTCCGCTTCTGGCTGCAGAAGCCATGAGACGGTATCCGAAGCGCTTTCTTTGGATTTCCGGCCGATTCCGGCCGGAGAATCTGGGAATGGCGACTGAAATGGAGCTGGGGACAGGAGAAGGGAGCTGGGATCGAGCAAGGGAGGTGAAGACCCTTCGGAAGAACATGGAGGAGAGGGGAGAGAACTGAGAAGCGATCACAACCCTCTCCATCCTCTCGCCATCGAAGCGATCCCTCTCCCCCTTCTTTCAACGTCTCGCAAACCCTTGGCCCCGCGAGGAGACCGTGATGCGCGATCAAGGCATCGCTCTTCTTGGGGTGCGAGGGCTTGGGTTGAGATCAGTCCGCAATTTACCAGCCCAACTTCTCATCGGGTTGGACGGATTTTATAAATTTAGATCTCCTTTGACCTCAAATTTTTATTTTTAAAATATAAAAAATTAATAAATATATTATATTACAATATTATTAGAATTATCTTATAATATTATTACTTTATTATATGAAATGTGGTTATTTCATGTTTAGCATCCATGAACTTCGAGTCTAAAAAAAAATAACTTACTGATGAGATTGAAGGAATGTTTCTATGCGTAAACTATGGTTTAAAGATTTTAGCAAATAAATTTTTTTAACTTATATAAAAATTTTATCAAAGTTTTAGAACTTTTAAATGATTCAACTCAAAAGCACTTTTGCAAAAATAAAAGCATATTTTAGTATTGTTCAATATTTGGTAAAAATTTTAAAAGTACTTCAGGGTAACATAAAAACTATTAAATGCTCTACTTGTGAAAGTCAAATTCAAACCTTTTCAAAAAAAGTTTTATTTGCAAAAGCTCTCTCATTTAGCTTAAAGGTTATAGATTCAAACCACAGAAATAGTTACATTAATTATTATAACATAATAAAAATATAATATAACTATAATAATATAATATGAACTGATGTAGCATATTTAAAATATTATTTAATATATTATAATATATAAATAATTATTATAATATAATAAACATTATATAAAAATATTATTATTATAATAATATAATTATGTAGCATAAAATAAGATAATATAATACTATTATAATATTAAAAATTCTATAATATAGTATATTATAATATCATTACTATATTAGGACATTTTTATAGTTTCTTATACTATATATAATGATATAATATGATACCTTTTTAATATCATTAAAATAAGATAACATTGTTATACCCATTTTTATAATAATACATATGGTTAGACGGTTAAAAGTGTAGTGCAATATCCTTTTATCTTTTTTTATTCAAAAAGCACTTTCATAGTTTAGTTAACAAACAGATATTAAAGTCTTACAATACTTTAAAAATATAATTATCAAATAGTAAATAATTTTTTATAAAAGCTTTATTTTCAAAAACTCCATTGCTTATACTATGAAAAACTACATTGCCAATAATTCTAGCAAATAAGGCCTAAATACTCTTTTATCTCTTAAAAGCACCTTCAAAATTTAGGAAAAATTGTTTTTAGCTCCTCTAAAAGCATTCCCAAACTGGCTCCTCTAAAAGCATTCCCAAACTGGCCTAAGGAATATATTAGAAAACTATATTGCTGGATTTTAGCAAACTAGCCTAAAATTTTTTTTGAGGGATGACAAAATGGCTATTAGAAAGTAGATTCAATGGAAAGTATGTGCAAATAGAAGAAGTTAAGAAATTAGTCGGCAATGAACCAAAATAAGAGGACAACAATGCTGTTGAAGACTTGATAGCTCTTAGGGTTCAGATGGATAAAGTTTAGAAGCATCCAAAAACAACATATTTGAGACCCTTTAACCACCTCATCACTTAAAAAGTTTGTAATAAAATGTGCATATATATTAAATATATTATACAACTATGATGCATAACTAGGTCCGAACTAGGCTGGATTAGGTCTGGGCCCTTGGATATTATCACTGCGTCATATTGGAGTTGGTTATTCTTGGCCCGAGGTTGGACCCGATTCGGCCCAATGCCTCAAGCTACTCTTTTTGCCCTCGGCCCGGCTTATGCCTACCCCTAGGTAACACACGTGGTAGCAATTTTGCAATGATAATTTCTCTTCTAAATGGCTTGTTTAAACATACTTATACCTTATAATCCACCAACAAATTTAAGGTTCAAGCATTCATTGACAGAGTAAGAAAAGATTATAAGGTTTTTATATCCAGGACAAGGTCCTATAGGGCTAAGAAGAAAGCAATCAAAATCATTCACGGGTCACCTAGGGAGGAGCATGCTAAGCCATGGAAGTATTGTGATATTGCTAGATAAACAAGCAAACCCTAGCTCTATCATAAAGATGAAGGTGGACACATTAAGACCTAGTGGAAAGCCTATTTTTGAGAGACCTTGACCATATTTGGCATTTCTTTTGGAGGGATAAAAGTAGTAAATACTTTTGAATAGCTGTAAAGTAATTTGTAAAAAAACATGACATAGCTTTTTGGTTCCATCAAAAATTGAAAAAGTTTATGAGAAATTAAGCAAAAGATCTACTTAAGATATGCCACAAAGTTGTTTCCATTGATCATAGAGGTCATAGATTTAAAATATGAAATAATTACATTTAATATTATGATATAGTATCATTATAATATAATATTATTATGGCTAAATATAATTACGTAATATATTATAATATTTTATAAAATTAGGATATATTATATTATATTATAATAATTATATTATACTATATCTTTCATGAGTAGTCATCAACAAACATCAAAAAATACCAATGTCTACTCATCAATGTATAAGCGCTGAGTCTCTAAAAAACTGAATGGATATAATCTAATACCCTTTTGGAATAGTGCGTACTATTGCTAAACTCCACCTTGCTCTACTTTCCATTTACGTAGTGCTCTTAAAAGACTAGTTTACCAATCTTCACTCAACCAAGTAGACCTCTCTTGAGCAATTCCAACATCTCTCTCTCACTCATATGCTCAAACTGCATCAGCCATAGTTTAGTAACATCCACGTTTGATAACTCTATAGATGAAGAAACTGAAATAGTATTGATAATAGTACTTTTGATCATTTGATATAAGCCATTCACCATCCTTCCCTTGATCACCATAAAGGCATTCTTAGAGACTTTTAACACACCATTCTCAACTTTATATTTGTAACCCTGAGAATCAAGTATGCCCAAGGAAATTAGGTTCTTCATCAACTCCAAAATATGCTAAGCCTCCAAGAACCTCACAATGCTATCAAACATCTTGATACAAATTATTCCAATTTCGATAACATTTGCAGCTTTGCATCACCCAATAGAACTCTCTCCACCTTTAATCAATAGATAGAAAATCAACTTCTATTTGAAATCATATGAAATGAATAACCAGAATCAAGAATCCACTCCAGTCCAAAGTTGTTGGTGTTGACTGAGAGCACCTCGCTTCCTGCATCATCAAAGATTTTCAAAGTGTTTTCTTCAGCTATATTTGCTCTAACCTCAGAGACACTTTCCTTCACACCCTTTCCTTTCCTCTTTGGACAATTCATCTTCATATTTCCTTCTTCATGACAAATATAACATCAAAGTTTCTGGTGTGTTGACCTGAATTTTGATTTTCCTCCACTACTTGAACACTTCTCTTTGCTTCTACTTCTTACAACCAAACCTTCTCTAGGTTCTTCCCATAATTCTCAAATACCCTTTTCTTCAGTTCCTTAGATTGTAGGGTATCTTTCACATCATTTACTGAGAAACTCTCTCTTTCAAACAACAATGTGCCCACAAAATTTTTAGATGAGGATGGTAAGGAGCATAAAAGAATCTTGATCTTGATCTTTAATCTTAATTCCAATATTCTTCAAATCAAGAATTGCCTTGTTAAAATCATCGATATTGTCTTTCACTGAAGTACCTTTTTTCATCCATAGGTGATAGAGTATAAGTTTTAAATATAGCCGGTTTGTAAGAGACTTCGTCATATATCTTCTCAGCAATTTTAATCAAATGCAATCACTATTTTCTCCTTAATGACTTCTTTGATTACCTCATCTGCCAATCATAATAAAATTGTACCATGTGCCTTCACCAACAACTCATCCTTTTGTCCATCAGATATGGTTGCTAGTAATCTATTTCTAACTTCTAATGCCTTCAATAGCCCTTATTGCACCAAAAGGACTTATATCTTGATCTACCATATGCCAAAATCATTAGCTTCGTTGAACTTGCCAATTTCGAACTTTACTATCGATATTGCAAATTTCTTCCCAAAATCAGTCCTCTGGCGTGCTTAGCACTATTTGCCTAGTCCACTAGTTTAGCACATGGTTGGTCTACCCAAAAAGAAATCCTCTAATAATAGAGTATGACTCCAAAGATGGAGGAAGCCTTAGGTAGACACCTAGAGCAAAGCTCAAATAAATAGAGGAAGTATATGATACCACATAGAGTAAGGCTCCAATAATGGAGAAGGATTACAAAAGATAGAAGAAGCCTTTGAAACAAATCAACAAAGAAAAAGAAAGGGAAAACATTAATGAAAAAACTCATAGGGATTTATGGTGTTTAGTTAGATTGACCTACATCCACCTCAGCAAAGATGAGAATAATTCAATAAAAAAAAATAATTGAGAATTACAATGACTCCTTCACATGAAACCCTAGACCCCTTACACCCAATAGAACCCTCTCTTGAATCTCTCAATAACCTCTAAGTTACCTTGAAGATTAAGGCTGCATATGCTTATATTGATAAGAGATCTATAGTATTTTATATAAACTAGAATTCATATTCTCCATATCTATGGAAACATATTAGGCCATATCCATGTTAGACTCCGTATTACATTACATTACATTATGCTCCTTTTAAGGCTATGCCCATATTGGGTTTTGGATCTCGATCCAAAATCTAATATGCCATATGGCATTTTTATCATGAAATAATAATATTAGAATTATGTTCTCTTTTGCTTGAAGGCTTAAACCCTTTGAACTAGTTACTTTGGAGGCCTGACCTCCTTATGGTGGCCACTATTATCCTAATTCTTAATTTTATTCATTGATACGACTGGGTTCATATCGGTTGACACCAGAGTGCAAAGCCAAAAACTTAGCAACCATCTTTCCTCTACCTTGTTTCCTTGTTTATCCTAGTCTGAAGATTGAAGGGGGGAGGAGGAAATTTTTCATCATGTAACTTTAATTCCTTAAAGAGAGAAGATAAAGTGATTGGGATAAATATCATTGGATAAATATTAATCTTATCCTAGTATAATGGCAAATGGCAATTCTAAATGGAATCTGGCATTTGGGTATGCTATTCTTATTAAAATGTTAGTTGTGACAAGTTGTCATCAAAATCTATGACCTCATAGCAAAAAGGCAGACAATAAAGGGTCATTTGATTCGTAATAATCGATATTGGTAATATGAGATTACCATATAGATTATCATATTTGACAATTAGGCATGGTAATCTGAACAGTAATATTTGATTAATAAAATCTAAGATTAGCACAAATCATGGTAATCGGATTCTCATTTAAAAAGTGCGTATTTAAATTACCAAAGTCCAGTAACCTTACATTACATTGTTGAATTCCATATAAATATTTAATAATACTTAATCTAATTATATATTTAATTTATACTAGATAATATTTAATATTTAATATTAAATTTATATTTAATATCAAATATATAATATAATATTTTATTTTTAAAATTAAAATAATATAATATTTATTATTTTAAAAATTATTATATATTTATATAATAATTAAATTTTAAATTTTAAATTATCAATATTTATGACCTTTTTGCATATTAAATTATTATATAATATATTACTAAATATTTATAATATATATAATATTTTTCAAATCAGTTTATAAAGAATCTTGATTTTTATCAGAATATTTTATATTCTAGCAAAAAAGAAGAGAGGATCACTCAAAAGATAAAAAATATTTATAGAAAATTTAAATAAAGTTTTAAAATATGGTAAATTAATTATTGTATTTTGTTATTATAAATTAAATATGGTATTCTTCTATTCCTGCGAATCTAATTACTAAGTGTAAAATTATCAGAAATTTTATATTTTTAATAATATTATATTACCGATCAAATGCTATCTAAGTGGGAGAACAATTGAGAGCTAGTCCATTGCATGCCCTGCTTTGCTGCGGCCTGAACTTGAGATGGGCCGTGCTTATGTCGCTGTGGACCAAGGACCTTGGGCCAGGCCCAATGTTTTACCTAAAAACGAACAGGCACCAAGCATAGAGATGTAGGAGTTAAATCTCGGAATATTTAGTTCCAAATGAACCGGTTTTGTGACTCTTTATATTCGATTTATCATTGAAGAGAAATTTGAGTGAGTGGTCGAAGGGAAAAAGGAAAAAGCTCCTTCGATCTCCTAAAGGCATGTTAGGTAGCACTTCTACTTTAGTTAAAGAGAATGAAAGACTAAAACCATTTTCTAGCTCCAGGGAAGCAACTTTTTTTATTTTATTTTATTTTTTTAATCTTTTTTCGCCATAGATATACAATTTGGACAATGATGATATATGATAAAATGAATAAAACTTAAATATAATTCATTAGATATTTGCCATCAGTTTCTTCGCTTAATAAACAATGCATGTACAACCATCACCCTTATACCTTGTTTCGATCGGCTGCTTCTCACAATACATGTCTTTAATAAGTGGTACACATTTGACATTACTTTTTTAATAAACCCTAAGTGTTTATAAGGGTATAAATTTATATATTTGTCAAAGAGCCTAATGGCAAACATTTAATGCGCTGTGCCTAAATTTTATATTTTAAAAATTTTAAAAATTATTATTATTATTTTTTTAAAAAAAGTTACGAAAACATTTTCGTTTGACCAAACGCGTGCTAAGAAGAAAACAGCGGCCTGCACGCGGTCTGAGTTCCATGACAACCCAGCAGCACCAGTGGCCATTTGTGCCAAGGAAGAATTGTTTTCAGGTGCTTATCTGACATAACCTCGACTATGTGGATAGCCTCTAATCTCTATTGCTCACCCCCACTCCAACCAATCTTTGCCTTTTAGCTTCCTCGCCTCCAATCCCTCCCACCAATGGTACGCCAGATGTTTGTAGTATGACAACAAATAAACAACTAGATTGGTCCTTGCCTGGCTGAATCACACCTTGGCCAGCACAAATTCGGCTTAAGCTAGATTGCATCACATTATCACCAGCTTAAGCTTAAGGCCAATTTATGGTGCACTCAATTTTCACACCCAGATGAATGGTTGGGTCTAATGTTGGTGGGACAAGTTCTTTTCCAACCAAGTAGACTCGGTGACAAGAACCGCAAGGGCAAAGCATATGGTGCTGCGTTTTACCTAGCCCGAATTCAACACAAAGATCTGGATATCCTTTCACATAAAAAACAGATGATCATCAAGGAAAGCCCAGCAATTCTTATCTTCTTATTTGTCAAGATTCTGAAAGTTCGATGCAAACTAAACTTTTTTTTTTTTTTTTTTTTCCCCAAGTAGATATGAAACAACTCATAATGCTCTTAAGGCATCATCTAGTGCTCCAAATAATGGTTACTGGATCACTACTGCTGTTTGGCTGTTACACACCACCCTTTAATATTATTGTCTGTAATAATCTAAAACCTCACAATACAAAAGTATTATTTAAGCTTCTTGATTCTATATAAATATTCAGAATCTATTCAATATATAATCGATATGAATCTAAGCACTAGCCAATATAGGCTCTTACATACTCTTTCTATTCAAGACCTAATATCCTCATCCAGATAAAGGTCCTACACAAATTCACATTCAAATCTAATCAGAAACATCGCTGCAATGTTTCTTAATCCATGTAAGCCATAGCTTTATTCCACTCTGATGCCCCTTGTAACATCCCAAAACTTCACACAAAAAGACTAGTTAAAAAATATTATTTAAACTTTTAATTCTGCATAAGTATGCTGAATTTTTTCAGTACATAATCGATATAAAACTAAGCACTTATTAACATGGGCTTCGATATTATCCCTACCCAGCTATGAGGAGCTAACTTCATACAAGTAATGGGTTTGAGACTAAACAGTATTTCAAAACAATGTCACATTTAAAGTAGAGAACCGAAAATCATTCTAGACTTATTTAACAAAAATGATCTGATACTGAGCAAAAGATGATATCTAGAAGATATTCATGATGTAGTTTATTTCCTTCTCATGATTGGTTTTAACATCAATCTTGCAGTTTCAGAAGAGATTCCTGAAGCATACCCCACCCCCACATTAAAAAAGAAAAAGAAAAAGAAAAAGAAAGAGAAAAAGAAAAAAGAAAAGAAAAGAAAAGAAAAGAAAAAGTGATCCAAAAAACCAAAAAAAACAAAAGAAAAGAAAAGAAAAGGAAAAGTGATTCCCGAGAGGTCATGTATAATGCCCATGATTTTTCTCCCAACAAAGATGTCTTTATCCATCAAACTTAAGCACAAGAGAACTTTGCAGGAAGTCCATTTTTCCTCCCATTAATGGCTTAACTTTTTCGATTTTGCAGAAAGTCCTTCTTCAATTTTTGGACCACTTTGTCCGAGTGTGAAAGCTTTTTGAAGGTAAAGACACGATAGATAATTAAAATTCAAAAACTATTGCTGCAGACGTAAAAAAGAACATCGACTCTTTTATGCAAGAAACAAAATCTAGTGATTTTTCTGCAAACTTCTAGAGATGATTATGATGAACTTTTACATTATTAAGAACTATTTTGATAATGTGTGAGCTTGTGATCAGAAACACAGCAATATGCCATGACAATCCAATTCAGAAATTCTATCTATAAAACAACGTACAGCTTTTTTAATAACAGGTGATAAGGATACAAAGATAGCAACGAGAATCTCTCTCTTCCAAGAACATCACAAGCTACAGCATCCATCAATTTTCTTTGGCTTTTGAGAATGAAACCACTAATATGTTAACAGGGACAGAATAACTCACCAAGAACATTTATTTATTTCCTCCAACTTGTACAAGCCGTAGGATTATTATCCTAAACAGTTGATAAAGGTTACACCAAATAAAAGAATGAAGACTACAGCACAGGAAGAAAGAAACTCAACAGCTTTAAAGAAGCAGATAAGGAGAAAAATCATAAACAATGTTAGCACTAAGGAGCTATTATTCAACAATTGGGTCAGTGGAAGATGTACAACTCGGCAGCTGGATTAAAATGTTATGGAAGAGAGGTCATCAAAGACAGTTCTGATCTCAGGTCTTTCAGATGCAGAACGAATACACCTGAGGGCCACCCGTAATACATCTTCTAGCACTCTAGGGGGGCTTTCAGCACTGTCAACTTCTAGGATATGCCTATCAAAGCACTCATATGAACGGTTCTCGCTAGCCAGTAACTTCACCCAGTCTGTCAGATCTACAATGCCAGGATTTCCAGAGACAATTTCTCCAGCATTTTTCCCAGTCAAGAGCTCAAGCAAAACAACCCCAAAAGCATATACATCACTCTTTAATGATGGGCATGGCTTACTTGTGCTTGCAAATTCTGGTGGACGGTACCCAAGAGCACCGGCATTTAAAACTTGCTCAGCCATGCCAGCTGGGTTCATGATCCTATGTAGACTGTAATCAGTCAGAAAAGCATTCAAATATGGAGCTTGTATTAAGATGTTTGTGGATTTAAGATTGCCATGAGGAATTGCTTTCTCATTATGTAGGTAGTTCAGGCAGCGAGCAGTATCTACAGCAATGTTAAGCCGTTGTCTCAAAGACAAGGGATGGAGCTTCCTTTGTTCAAACTCTGTGAATAGACACCAAGACAGCAATTAGGTTAATATTGATACTAAATGCATGTCAGAGTAATTTGTTAAATATGTTAAATTTAAACAGCTCATGAACTTAACCATAGACCACTAATTTGATATCATGATTAGAAAAGAAATGCTGTATTAACATGTGACTGAACTGTTAAGCTTGGTATATATTGTTGAACCTTTGTATGTCAGCTCAAGCTTTTTGGATAAATTGGTTGGCTAACATGGTATTAGAGCTTAGGTTTGCTGGAGGATGTGAATTTGAATTCTCCTATGCTGATTATTTATTTAATTAATTTGATTATTATCTTGACTTGTTCCAGTCACTGTGCTCATGATCTTGATTCATGCCAGTCAGTGTGGTCCTCCATGTGCATATTTGTTATCTTGACATACTTCAGTCACTTTGGTCCCTCCACGTACATGATCTAGACTGCATGAGAGGTGGGTGGTGGATAGTGAAGCTTGATATACATTGTTATACCTTCCCCTCATCTTAATCTTTTGTAAATTGGTTAGCTAACACTAACTTGGTTTATTGGCATACAATTACTTCTCTATCTTATAAAGGTGGAGCCTTAGGATGACATGGTAGGTTTGTTTCTACAAGGACAAACCATATTTAACTTGATCTGTCTCTAGCATTAGCGCATACAGGATATACATTCAAATAGGCGCAAACAGTCAATTAATCAAACACTTGATAATGAAAGGGAAGGAATGGACCACCAAAACACCAAGTTCCAATTCTTAGATGTACTTTGGCTAAGCTCTAGGAGTTGATCAATATTAATCCTTTGAACAAAACAAAAGAAAATGGATTATGGATACATAAAACCTGCCAACTAATACCATAAGACTGCATTTGGTAGGGGGAATATCAGAATATGTGGGGGTTCGCCTTACTCGAATAAGGCCACATCTCCAGATAATTCTATCTTGCCAAAATGGTGGAATAAAATTATTCCATAGAATAGTGAGAACTTTCCATCCCAATTACAATTTCCCCCTATCCACTTTTAAATACACCAAAAAGTAAGAGGGCAATTTTGTCCTTGTGATAAAAATCTAAATAATTGCATAAACTGATGCATGTACTTATTCCTCCACCGATCTCTCCAACCAAATGTCAAAGTATAACTAATACCACGGAATAGCCATACTTCTAATCAGATTCCAAGATATTAGCATCTAAATAAGTCCTAAATATTCAAATAAAAGAAAGAAAGAAAGAGAGAAAGAAAGAAAGCAAGAAGAAGAGGAAAAAAACTGGCCTGGACAACTTTTGGGCGAACCAGACCAAAAGAGCTTAGTTTCGCCCTGTCCCAAGTTGAATGAGGCGAACCATACCAGTTTGGATCCAGTATAGTTCGAAATAGCCCATTTCACCTGGTACAGGACGAAACAGCCTTCCATGGTCATAGGTAGTTGCTTAAATGCTTTTCCAAATAACCTTATTAGTAAGCTTGGGTTGTAGCAACATCCTAATCCACACAAAATGGTATAGGGAAATGATGCCAATCTCAAATTTCAAGAGTGGCATTTGGTACTTCATTGAGTGATCAATCGATACCATACCATGCAGTCTAATATGCTATCTATAAAGACAAATGTTATATCTTGTTAGGTCAACCATGGCTGTTGGATTGGAAGATGCAATATTATGGCTACAATAATAGATATTTCTTCAAGCATATGCCTTGGAGATGAAGTATGTAGTTGCCAGGGAATTTCCATCATTATATCTAGGGTTTTAAATCCTATGGGATAGAACCCCTCAACTTTTCCATGGAATAAGACGCATTGCCATCTCACCCCATCCCAATATTTGGAATAAGGGGTGCCCCAAGATACACTGACTAGGATGCTATGATAATAGCAGAATAATCCTATCTCGATACTTAGGATGACAACCCATCTCGACATCCCATTGGGATCCAAGACCATGATTATAGCACAAGAAAACAGCAGGTCTTATCTTCTGTAATCACAAAGAAACTTTTGGAGATGGCATTTTAGGTCCCATTCCCAATTCAACAGAGTTAGGTGTTCAGAAAAAGAATTGAAGCTACAACAGATGGCATGGCTAGAAAAGAGATATTCTCCTTAGTAACCTAAAACTAGGACTGTGGATCCCCAGTTAATCAAGAAGCCATTCTGATCCAAGAATAGACATCAATGCAGGAAGGAGCTTTTAGCCACTCCATTTTGACTTTAATATGTACTAGACTTTTATTATTCATAAGCATTTGATGGCAAAAAAAACTGTTTATCTATATTTTGTTGTATTTTCAGGACTTTTATTTGGGTAAGTTTAATACGTTCAGCATCCTGTTTTGGGTGGCATTGGTGTGCAAGAGTCCAACTTCAGGTATATATTGAGTTGGATAAATCATGAGGCATTATGATTCTATTTAGTTCATTTAGTGTCTTTCCGTAAATTTTTGGTTTCTGGTTTTTGCAATTTGGGAAAAGATATTGAAAATTGCTACCTGGCTCTCAAAATGATTGTAGAAGCCTTGAAGAGTCTATTAAAGCACTTAGTAGGACTCATTGAAAAATCATGATATGAGAATTATCTGAATAAAATATTTTTGTTGGCCAGGTTCCAATGGCCCCAACTCTCTCTTCTTGATCTCTCTTCCTTTATCATTGATCTCTAGTAATATTAACTTTGCTTTTGCTCTTCTAATCCTCAGTTTACTGTCTTCTTTCTCTGCAAAAATATGATATCTGGATTTCTATTGTGGAATTGCTATGGAGCACTGCCAATTGACAAACTTCCTTTAGAAACTTGTTCTTGGAACTATATCTCACCTAAAAATCTAAGGACAAAAAAATAGCCTTTTTAAATTTTATATTCACCAGAAAACACTCTTTCTGCTTTCTTTTATGTAGTAGGAGAACTGTTTAATTTCTGAACCTAAACCTTCATTTTTCTAATCCATTAAGTCCACCTACATACATATGCAGGCCTTTGTCAATCAGTCTTGCATCAACAACTTTGCTTGCACATGTGGCATTTCCATCAAATGTACAAACGACCATAAAAATTCAGCGCAACTGCACAAGAACATTTGAAAAATCAGATGCTAGTTAGGACAAGCTTGAACCTCATACATGTGTAAACTAAGTACTTATATATGCACATAATAAACAATGATCTGCACCTGTTGCTCCTTAAGTACACAAATTTCACAAAGTTTTGCCGATTATTACGTTAAACTTCAGAGCTTTCATAGAAAAGGACATTATAATTTAATGGTATGAAGGATCAAGTAGTGTCATGAAAGGCCCCCAGTGTCCAAGTTTGCAACATGTCCAAAGCCCAAAATTTGGCATGTTCGGCAAGACTAATCATATGCTTGATGCCTTAAGTAGGTTAATAGGTCAAGTTACTATAGTGTTACCGCACATGGCACTAATCACACCATTAGTAAATGTTTTGGATCTTTTTGGGTTCCATTCTTTCAGGCTAGTTGATGGTAAGGATAAGTTCAAAGGTCAATGTAAAATGATATTAAGCTTTTCACAAAGGTTGTAACTTGCAATTCAATCTTTTAAAATTTGATGAATATTCCACTAAAAATTGAAGCTTCGAATTTTGTTTTGAATGTGTGATGCCATTCTTTCTCTGTTTTCTATGTTCTTCCTCTTCTTCTACTTTTTTCTCCAGCTTCTTCTCTTTCTTGTATCTTAATTTTTTAAGAATGCACACCATTTTTAATTTCCTGTGAAGAGCAAAATCGATATTAAACAATCAATACACAAAACTCCTAATCATCCTTTAATTAATTAACAACAGGTCCTAGCATTAACTCTCTTAAACTTGAGGAAGCTTGGAGACATCCAATAATGTGCCTTTAGGATCACAAAAAAGAATCTAAGAAATTAAGATGCGCATACCCTTTCATCTTTTCCAATGCTAATTGATGTAGCCTAAAGACACTAAAAGATAAAAAAAGAAGCCAACTGATGGATCCAGCCATCTATACATTCTGATGGCTCCTGCTAAACATCTAAGTGCTGACATCAGCTCATTGCTCGCTTGCAATAGCAGCCAAGTCACAGTCAAGGTCAAGGAATCTGACTGTTTCCTAACATCCAGTCCTTCTGATGGTAGACTATCCAAAGCATGACAACCAACACATCAAATTTGGAATCAACTACAGTTTCTAGCTATTCAAATCCTACTGATGGCAGGAATCCAATTCTTCTATGCTGAAACTGCAAACAAGCCTAGTTTTGAGACTTTGTCTAATTTACACTTTTCTGTATTTGTTATTTGAAATATGAGGAGTGCATAAGTATCCATATAACTTACTAATGCAAGGGCCCTAGAACACATTCCTACGTACACTCTAAAGTTTCCATGATTAAAATAATATTCTTCTCTCAAGTACTCAAGTCCCTTCAGCCATATGACATTGTGTGAGAAACCAATGGTGAGACATTGCAGAGACAAGAGGATCTCGGTGCAATGCAGCACCACTTTCATCCATGCCCTCTGGAGATTGAAGATGACATGCCAAAGGTTCAGCAAGAAGGGAGGTATGACACCCTTAGTTATCTTTTAACTTTTTGATTTATCCCCAAAAGCCAAAAAATCCCATTATTTTAATGATGGCTTTTGCATCCTTATTTTAAAGTAGCTTCCCCTCTATTTTATTGCACCTGAGAAAAGCTTTATCTTCACTCCGCAACTTCTTTCACTGCATTGTTCTCAATGAGTGAGTGTGAGATAAGGATTCCTCACCTTACCTGCATCACTATTAAGCTGATAATCTTTAATCCCTTTTTTCTTTATGATTATGGTGATAAAGGCAATTTTTCATGTTATCAAACAAGTCATCATGGTAAAGCATCCTAACAAAAAAATTAAGTCCCTCATGATTGGCCCCCTTCTCTAAAAAAGACACTTGATGACTTGATTAAGACTTCCTGCCTATATAACACAATAGCCCCCCTTAACATAGATTTTAGCATGCAATATCGTCCCATTCTGGCAGTTTCTAAAGCTTTATTTGATGCTTGTCAAATAGAATATATTCTTAACTCTTGTTTATTTGGATAAGACTGGTGAGCTTACAGTAACAATAAATATGCATCAACTATCCTTCTTAAGTCCTCATTTCTTTAGTACTTGTTACCAAGATAAACTTTCAATATTCTAAAGGAATGCATTATTCATTTCTAATCTACTGCTAATTAATGAGATGAGAAATTGAGTGAACATCAGACTTGAATTCTTAGTGCTTTTGACATAGGTGAGGCAAGAAATAGTAGGGTTAAATTAAAAGAAGAAGAGATTGAAGTAGAAAAGCAAGTGAGAGAAGGGGGATAACAAGTGAAATCCACCAAGTTCAAATAGAATAAGATAAACAATCCAATTCTTCATTATCATTCATCCTCTATGACATGACTTTATATAGACAACACACGACTCTTCATATCCCTTAATTAATACATTACAACTTGCCAAAAGACAAATAATAATTGCTTTCATAAACTCCAGGAAATGCATGCATGAATTAATAAGCCCAAATATATTAACAAACACATTCCACATTCATGAATACATGATTAAAGATTAACAACCATTAACTATTAATAGCATAATTAATATTGATTAGACTTTTGGCTGTAGACTAAATAATAGGCTACTCCAGGGTGGGCTAAATCAAAATGTTCTAGTTGTTGAGTTAAGAGAGCATGGCTTCAAGTTGCTCAAACCTTTTTTCTTTTTTTTTTAAATTCCTTATGTTTCGAAGCCTTCATCTAGCCTTCTTTACGTTCAAGCCAGGGGTTCTTCATTTAATGAAGTAACTGCTCATGATGTCACAGTGCATCATGTTGATTGTTGTTGCAAACTATGATTACAGAAAAAATGTCTTCTCAAAGAGAGAATAGGAGGAAATGATGAGAAATCAAACTGATGTCCTAATGCCAACTAAAACCAGGAATAGTAAGGTTTAACCGAAAGAGGAAGAAATATTGAGACAGAAGAGATGTAGAAGGAAGATAACAAGAGGAATCCATTATTAAATTCAATCAAAAACAACACAAAGTCACAAATAATCCAATTCTTCATTATCTCTCATTCTCTACTAGATGATTTACATGGTTAACAAATGACTCTTCGTAGTCTATAACTAATACATTATAAAAATCTAAAAGATAATATTTACTTTTATAAACTCTATGAGACCAATGTTATTAAAGGCGCTCAAGGCACACACCTAGGGCCCTAGGTGAGGTGAGGTGCACCTTCAGCGCCTCAAAAAGGTCCAAGCGGGGTGACATTAAGTAGGCGCACGCTTTGGTTGAGGCAGAAAGAAAAAGAAATCCCCATGTGTGGATATGCTCATTAGTTATAACTTATAACTCCTTGTGGTAAAAGACAAGTGTCAAAATGGACAACCATGGTATATTCTATTAGAAAGCCATAACAATGGTACTAAATAATTTAGCCATAGTTCTGGTACACCAATATAAAAGCATCAAAATAAATATAAATAAATAATAACATGTATCAAAGAATAATTAAAACAAAATTCAAATCATCATGATTCATGAAGGAAAGAACATTGAACAATAGAATATAAGAATAAAACTGAAGGTGATGCATATTATGTAAGCCAAGATAAAGACAAAGCAAATCATACCGCATAGGTGAGCTGTTAAAGATGCTGCGTCAATATAATCAGATACAATAAGCCTCTCATGTTCTTTTGGACCCCAATAATAACCCCTTAGAGACACTATATTTGGATGCCTGATGTTTCCAAGTTTTTTTGCTTCCCTCCCAAATTCCTTCTTACTCTTTACAATTCCTTCTCTCAGCCACTTCACAGTCAAAACATGACCACTTTCGAGTGTAGCTTTATAGGAGGTCCCATGACAGCTTCTGCCAATAATTTCTGCAGGAGCATGGGAAAGTTCCTCTGCTGTAAATATAAATGAGTTGTCAAAGAGATGCAAATCTCCAGCCAATCTATCTGGGGAACGCACACCAAGAATAGTGGGCTGCTGCAATACATATGGATCACTAGGAGGGGAAGATATGGTGAGAGACATCAAAGATTTCCCTTCATCCTTTGCTGGGGAACTACTGACCGTTGCATTATCAGCTTGCCCCGTTTTTGTTGATGGCCCTTGAATGTCGGGTTCTGCAGATTCTCCAGAAGGCAACAAAATGTTGCCATGCTCAAGAGGCATTGCTGCAGACCTTGATGAAAGTAAGTGATCCTGAGAGAAGCTCAAAGAAGCAGGAGGTGGATCCACACTTTTCTGTAGCCCAAAAGGACTAGGAATGGGAGACTTCCGCTTATCATCACCTTTCCCTCTTTGCCCACTGGACACCCTAAAATAGATTAGTATTATCACAAGAAAACTTGCACCAAGAAAACTCGCACCAACAATTAAAGCATATCTGACTGCATTTTTCATGTGATGGCCATGTTTTCCCTTATCAGTAAAGTTGGGAACATTTGAAGAAGAAGGTACATGAGGAAAAATTAGTAGGTCGTTCCCTGGATGAAATGATGAATCAGGAAACCTCAGCAAGTTATCTGGAACAATACCAGATAGATTATTATAAGAGACATTGAATCCAACAAGGCTGTCAGGGAAATTGTCAGGAATAGTGCCCCCAAAATGGTTGTTGGATAAGTCAATGTATTGCAAGCGGTGGAGCATACCAATTTCTTTTGGGATTTGTCCTGAAATATTGTTTCTTCCAATATTCAACAATCTTAGTTCTGTCAATTCACCAATTTCTTTGGGCAATGAACCACTTAAGAAATTATTTGAAAGATCAAGAGAGATCAAACTTGAATTTTGGGTAGGGAGTACTGGAACATTTGAGGAAGTGGAGATTGCATCCTGAGAGTTTGGGAATGGGATAGATCCAGTAAAGCTATTTCCAGAAAGATTTAGATCTCTCAATCTTGATGATGTAAATAGACTTGGAGGTAGAAGTCCATTTAGTTGGTTAAGACTCAGGTCAATAACATTAATTTCAGGATATGTCCCAATCACAAGTGGAAGTTCCCCCATCAAGAAGTTGTTGGAAACCTTGAAAGAGGTCAGCCTCAGAAACTGAGATGTTTCATTTGGCAAAGTTCCTGTCAAGTTGTTTGAACTCAGATCTATAACTTCCACATAATTTCCCCAACTCTGAACTATGGATAAGTTTCCAGAAAGCATGTTATTACTCAAATCTACAATAGCACAACTCCCTACTCTGATAGGCAGAGAACCAGACAGTTTATTTGTGGAGAGATTCAAATTCCTCAGAGTTGTAGAGGTTATGATTTGCACTGGACCTGCATTAAAAGAAGACAATGGAGAATGCCTTCAGATGCCTCAAAATGAATCAAAAAAAAAAAAAAAAAAAGAAAGAAAGAAAGGCAATTAGGCATTCAAATAGAATATAGAACTTTAAAATTACAAAGATTCATAAACAATAACAGGTGGATATTTTGCAAATGTCATGAAGGCATTATGTGATGTGCTCAGCACAGTTGAGGTGTAGGGATGTATGCATAGAATCAAATTAATTAGAACTTGGCATTCTAAGATTATATGAGTATGAGTTCTCACACACAAGATTAATTACCTGTAAGTTGGTTGCAGCTTAGGTCAAGCTCAGTCAAGACCATGGAATCTTCCTTTATCAGTGCTTCAGGCAAAGAACCAGATAACTGATTGTTTCCCAGACGTAGAATCTTAAGCGAAACAATAAAATTGAAAGAAGGGACATGACCACTAAGCTGATTGAAACTGGCATCAAACACCTCCAAACTGTCAAATAGAGGCATTGGATCTTTGGCAAATAGCTCCCCAGACAACCTGTTGTGGCTAATATTTAGGTACTGTAATGAGCTGATAATTCGAGAGGAACCATCAGTCATGGACTTAACCGATCCAGTAAACTGGTTCTGGCTGAGATCCACATGAACTACACCTTGCAATTGGCCAAGAATACCATCTATACCACCAGAAAAACTGTTACCCCGCAAGTCTAAATACTTCAACTGTCTGAGATTTCCTAAACCAGAAGGCACCATACCCCCAAAGCTATTCAAAGACAGATTCAGATAGACCAGATTCAGCATTTTTGTCAACTCGACAGGCACCAATCCAGCAAACAAATTTTGAGATATATCCAGAAACTCCAGAGAGGTCGCCGGCCCCAGCTCGGATGGGAACAATCCTGTTAATCTATTGTTAGACAGAGACAGGTTATGGAGCATCCCCATTCTAGCAAAGCTGGACAGACTGATGTTTCCTACCAAACCCATATTGTTCAAAGTGATTGCGAAAACCCGACCACCACTACACTGGACTCCATACCAGTTTTGAGGACAACCACTAGAATCTGGTGAATCACCAGGATTCCAAGTACTGAAGACATGCCCTGAAGGGTCTTCCTGGATCCCTTTCTTGAACTCCAAGAGCACATCTACATCTGAACCTCCTCTGGCAAATCCTACCCATATCACAACAAACAGAACAATGAACTGCATTCCCTAACGTAAGCAGAGAGACCCGAGAGCAAAGAGGGGTTTACAAAATCTCCAGCTGAATCAGCGAAATTCTGAAACAAAAGAGAAGCGGAACAGAAGAAATCCAATGCAAAATCCAAGTTAAAGAGCTACAAAACAATGTGCAACGAAAAGTAAATCTAACACTCCAATCCTTCACAAAAGAAGGAAGCTGAACAGAACTTCTCCTGAGATACCAATTCTCTAGCAACTTATTGCGAATGGAAATACTGAATTAAAAGAAATCCAAGAATAGAAACTAACAAATATCTCCACAAGAAAGAAGACAAACCAAAAGTGTTACATGACCCAACAAAATCTTAACTCCACAATACTTCACTCCAAAAATTCAAGACAAGAACAATGAAGAAGCAAGTGAGAAACTTACTCAGAATCTAAACAAGTTTAGATGGAATTTCAGCTCATAGACATCAGTCTGAGTAAACAAAAACAACAATCATACAGTCGAATCGAACACAATTTCCAGTAGTACATACCACATCAAGCAGTAAGGAAGAGAAAGAGAGAAGGAAGGATAAGAGAACTTCAGATCAGAATGAATTTAAAAGAGATATTATAGTAAACAGAAGGAAGAGGGGTTTTTATTTTTTTTGGTTGGTAGGTCGGGGGGTTGGGTTCGGTGGAAGGAAGAGTGCAGTAGATGGTGGAAGAAGTCGAGAGTCAGAGATAGAATTGCTGTGGTGGAGGGGAGGGAATGGAGAATGGAGGTGGACTTTTATCAGCAACATTCCCTCCTGGAATCTTCATCGGCTCTTGTTGAGGTGGAAGGGAAAGGGAACAAGAAAAAGAAGCCAAAGAGACAAGATCGCTGCTCCTCTGAGGAGCTGCTACAGAAAGAGAGAGAGAGAGAGTGTGTGTGTGTGTGTGAGTGGGACCGCGTTACAGAGAGAGGGGGCCAGAAGTAGGAGCCAATGAGGTTCTTAGTTCTCTCTGCCTCCTCTTTCTCTCTCCTTGCATTACTGACAGCCAGCGAATCTTGTCAATCGTTCAGGATATAATATCTGAATGAAAATCTTTTCTCGTTCATCCATTGTCGTCTAGTCCGGTTAGGATACCTGGCTTTCACCCAGGCGACCCGGGTTCAAATCCCGGCAATGGAAGAAGAATTTTGATTTTTTGCTTTTAATTAGTATGGATTTTGCTTTTAATTGAATTTAATTTTTTTTTAGGAATTATTATGGATTAAGTTATTCCGATGCATCGACTTCCGTTTCTATGTTCCCCCCCCCCATTTATTCATCTATCTGGGAGTTATTATTATGCGTTAAGTTGCTCCAACAGAGGCAAAGTTTAATGCGCCGGCATATTTACTAATTACATATATTTTCTTCTCCTTTTATTTTTCTCATAAAGACTGTTGATTAAATACTCGTTCTTTTCACTTTTATCACCTATTACGTCTGAAATAATTACCTTGAGTGGCTTCCACTTCTTCTCCCTACTATTATTATTATTATTATTACTATCTGTCCTTGTGGTTCGCTATTGTCACGTGGCTTACCGCACGCTAATATGCTCAGATACTCAGATCTCGGTTGTGGACGCCGGTGCCAAAACAAGAGAGAGTTATTTAGTACTCTGTTGCAAATTGTTTCTTCCCATATATTCTATGCAATGATAACATGATGAGACCACGGGAGCTATGGTCAATGTTCGCTAGCAGAAGTGCTAGATGGTGCTCATTAAATATGAGATATTTTAAGACACCAAAACGAGGGAGAATATATAAAAAGGACAGACCTTGTGATACTGGATTTACAAGGATTGAGAGATCTGACACTAGCTTTAAGCCACTAGCCTCCTACCATTACAACCAAGGGTCGTCTTTTGCGTTTCCATCATCCTCCGTCCCTTCCAAGATTCAATAATCAAAAGGCCGAAGATTTGACATCATTCACGGGCAGCTAAAGCAATACTTTGCAGCATCTTTCTCCGTACCTCGTAGTCCACCTGCATGATTACACCCCACTTCACGGCACGCCTTGCTCCTTGTCAGAAACAACGCGAGTTTCAACTTAAATCACCCGTTTAGGATCATAAAATAAGGAACCGCAGAGAAGCAGGTGGTATCATTATTCCATTCATTGATGGAACATGACAGCATAGCTGACATCGGTAACTGGCGTTTGGTTGCCAAACCTTTGACATGTACATACGGAGACATAGGTGGTACGATAATTTTATTTTCAATTAACAAGCTGATGCGAACCGCACTTTCTTTCTTGGAGCCTGAAAGAAAACATTGGTGGTTTTAAATATGGGGCTACGTTAGGTCACCGCCACGAAGACAAAAGTACTCTGAAAGGATCCCAATTGGAATTTAATTAAGTGGCAATGCCAGCTTCTAGCCGGCCAATTCCTATGTTTTAATACCTACTACGCTTCTCAGTCCCCAACCTCCCGATAACAAACTTATCGGATTCTTTTAGGCCCAGAAATACATGAAGTCCGGGGTCAGATGATTACAGAAGGTATCAAACAATTGAATGATTGTTTAGCAGCTGCTGCTGCTGCTGCTGAATTCCAGAATTTTCATATACGTGCTGAGGCATAAATGGCACCATTCAATACCTACCTACCCGTTAACCGGTACAGAAAGATAAGAACCTGATAATTAAAACATCTACAGTCCCCATCCACAACAACAACAACAAAATAACAAAAGAAAAAAAGAAAAAAAGAAAAAAAAAAAAGCTGAGGATACGTAAGGATGAGAAATAAGTACAGACGCAGGGGTTAGGTGCACGACAAATAAGAGCACTGCAGCTCTTAATCAAGCCTGCAAAGCCATAGATGCTGGGGAGTCGGGCTCGTAGCCATGCACCCTTAGGCGATAGATGCAAGTTAGAGCTGAACTCCCATGGTTGGAGGTGAAATCAAACCGCACCATATTGACCACACCCACGTCTGCTGTCTCAACATGGAAGGTCTGTGCGTTGCTCTTGTCGAGGTCATAAGAGAACTCGCTCAGGAGGTACATCTTGGCATGGTTGGATGGGTCATCATTAGGTGATTGGAACCATGCAGAGACCCGACAATCCTTGGGGGCACTGGACCTGTCATAAGCCACGCTCTGCACATATGCCAGATAATGAAGAATGATTAAATGGTTGGCACTCTTTTATATGATTGAAAGATGGCAAAAACTAACAATAAATGATTGATATTGCCAGGGAAAGAGTTTCATTACACAATTATACTACAACACATACTGCCAAATGTAAAGAAGGCTAACTGCAGTAATTGATACTTCCACATCGTGGAAAGGAAATGATAACTAAAATCATGGAATTAAATATTCTACATGCATGATTTAAAAAAAAAATGTTCCAAATCCATCACTCTCTGTCTCTCTGTGTGTGTGTGTATGTGTGTGTGTGCGCGCGAGAGAGAGAGAGAGAGAGAGAGAGAGAGAGAGAGGAAGGGTTGAGCAGAAGATGTTCCAAATTATAAAAAGAACTAATATAATAATAACTAAAATGGAAACCAGATTAATAAACACAACCACCTATATGTATGTCCTTATATGCTTCTTTTAGTTTTTAACTTATGATATAATTCCTCATATGCTTTACATCTAGCCTCCCGTAACGTTTTTTTAACTTTTTTCTTAACCATCTTATAGTTTTCATATACTTCTTCATTCCTACATTTAGGTAGTTTTCTATAGCATGCTCATTTAGCCTTAACTTTTATTAAACCTTCTCATTCCACCACCAAGTCTCCTTATCATATGATCCTTTTTCTTTTAACTCTTCCAACACCTCTATAACTACTTTTCTAATACTATTAGCCATCTTTTCCCATATGATATTGATCTCTCCATCTATACTCCATTTTTTTTTATCACTATATCTTTATAAGCTATTATTTTCTCTCCTTTCAAATTCTACCATCTAATCCTTGAATTTTTATATTTTTTAGTCCTTCTTCATTTTCGAATACATACATCCATAACTATCAATTTGTGTTGTACAGTTAGACTCTCTTTTTTTTTAGGGACATGTCCTTCCAAAACGCCGGATCACCTGCAGCCGTCCCTTGATCCGAAGGAGGAAGGAGGTACGGATAGGCCGAGCGTCGTATAGTTAGACTCCCATACGGTATAACTTTACAATCTTTACAAAATACTCGATCAATCTTTATAATAAGAAAAAAAATCTATTTGATTAGCATTATATCCACTTTTAAAAGTTATTAAATAAGAGTCTCTTTTTTTTAAATATGTATTCGCTAATACTAAATCATATACCATTGCAAACTCTAAAATGGTATTGCCTTCTTCATTTTTATCTCCGAATCCATAACCTCCATGAACTCTTTCAAAACTTATATTATATTTTCCTACATATCCATTCAAATTTCCTTCAATAAATATTTTTTCTCCAATAAAAATTTTTCGAATTAATCCATCCATATCCTCCCAAAAGCTTTGTTTTGTTCCACTATATAAACTTACCTGAGAGGAGCATAAGCGCTAATAATATTAATTGACTTCTCATCTAACACTAATTTAATCAAATTTATTCTATCTCCTATCCTCTTAATGTCTACAACTTAATCTTTTAGGCTTTTATCTACAATAATTTCTACTTCATTTTTATTCTTATCTTTACTTTTACAAAGCTTAAAACCATCAGTCTCTTTTATTTTTTCTTCTATCCACTTAGTCTCTTGCAAGTAGACTACGTTAATTCTTCTTCTAGTCTTGTATTTGTTGATTTCATTAATTTTTTCTGTTAATAATCCTATATTTCTAGTTGCTAAACCGATTTTATTTTCTTCTATTATTTTTATTTTTATTTTCATTTTTTTGGACTAACTTCTTTATCCACACCCGTCCATAAATGTGTGAGAACCCTTGCTTACTTTTCACTATACCTGGGCATCGATGTAATGTGTCACTTCTGAGGACTACCCTAACTTTCCTTATTTTTTCTACTACATCCAATATCTGATATAGCATGTCACTTCCAGAGAACGTATTGGCTTTAACGATTTTCTCTATTGAATTCATCGTTCATGAGGTATGACTATAGTTTTACTAGAGGTGTAGCTTCCTATGAGCTTAAAAAAAGTCAATCTATCTTTTATTATAAGTATCACAAGTTAAAGGCATCAAAAGTGGGCGAAGATGTTATCAAATTTATTAATATTTTGTTCTAGGTTAGTGAGATTCTATCGAATACCATTTAAAAAGCAACCCATAGATATCTATAACATCCAAATCCTGGAATATGGCTCAAGCAAGCAACTCCTTTGAAAGATGCCTAAGGTTGAGGTTTTTAAGATCACAAAATAAGTACTAAAAATAAAAGCTATTTTCTTTTCATGATTGTGGATTCACATTTAACTCAAACACATTACAGAAGCGCAAGTATAGATCTGGCCAACCAAGTTTTCTAAACCCATGAGTGGCATTGAGGTTCAATGGAACTTTGACATGTGATGGCTGTCAAGTGTTCAAGTGTGTGAACAAAAAAAAAAAAAGCAAACATGGAATCTTCTAAAAATCAGACATGCAAATTCATCTGTATTGTATATTTATATTTGTAATATATGTATCATAGTAAGCATATAATGAATAATAAGCTAGACTCATGTTCATTTAAGTTCATAAAATTTGGTAAAGTAATTGTTAATGGCTATGTCAGACATAATAACTTCCAAATAGAAATATAGAGGAACAAATGTAATGATGGTGGCACCATGATCTAATTGTAGTTAGGGTCAAGGGAGTGCCATGAAGTGTACTAGCAGACAACACGTCAAAAGACTGAAAATTAGGAGTGTCCAGATAACAATTGAGTCTAGAATATGACCTGCTTGAAAACCAAGTTGGGTCCCATTTCTACTTCCTAACCAACCCTGTACTAATCAGGTGTAAAATGGGCTGAATATTAGATGATCTGACCTGATTGGGTTCGTCCAATCCACTCAACCCAAAAACCTTTGATTGTGAAATCTGTAACCCTTCTATTGCTCACCCAGCTGCCTTATTGGGCCTTGGAAGTTGGGTACCAAGGTTATTTATCTGTAGGTTGAAGGCTCAATTAATTGTGCAACAATACCGTTTATTAGTTCTTCTCACTTGTGTTCATTTTATTACTAGTTTTCACTTTTTGTACTCCCAATACCCCAACTCAATTGATTAGCAAGGTGCAGTCCAAACTAATGATCCACAAGGAAACCAGGTCAGGTCTGAGCCATGCTCATGCAGTGTCATTTGTAGGGCTGGAAGTGGGTCGAACCGGGTCAGGCCATACTCTTGCCCAAGCCCAGCCTGATTTTTTTTTTTTTTTTAAGGATTTTGGGTCGGGCCAAGGCCCAAATACTTTTGCTAAACTTAGGCCCAAGCCCGACTCGAGCCCACCCCGAAACCTATTGGGCCAACCCAAATTAGCCCATTTGGGCCAAAACACTCGACCCGATTTTGGTCCGACTTTGGTCTAATTTTAATAATTTATTTTACAAAACTATTTGCTTATTGCTCAGACATACAAGTTATTTGCTTAGACTAAATTAAAGCATATATAAAATGGTTGTTTGCTTAGACAATAAATGCATGGATTCAACTGTATAAATTAAAACTAAATGAAAACTCAAGCAATCCAACAAAGAGCCTCATAATCAGGCCTGATTTGGACTTCGTAACTAGGCCTAAATTAGGCTTGGGTTCGAGCTGAGCCCGAACCAAGCCAATCATCTACCTGAGCATGTTCCAAAATTAATATGGGCTTTAATTTTGAGCCCAGGCCTGGCTTGAAGTTCAAAAAAACCCAGCCCGAGCCCGGCCTGAAGCTAGCTTGGCTTGATGGGCCTCGAGCCGGCCCCAGCCCACTTCTAGTCCTAGTCATTTGGGAGTTTGAGTCATCCTTGACCCAATGTTAGGCCTCCTTGTGAGTCTATCCAATGAACAGATTATTTGATCAAGAAAAAGGTCACATAGAAACAATGTTTACAACAAAAGGAAAACAATGAAGATTCTAGCAAATCTTCCAACAAATAAAAGTTACCCTACTTCCTAAAGTAAACAATCTTCATCCAATCAGGAGAAAAGAGCTTAAACACTGACAGGGAACTAAATAGAGGGAAACAAAAGGTCATCTTTCTTCCAATCATGACATGTACCAAATAATGGAAAAGGTAAAATAAATAAATAAACAGACCATAGAACAGACCAACAGCCAGAGGCTACACAATATAGCTGTTCAGAGACAAGTCAGAACCAAACCTTTTGTATTTTATTTTTTACAATAAAAACAAGCATATGATAGTTTTCATTTATCTGCTAGTTTTAAACTATAGTATGTTGGACAGTTTTTAAATATGCTTGAAGCAATGATGGTATTAATGATACCCATTGCCTACTGATGCAGTGAAGGATATAGTTGACTATAAGTTCAAGAGGGAGTAGTAATGTCTCAAGTAACATCTAGCAATTCAAATACAAAAGGTTCTATGAAGATTTTGTAAAAAACTGCCCTATGTTAATCAAGCACATAAATCACCCGATAAGAGTTTGTACTAAGGTTGCAACTGCCATCCACTGGTTTACCAGATAACAACTAAGCAATAATCAAACAACTAAATAATGCTATGTTCTATATAAATGATAAAAAAAATCGATTCAAATGGAGCTCTCTCCAATCATTGGTGGTGGATCTATCTTGATAACAAAGGAAGAACATAAACACTTTATTTGTTCCACTTTTGAGGAAAAGAAAAAGTTTGCAGTTAGACACTGTACAACATCATGCCGAGTTTCACTGCCCATTTGGTACCAATCAAAAGACAGATTTGCTATAGACTACAAAACAACAAAATCTAAAACTTTTGTCGGTGTGGATGACATATCCTAACATAAAAACAAAGTTTGAACCATGGGATGTCGTAGCAGTATGTACCAAACCATATCAGGCATACCATACTATACCAGCACCAAACTGAGACTCAGCACCGGTGCATACCCAAGTATCAGTATGCTGAACAGGCCCGCACACTAGGTATACCATCACTGTACCAGTATAGTACCAGCATGAGATCCAGTTCAAGATGGCAAACCTTAGCTTGGACACAATCACTTTCAACAACAGGGACGTACCTCAAGAACTGTTTAAACAAATAGAACAAATCACACCAACTAGTTGATTGCCTTACATTCAAACACCCAAAAATAGCTACATAACTACAAAACCCACTTCTTCAAAACCAACTAATTACAATTGTTTGCTAGAATCTTCCACTTAAGGTACCCATTCCACAATCTTGATCTTACAATTTTAGTTTAATAACAAAACACAATGTTCTTTTTCTTTTGTCAGGCTCAAGTGGTATGTCACATGATCTTCATACAGTGAACCAAACAAGAGGAAATTTATTTACCTATAGTACTAGTTACTAAACATAGATGCTTCCTAGATAATTAAAATTTCTGCATCTGCTTAACTCATGCCCACGATGTGAATATACCATTCTGTTCATGGATAAGAAGGACGATCAAATCTGACCATCAGAGCAGAGAGAAACAAGCAATGGTTAACCACTTATCATTTTCCTGTGTCAATTGGCATTAGAGAATTATTCAATATTTCATCCTTTCCTCGATCCTCCTCTTCAAAATGTATCTCCTTTTTAGAACCACAATTTGCAACAATGAGCATCATCAACCTATTTAAAACCGTGAGAAGTTCATTTATAATGACAATCGCTTGGCTAGAACAGAAGCAAGGCTAGATAGAGGTTTCAAAGAAGTAACCAATCAGTTCACAGGACAAGCATAAAAAATTGAAGATCACTTTGGACAATTTCATGCTATGCTATGACAACTCAAGGTTACTAGAACTTCTATAAATGAGCAACCATCATCCACTCAAGTTGTTCATTCACTGGAATCACAACATCAGTTTAACAGCAAGATGTGAATTGAGCATATTGGTGAAGTCAGAGTTCACTTCAAAAGCCTCCTAATATGGTGATATCTCATCCTCCAATTCTCCTCTAAGAGTTCTGGACCTCCTCCCTTAGGTCTTCACTCTCCTATGATAAGAAGACCTAATGTTGCCTATGACAATCCCTTGAACCCTTGATACTTTGTTGCCGGTGACAAGGGAGAAACATATTTGCCAAATATTCTTGCTTTATCTTCAATTTTCTTATTCCAAGATTATGAAGACTAACTTACAAGGAGTAAACACGTTCATCATTCACGATTACTATTCCCTTGTATAGTTCAATCGAAAATGAAAGAAAACATTTATAGAGTTTATTGAACATTATCATATCAAGCTATTTCATCGATGACAAATGAGAACAGTCAATAAGAAGTGCAAGAAAATTAATACCACCATGAAAATATATATATATGCGGTGCCTTTTAGAGATTGTGGAAGTATTTATTTATAACTTTTAGAAAGTTGAGATCAATTAAAGTGGGAGACATGAAGTGTCATGTGTTATTTATATAGAGTCATGTAGTAGGGCTAGTAAATAGTGAAGAATTGGATTATTTGAGTATCAGGGTATACATGCATATAGCAAAATTTGCAAGGGTACACATATAATTTTAGGTATTTATAATAGTATACATTCAAAAAAAATATGTATAAGGGTACGCATACAAATAGTAAATTTACATTAATTCATATATTTATAAGGGTATACACATAAAAAACCTATCCTAAAAAGATGGCTCCATCTCTTTCCCTCCCTATCAACATTTACTGTTTCCCTTATACATTAAAGTAAGAAATGCATGTAAGGAACACTCATCATTACAGTTTCCCCTCAAATACATGACTAGAACACTCATCATTACAGCTTTCCCTCAAATACATGACTGGCGTTCCGTACAAGTATTAACCCATGACAACCTCCATGCATCCATGTAATCTAGAAACATGTCCACAACTCTCTTCTTATAAAACTACATTATTAACAAGATCAGGGCTTTGTAAATTTTAATGCTTCCTAGCCATGTCTTGTAGGACGCATGCATATATGATGCATATAGTATGTACTATTAGTTTTTCGAGGGAAGGGGCTCGGGAAGCGAGTATGCCAATAGTATTGGACACCAAAACTATGGCAAAGAAAAAAAAAAAAAAATTGCCACTATAGTATCAACCTTAATTGACACTAGTTCTAAAACTAATGCTAATCATTTGAGATATCATCACTTAAGAACCCTAAGGTTGAGCAAGAATGTGTCCACATGAAAAAGGCATTTTGCGATGGAACAAAAGGACTCTAAGAGAAAGAATACCAACCAATTCAGATATTTGCCCGCATAAGCAATTTAAGGTTGACCAAGAAAATCTCCACATTAAAAGGGCATGTTATTATGGAATAAAGAAAATCTCCAAAAAGTTTTAAGTTGTCCCTAAGACCCATAACTTCCATGACTCATCCACCTAAGCTAATAGAGGACTTTGGACACATTATAGTATGTTTTATATAAATTTGGAGTTTTACTCTATCTTTGAGTGTTGGACGACCATCTACCATTTAACAATCTCATAGGTTTCAGGTTTAAGATCTAGAACAATGAAATATATTAAAAAAACTGTTTCTACCCAATGGTAAGGCTTCTAATTCTTTAAAAACCTGGCAAAGTTCAGTCAGTTTTGGATAAATGCTTCCCAAACTTCAAAGAAATGGAAAAGGTGCTCTAAAAATCTCCCATATGTACAATAGATTTGCACCCCTCCTCAAAAAAGTCAGTTTCAACCCAAACTCTAAATCAACAATAGTGTTTGATCTGTCCTATCCAAAACCGAATTATTTTTATATCAGTTTAGAAGTCTGAGCCAAAACTTCCAATATGACCAAAACATCAGCAACCGTTGGTTACAATTTTTCCAAATGTAGCTATGCCATATCAATTATTTTCCCAAATTTTGAATTTCTTCCCACAAAAATTTTCCTCGTTATGTCCCTTAAAAAGTCACATACAAGACATGCTTTAAAAATTATATATAGTTATATAACTAACATGAATAAAACAACTAAAACTTGAATGCTAAATATCTCAAGAAATAATTACATGATTAACATACAAGAAATAGTTGCCAATAAATAAGTAAAAGCTCCAAGTTCCAAAAACCTCAAAATAACCACATAGCTATAAGGAAAAGTGACAAACATGACTGGAGCAAAAACTTACCCTTGAGACGTGCTCCAGAGTGATGGCCTCAGGTATGATCCCTGTTCTAAGCCTAATCTCAGCGAACCCACTGCTTCCTTGCAAGGAAAAACATTGGCCAGGCTCACCAAAACTTGGCTCCAGCATTTTGTGAGCATTAGCATGAACTCCGTTTCGGGCTTTAGCAGCAGAAAACCAACCGTTTGATTTCCCAAAATGATAGGGTTCTGAATGCCTTACCACCCTGGCCCCACCAGAAGCTAAAGCATAATCAACCCTCCCAAGACCATCAGCTGCATGCTTTTCAATCTCTTTCCCAACAAGATCCCTCGCAAAAGCCCTAATTTGGTCCAGCGTAACATCATTATCGCTACCATCTAACCTTCCGGTGTTCTTCAGCTCATCCCAATATTTATTAAATTCTTCTTTTGAAAGGAGACCCATGTCCTTGAATACAGTCAAAGATTTGTCTAAACTATCAGTCCTAGATTCCAACTTCTTCAACTCCTTCTCCAACAGTACCTGTTTCTCTTCAATTTGCTTTTCCAGTTCCCTTGCCATGGTCCCGATCTCACTTCCAATTTTTTCATCCACAAGATCTACCTGAACCTGCAACATCTTTGCTGTTTTCTTTAAAGATGCCTCAACTTCAGAAACCCGACCCTCATAATCCAAAGCAAGAAATGGTGAGTTAGTATTGTCTCCAATTCTATCAGTCCATCTCCAAATTGTCTGCCCCAACCATAATAGAATTGCTAGAAGCAGGCAATTCTTGGTGAAAATGCTAAGAACAGTTTGCCACTTTGGTTTCTTTGGCTTTGGCACAGCTTTCTTATGCTGTGGTGAAATGGTGGAGGAAGTGATCAATCCTTTCTTCAGCTGTGACAAGTCTTTAGATCTCTCAACAACAGATTCTCCCCTATTTGTATGGCTTAGATCCTTCCCATTAACAATCATCTTATCCTCACTGACCCCATTAACTCCTCCTTCAGTGAGCACATTAACACTTGATTTCTTCTCTACAACTACCACTGCTCTTCTCCTAGCATTTGGCTTTGTATTTGAATCCAAGGTCAAAGATGCGTTGTTATTGGTAACAGCATTTGTTGCCATTGCTGCAATGGTGGAAGCAGACATTGTCCTGCTGTGATAGTTCCACAAATTCTCGAAGAAATAACCTAAAAAAGATTACAATAACAGCTAAAAATTTCAAGGGAAAAAAAAAGACAATATTTCTCATAGTTAAAGAAGCAACTAACAAATGAATCAACTATAAAACCAAAATATATCATTTTCTAACAAAAATAAATTCGCAACAAAATAAGTCCTTCATAAAAGCATCAATCAATAAACAATCGAAAAGTTAATCTATGAAATCTAGAAATAAGAGCAGAAAACCGAAACTTGAGACTAGAAATTATAGAATCCATGAGTAAAAAATGTCAACTATTCTTTCAAAAAAAATATCAACTACAACCCATAATCTAGAAATCTGGGAATAAGACCAGAAAACTGAAACTCTCAAAATGGACTACAGATTTACCACATACGAACTCCCATAGAACCAAGAACAACACCATAAAGCACTAATTCAAAACCCTAATCTTCCAAGAACTCCAGAAACATCAAGAACCCGACCCAGAACACACGAATCAACTCGAAAACCTAAACAAATTGACAGAAAAAGCAAACAACAGCCGAAATCCAAACATCTCAGTCAAGATCAGTCCCCAAAACCAGAAGCAATAAAAAAAAAAACCCAACAAAGTGGATTTCGAGACCTAAAATTCGAAAAAGGAGCAGAAAAAAGAGCCAAAAGAATCGGATCCAGCGCGAGTTCCAAATAGTACGAAGAATGGATCGAGCGACAGGTGGGAAAGAAATACCGTCGGCGTGCGCCAGCCGATCGCGCCGTCACGGGCTCCTCTCGCGGTGGCGCCAAGAGCGGGGTTTTGATTTCTCTCGCGAGCGACGTAGCGGGGGGCAGAAAAAGGACGATGGAATCCTTCAGTTCTATGTGAGGCTAACTTCCGTGAGTTACCGTGTAGTTATCGTGTCCTGCATCCAGATGTACTGATGGCAGGGGATGCACGTGATTAGCATATGGGAAAATATTTTTGACCTTTTTATATCGCATTAGGGCTCAATTTTTTATTCTTTTAAATTTTAAGGAACATTAACAACAAATCTTATTCTTAGTATGTCCATCTCACTTCAATTTTGTTATATCTAGGTTCGATTTTATACTATCTATAAAATAAAATGAGAAGTTTTTATTTCATACATTGCACCTTTCCTCTCACTCATTACCCGTGACATCAAGAGCAAATTTGATGCATGTGAAGTTACAAATACATCGTCTAATGATAATTTTGTAACATTCCTAAAGCTCCTATCTTTGATTCAAGGGAAAGAAAGAAGGATTTTTTTTAGGTTTTTTCACGTACATCTTCCTTCTTATTCAAGCATAAATTTTTTTAAATAAAAGATTAAAAATATAAATTCTCTACCATACAATAAAGCTGTGATTGGACAAAGCATTTTAAAAATTCACATAATTTTAAAATATAGCATTTCAAAACAATATTTTAAAATTCTAAAATTCCACAAAATTCATGTTGGGTAGTTGTTCCAAAAAATTTTGTCTAAAGATTGTAAAATTTTTTGAGATATTTTTTTATAATATTTATATAAATTTACATAATTTTATATAAATATTTTAATATTTTTATGTAAATATTAAATATTTATGTAATAAATGCTTAATATTTATAATATATTTTACTAGATATTTTAATATTTATTTTACTAAATATTAATATTTTATTATTAATACTAATATATTACAATATTTACTATTAAAATTTATGAAAGTATTAAAAATATATATGTAATATTTAAAATATTAATATTCATACTTATTTATTTGCTAAAAATTATAAATATTATTTTATGTAATTACTAATAATATAGTTAATAAATATTATTATTTATTAATATTTAAATAAAAATATTTATATAATCATAAAATATTCTAGTATCTTTCTTTCTTAACTTTATTGTTTCTCATTTCCTTAAGCTCTCAAATTTTTTATTTTTTTTTGTTTACAAGCATTACACATATAAATTCTTGGTTCATCAACATTTGCCGTAATGACGAGATTTCTTAGGTCAAAGCATTTACAGGTACTTTGGTATCCTTGCTTTGCAAATAAAAACAATAGAGCACATGTATTTCATTATTTTGTTGATTACTATCCTAGTACTTAGGCAATGATCTATTAGAGAACTATAATAGGAAGATGATTCATTAACAAGGCATTATATTAGGTCTTTATATTTGGGTAAGATTGTAAGTTGTGCCATTTATTAGAAATACAAGGGAGGCTTAAACCCTCCAAAAATATGGGTGTAGAGAAAATGACAGTTTCATGCTATTCTCAACTCTGTGTTATATTTTTAACCTTTTTGGCTAAGCAAACGTGAACCTATGACTGAAGATTATGCAGGTCATAGATGGAAGTATTTCAGGGTATTTTAGCTTCTCTCACCAATTTTACCTGTGTCAATTTTGTAATAAATAGATCACTAAATACTCTAACTTATTGATACAGAATTGTCTTAGGGCACTTGATGGGACATACATAAGGGTTAATATAGAGTTTTTGACAAGCCTAAGTATCAAAGTCGTAGGGGTGAGATTACCACTAATGTTTTGAGTGGTTGCACTTGAGACATGTAATTCATTTATATCTTACCTAATTGGGAGGGATCAACTACTAATTCTTGAGTGCTTTAAGATGTCATTCCGAGATGGGTTAAAGGTGTCACAAGGTAAAAAAAAAAAAAAAAAAATTGGTGTATCTAGCTTTTTTGCAATGCAATACATTCATTATTGTGTCACTAATAAGTATAATGATATTATACAGGTTACTATTATTTTTGTGATCTTTAGATACACAAATGTTGATGGGTTCTTAACTCTTTATAAAGGATAAAGGTACTATTTAAATGAGTTGAGATAGGGACAATAACCCACAACTGCTCATGAGTCCTTTATATGAAACACTCTTGAGCTAGGAATGTTATTGAGGGGTGCTTTATGTTGATAAAAGCAAAATGAGCAATTCTAAGGTCTATTAACCTGTGAAAATTCAATATATAATCATAAATGCTCGTTGTCTTCTCCATTATTTTATCAGACAAGAGATGCCTATTGAGCCCATGGAGTCCAAGGTTGGTGAGGATGAGAATAGTTAACAAAAGGTAGAGCTTGGTGATAGAATTACCTGTATAGAGACAAGTGATGCTTGGTCTACTTTTAAAAAAAACTTAAAAATGATATGTTTAATTAGTGGAGGAATAGTTGAAATGAATAGGCTATGATGTTTGATATAATGTTTCTTGTACTTTTAAAACTTTATTCTAATTTGTTATTATAATTTCATGTAATGACTAAGTGATGGCTAATTAACTTTCAATATTTTAATGTTTGCACTATGTATTCCATTTGATAGTACTATTTTATCCATTATTTAATCTATTAAGTCTTGCTTTTTAAAAAAATCTATTAAGACTTGTCGTTTCATAATTTTAGTCCATGTGTGCATGTTAGACATTGGTGTCTTTTTCTTTTTATAGGATGGACATTTTATAAAATGACACTGAAAGAAACAAAAGTAATGGGAAGACAGGTAAGAAGAGAGCACAAAAGCTCCAACTAGAGATACAAAGTTTTGGAGTACGTGGTTGAGGCATGCATTGATGGTAGCTGAAAAGTTGATAATGGCACATTCAAGCTAAGATTTTACTAGAACATAAAGAAATTGTTGGAGAAAAAGCTCCTTGGTTCTGGCTTAAGAGCTTATCCATATATTAAAAATTGAATTAAGATGTTGAAAAAATAATATCATGCAATTGCAAAACTACCTGAACCAAATTGCTTAGGTCTTGCATGGAATGAGTAAGAGAAATATATGGATGTTGAGAAGGAAGTTTTGATGCATGGGTGAAAGTAATATGTGCTATTCTATAACTTTCACTAATTTTGTAACTTTATTTATAAAATCAGCTTGTTATATTGATAAAAAGAGTGATAACAATGCATTTTGTTTTTTGATAGAGTCACCCAAATATGGCTAGCTTGAGGAAGAAGTCATTTCCTCATTATTGGGAACTGATAAATACATTTGATAAAGACAAGGCAACTAGGGAGGGTGCAGAAGATCATACTGATGCTTTTGAAGTAATTGACAAAGAGAAAAAAATGATAGGATATCAAACTTTGCGTGATGACATGGATTTTGAAGAAGATACTCCACCTAAAAATGTTGATTCACCAGCATTTGTCTACTAACCTGCACCAATTGGTATCGTTTTTGGAACAAATAATAAGAAGAAAGAGGATAATGGGAGCAAAAAGAGAAAGCAAAATGATGTGGTTATGGAGAACTTGGTGGCTGAACTTGGAAATATGGGAAAGGCATATGAAAGGACTAGGGAAGACTTCAAGAGGATTACAAACGTTTTTGAAAGGAAGGGGCAAGACGTATGGCTTTGTTTCAAGAGATAATAAAGATTGATGATTTGAATGAGGAAGATATGTTGAATGCAGGGGAGGTGATCAACAAAGATAAGAGCAAGATTGACTTCTTTTTTACCTTACCACAGCAGTTCAAGAGGAGAGTAATTAACAATAGGTGCTTGTGCCGACTAAAAATCTAGACTCCGAAACATGAACAAAAGTTGTCAATAAGGCGCAAATCCTACTAACATCAATTGTTCTAACCATCATGCTCTGACTCGATGCTCATCATGACCCATAAAAAGGTGCAAGCAATCTAAGGTGCCAAGAGGGGTGTGTAACAAAAATAAGAAAAAAGGAGCCTCTATGGTAGAGATCAATAAAATCAAACATGCTTTCTCCTCTTTGAAAGAAATTTTTCGAAGGATCTTTCCTTGCTTGAGTTTCTTTTTACTTTAGGCTTTCTTAGATCTCAAATTTTATAACTCTTTAGATTAAAGGATGTAGATATAAAAGAAATGAAGAAAAATAAGAAGACCATGGGAGAGGAAAACCAAAAGTTAAAGAATTCTAAATAGTAGATGTAGAAGAAGGGCCAATAAGAATCCAAATAAAAGAAGAGATTTAGAGAGAGCTTCAATTCTCTCCTATAAGGGTCTATTTATAGATGGTAGAAGAGAGAACTAATAATGGAGGTCAAAATCTATTAATTAGCTTAAAGAGAGAGCCATGGATAAGTGTTTGGACTGATGGTTAAAATGCTCTCTCTAAGATTTGATGGTTAGGAGTGATTTTCTATTTTTAACCTTAGAAGAAAAGTTAGAGCACAAAAAGATTAAGTTATTTGATATTCTCTTCCTTTTTCTTAGTCCACTTGTAAGGTTGACCTATTATAATTTAAGTGTTATGGGTTTGAAATATGAGGGTAAGGCTATCTATGGCTGATTCTTCCCAAACCTTGCATTAGCAAGAGTCATATGCATTAGGCCACTATTTATATTTTGGGTAGGTTTCTAGATATCATTAAGGTAATGTTAATTGATGAAGATGGAGATGTCCTAAAATATGAAATTTTAACCAGAATACTTGAGCCTATGGAAGACCATGGTTCAAATTTGAGCCTAATTTCAATTTGTTTTGACCTAGTTCAAATTTAGGCTCAAAAGTGAACTAAGTCAAGTCTAATTAATATACATGTTCAGAATTTGACCAAATTGGTATCAAAAAATCTAGTGGGACCATCAATCATTAATTATGGTAGCAAAAAAGTGGAATTATGAATTAAACTAGATTAATTGAACTTGGATTAGTTTGTTTAGGTTAATTCATGAAATTATGAAAAAACCTATTCAATTGAGCTTGCAATTATTTAATTAGAGATGGAATTAGATGGGAAAGTGTATGAATTAGGCTCAAAATAACTTAGATAGTTAAATTAGATTAGAATGGGTTAATCATGGTCTTGGAACCGAAGGAAATGGGTTACTAATACAATTGGATGAAATTTGATTCAATTAAGGATGTAATTAATCAGTTGAGGGTAGGATGGATTGGATCAACTAATTCATGACTAATTAAAATAAGAGAAGGGGGTTAGTGAGATAACAATCCACCAAAACTTTTATTTATTAGCATAATTACTTATTTATTGTAAGCCGCAAAATTAAGATGGGATGTCCTATGCATCTATAACATTATTATGGATCAAATATAGTAATTCATTAAGAATGTTATTCACCTTGGGTTTCCATTCTCAATTGGTTAACCAATCCATCGAACTGTACTCTTAATGATGGCTTTAAGAAACTCATTGTACAAGAAATCAAAGCATTTTTTTGTATATCTAATAAATAGAAGGATTTGCCAAGACTTTGAAGTAGATTTAGAGATCCAATTCATCACCATTTCTAAGTCCCCATTAATCCAAATTCCATGCACCCAATGAAGGAGGTAGCTCACTTTACTCTGAACCATACCATAAACATCTTCATCATAGGTATTAACATGCCATGTAGATGCTATGATTTAGCATATAATGGCACTCCATTACAATCTTGTATCAAGAAATTAGCAACCCTTCCTTTCGATTTGAGGGAGATATTAAAGGCAAGATAAATCCAATTATGCTAATGGGGAGTCCAAGAGATAGAAAGCATGCTCGGAGGTTGTGGAAAGATTGAACAAGAAATTGGCCTAAGGGCAACCCAAGAGGAGGGATGAATTGAGTTTTATAAAATTAAAAACTAAGGCACAAGAGGACGTTATAAATTTAAAAATATGCTATATACAAGAAATAGTACAACAAAATAAGAATAAGTACAATGAAAGTAAATGCTCAAGAAAAATAAATAAAGCATGAAGAATTTTAGAGTGGTTCAACATCTTTTACCTATATCCACTATTCAAGACATCTTTTTAAGATTTTCATTATAATAATTCTTTTAAATCGAGTGAGGACTGAATCCTTATATACTTTCTTTCATTGAATTAAGAAATAACCCTTGACAAGCTTTTCACTAAGCTTCAAACTCTTCTCTTAAAGAAGGAAGAATAAGAAATATGGATTTACAAATATAGCTTTAAACTTGGGGAGAGTAAGGTTATTTACTCAAGGCTCAAGAACTCTTTTCCATAATGGTTTTCAACCTAATTTTTTAGATTAAAAATAGTCCTAAGGCTTTGTTTATAGAAGTCTCTAAATTTGCCTATTAGAGACCCAAGCTGGCCTCTAACAGTTGTATGTAGCCTGGGGCGATCAATCACCTTGTGCTCAGGCCGATCAACTTACTTTGGAAGCCAATCGATCGGACTTTTAGGTTCAATCATAGAAAGGCTAGTCTAGTCGACTTGATTTCGTATTGATGGACCATTCTAACCTCGATTCGAAATTCTTAATTATGATTTCCATTATCTTTTTATCCAAAAACTTAATCTAATTTATTTTAAGTGGATTATAAGCCTTGTGCGCTCCTCACATACTAAGTTTTACAATATTTGTCCTTAACAATATAAATCTTATAACTCAAAATTTGCCTTCAAACGTTCTTGTGCTAATGATTGAATTGTCTATGTTCTTCTTTTGACTTCAAATTTTATTTATGACCGGAGCTTTTGCCAAGTCATGTCCATGTCGAGTGAGGTATTTGCCATTTGAGCTTAAGTAGACCATCACATCTATCTATCATTATAAACTCAAGTATATAATTAGTTCTTTAGTCAATATTTTATTATCATCAAAATATGTATTATTGAATCCTAAGATTCAACACAAGAGGCTCTCAAAAGACTCGGTTGGGATGCATAACTCATTATCTAGGTTAAGATCAAGATGAATCATCTAATTACGAGCCATAATAACCAATTAAAAGAACTTCATATTCTTTACCTCCTTGCCTTCTACATCTACAATAGCAAGGAGGCCAACACAATTTGTTATTGTTCAACCATGGTAGTAGAAGCTGGATGTCCTGAACAACTTATGCATCATTCCAATTTTAGAATTCATTCATGGAAATTGAAACCAAAGCCTAGTCCCGATCTTTGTTGCTTTGTTAATACAGAACATGGTCAATAACCTTCAATCCAGATATATAATGACAGATGTGACATGATTTTAACTTTAACATACTATATTCTACATGGCTTCCTAGAAGGCTACAACCCCCTTTTTCTTTTTTCTTTTTTGGATGTCTCTGCTAAGCCAATACGCATTACTAGCCATCTCCAATCTAATTTACCAAGAAACACTGGAATCCTAGGTTGAAATCACCCAACCAGACCTTTAAAATGTGGGCAGCCAACCATTCTCATTTTCTTGGGATACCTAAATCAACACCAATTGACATACCACCTGGAGGATCACATCCAACTCCATAACCAAGAGCTGACAGGCCTCTTACCATCATGGCATTGTTCAGACCCAAGGACATGCAATTATAAAGCCTTTAAGAGAAGCTTCCTGCAATTAATTTGTTATAATGGAGACCAAAGTTCTTTGTTTCTTGCCGTTTGTCCCACGCTCTGCTGATGTCCCCAAAGACGTGGGTCGAAGCACAAGAAACATACTAAATTTTAAAACAAAATCACGGGAAATTTGTCACCACACACCCGAGTCAAACGCGTAAACTTATGGTACGTTACGTTACCTAGTTGTTCTCTAATCAAACAGCTTTAGGCTTAACGTTAAAAAAAATAAATAAATAAATAAAAAGTACTTACAGGTACTTGCTGATAAAATTTTATATCATGAAACAGAGATGTTTTAATTTTTTTTTTTTTTTTGATAGAATGAGACGTTCTATATCCCATTTTATCCTAATTCTCGATTCGATTAAACATTTTAATACTTGCTTGAAATACTTTTTTTTAATTATTTATGAAACTTTAATGTTTTATTTAATTTTTAAACATATTTAAACTTCAAAAGTTAAATTTTTATGATAAATTAAATTTATTTAAAATTGATATTATAATGTATTATGATCAAGATAGTATGCGATGAGACGAGTAAGACCGATTCTAAAATCTCTTTAAGATGAGATGAGGTGGGATGGTCACGACAATCTCTATCTTATCGAGACTTAAATCTATGCTTGTTAGAGCAAATAAAATTGCTATTCTGATTTAACCAGCCATTTTTCAAACAAATGCAAACGAACCATCTTAAGCAAAATAAATTGGATAATATTAGCCTGACTTGCTGTTTGGCTATGTCATCTAGCAGCTGTTTGAGAAAACAGTTTTAGCAAGCATTTTATGATCGAATAAAAATGATTCGCAAAGTCCTACAGAAACCATCTTCATAGGATCCAACAGCTCTAAAACTCATGCTTGCTCTTTGTACACAAGCATGGATTTGGAATAGCAGGCCTATAATATCCTACCAGCACTTTTAATTTGGACATCCAAAATTTGAGCCAGTATTTCTTTTCTTATAACATCAAGAAACAGCTGGGCCACTTCCAGGTTTCAGCTGCTCCATAATTATCATAAACCCTTGAATAAGGAAAACAAGCTGAGGAAATGACCTATAATTTGGGAGTACTAGACAACCTTGTACTTAGGGACAAGGTATCAACAAGAGATGTAACACAAGGTATCATTGTTTATAACCCTGTCCTTACAAATCTGTTCATCTTTGCAGCGTCGCAACTTCGAAACCATCAACATGATTGCCACAATTTTGGCATTATGCATGCATCATAATCGCCGCAGCTGGATATCAACATACTTCTATGAACACATTGAAGTGATCATAGCAAACATCAACAGTGACTGGATGACAAGGATACAGCTTGCTCTGGCTTCACATATTGTCATAGTGATATTGCATGGTTTAATACTTTTCCAGAGAAAAATATCTATGAATAAATATACCTTCTTTCCTAAATCTTGAGCGTATTGAAGAAGAATTGGAGCAGACATGAGATAGAAATCCAATCTCTGAGAATAAATGAAATTATGGCAGATAAAATATATCCTTTTACTGGTTTTTAACCACCAGCAATCAATGATAAAATTAAATGCTTATATTAAGTAATCATTTTTTGTTAATGCTTGAGGATTTTTAACATATTGCAGTGGATCCTTGGAGACATGTTTATGAATATTTTGTAAAGGGATTGGAAGCATATTTTATTTCTAAACAAGTTACAAATCTCTTCTTTGGAAGCAATTCCGGCAGATATTCAGAGGATTGCATCTGTGGGTAGGTACTTGGAATCCAACTTTACAGAAGAGCAGTGATCTAAGAGATTACAGCAGCTTCCTGGCCTTCACATGAGAATTGCCCATCAGAAACAAAAAAAAATCTTTATGTAGTCATCAATCACAGTCCAAGAATCATTTCTTAACAGAAATTAAAAGATTCAAAGAACAGCATGATATTTGGATTTTATGTTCTCATCCTCCTGTTAACCAAGAACATTTGACAGTGGCCACACAACACACCAAATATGACAGTGACCAACCAGCATTATGTAAAACAAACTATAAAAATGCTCATCGGTTTCTCCGCGTCCTTTGGTTTTGTCACAGAATGTGTGGAGAGAGACATGACAAAATACCTAGGGATTGGCTCCAGATAACATCAGCCAAACTGCCCTTATAGCCACCATAAAACCTATTCAATGCCCAACTTTTGGATATCCGAATATGCGCTTGAACATGGACTCGAGATGCTTTCATGGATCCACCGAGACACCACCACTTCCCTCTCAGTTTTAGACCCCAATAAAAACCATTGAGTGACAGTATCTTGCAATTTTTCTGAAACCTGAAACTTGATCAGTTTTCTTCTATCAACTCCTCCTCATCCTGTACAGCAGCAGACAGATCTATTTGCATTACTAGTCTAAAATTTAAGTATGCTAGTCTTATTTTCCTTCATCTCTCTTTGCAAGAAGTTCCTGACTTACCGATCCTGAAGCCAGTAGACATAAGATTATGCTTCTGCTGTTGTCTGTACATCTTTTCATCACTTTCCATAGAAAGTCCAGAGCAGTCATAATGTCGAGTTACTTTCTAATTCTTTTGAAAAAATGGTCATGATTCATTTATCTCATTATATTTTAGGTATCCATAGTTGGCATTCTTCTTTGTCAGATTTTCTACTGTTTCTTTGCTTGCTTATGTCAGAGATCATGTCTGAGCTTGGCAACTGATGTAGTCCTGGCCTTCTCACCATCCATTTGTGCTTTTGTTATCACAGCAAGCACGAATTTGCATCTGTAAAAATATAACTTCCACATACTAATGCACTCACTCAGTATTTGGTTGCAGGACAACAGATGTGAATAAAAACAATAAAGATCCACTAGTCATACAATATGTATCCGTACCTTCTTCTTAGTTTCCCATATCCAGTGCTAAATTCTTAAACTGGAGATACCATGGCAGTGAGGAGACAGAGGGTGGTGGTGATCCAGGATGCATCCAGAGACATCAGTTTGAGCGCAATCAAATGGGCCATAAATGGCCTTTCCCTCAAGCCTGGGGATGAACTCACACTCCTTGGAGTTCTTCACCAGGTTAACACCCCTAGTACGTTACCTTTCATGGCAGCTGGAAAATTGAGTAAGAATTCAAGCTTTTATTTGAAAAAGGAGGGAAATGGTGGAAAACACATCACTTAAGATTATGAAAAGATATTTTCTTTACTGCCGATTGATTTTCATTGTCTTTTATTTTTGTTCCCAGTGGGATACAAAATCAAGGTAGACTCAAATTCTATGTTAGGGGCAAACCGAAAAATCATCAATGAAGAACTTAAGAGGAAATGGGAAGAATATCAGAACAGCACAGAGATTGTGTCAATCAGGGACCTCTATGGAAAAAATAAGGTAAGATCTTCATAAAATAATCCATTTCAATTGGTTATACTTGTAGATGCTACTTAATATCTGTACCTATCAGCTATCTGATAACAGGTAAAATTTACATATGTTACTAATTTGGACATGAGGCACAATTATTTCTGAATTTTTCATATATACTGTTTGCCATGCTATACTTGCAAATTACTAATTAGATTTGGTTGTTAACATGAACTATGTTTTTAACATGGCATTTCAGATTAAATTTAACATAAGGGTGGAACCAGCAGCTTCACCAAAAGTAGTTGCTCTTGATGCAGCCAAGAAACTGAGAGCAACATGGGTAATTCTTGACAGGTCAGGCAAAAATATTATAAGAGAGGATAGGAATTTCCAATCATTAAGTTCATATAAGTATGTATAAGAAAGAGAATATTGTTTACCATACAACTGGAACATTGTATAATGCAGCATGTAACAGGAAAAACATTGTAATGAATCATATTGTCAAGTGGACATGGTTACATTCAATGCTATGCCTCCATGATAACGCTAACAGTTATCAAATATAGCCTTCTGTCACAGCCCTTATTAGACTAAAACAAGGAATGCATCTGTTCGCCTTTTTTCTTTTTTTTTTTTCAAAAAGAATCCATACTTCTCCAAGATTTTATGTACTAGTTATTTCTAAAATCATGCATGCATATCATGGTTTTCTGGTTATTCAATAATTACTATACCAATCTCTCTTCACTCTACTGATCTCTCTTCTTCTTCTTCTTCTTCTTCTTCTTTCATTTATTTTTTAACTAAACAATGATATTTTTCTTTTTAACAGGCAGATGAAAAAAGATAAGAAGTATTTCTTGGAGAAGCTATCTTGTGGTATCTCAAGAATGAAACATAACGATAGTGTTGAACTCCTGAGACCGCCAAAAACTAATAAGAAATATGCTGAACATACAATAGGAAATCAGAACCTCAATGTGACATATGGTGAGATGTTACCAGGACTGGAGATGAAACCAGGAATATTAGAAATTCCTGATAATATGTTACAAAGACCAGAGATAAAACCAGGATTCTTAGAAATTCATGATGAGATGTTACCAGGACCAGAGATAAAACCAGGAACTTCTGATGCAATATTAGAAATTCATGATGAGATGTTACCAGGACCAGAGATAAAACCAGGAAGTTCTGATGCAATATTAGAAATTCCAGATGATGAAGAGCTTTTCAGTTTGGAACTATCTCCACTAAGTAAGTCAGAATTTTCTTGTTAAAAATTAGCATTTATTTAAGGGAGGAGAAAAGATTAACATGCTTCTGTACCCTGAATCATCTGTTCATGGTGCTGCATGGAATGTAGCATTAGCCATGAATTCATCAAGACCAAAGGTACATTGATCATACGATTTATAGAACTGTATACTTTTTGAAATTTCTGAGCTCTTCTAATATTTTCCATGTTCCTTAAAATCCTAGGTAAAATGATCATACAATTTATAGAACTATATACTATATGGCAGTCATTTTTGTTCATGTTGTGGTGCTTGCCATGTCTATCTCTCATCAATTTCCATCTTGCCAGAGTGATACTTGTGAGCACAAAGTCAGATTTGCAAGCTGTCTTTAGTTTTTGCTGTCTAAGATGAAACCAGTATAACCATGCTCTTGCAAAGCCATTTAGAGTTCCCAATAAAACTATTGTATACTAATACCTCCATGAGATAATGACTAACTGGTTGGAAGTTCCAAAAGTTGAATAATTGAATACTAAGACAGAAATTGCTTACTTGCTTACATATATATGCAAGCATGTGATGCACATTTCTATGTCAACCACAATCTGCCACAATTTGGCACTCAAGGTGTGTGCGCGTGCATGCACGTGTGCATGCATATCACATGCTTTGTAGTCCGCCTAATAAAATCTTGACAATTTGAAACCCTCTTCATGTGTCACATGCTTCAATACCTCCCCTTTTTTTGGATAGGAAAATCAATATGCAAACAGACGAGAAAAGATCTTTGAAGAAAAAGAAGTGGAATCAAGAAAAGGATGTTTATGTTCCACAGAAACTCAATTTCAAAACAGGTCTCTAGCAATAGAGTCTGCTACCTCTTTGGCAACACTGAAGATGGCACAAGTCATCGGCCTTATTGCCACAATGCAATTTCCAGTTGATCTCTTGTAGTCCAACTGCAATGTTCTCAGAATACTTGATTATGAGAGTCACATCTGTTACATTATTTAAGGTGACCCTTAGTGACAGCAGGTAACCTTCACACCAAATTGCTTGAACTTCTACTGAGTAGTCCACATATATATACACAAACTGCATGCACAGTGCAGATACAAACTCAATTCTACTAGCTGTACAACAATCTATATAGACTGTACATATGAAAAAGTTATGGGATGTACAAATGCTCAGTACTATTACATGCTGTTGGAAGATCCATGCAAAAAATAAAACAACAAAACACTTAATTTTATCATGGTTCAGCCAATGTCTACTCCAAAATAACCTACTATCAATAAAGATTATTACAATCTTCAAAAAAAACTCTCACACTCACAAATCCGAAACCACTACACCCAACTCATTTCCACACTGTTCTTACAAACCTCACACACAATTGCTTCTACTCAAAGCAGCTCACTTGTCAAGAGATCCTAGCAAAATTTCCTTTCATAGAATAGGAGTCTGTTCTCTGACCAAATCCAAATCAAGAAATTTTGTAAAAGAAGACACCTCAACCTAGTAAGTAGTTCCAGCCAAATCTTAATAAGGATACTCTATAAGAAAATATTCTAACCTAAAAAAGAAATTTAAGCCAAATCTCAATAAGAAAACCCTCCAAGAAGAAACTGCAACCCAATAAAGAATTCAAGTCAAATCCCAAAACATGTGCATCCTTATTTGCATATTCTAATAAGTGTTGGCGTATTATATGAGTTGATATGCTTTAACTAAGTTTCATATCTAAAACTAATGGTGGGTTGAGATTAATTTCTAAAAAATGGAAAAATAAAAAATATGTATTTCTCCTCATGAAAATATGGCTTTGAGAAGAGGAATGGTGGCTGTCTGAAAGATTGTGTGACTGACAGGGACGCTCAGGTTTAAAAGTTTCTGGTGACTTCTCATAATGGTAGCTTTCGATGCAAAAATCATTCCAGACTATTAACAAAACTGACAACCAGAGTTACAGGACTACTCTTAATAATGTGTTAAGATCTATCTTGGCTTCTGAATATTATATTCAGTCTTTCCTGAGCAAAAATGAAACTTCCTGCTGAATGCTTTTTAATTTTGCAGAAGCCAATGTGACCTGATTCAACTAACACTCTGTCTTGATATGTGATTATCAAATTCCTAAGGGAGAAGTTTAGCTTGTTTTGCCCATTCTCTAGTTATTTTTCAAATATAAAACTAGAAATTATTGAATCTACAGTGAACAGTGATTCCCATCATTTTATGGACCCTATTGGTCAGTTTTGCCAATGATTTTCCTTGTACATAAATGGAATTGGTATTGGACACCACTAGCTTACCAGTCCATGAAATTTCTAGAGTGTCATATATTAAGAAGTCAGTGGCCTCTATATCTGAAAGCAGTGTCTGATATGGGAGATCTGTTTCTATGAGAGAAGCATATGGGGAACTGCTTGGTGTTAAAAACTGATGGCTGTTTAATGTGGTCCTAATTTTTGTCTTGCACTATCAAGGTTGACACTTCCATCAAGTTTTGAAATTTTTTACTGTTCTAGCATGTTTTTCCCAGGACCCAAAATTATTTTGGACTCGCTAGTTATGGATATATCACCATCTTGACCATCTAATAAAGTCCAATACTCTAGTTGGTTGGTTCCTCTTAGGTCCTAGTACCCTGTTCATAACCATTTACTAACTCAGTTTCTTCTAATTGCTCATCTTCATCTCAAGGAATTGATTTTTGGTCCCTTCAAGATTAACCATACTTACATTAAGTTTGTTGCTCCCTTGCCCTTTGATGAACTTCTACGCTTATTGTATTGCTCCAATTCAGGAATGAATCTGTTATAGGATTTTGTAACCTCAATTCATCATCTTTTGCCTTTGAGTGCTTCTTGACTCACACTATCTTGATTATTATCGTCTTCCCCATATGGAATGTACGACCAATTATGCTATTGACTAGTCCTTGAACTTTCTTTGAATCTTCCATTTGTTGTTCTTTGTTTGCCATTTGATCTGAAATCTTAAGCTTAAATATCTCTTGATTGAACCTTTTCTCCTTCATGGAGTCACTTGTTGCCCTCATATACCTGGGGCTGTTTTAGATGTTCACTTCAACCTTGTCTATGCACAACAAAAGCTTTTGTTTCTGTAACTGATGTGTAGCTGCAAGACTTGCTGACATTATCTGAACCACAACAACTTGGAACATGGTCTTCTTGAGCCTTGACACCATTGTCTCAAAATGTTTGCAATAAAGATCCAACTATATTCTCTTTGCTTAGCATTCATTGGTAACCCATCTTCAGCAGCAGATTCTACGTACATATAAGACTGGAAAAGGGTTGGGTTTTAGCCAGTCAGCATCAACCTAGGCTCCACTTGAATATATTAAGGCAAGGTTTTAAGTACTGACACACAGGTTGGTAGGGGTGCATTGTACTAACTCGATACGGTCCAAGTATGATACGAGAGCTTGGTATGCTCTTACAGGGGCTTACCATACTGTACTGATATGGAACCTATGCAAGGCCCAATGTTCAGACAAAAAAACATTGCATTGAGTTGTACTCAAGCCCTACCCAAGCTCAAACTAAATTCTTTAGGCCAGGCTAACAAATTTTTTATAGGCTTGGGCTCAAGTCTTGCATATATCAATCTCAAAATATGTAGCACAGAGAGAGAGAGAGAGAGAGAGAGAGAGGATGACTGGTAATGACATTGTTGATGGCAAGAATGATAACTGATTATGTTAATGTTTACAAATAACAAAGATATGACGTTTCAAGATCTGGTGTCCTAGCAGTAAGAGAGAGCAGAGGAAGGGGTGGTGGTGGGAAGACTAGGAGAACAGAGAGAAGGAAGAGGAGGTGAAGAATCAGGGATTATACATTTCTTCAAAAGATAATAATATGCACACACACAAAACCAGGATTGGTGGTAGCAACATCCAATAGCAAAGTGATTAAAGAGGGCATAGAAAAGAGGAATAAGACTAGGACATAAATTTATATATGTAATTTATTTATTATATGTAAACATATGAGCTTCGGGCTAGGTCTTGATTGGTGTAGAGGCTGATTCAGGTTTTCAAACTACAGCTTACCCAAACACAAGCTCAAATTGTAAACCTATGATCAACCAACTTAGGGCCACTTCAAGTTCATTTCCTGCCTTACGTGAATTCTAAATATGATCCAAATGCGATTTCCCTCTCTCTAACATCTGTATTGCCACCCACCAACTTAGCTGACAAGTCTACTTTTCTGCCATTTTGCATTGTCAGCCTTGTTAGTTTGAAGGAAACTAGCATCACCATGCTGCTTGTAGGCTGGTCACCAAATGTTATACCTTCATCACTTCAACCTATCATCTAATTTGATGCATCATTGTGTTATTGACTCTCTAATTTTACTGATGTTATTAAATGCTTCAATCCATTTACACTTAAAACTGTTATGATTTTCAAAGAGGAGATTATATATACCACATGCCTTGCAAACTCTTCATGTAATCTAACAATCAGTATGACAATAACATGTAAATATTAAAATCCTATATCTCAATACATATTCAAATCTTATGCATTTCAAGCTCGAACATAACATATAAATTTTTTGTTATATGAAATCTGTTTGATGATATCTGCAATTGGTAGAATGGACTCCAATCCTTTGGACCAAACAAATGACATACAGTTGATGTTAAGAACCCACACCATTAATATTAGCCAATGAATTTTCAAATGCCTAACACCAGAAGAAAAGTACTTTTTTAATGTTCATACATACACATCAAGGAAGAAAGATAGAACTGGTTCGGGCAGAACTAAACCAAACCGGTCAGGAACTTGATCAAAATTAGTTTTGGTTTGGTTTTACCCCCGAACTTGCCCTCAAACCTGTCTGAACCATGCTGAATGTCTTAGTTTGGTCTAATTCGGGTGTGGGATGGGTGGATGGGTGGACTAGGTAGCATGTGAAGTCTTGTGAGCTCATTTAAAAAGAGAGAGAAAGAGTGAGAGCCTTCCATGAGCTCTCATCCTCTCTCTGTCCTCTCTTATTTGCATTAAAAACTATTTAAGTAAATGTCATCCTCTCTCCTTTTTCCACTTTTCTTTCTATTTACTTAAGATTTCTTATGAAAATAAAGAAAATACCCTATTTGAATTCAACAAAAGTATCAAAAAAATTAAATTTCTAAATAATAAAAAGTTTCTTTCAAGAATAAATTAGGAGAATTTCAAGAAATCCTAGTTTAGCAAATATCAAGTTAGGGTACTTCCACTTCGAATAAAAATCCCAGAAAATCAATTTAACTTAGCAATAATGAAAAAATGAAATACTAAAAAATTATCTTAAAATACAATTCATAAAGCTTTGATCAACACTTGATCAAACTTATAATTTTCGGTATCTTGTTTTTTCATCATTGCTAAGTTAAATTGATTTTCTAGGGTTTTTATCTGAAGTAAAAGTATTTTAACTTGATATTTGCTAAATTAAAATTTCCTAAAATTTTTCGAATTAGTTCTTGAGATGAAGAGTTAACTTTTTATTTAAGAAAATTAATTTTTCTAATCTTTTTATTGAATTCAACTGGAAAATACTTCTCTTATTTTTATGAGAAATCTTAAGTAAACGGATAGAAAAGAGGAAAAAGGAAAGAGAATGGTATTTACTTAAATGATTTTGAATACAAATAAGAGAGAGAAGAGAGGACAAGAGTTCATATATCATATAAAAAAGAAAATAAATTAAAAAACTATGAAAAAAAAGGTAGAAAATGGTGTACCGGTCCGAACTACTAGTATGCTGCCAGTTTCTATTAGTTCCCGATTCCAACAACCTTATCAAGAAGACACATACAAGGTTGTACTGGTAAAAAGAAAAACAATAGACACATAAGAGATGAATTTTCTTTATTTATCAATCAATTCTTGGGTCCATTTCACCAGCTGACCTAAATACTTTGTTTCTTCCTTCTCACCGTCCAATTAACCAAGCCTTTACAGATCAGAATGAAATGAGATGTATAGTGCAACTCAACATCGAGAAGGCTCAATTGAAGAATTGACTTCTATGACCAGCTAAAGACCTAACATCAACCCTCCAAAAGTAGTGCTGGATTTACACGAAAGGTAACATTAAGCAAGAAAGGGACCACTCACAAAAATCAAGGACCATTGACTAGTAAAGTACCCAACTTGGTCATCACAATTTATGCTCATGGGACAAGAAAGCCCCCACTGAAATTCACCCAAGACTCAGCATGAGTGAGATCAAGAGGGAAATGACAGGTTTGATAAAGAGGTTCATATTAATGCCGAGGTACAAAAGATCAGCCAAAAAAGTCAAATAAAACTAAGCAAAAATTCAAATGGCTGCTTACATGCATCGGAAATTTAATGTAAGTTTACTCATCATTTCCCTTTTTTTTTTCCCTGCTAGCTAGTTCAAAGAGATCACTATGATGTTCCTTAAAGGTACCTAAGTTCTCCCTTTTACAATATCTCAATACCTTTCTATTGGAACCCTTCCGGTTTTAGGTAAACAATCTCTTAGTCTGGTGGCTTAGCAGACATTTTTCCTTGGTTGGAACCCTTTCTAGTCTAGAAGGTTGCTAAGCAGAATCATGCTATGCTGACAATAATATTATAAAATGAAAACAAGACAACTTCTCTGATGTCAGAGAGCAATGGCCTCCAATCTAGCCTTCCAAATTTCTTTCTAAGAAATTTCAGTCAATCCTATTTAAATATTTGGTACAATAACAAATACTCAATGTGAAGACAGTAAATTGATCCAGTACACCTTAAACATGTTAATTAGACATAATGAGTTCTATATCAGAAGAAAGTAGGCTGCCATTGCAAATAAACAAATTTGACAAATGTCAGAGAAATAATTTTCTGCAACTATGAAGTAAGACTCTAGTTTCTATTCCATTGTGCATGATGACTTTAATTTGAACCTCCATACTGGTATCTTATGGCATAAGAATAGTCCTTTTTCTTTTAATAGAATACCTATTTTCTAGAGGAATGAAATCTAAATTATCAATATTTTTCTCAGTGTTGAAAAGCCAGAATATAAGCAGCTCCAATGCAGTAATGGCAGTTCATAGCATCAAAGGGGCCCCTGAAGTAAGTGCAGCAATTCCTTCTTTTTCTACATCAACATCAAGTGACAACCAATCATCGCAAAATGCAGCTTCAACCCATGACCATCCAAGCCCTGAGATTTTATCAGGTTCTAGCTTTGATGGGGAAAAGCATTTTCCCTTTCAATATCAAGAGAAACAAGACCTTATAAGCACTCACAGAGCAGAAGAAAATAATGATTCAATACTGTTGAATTCCAGCCACAACAAAATATGGTGCACACAAGGTAACGAATCCACAATTCAGGAAACAGAACAGAAAAGTTCCAACATTTCTGAGGAGACATTGACATGTGGATTTGTTGATCAACAACTAGAAGAAAATCAAGAAAATCCTTTATGTATATATTGTGGAAACGAACAAATCAAAATTGAACCGAAGAGACATTTTACTTATGCCGAGCTCCATGATGCTACAGACGAATTTTCCGATGAAAATTTTCTGTCTGAAGGAGGATTTGGATATGTTTACAAAGGAAGGCTAAAAAATAGGCAGTGGATTGCTGTCAAGCAACATAAACATGCAAGTTCGCAGGGAGAAAAGGAATTCAGGTCGGAGGTTCATGTACTCAGCAAGCTTAGACATGAAAATGTGGTCAAGCTACTTGGTTCATGTTCAGAAGGAAGTCATCGGCTGCTTGTTTATGAATATGTCTGCAATCAATCACTGGACATACATCTATCAAGTAAGAAGCATCTTATTAATGTTTGTTTTCCATTTCTTCCTGGATCACTAGTACCTTGAATAATAATGCAATCATTCCAAGAGTAATGATATGAACTTGTTAAATCTGATTCTACTAATTGTTATTTTATTTCACCTTCTACATCCTTCAGTTCATGAATTCTGATTATGGGGAACAAGATTACAATATTGCCATTAAACTGTGTTTCAAGTACATTGCACAAAAGACTTCAACATTAGCTCTAATTAGAATATGACACCCTAGTATTGTTCTCTGTCAACCACTCTGGTATCACAACCTAGATTACTTTTAAGTCAAATTTGTTTGGTTGAAATCATAAATTGAACAATTTAGCCATCTAAGACTCCAAGTTTCCATTTAGTGAAAAGTTATTATGGTTGGATTAGTAGCAATATTCATATTTACAATTTAGGAATTTTCTTGTGCTTAAACCATCAAGTTCCTGGCAGAGATGCTTGGAAACAACGCAGGAACTGAACCCTAGAAACAATTTTATACCTCACATTCAGGTTGACAACTATTGTACATGAAAAACAACACTAGATGCAATTGTTGGTGGATCTAGAAATCCATAGAGTGTAATACCAACAATGAAACTTCATTAGCTGGGTAGCATCATGACATGAGGTAATCCGATAGTGATGAAATTAAGGTTAGCCAAATTGTCCTAGACCGAGTGATTCAGGCTGAGTCGAGCTGAACTGGCTCAGAACCGGCACAATTTAACCTCCTGGTTTGGTACGAAGGATGAATCGTCCCAAATCACCTTCATACCGATATACCCAACCACTCCATATTGAACCAATCTGTCCGGTTCGACCTGGTACAATGGTGGATGTGGGTGGGCCTCTTGGTTCACCTAATTGATATGCCACCGGTTCAATATGGCATGTACTGTACTAAAACTGTACCAGCCTAATACCAGTACAGTAGACCTTGGGTGGAATACCAGAGCCTACGTAGCTAAAAAATCAAGTACATATTTACGTAGGCAAGAAGACACTAATTAGGCATTCCACCTAATACATAAACAGATTCAAATGGTCAAAGCAAACAGATTCAAATGGTCAAAGCAATTAGGCAAGCTCAGGGGCTTTGAACCGTTGATATGATCCAATGGGGTTTGGAGTTCCAAGTAGCCCATTTAACTTGAAACCTTTGATTTACTTTAGGGGAAGAGATTGATTGCTAAATTTCTGGATTCTTGAAATATTAGCAATCACCTCTAAATGGATTCTGTCATCCTGTATATGGATCTGGTTGAAAACTCAAACTCAATTGCCATACAGGAAGTTTCCTCAAATGTACCATTCCTCTCGCTTCTACCATCCATACTTGGGATGGATACCATAGTCAGACATTGATACAACCCACAAGTGATTTTCACCTCAATTGATATGCCTAGAATTTATTTCAGATCCAGAAGAACTTCATATGCAAGCTTCTTAAGCTGTTAAGCTGTTGCATGTTTTATGAAATTATGTAGCCGCATAAACAGTCTGGTTCTATTGTAATTATAACATAATGGTAAGGTTGCTCCAATGTGGCCTAGGTATTACAAGTTTGAAACATCAAAACAGCTTCTCCGGATACAGTGGCAGGACTGGGTACTTAGACCCTTTCCAGACCCTGCAGTGGTGATAGGTTCATGCACTAGGCTCCCCTTTTTATGTAGCCGGATAAAGTACGGTTTAAGTGGTCCTTTTGACAGCCACATACCAACATAGAACCTAGTGTTGGAATTCCTTCAACACTGTAGCCTTTTGAAATACATTAACTGTTCTCTATGGGGTTATGAAGTACAAATAGAAAGAACAACAAAACCAGTTAACCAACTGAACATCAGGGACTTCCTACATTAGGTGGTCTTCACCAACTTGCAAATCATGAAGCAATAATAAGACAAACTTTAGAACAAATCATGATGTTTCTTCATCTAGGAAAAATCAGAAGGCATCAAAGAATTACAAAGTTCATCTCCTTAATCATACAAATATCATTGCAAGCAAAGACATCTTATATTCTTAATAAGATATTGAAAGGCATGCCACTACAGGCCCTTCTATGGTATTTGATATTTGCATCAGCCAAGTAGCATATCTTTAATTATTTCATCTTATCTACATCATTAAACTACATTCAAATTTATCAATAAAACTTTGTCCATCAACAAGACCAAAATGATACATGATTTGAAAAAATGGGGAAGGATTGTTATTGGTTATGTACCAAAGATTAATGCTCATGAAAATTTTCCAGAATCAAAAATTCATAAACATCTGTCCCAGGCTCCCAGCATTCTTTATTGATTTATGTGTTCTGTCAATTACGAAAAGGTAGAGGATACCAAAATTACAGTTTTTAATACTGTTTGTACTTGAAAATTTTTCGTTTATCAATTTATATTAGCTAAATTTTCTTCTTATATTGTTTTTATTCTATCTGTATGACTTTTCCTCTTTGTAGACTAGAAAAGCTGTATGCCTCAAGGCCACACTTGTGCTCAGTATGTGATTGATGGATCGAAACTAAATGATAACACTTCTTGTTCATCCAACAGCTTGACAATTGAGATATAATTTCTCGTCAATTCATTGAATTATTGCAGGAGACAGCCCAAATGTTTTGAGTTGGAAACACAGGATGAATATAGCCCTTGGAGTTGCTAAAGGCTTGAATTATCTGCATCAGAACAACATAATTCATAGAGATATGAGGCCCAACAACATTCTTATAAACCATGAATACAAACCTCTGGTACTAGATTGCTATTGTTAAACATGAACATTTTCACAATAATTTGAAAGTTTGAATTGACAACCTTTTAGTCTGAATGAATCCCATTTTCCTGTTGGGCATACCAGTTAGGAGATTTTGGTCTTGCAAGAACACAACAGAATGAGTTTGATCACTTATCAGAAAATAAGGTAGTGGGAACATTTGGATACCTGGCACCAGAATATGCAGAAAGAGGGTGGGTCTCAAGCAAGATTGATGTTTATTCCTTCGGAGTAGTTCTACTCGAGCTAATCACTGGGCGGACTCCTTTGGACAAGACTCTTCAAGAGAAAAGTCTAGTAGGATGGGTAAGGTTAAGCAGTAGAGTTCTTTCCATATCATCTAATTGTCTCTTCAGAACAGCTTTCTTCTATTCCTTACAGGCCAGACCACTTTTGGAGGAAAGAAAGTACCCGGAACTGATTGATGAAAGAATTATTGAATGTCATGATGTTCACCTTCACCAACTTTTTTGCATGATCAGTGTGGCTGAGAGGTGTTTACGTAAGGATCCTGATAGAAGGCCATCCATGGATAAGGTAAAGAAAAAAAATTCACATCAATAGATGCAGAACTTTTTTTTTTTTTTTTTTTTTGAGTACCCCATAATTTTAATTAAATGATCAAACAGTACAATCATAAAAAAGCATATCTGCTCCAGCAGCACATTGTTATCAAAACATAGTATTTGCTGGGTGAAGTTGGCAAATAATCCACTAGAAGAGAAATATTTGAAAATCTCATACAGATAACTAAGAATTTAATCATGAAAACTTCCTAAGTGAATCATCTCTCATTAGTTCAATATGCACGCTAATATATGACCATCTCACATTGTGGTCCTTTTTGGACCAGTTCTTTAATCTATTCCTATGAATAGACACACATCATATCACAGGATATATCTGATAACTGCTTCATGATGATGTCTGAATTTGCTAACATGTACTCAACATATTACTATTAAACTAGCTCCCTCTAGAGGGAGCAGTCACCTTGTTCCAACAGAATCTTTCTCACCAAATCACATTGCTTACGATAAGGTTTACTCTAGAAATAATAAATTTTGGTTAAGTTGTGCAATTTTATACATTTCTGACACTGATAATTCCATCTTCTAGTGGCATCTAGATCTTCAGAATGGCAATGAATCTATTTGCATCCTGAAATATTAAGATTGTAATTTAACAAAAATTCCTGACATAAATCCATGCCCATTGTATTGTTACTAATTGGATCCCATCTAAGCCTTGTGAACCTCAAAGTTCTTGTACTACCAACTACAAACATCATCTTCACTCATAGCAGACTTATTTTTGACTACTTGTGAATTGATTGGAAAAAAGAAAATCCTGTGCTGCTGGAGCCATGCTAAACTCCACTAGACATGTACTCAGACCCAGGGTTTTAAGTCTCAGCAAGTTGGGGGATGTTCCAATTATCCTATCTTGTTCCTGTGTGAAAATGGTATCAAGACAGGCAGAACATTGAAATCCAACCATATAGGGAAAGAAGAAGAAAGTAAGAAAAGAAGGAAAGAAGAAAAAAAAGAAACGAATGGAAGATAGAAGAAAAAGGAAGGAAAGAAGGAAGAAAAGAAAAAAGAAAGAATATAAATAAAAAAATTTGAAGAAGAGAGGGATAAGGGTACTAAGATGCTATACTAGATCGCTCATTAGGATAGGGTGATACAACGGGGTATCCTACTCCATCATAACACTAGGACACCGCTGTTCCATGAAATTTAAAATCTTGCTCAAACCATTAACAATGTTTTGCAACACAAATGTTTAACAATGTTTTACACTTATAATTTCCATAAAATGCAAATATGGAATCTATTTGTTTCCTCATACTGTAAGATGCTTAAGGCAATAACTTATACCACATGTATCTCATAGCTCTTTACTTAATTCATCACAAAAAGATGCATTTACTGACATGTTATTCACGATGTATCCCTGTGATATACCATTATTATTAAGTTTAACCATAAGCATTACATAATACATCAAACTAAGTACCATGAAATAATTACTAAATTAGGAAGGAGTGGCTACTGCAATCATAACATGAAACAATGTAACAGCAAAGAAATAAGTCATATCTTCCTTCACAAGGAAATAGAAGCACCAGACAGGGAAGTTATACACAGGACTCAGACCTTTGTTCAGTATATTCCAAAGGTTTCTGTGAAGGGCCTTCTCATGTGTTTGGTGTATCATTTCATTGTAAAACCTGAACAATCACCAGGCTACCTATTCATTTAGGTTATTTATTTGTTCAACATGTTCACTTAACTGTTCACTGGCGAGTAAAGGAATGAAATAATTTCTGCCTTCCAAAATCTTAGTTATCAGCAAGAATAGTTAAATAGCAACCACTACAACTCCTTTCTCATTATTTATTTATAGAACAAAGCTTACGTAGACACCATGATCCAGAACTACATTTTGTATATGAATTAAATATCAAAGATGCTTCTAATCAAAATTGCTATAAAGACAGAAAATAAGATGATTTATTATTCAAATATTTTGAAATATAACAATCAAATCATAATCAACATAGCTGTAGTCCAACATGTCTTATGGTGCAAACAAGTTATCAACTTTTAAGTCACAGAATGCTATAGAATACAAGAAGATAGGACTCATTGATTTAGAAAGGCAAACATCTAAGTTTACAAACACTCCAGAAGACAATATGAGGAAAATAACTAAGGAGAGGAATGAAATTCAATTTGAGTTGAGAAAATCTATTGAAGAAAATTTCCTCAAAAGAATTCCACTTTAGAAATAAATCATTATTCAAGAGAATTAAAAACTCTCAACCGAACAAACTTCTAAATGTTATCATTCTTGATCCATGACAGGTTGAGCATGAATTAGAATGCATAATGAACAAAGATGGCATTGAAGATTATTCTCCAGCACGCTCTTCAGTTAGTAGCTTGCCGAAATCAATTGATTCAATAAGTGAGCCAGAAACAGAAACACAGGCAAGCACAAGCACAGATGTTCTGTCAATGAGCAGCTCTCAAACAAAAGGACTTTTTTCAACAGAATCCTCGGAATGGTCCACCAGATCACAGAGTACATCTAAAAGTTCAGAAGTTTCATTTCTAGGTAGAAGGAATGGTTTCAAAAAAAAGAAGGGAAAATCTCCAACTCGTCAAGTCTTGTATGATGAGATGCTCGATTAACTCTATGCATGCAAGATTTCATATTAGACTTGTATATATAGAGATATTGCCCACTGATGTGAGTTTAGTAAAAATCTTCTTTGTCAACAAATAAAAGAAAATTAAGATGTAAAATTTCTCTTAACATTTGCATATGCTCTTTGAAAACATTGTATATATAAAAGGTTTCAGAACTTGCAAATCTTCCACCATGAAAGAAACAAGTAGTCCAAATTTTGTGTCCTCCCCTTCCATCTGAAGCATGAGGATTGTGAGGGTTACTTCTCTAAATTATTTTCAGTGTCAAAGCCTGTAAAAGATAGATCGCTATCCTTAAGCCTATGTGATTGGAGTTTTTTTTTTTCACTTGTTTGAGGTCAATGTAGTGCCTTGAAATGTTTCAAAATCTACCCTGATAATAGTACAGTAATATTCTTTAAAGAAGAATCATGAATTTACAAGAAAGAATTCCAAGGAAGTTAAAGCCAATTCACAATGAATCCAGTACTTTCTTCCAACACACTTCAGGAAAAGAAAAATGAATTCTTGAGACACTAAAAGCATAGCTAGTTGACTTCAATATTCTAGATTTTGAATTTGGTTCCTTATGGATTTTGTTCTAGCATATCCATTTTGACTTCAAATATCCTTATGGAATATTTGACTTCAATATTCTAGTCAAATTGCGTAGGTTGCAACCTTCTTTATTGCATCATAAAGAGATGCTCAAAGGAAGAGCTAAATGCCCCCACTTTGGGAAAATGCAAGTAAGAGATGCTACCATAGATGCAAAAAAACCTAGATTAAGGACCAATAAAAATGCCAAAAGAGAATGTGCCCAATGAAGATATAGTGATCACAAACAGTAAAATAGATTAAAAAATAATATTTTTGGATGGGGAATGGAAGAAGAACTGGAGAATATTATTCAATGTAAAGTTGCTTCCTCTTGGTTGCAAAATTCTACTTAAGTATAGAAGTAAGTGGCTGCTGAGGAAGAGTATCATGAAAGAAAAAAAAATGTCAATATCAAAGTAAAATGCCCTATTGACTATGTCAAACTAAGTGCAAATTGTGACAAAAGGATTCCAATAATGCAAAAGAACATTTCTCCAGTCATGCATAAGGTAGACATGAATATCAGCAGGTTATCAAGTAATAGATGGAACAAAGCATCAAGAACCAGTGATTCTGCTTTGCAGAGAGAAATGTGAAGGTCAATTACTTCACTACATTGTATCTTTATAGTCAGCATGATGAACTCTATAATCTACTTTGGCATGCATGAGGATCATGCACATAATGAAGAAAAGGAAAAAAGGAAAAGGTTAATCTAGAAGCAATAAGTTGACTATTAGTGTCATAATATAATGGCAATAAAAACAATATAATGGTGATGCCTATTTTAATCATCTCTTATAATGAAAACATATGGCTTTCCAAGCTACTTCTATCTTCCAAAACTTCTGCATGTTAAAACAACAATCTGGTTTTTGCCTGTTAAGTGTCAATGGCACCTTGAGTTGCTAATCTGTAATTTTCTAGTGCAGTAGTGCTATTTCGTTTTTGCTTCAAATATAACAAAAATCATTAATATGAAGCTAGATACACAACTTCTTATGCACCACCAACCTCTACTCAGAATAACATGACTAGTCTGTAAAGGTTGACTCAGCAAGATCAGTAGCTCTAGCAAGATATGCAGCCTTGTTTTGCACTCTCCCTAATCATCATCTAGTTTCCTGTTTGACATTCTTGCTGGAAAGTATGAGGAGAGCAAGAGGCATGTGGCAACCAAGTACCAGAGATCATAATGAATATGCTGTGGCTACAGCTGCAGTAGTGAAGGTGTTGATAGGCACTCCCATGTAAAACTTTCGAACAGCTGCTTCATCTTTTTCCTTTTCTAACATAAAAGGTTAAATAAACATCGGATCTCCATAATACCAAATCTCACCACCTAAACTACTACTCACCATTTTTGAAATCACTGGATTAGAAAATCAGTGTTTTTTTGTTTCAGACCTGTATCAGACCAATTTAGCTTGCAATGAGGTGGAAGCAGCATAACATCAAGTTTAAAATCAAGATTCTCTAACCTCAAAAAAAAAAAAAAAAGAAAAGAAAAGAAATACGAGTTGTAGGATTCATGTAAAGTGTAAACTTAATTTGTATTTACATCTTTCGGGGACCTCAAATATTCACTTCTCAATCAGTTCTTATTCACACATCTCAATTTTCTGCTTACATTTTATGATATTACATTACTTCTGAATCAGACTCCAATGGACAAGATCCATCATCCACATCTGCTAAAGGATTGAACAATGGCGAGCTTGGATCCATGCAGCCCGGGACAAGGTTCAACTTGCAGCTATTTCCCTAAAAATAATTATAAGAATGAGGTCAGCAACCATTTATGAAGAAAATGTCCCGACACTGTTATTCCCTTGCATTGATGGAAAAATAGAAGGCATTGTCTTACTCCCTCAGAGTACAAGTTGCCAATAGAACAACTTGCAATCACATTGTTTGAATCTGGAAAGATTGCTCTGTCACAAGCACCTTCTGCACTCAATTCTTCTGCCAGACCCTGCATGCACATAGTATTGACCTTTTAATTCTCAATTATCTATTAGTTCAAAGCTTCTCTTTCTATCGAATAGTATATATTAAAAAAAAAAAATGTTAACATGCCAATTGGAAGGCAAATGTGCTAAAAGCTTGACATTGAGTTAATATGGCATTAATTAATGGAACTATTTCAGCTACTGGACAAGCCCCATGAAAAAATTCACATACGATAGAAGTTCTACCAAGTATATTATTATTTAGCATAAGTGAATCTGATGGAATTCTCCAGATGCTTTCAAACAAGTGTTCTTCACCCTCCAATGTTGAGGAGGGTTGTATTTCAATCTGTCTGTCCAGCAGTTTTGTTATTTAATTTAGATACCCTCTACATTGGGCAGGCTTACAAATTAGTTGGGATTCACTAAGCTATAAGCACACTATGGACTGCTAAACTCCATCAATGAACACTAGGATGCCTAGGTGTCCATGTGACATAATTTGATTGCCAGATATATCAAATATTTTCAGTACTGTCATGTAGTGAATTTGAGAAGAAACATATTAAAATGCCCTCCCATCTGTCAACAGTGATAGTGCAAAAATCAACAAAATTAAGAGAGGGACTTTTCTTTTCATCACAACATTGTAGGCAGTCTGCTAGAGTGAAAATAAAAGAAGAAATGCTTACCACGGAGCATACTAGCAATATAATTTCTATACCATTATCACATCAAAGGCATTTTTCCTACGCTACCAAATAAAAAACATGCAACTAGAAAAGAAAAAGGCAAGTTCTATAAAAACCAATACCGAGACCGAAACATTATTATTTTTATGGGTCGGTACGGTATGGTACGTATCCTATACTGAGATAAGATGCTTATTTTTTTTCTTTTAACTATAATACCACTTAATACCATATTGATACGGGTCAGCACGGAAGACCTTGAAAAAATAGAAACTACTTTTGAAAGAAACTTGACCAACAAACAGCAAGTTCAGTGCATTAATGGTGGATTAAAAGCGACACTGTGGTTCCTTGAAAGCAAGGTACAGAAATGTTTAAGGTCAAATCATTAAATCAATAACCCAAACAAATCATATAACATCTATTACCCCAAAAGAAAGAATGTATGATTTCAAAGAACCATGCCTATTGAAAAAATAAATAAATAAATAAATGAATGAATAGTAAATAAAAGTGTGAAAACAAGTAAAGGAGAAAAAAGTTCCATTGATGACACAAAATTGTCCATCAACTTACAAGGTGGACAATGTCATTTTACAGTGGATTTTTTTTTTGTGCAACTCCACCTGTGTATGCATTAATTTCAAAACATTCTATCTGCCTATAAATGGTGTCATGTGTGGATTTCACTTTTCCTTGGTTATGATGCCATTCATGAGGAGATAGGACCATGGGATGATACTACAAAAGGAAAAAATGGCAGATCAAATTACAATATTTAATTTCAAAACATTCTATCTGCCTATAAATGGTGTCATGTGTGGATTTCACTTTTCCTTGGTTATGATGCCATTCATGAGGAGATAGGACCATGGGATGATTCTACAAAAGGAAAAAATGGCAGATGAAATTGCAATATTTGCTAGACTCTGAAGTCTTCACATTAAATAAAAAGAAACAGAGAGCTGGTGCAGAGCATTTTAGTGCTATACTGCCATCTTTCGAGTGAGTTCAACCCTCTCAGTGCAAGGATGCACAATGAAGGTTTTCTACTCTAGTTAACAACGTAATCATCGTACTTTCTAGCAATAGCATTCATCCATAGATCCTCATTAAAAAGATTCCCTCTCTCAATTAAAAAAAGTATAAAGAAGGAGAAAATATTAAAACGGGTAGTCAATCAGTCAAACAGTTTTGATGAACTAACTGGAAAATCTGAATGCAATACATGAGAGTACTACTTATAATCACCCATTCATTTACCATCAGTTCACCATTACAATACATGAGAAGTTGGTCTTAGTTAGGGCCTGAGGTACTGTAAGCCAATCAAAGACTTCCACATAAGACTGGTGAACTGAGAGGTGATGTGACGGATGATCTAGCATATTCCATAAAAAATTAAATTTTGAAGGTGACCCAATAAAGGGAGGTCAGAAAAGGAAGTTATGGATGGGTAACACCTACAAAGAGGTAGTTGTTTCCAGAAGTGGCAAGGAAAGGTAGCTAATGTATGAGGAAATAACCAGCTCTTCTGTACAAATTTTCAAAGATGCTTTCAAAGGGCCAAACACGTAGTGGCACATGCTGGCACACACATGCAATCACACTTTAATAACATCAACATCAAATAAGGCTCTCTTGGCCTTTTATACTAGGAGCAGGATGTCATGTTGTCTAAGATGTACGAATTCAAATTAAGCAAACTAAGTCCGCTTACTTTCTTTGATCTAATTCCTTTCTTTGGTTTTTTATTTTTCTTTTTTAATTTTAATTACTTGGTGAAATGTGAAGTCCTATTGATTGTGATTGAGGAAAAAAAAAATCCTAGGTATATTAAACAGCCAACAAGTCATGGTTGATTGAATTATTAATTGAGGTGAAATCACATCCAGATCATGTTAACTGCATGGACTACTTTAGTCAGCAATCAAACCTAAATTATAAGTAACCAGTTGGATACTAAGATTGTGCACAATAAATCAACCTTAAACTAAAACAACAATGTCCCTTGTTCGCAATTCCAAAAGATTGAATAGAAAGGAATCAGGCTGAACTGTACTGTTCCTTTTTTTTCCCTCGGTTCTTTTTTCTTTTTCTTCTGTGTGTGCAACAACAGTATAGTTATTCAATAATCGTTAACAGGAAGTGAAGACTAACAATTCACCTCATTGAAAAAGCTCATTGGCCTGTTCCACCACATCTTTAGAACTTGAAACTGCAGTCTGTATGGACCATCCCAGTCAACTCCATTTGTGAATGAAAAAATCAAGCTAACAGCTGTACAATTTTGAAACTAAACACAGTTACAGGAAGTCATTCATATGCTAACACCTTACTAGAGAACTACAGAAAACATATAAGAAACAGTACAAACCATGTTTAGGAACATGTATTTTAATAGTAAAGATTGGAGGGTCAGCTGTCCCACGATTTTTTCTCATCATTACTCTTGGCTCACCACCACACATGATAGGCTGATTAAATCCCCCTGTAGGCTTTTGAAATCTTCATCTGGAATCAAGAAATTTTGACAATTACATGTGAAGCTATCAAATTTGAGTGATGTATTTACCATTAAATCCAATCCCATATTCATCATTTGGAATCAAATTCTTTGCGGCAGGATTGTAGAAGAGTGTTAAAGTTTCTCCCTGTTGAAGGTTGAAGTGGATTCTCAGTGAAGTGAAGTCAAACCATAAAACCAGAGGAATCCAATAATGATTTGAATTCTAAACATACAGAAGTCGGAGGAAGGCCGTTCATGGTTTTCCAGTACACAGGAGCCATTCCTAGTTCAAATTCAGACCAAGTAGGCAGAGAATACCTGAAACAGTTAACAAGTAAATAGAACCAGATGTAGAGTTCAAGAAGTCAATGTTATGTGGCTTGAAACGATATAAAGAAACCAGAAGGAAAAAAAGCAACCAACAAAAACTAAAAGCTATAAGCATTTTTGCTACAGCAACTCAATGTAACAAAAGGGAAATTGTCCTCATGCATTCCAAAATCGAAATGAAGGTAACACAGGAATTGTTCCAAGACTTAATTTGATGTACCAAAAATGTTCCAGAAAGTTAACACAAACGGTGATTTCAGTGTATGCTACCACATAAATATTATTAAATAATCTCTTGATCTTATTGGTTGTGTTGTGATAGTGATGACTTTGTATTTTTGTTTCTTGAATATAGATACGTTTACATGCTATCATAATCTTTATTGCACTATGTTGGCCTTAAGATACCATCATCACTACTTCACTACTCATCATCCTTTGTTGATGCCACTACTTTCCAATCCTATCTATCCTTATCTCTTCATGAACCTTAAAAATTGTCACACAAACGCAAGCCCATTTTGACATTGAGGCCTCCAAGTTTTATCAGACATGCCCGTAGCATCTCATACCCACCACTCTATGCTCAAGTGTGCCACACCAAAACATGCTATGCAATTGTTAGTGACTATCTTTCTTAATTTTATATCATATGTCCTTTTCTTTTTCTTTTTCAGAGCAATGTGGTGGTAATTGTGCCACCACTAGTTTTTGAACCCTAGATCCCTCTCAAGAGTAAGCTCTAAGCTATGTAGTGCCAATCGACTGAGTTAAAAAGTGTTGGGAATTTTACATCATATACCACATTGCATCTATTGTCTGTTCAGGAAAATATCATCTATTCTCACAATAGCAATCCATTATTATGTTATTGCTACTAGTGGTAGTAGTAGTTTATTATTACTACTATTAATATTATTACTATCATTACTATTACTATTATTATTATCATTACTATTACTATTATTATTATCATTACTAGTATTATTATTATTATTATTATTATTATTATTATTATTACTACTACTATTATTTTTATTTTCATTACTACTGATGAGGCTGAACCCCCTCCAGCAAGGTGGCATGTGGTAATTTGCTCCACACCAACATCATTGGCAACACGATTGACAAGATGATTTAGAGGCATGTGGCCAATAGATCGGAAGGTGGTGCATGCCTAACAAAATAGAGGACCTACTTGGCATACTGGAATGAAGACTCGCCTACAGAAAATACAGCCTACAGCACCTGGTGCAACTTTATCCATTAAGCCAAGCTCATTATAGCAAAAGACGTGGTCCACAATTCGAGTGAGCTGCACAGTCCCATTATCAAATACAGAACCCACCTATAAAAAGAAAGTTCATCGAAGAACAAAGCATCTGCCTTCCCCAGGTTCTCTCCAATAATTCCTCCATAACTTATGTAGCCATACTTCGCTCCTCCTTCATTACTCTTTACTTGTTCTTATTTCCTGCATAAATCCAAAGGCTATAAGGTCCGCCCTTGGTCGCCCATACCATCTTTCTACACTGATGCATCCGAAAATCACCTTTAGCACCTCTCCCTCTCTTTCTCTATTATTGCAGGCTATACCGATGACTCCACAGCTCTTTTTACCAAACTTAACAGTTAGTACTTTCGTTTCCAGATCACCACCCTCATCATTTATCATATCGGTGCATGAGGTCTATATGCTCACCGCCTCCCGAGTATCATCAACTACTACTACTACTACTACTACTATTATTACTATTTTTAATTCTTGAGAGCCCCAAATCTTCCAATACAAATAAGCTCTCTACTTCACATCACTCTAGAGATTGGCCCAAAAGATCGCTTGAACAGAGGAATTATTCAGTGATGCGGTACAGAAGTTAAAGCAAGAAAACAGAGAAAAATTTATTCTTCTAAAATTATCTTATCTAATTTAAAAAATATAATTAAAAGTTAAAAGATACAGGTGACCAAGATGGCTTACTTTTTGATTTCCTCTGTCGAAGGCACTGCAACAGCACTAACGACACGGACTGTGTCACTAAACCTTTGCTTTCGGCGATATCTTGGAAGGTAGGCACCGACGAAATTAATAGCTTCACAAGAGGATAACTCTGTTATGTTCCATTAGTTGTTGCAAGAAAAGACAGAAGAAACATAACCATCTTCTTTAACTTGGATTCTGAAGCGAAGCAATACTAAACGGTGTCCATCCAGCAAAGTTAATAGTTGAACAAGAACTACACTAGAGGTCAATTGCCTCCCAAATGCTATCAGCGAAACACATCGCATGCATACATTTATTTAAGTCGAGAATAGAACTGGCGAATCATAAACATACCCTTGCCGTAGGGAGAGGAAGACAAGGCGGGAGGCGAGCAGCAGGGACGGATAGGCAGCAACGACGCCGCCATCGCGCGAGAGGTGTGGTATGAGTGAAGCTAGGAGGGAGGAGGGCGTGAGAGAAAGGGGAGAAATAGACCGAACCACCGCCACTGGGCGCTGCTCGGCACTCGGCAGCCACCACTAGATGTTGTGGTGAGCGCTGAAGATAACAGCGAGAGATCAAAGATATTTTGGTAGTTTTTTTTTTTTTTTTTTTTTTTTTAACCCAAAAAGATCTTTTCTCTTGCACAGCCGTCACGCGTCACGCTTCAAATCCATGATGAGAGCACGGTAAACTGGCCACGTCAAACAAATATAATTGTCATTCTTTTTTTAAAAAAAAAAAAAAAGAAAAAAACTCCCATCTTTGATAGGTAACACAAATAGTCAACAGGATATCATGGATATTTTATGAACCCAATTTAAGTACAGTTTCTTAAATATGGATCAACCGATTTCTTTATATTTTTCTCGTATTTACCATCACATGAGACTGAAATAAAAGCTTAGGCAGCTGTTAAGGGATTATTCAGAGCAGGCTTAATAAACAACAAGGATGGAATTGCTGGACGGTTAGAACACTCTAAAAGAAAAATAAAGAAAAATTGAATGCTTTGCACCCAAAGAATCGCACCTTAACTCTATTTTATTTTTATTATATTGCATCTCTCACTAGTGGTCCTAAATTTTAATCCAATACCACTATCATAAAAGATCAAAAATATATATATAAGTTAATAACTCAGACAAGAATATCCACACTTACAAACTAACATAAATAATTAAATGACAACTAACAACTACTATTTCACGATAAATATAATATTAAAATATTATTATCATGAAAATATATAATTTAATTAACTATTATTTATATTTCTTTTATATCAATTGCGGACTAAACCATAATACGATGAAAATAATAATTCCACTCAATAGTCATTTAAAATAAATATTTTATTATCATTTCATAATATTTTGATTTATTGTGGGGTTTAACTCTAATTTTTTTTATTGTTTAATAAAATAAAAAAAGTGATATCAAATTTGCATGATTTTATTTTATTTTTAAATGTGTAATTATAATATATATTTATACCATTCATATTGTGATCTCGCATGGGTGAAAAGAAGTTTGGATTTATAATCCCCGTTAGAAAATTATTCTCATTATAGATAAGGATCGGTTCCTTACAAAAAAAATGGTTGGAATCAGAATTGATAATTTCGATTCCATTCAAAAGTCAGAATTGATGATTCTGACTCCTATTCAAAAGTTTTATTCTTGCAAAAGAAACGGCCTCTGGCATAAAATGGTTTATCCATCCTATTTAATCCTTATTATAAATAAATTTGAATGAGTAAGAGTTTTATCCATCCTATTTAATCGTTATTCTAAATAAGTTTAAATGAGACTAGAGTTTGAACCCTATATGAATTCTCTACTCCTAATAAAGCCGCAGAAAAATACAATCTTTAGCCTGATGATTCCGTGATCGTGGAAACAAAGGCCACTGATCTTATTATCTTTCGCATCAGGTACTCTATTCTCATTCCATCCGCTATAATTCAATACACAGAAAAAGCTAGTTGTATGCATTCGTATTTGCTTCAGTACCCTCGTTTTTTCTCATTCTTCAACTTTGATTCGAAGCCTGAGATTTAAAGGAAGATGTTCCGGTTAAAATCTAGCCTTCCAACATAAAGAAATGGGAATGAGATGGCCAAACTTTTCTATTTAATTAGCTTTCTCTTCTTGTCCTCTTTATTTATTTGTTTATTTATTTTTTTAATAGACTGGGTTCTTGCTCATCCCCTTTCATCCTCATCTCAAGAGGAGGAAACTACGATCTTATGCCATGTTAATATTTATGTGAGAAATCCATTACATATTTTTTAATATTAGATTGCATATAGAATCATGAAAGGCTCGTTTGATCTGATCTCACTCAGTTATAAGCATGCCTTTGATAATAATTCAAAATTAAAAAAAAATCTATTAAAGAAAATATATTTTTTTTGTCGTTCAAGAGTTCATTTTCTTCTTTTTTTTTAAGTCTTTAATATAGTAATCCAAAATTAAAAGAAACTTTCTCTTTGAAGAATCTATCTTTTTTTTTTTGGCTTTATTTTTAGTCTTTAATATTTTTTATAAAAATAAAGAAAATTATCATTTTATCCCACCTTCTTTGCTTTATATTATTATTATCATTATCATCAAGGAAGAAACAGACTACCAAATGTTCCCATACCTAAAAATTTATATTAAATCTGATTCTTGATCTCCGAGAAAAGACAAAATATTTAGAAAACTTGAACGCTTGGTTGACTTCTCTTGCGTGCAAGGGAGACTAAAAGCTTTCAAAATGAATTTGGATAATATTAACGGAGCTTAATCCAAAAATATTTGAGATGCCGTATCACCTTTTTTTTTTTTTTGTTATTTTTTATTTTTTTGATTTTTTTAAATCGATTTTGGCTTCCTCCGAAAAACCAGTCCTTGTCCACCAAAGAATTTGGATATTTATTTATACCACATAATATTCATAAATCGTCGCCGGTCTTTCTTCTGCCGTCGATCGGTTCGTTTTCTTGTCAGAACCTTCGACTCGGGATTATATTTGATAGCTTAGATTACGTTGTGCTCTCTCAGATAAAAGGGATTTCATCCAACCCAACAACCATGCCGTCTTCCAGCCCCCATCGGCGTCAACATCTGAAACGGCGACATTGTTTTATGTGCGAGCAAGTACCGTCTGCTCGCCCATCATCGGGACCGAGACCGAGACCGAGACGGTCGACGACAATTTCGACCCGGCGACGATGGCGGCGGCGGCGTCGTTCTGCGACGGTTCCGGTTCCTCCATCATCGGAGCCGTCGTTTCGGGATCCAGCTCTAGCGGAAAGATACTGGAATCATGATCATCGAACAGTGCCCCTTTCCGACGCCGTCTCTGCGGAGAAGGCGTTCGCGGCAGCTCGTCCATTCGTCAAGAGAGTGCTTGGGAGCCGGAAACAACCGCCGTGGCTTTGGGGCCGACACTCGTCGACGTGCCGCGCGATCACAACGAGAGAGGACATGGAAGAGGAGAAGGGCGTCTGTGCGATATGCATGGAGGAGTACAGAGTCTCTCAGTACTGCGACATAGCGCTCCGCTGCTTTCACTACTTTCACAGTTGTTGCCTTCTAGAGTGGATGGTCCGTTGCATTGCAGGGGGGAAAGAGGAGACCTGTCCTCTCTGTCGTTCTTTAATCCCAGACCCAGTCTCGGCAAACTCATTGCAGCAGCGTAAGTAGTGGGATATGCGATGATGCAGTGAAAATGGCTCGCTCGGTTGTTGGATTCGAAATGGCTAGAGTTGGTGGTAGTTTTTATTAGGTTAAAATAAAAATTTTTAAGTCTTTTTGACCATTTAGAATTTCAAACACACTTGTATGAGTTTTTCTAACAGAGATTTCACCTCACTTTCTACGCTACATTCCGTCTTTTAATATGGAGTTGAGTCTATTGTTAAGAGTTCGCGAGATGGATCCTACCCACCATTTTAGTTCAAACACTTATTGCCACGCTTGTGGGGTATTTATCCATGCATGAGAGCCAGTTCGGGGTTTATTTATCCATGCATGCGCTTCGCTCGAAGGAAGGAAGGTGGTGGATACGAACGTCATCATGAAACCGTCCGAGAACATTCAAACTCCCGATCTTACCCAAACTTTGATTAGAAATTAATAGAATTTCAAAACTAATTTTTTTTTTTTTTTTTTTTTTGGTCTATGAAAGAGAAATTTTTAAAATTTTATAAAATTTATAAATTCATTTACAAATTCCTCCAAGTGAGTTACAAGTACCTTGATTGATAAATATTATAAAAAAATTATTTATATAAATTTACATAAATATTTATTTTATTTTACATATAAATATTTATTTAATTTAATTTTACTTTATTTATTTTATATATTTATTAACTTTATTTATCGAATGTTTAGTACATGAATATTTATTTTATTTAAAATATTTAATATTTTATTATTAATATTGCAGAAATATGATTTATTTATTAAAAAATAAATCTTGCATAAAAATAGTAATATTTACTAAAAATAATAATATATTATAGGTGCATAAGTTTTTTTTTTTGGAGGATTTATTTGCATGTTATAGAAGTTATAAGGGTTTTTCATAAAATTGAACAATTTTACCCTTCAAATCCCTATTATTCTTTAATATAATAATATAATGATAACAATTTTATATAATGTATTATGTATCATAATATGATACCATAATATTGCATTATAAATTGTACTATAATATTATAATATAGTATTATATTATATTACATTATTAAAGGTCTAAATTAGTCATTTTTATCTAATAATAAAGGAAATAAGGAGGAATTTAAGCCAAGTAATAGTGGGTCTAAACTTATACCATAGGATCCGATGTATAAATTATATTTAGCATAAATGTAACCATGGAAGTTTGAGCAGATAAATAGGCAAAAGTTGCCTGCCTAACAACTCAATGCATTTGTCATTTTTTTTCCAAGAATAAATAAGGATAAACTCTTTATATCCTCAATCCAAACGTAGCCTAAGAGTAAATACATATAAACCTTAAACGGCATAAGATGTTCAATTTACATGAAGGATAGAATCCAAGGCCACATGCAATGTTATCCTAACTAATTATATGTCTTTTGTTGATTTGATCTGATAATAAATACTATATGCACTTTGTTGCATGCATAATTTAAAAAAAACATGTAAATAGAAAAGATATAAAGAAAAGATTTAATTCTATAAAATTAATATTTAAATTTTTTTTCTCTTCTACATTTAAAGATGGTCGAAACGTGACTCAATCTATGAACTCAACCTTAATCCACCCAAAAAATAGGGTTAGGACTTTGCTTTTTTTTTTTTTTTTTTTGGACCCAAACCTGGAACGATCCAAAATTTTTGGCTTGAGTTGGATTTGATCACGATTGACCCAAAATGACCTAAAAATGGTATCTGTAAGAAATCTACAAGTTTTAGTCATCACATGTAATTGATTATTTGGATATGATGGTAAGATATATTTTTAATTTTATTTATTTAAAATTTTAAAATTTTATCTAGATAAAATTATATAATTTTATGAATTACTTATTAGATTGTTTATATTGTTAATATTTTAATATTTTATATTCTTTAATATATTATATAGTTGATACTAATGAGATTAGAAATATGCCTTTTCAAGTTGAGCGTTATTGTTAAAGGATTGACATCAATAACTTCAAACATTTTTTAGGAGGAGATGGAAGAGTAGAATTAGAAAAGATTTTTCTTTTTTTTTTTGTTTATGGGATTAAGTATATTTTTAATATTTGCTTATTTTATTTTGTAATCTTATCAAAAATTTGATAGTAATATTTGTTTAATTTTAAAAAGTATACTTTTATAAACTATTGCTTAATTATATTATTTTTATGTTTTATAAGTTTATAATGGTTATTTCTATTATTGTCTCATCATGCTGTAATTTTATATCTAGTTGCTTTAACATTTAGAGTAACAAATGGGTAAAAGAAAAAAAAGGAGAGTAATGCATCCGGAATAACAACTTAACACCAAGAATGTATTCCTTCATGGAATATTAATTAAAATTTTCAAGAAGTAACTTTTGGGATCTATCCATCTAAATTTTCTAAATTAGTATATGAGATATGATCGGTCAAGAATCCATCTAAATTTTCTAATTAGTATATGAGATATGATCGGTCAAGAAGAATACATTTTATTATATAATAAAGTAGGATTTGTTTAATCAATAAAGAATAACACACCTTCCAACCAATTTGACTAGACTCGCAGGTCAATCTAGCTAAGAGGATTGGCATTGATGATACTTGAGAAGGAAACCGCATTTGCAGATCTTCGATTCAATAAAGCTAATGTAGAATATTTGCCAAAAGGGGGGGATGGGCATGGAATGGCCATGTGAGAGATAGAGGACGTACGGAAAATCACTCAAAATCCTAAACCCTTCTCTTGTACTACTCCTTCCTTCCTCTTGTTTCATCATCACCACCTCCTCTCAAATTCCTCTTTCATGTAGGTGTCTGCTAATATGTGTTAGATATCATGACTCACCCAATGCTCCATACCCTCCGCTTTAACAACTTTTTTTTTTTATTTCTATCTTAACCTTTTCCATTATTCCACCGCCATATCTTTTACCTTGTCACCAAATCTCATTGATGGCCATGCAAGGCAATGGCTTAATCAAATATCAAGCCTTCCTGATCCTATTTTTCATCTTGATTCCTTATTATCTCCTCTCTCTCTCTCTCTAATTTCTTCATTCTCTTCCTTATAGCTCGTTCTAAACTTGTCAATAGGCATGCAAACCACAAACTTCATCGAATCTGGTTGAGCAATTAGTGTCGATCCCATACAAACCTTCCTTTTTCTTTTCTGCCATCTCCTCTCTAATAAGTACTCTCTTCTCCCTTTTTCTCTTTGGATCCACCCATCATTATTCCATATCTAGCCTATTCTTGCCAAAGCTATCCTTGCTTCATTAGACCTAGTTATAGCAGCCTCATCAAGCCCATACCCTCCTTTATTCTCCCTTCATTTTGTACAATCCTTATTAGGATTAGGTTATCTTTCCTCTTGATCCAACTAGTTATCAATCATTATATAGCAAGTCTTAACCACCAAAACCCAACATTGCCATTGGCCAACTTGCCCACTACAAACCAAAATTCCAAACCTACTATTGGCCCTTTCTATTCTAACAACTTAACTCCTAATCCACTGTTGACCATATCTTTCATGCACCCTCTCTAATCCCTTCTCTAACGTAAATCTTAACCCCTAATTCACAAATCCCACCCCTCCCTTATCATTCTATTTTCTACTCTAATTTATTGAGCTTAATTTTTGTACAAAAATGTGATCATCCAAACTAGAGGAGAATCAGCATGGAATTTTATACCGTAAACCACTAATTAAGTTAAAAGCCTAGTATTATTGCTTCTTTTTTTTAAGGCAAACAACATGGATTAGGGTTAGGATGGAAATCCTAGGGTAGGGTTGGTTTCAAATCAAAATTGCAAGATTAGAAAGTTTGAAAAACTTAATGAAGGATTAATTAAATTAGTTATGATTGTAAATGGTTAATTTATAAACAAATTGATCCTCCAATTTTATGAGAGTAATTGATTTGGTAATTATGCTAAACATTACTATTAAATTTAATAGGATATGTTAGGTGTATGTATGGACTTATTAGGATACTTTAATATAAGTTTTGGTGCACGCTAGAGGGAAGAATCCCTTCATATCTTTATTTGTATAAATATAAAATTTCTGATATATATATATATATATATGTTTAGTGTAATAATAAATAGATTTGATAGTGCATAGCAGTAACAATAGTTGGCAATTATATTAACATGAGCAAAACAAGCATATCCAATTTATATAATTAAAACTTACACAACTAGATAATTGGGTATAGCACTTTGGCCTAGTCATATTATTATTATCTCATCATGGATTGAAAACATGATAATGAATAGTTCAAAACTAGAAATAAAATTATAAATTTAAATTATACTATTAAACAAATGGGTGCACGCAAGCTCTTGACTATGTTTATTATTACATTATCACAAGCTAGAAATGTAACATTATTATAGTCTCATCACATCTTAAAAATGTCGCAACATCATTGCCCAATAATGAGTTAGGAAGGTGATTGTGGATAATCTAGAGCTAAATATAAATCAATTTACTCATGGTGCATTAATATGTTCTTGATGGTGCTAAATCCGATCAAGGGACTTCGAATACCAATAGGAATGATGAGATGGATGGTGAACTGAGATGTATTTGAGGTGATTTTAATCACAATCCTAAATTATCAACAAGCCACGGTGATGAAAAGCACATCGCATATAAAATGGATTGATTTGAGCACCATTCTAAAATTTTTGATATTTAAATCATGATAAAAATACCAATTAAGGTATGCAGCCTGGGTATTAAGTTTAATCCAACACCCTAATTTGAGCATTTTGCTCACTTGACATCACATTGAGTAAAAGTCTCCATAATTAGATCAAATTCAACATTCAAGCTTGATCAATATCCCCAATTGATACCAGCTAGGTCTATTTCAAGTCTTAAGCTCAGCTAGTAAACCTAAGTATCAATAATTGAGTCAAATTCAATCTTCAAAATTAATTAACAAATCCGATTACTAATAATTAGATCAAATACAATCATCTATCTTGATTTTCGATCTTCCAATTAGCTAGGTTTATATTAAGATATCTAGCTTAATTTCTTAAACCAAGCTCAATTATAGTAATAATTCAATCTAAATGGGTTCAAGTTTAATTGAGGCCATGATATGTCATCAAAAGAAAATAACGAGATAATTATAATATTAAATTGAAATGATTGAGTTAGTTTATATGGCTAAATTAAGCTTTTGGTTTAAAAGATCATAAAATCAAATCCCATTCTCAACAAATTATTTTTAACTAATCATCTAAAAATCAAAATCACCTTAAAATCTAAAACACAAAATTTAAAATTTAAAATCCACAATCATCTAAAAATCTAAAATATAAAATTTAAAATTTAAAAATTATCTAAAAAGATAAAATTCAAAAATCTAAAATTCAAAGAGGAGTAATCTCGAAAACAAAAAGAATTCGCATGAGCGTACCTGCGTTCGGCACAGCAGACATCTTTCTCATGAGCATTTACTAAATAACTTTAATATTGATTTTATTCAAGCTAAAATCATATAGAAGCCATCTTCCAAGCCGGAAAAGGAATAAATCCAAACGAACGCGTATCGTTCACGCATCGTTTTGTTGAAAGGTGAGCTGATATAAGAAATTCATCTGCCATTACATTATCGATTTCAAATAACATAAGAAATGAAAGTAATGCTAAAGGTAAGACAAAAATATCGCACTTCAAAGTAACACTGGCAGACTGAATCGGCTGCTGCGCCGTGCGGGCAATGTTATTTTGCTGGGAAGCCGCACCACGTCGTTGTGTTATTTTGCTGTGTTCTTCTCTCTTTATGTTACCATAGCATGACTTCTAAAAAGCATCATCAATCAGACACTCTCTCTCTATATATATATATATCAAAGCAGTTGTTTAACTACAGTCTCAAGCAGACCACCTATAGCAAAATGGACAGAATTGAAGGTTCAACAACTTTAGATCCACGCCCATCCCCAATGGAAAAAGAATCATGACGGAAGCATAATGCATCACAAATAAAGGATGAAAGGTCAAATTCTTTTAGGGTGACCATAAGCACCTGAAGCAGAAGGGAAAAATTTAATATTAACTTTATGTACCCAATTCAGTTAAACAGCATTTATCGCCATATTCTGCTGAAAATGCCCCTCTTGTCTTTCTTCATTCTGTTCTCAAGAGATGGGAACTCAATTGAGTTGTAGGCAATGTCCAGAACGATAGGATTGCAGGGCACCGCTTGGAAAGGAGGAGGAAAGCGCTTAATATGGGGAACAGCTTTTGAGTTTGAGTCGCCAACTGCAGATTCATAAACATCAAGCATGTCCAGAAGGAACTTTTCATCCTGCAAAGAAATAGGCCACAGTTGTTGCTGGGTATGCAAGCAAATAGCATTATATTGCAATGATTTGAATCCAAAAGAATCGACCCTAGTGCTTTCACCATCTCACCATGAAAAGAGAGATGGAATGTAGGATAAGGGCTCAACTTGCAGTTTGTCAGTTCCATTGGGGATTTCAATGGTATCTATGGGTTGCAAGTAGTCACCATGGCAGTAAAAACATATTGGGGAACTTAACTAGGTTCAGGTCCGTCGTTAGACCACATGGTCAAAGATCATGCATGGGCCCCGGATTAAACATAAAGTGGCAATCAGTACAGGCGACAGGACTCAATTTGCCGAATTATATTTTCCTATATTTCTTGCAAGTGTGTGCATAGCAAATATACCTTCTTTTCGTGCCCTGTTAATGATATGGTAGAGACTCCTTTAGAAAGTTTTTCAGGAACCTTCTCCTCTTCCATAATCCCTACTGCATGTTCAATGCAACTGTTTGATCTACAGTTGTCAGATAGGACCTTCAGATCCTTGATCAAAGCCTGCCAAAAGAAAAAGTCAGAAAGCAATTTCATATCTACCATTCTAAGCACAAGAGACGAATTTTTCTCGAGATAATCATCACTTTCAGTTTATCAGATTCTATCCATAATTCAGATCCCTCCATTCGAAATTTGGGGGAAAAAGTTTAGTTATATGTTATGTTATATATAAACATCTGCATAAAATACATTTAATATCATAAATATAATACAGCATAATATTGTATAGTATAGAATGTTAAAAGGCTATGATCCCCTGACTACAATATCACCTTATATCCTACAATGCAAATGAAGACATGTTCAGCTACTTGTTGAAAAAACCAAACTTGTGATCACTAACTGAAACAGCTAAAATGCTTAACAAACAAATAAACAATCTTCGTTTCTTGATTGTCATCAAATGATCAAAAAAGGGTTTTCACTAAAAAGTAACGCAGTTTGATTAGATTAACAGTTTAGAAGCAACATAACCTGATGAAGTTATCTACATGCTTAACATAGCCAGGTCATGATCAACAAGTGTAATAACAATTTATATGTACCACCATGCATTTTTCACACCATTTATCTGCTGGCACCAAAGTTCCTCCTAGTGTTCCAACAAGAGGACATCTTAAAACTATATACAGAGTTAAGGCATGATTCTACAACTAGAACTTATGACCAAATCCCAATGATGCAGAGGATGCAGAAAACATGCTAAGCCCCTTAGGAAATAAGAAGAAGTTCGAATAGACGACAAGCCATACATACTGTACCATTCACTATCCTATATTTTGACTTGCTTGAAGTATGATGTGCTGCAGCCAAGATTCAATTAGGCAGCATCGACAAAAATAATCAAACCAATCATATTGTAATTGTAGCTGATAAAACTTATAGCAATTCAAAGTGGTCTAATTTTGTAAATGCATTTAATTTCTTCTAGAAATGGTCCTTAAAGGAATGCCTTGTGCAGACGGAAAGACCAGCAAATTATCAATGTCATAGCCTCATCAAGGATTGCATAATGCTGCCAATCTTTTTAATAAATGTCAACCTCCTTAACTAGAATAACTTATCCAATTAGTATGGGGTTGGCTTTAATAATCAGAGCACAATCCATCAAACTCTGAAAAGCTAGAGCATAAGAGGCTTAATTGTCCCTTTATACAGATGTTGAATTTTAAAGTGAGGGAGAAAACAAGGTTTCATATAGGAAATAGCATTCATCTCCAAGCCTTATGGCATATATGATTAGCCAAAGAGATAAACTGAAAGACAAGGTCACCTTGATAAATGTCAACAGATAATCTTCATAATAGAAGGTTCAACATAACTAAAGTCAACCCTGTTGCTAACACTGATGCCCCTTTCATAGTCAAACCACTTAAGTTTCATGATCTCCCTCTCCACCAGTTCTCCATCATTTTGACCTCAACTCAATCCAAACCTCCATCAGGCAGAGTCAATTTTGTCATGTCCTTCCTAATTTTCATGCCATTTCTATAGCTGAACACAATAGATAATTAGAGATTTGTGAAAATTTTGGAATATGGCAGAAGAAATATTAATAGTCAAACTGTAAAATGAACTGAGCCTACTGTTGCCTACATTACAAGATTCCTGGTGATGGACTGAGCCACTTTAATTATTTGTCTCTAAGTACTGACCGGTAAGACCTGCGAGTTGTGATATTTAAACCCTTTATTGTTACGAAGAAACTACATACATGTGGTGCATCAAAGCCAAAGCTGTACATATAATATATAGGCTCAATGGGGTAAATGAGAAGAAAATAACTGGAATCGAACCAGCCAATGGTCCACCAGGTGGAAAAGGACAATTCAGAAATTTACAAAAAAAAGGAGTTGCTCAGGAGTGGATTCAGGTGTGATGCACATGACAAGCATGAAGGGGAAGAGGCATAAATAATGAGAGTGTAGATGAAAAACCATTCACTCCTAAAATTCAGTTTGTTCTATAGCTCAGGAATCCCGATTTAATATTTAACAAAGAAGATTACATAATCAATGGATACAATTTAACAAGGGGAAAAAAAGAAAAAAATGAAAATATATTATTTAATTTATCATTGTGACAATGGTCCCTAGAGTCATGATTGGAAGCATTGATGGTTATGACATGCGGTAGAGGAGGGAAAACATCACCCCTTCAACAGGACCCACGGTGGAGCTGAACTTGGGGGTAGAGATGTACATCTAGTTTCCATTTTATTCATCGAGATAGTTCACATACAAAAATAAAAACATCCAAAAATATACTTCCAGATCTATTTTTAACTATATAAAATAATTATTATTCGTCCAGAAAAGAAAGTGAGCAAATACCAAATGGAAATTTCAAGTAAGTACTACATCTTGTGATTGGGAAGACAAAAATATTACCATAAGGTGGTAAAAAGCTAAATAGAAAGCTAAGTGCCAAGTTTATTAAGCCTCTGTACCACATGCATTGAATTCTAGCAACCATTTACATATCAGCAAACTCTCATCTAGAGAAATGTTGATATCCTTGAGACACAAGCTTTAAAACTGATTACTCAGATTGCCATTGTAGATGACCTTATTTAATTATTCAATAAAGATGTACATCGACTTATTTTCTAGGTTTTAAACAAATCCCACAAAAGTGACAGATTTTAGGGAAATAGATCAAAATTGCCAGCAAACACATCTTTCCACCAGCATTTCTTGGATTCATGTTTCAGGCATAAGACTGATCAACTTCTTCAAAGCTAGGAAAGGCAAGTAAAACAGCAAACATAGCACGTCCAACATTTGGGTATGCAAAGAGCTTGTAGGAAGTTTTGCAGTGGTTTGTCAAGTTTCTCCTTCATGGTTGTCAATCATCTACCCATTTTGCATTTGGGGTATTATATATCGTTTCTTTGCACTTTCGTTTCATGTGTCGCCATCTTTTCCTTTTGGTGAGAAGTATGATTTTGACTAAAGTGATTTTCACTTACGGAAAAGCCATACATCAATAAAATGAACATCTGCATACATCAATAAAATGAACATCTGAAGCAAAAATAAGGGTACTATTAGACATGGTAATAGTTTGCACAAGCACTGCACCTTGTCAGGATCATTTGTCATTTGAAGTTTTTGCAAAGCAGCATCTGCAAGAGAGTGAGCATGGCAAAATAGAACATATGCTTCTGTTCTTTTACCAGCTGAACTGTAGGATTTAGCTAAATAGAAGCACCTGCAACATTTTTCAAAAGAAATTAGTCCCAAATGAGATGGCAAAACCAACTGGTCATGGAGAAGGGCAGTAAGCGCCACATAAATGAAATAGGTCAAGATTGATGAGGCATTCAAAAGTGCTTCAACAAAAGCAATCAATCCTATCTTTATTTAATTACAAGGCTTATTGTTGAAAATTAAATATTAGCAAAGAATAACCTTCTCCAAGGCTATAATGTAGAAATTATCACTTTAAAATACCATGGAGTTTTAGGCACCATTTGGAACACAAATCACCGTGGAATTTATTTGCAAAAGAAATGAATTTCATTGTAGACTTCATTTGTAAATGATTCTCACATTTGGCCCACTATACATAAAAATGTCAAATTAAAATGAATTATCATGTTTGAAGCAAATGAAAATTGAATTCAATGTTCCATTTTCCTAAATTCCCTCTATTTAAATAACTACTTGGAAATGATGACTTGAGAATTGTGTTAATTATATTCTCAAATCATGTTTAATTATATTAATTATAATTATATTTAATTATAATTTAATAATCATAATTTATTAAATTACGGTTATATTTAATTAACACAATTAAATATAATTATGATTATAATTTAATAATTATAATAATTATTATTGTGATATAACAATAGTAATAATAAATTATAAATCCATAATATTATGATTATATTTAATTATATTATTAATATAAAATTATTAGTAAATAATATAACTAATTATATTATTATAAATATTATCATATTATTTAATATATTATAATATTATATTATATATTGCAATCTATTATAATATAATATAACATTATTAATCTTATGATATTTAGTATTTAATATGATATTTAATAATATTAGTACTACATATAAATATAATAATATTATTATATTTTATTATATTATATAATTTATCATAGCTATAATATCATAATGTATCATAATATCATAAATATATGCTTATATAGTATAAATTATATATTATAATGATATTATAATAATTATGAATATAATAACAATTTACCATAATAATAATAATAACATACACAACGTTATTTTTGGACAAAAAAATATTGACAGTTGATACAAGCAGTTTTATCCAAAAAATTGTTTCCTTTAATCGTGAAATTCATTTGCAAATGCTATCAAAATTGATGGGACTTGTAATAAGAGAAAGCAATTTATGATTTAGTAGTTGGGATTTCAAATCTATGATTTGTTATGTTCCCAAACACAGCAAATCATAGATTTGTAAATGAATACACAAAACTACGGAATTCATTTGTTTCCAACAGGATGCTAGGCAGAGAGAATTTGCATTGTGGTAATTGAAGGCTATATTTTGTGTGCCAACCAAAGGTTGTTTTTCAAGGAAACACTAATATACCTGTAACAATGATTTGTATGTGATACTTGACTAAGCTCAGTTAATTATGAACCAAATTCAAGCTGTTAATTAACAGGGTGTTCAAGGGATTGATGAGATTCTAGAGGCACTAGTCTCAAACTATTGAAAGGAAAAGGACCTGCACCCAACAATCAAACCAGAGTTCCTGTAGAACAGATTCTGGGTTTAAGGCGTGAGCAATCAAATCCATTGCAACCCAGATTCATTTAAAAAGGATATAAACCTGACCGAACTTCAATGTGACCTTTCTTAATAATATGATACTAACCTACCTACCCAGGGTTATCATATAGATTTATGATCAAAATCTTATTAAGATATCATCCAATCTGGCCCAACCTAACCTTACCCAACCCAAATTGTGTTTCATGCGTTGGAAAAAAAATACCAGGTTTGGGAACTTAGATTCATTCTCAAGCCAGTTTAGGTTAGACTGGACATATTGTTGATTGGGTTTGACCTAGGTTGCTCCCTTGGCGCTTAACCCAATCCTACCTGGCCAAGTTGCAACCCTACCTACTTACAATCCATTTGTTTGGCAGCATGTAAGTGGAAATAGTAAGGGAAAAGCATGGTGGACATATTGTTGATTGGGTTTGACCTAGGTTGCTGGCTTGGTTCTTAACCCAATCCTACCTGGCCAAGTTGCAAGCCTACCTACTTACAATCCATTTGTTTGGTAGAATGTAAGTGGAAATAGTAAAGCACAAGCATGCAGTCCACTTCTAAGCATTCAGATATGGCTTAGGCCATGCAAATCATGTATATATTTCCCCATACTTTCAAGAAATGATTTCTAAAAAAAGGTTCAAGCGGCTTTCTAAATAAGATCACTGTGTCAAGACTTTTCTCACCACATTTGACCATAGTTTACCATTGTTGACCAGAAAGACATTTGTTTATGTGCAGTAGACCAGATTTGCCAATGTCACATCCATCAATTCAAAAAACTTACATTTTCATGTGCAAATCCATAAAAGTACAAATTTCTTAGTGGAACTCACTTCCTTTGCACTTGCCTCCGCAACTTTGCAAACTTAACACAATGGAATGATGCTTAATACAAGTTGAAACAATAATGAACTAGTTGACATCTATCTAAAAGAGTATTTGTACATGTTCAACACAGTTTCTGCTTTCCATTTTTTTATAAATCTTTAAATATTTTGGCTTCAGCAGTCTTCACAATGTTACAAGAGAGAGGTATCAGAAAGACAGACACAGACACGTGCGCATGCACACAAAGAGCAAAGTTATAGGACAGCAACACAATAAGCCTACAGTCCTTGAAATAAAACTAGCAAGTACTCAAAAAGTAATGAGTTGATCACATATTATACAATAACATATAATAATGACATCCATTGACTAAACTGGTCTACGATCGTCAAAGTGCTATAATCAATTTATTAAGAATTTCAGTGGTGTCATATTTACTTTTGATACATGGACCAATTCTTGACAGATTCTAAGTTCTAAAAGATCTCGAGGAGCACTATGAAATCTCTTTCTTTTTCCTTGATGCACACTGAACATTTCAAAACAATTAAGCAATCTTAGACTTCGTTTTAGAATTCTCTCAATTATAAAAATGTATGTTGATATCAGCATAACTGAGCTTACATTGTAACAAACTTGAACACAACATCATAGCTATGTAAGGGAAATTAAGATGTGAAAGAAATTAAAAGCCAGTCATCACTAGGCAAAAGTTTTCAAACAGAGGCAAATGATTTAAAAAGAGAACAAAGACATACCTCTCTGCTCGAAATACCAACCCCTTGAGCACATATTCTTCAGCGAATGCAACTTCTTCTGGGTTCCTATCCCTTCCAGAACTAACTAGATCCGATAAATCTGTTGCATTCTGCACATATAAAAGTGGCAATTTTATTTTAACATCACATTTAATCACAAAAAGATCATCTAAACAAAGAACACCAAGATGATAGCATACCTGTATTAAAAGATCATATAATCGGACAAGTTCTTCTGGTTTTGTGATTTTCTCACCCTTGTCATCTCGATGCTTCGTAAATTTACTCTTAGCAATGTTGACTAGCAGCAGATTACGTTCTATTGTGCGCTGTCCTAGAACAGCACTAACTGCCTTATCAAGGCCATTCAAATCATCTTTTACATTTTCAGCATTGCCTGCAGTAGTCTAATTTTAGAAATACTGTTAGGGACTGTCAATTACAAACACATAGGGGGGGGGTGGAATCACTATAGCTATTGCATTTGCCAATAATTTAAATTCTCTTTAAAGTGGACAGAAGAAAGGAGTGTGTTAACCATCAGGTTTTAATATAGTTCTCTGATATATACCAAGTCATTCCGAATGCAGCTTCTAGCATCATGATATGCAGAAAATATCTTGTCAAACATGGCAAGCTTTTTCTCTGCTGGAACTGAATCTGCTGCTGAGCCATGTAGATCTTTCTCCAGCTCCTGAGCTGATCAAATTTCACAAGTAAGAAAAAGACAAAAAGAAAATCATTAACTGCATATCATTTCCAAAGATGAAGAAATGGGATGGAAAAATAATAGCTAAACAAAATGATCACATCAAGCATGCTTTTATGGGTTTTTTAAAAATAACTCATGTCATGACAGAATACTAAAATAGAGAAATTGAAGATGGACTAACATAAATGTGTGCTACAAGATGGCACATGTACATGCATGTATAAGCATGTAGCCATGATGTACACATGTATGTTAGCAAACATAAATAAATGCATAAAAATGTGTTCATTAATAAGATACCTAGCATGCATCAGGCTGACATACAAGTATAGATAAACAGTATTTGAAAGATGATAACTTACAAGAATAAACAAACACTATGATTCAATCAGCTTATGTCACCATTTGACATTTCATTTATTGCATTTCCTCTCAAAAATGCATCTTTTTATTATCTGTGTTCATATATGTGAAGTACGATGCAAAAGGGCCACTAATTTAAAATTACTGCAACTGTATTCCCTATTAGCAGCAACGACTAAAAAATACAAAACCATGAATCAAAGCATATTCAATTATTATTTCTGGTGCATTAACAACTATCAGAGATGAACTAGAAAGGTTGCAGAATAGATATTAATTGCTTGCTCTTCGGTAATAACTCTACCAAATAAAAGAAGCATCAGCACAAACCTTTCAGAATGGACACCCGAGTCTTAGCATTACTGATGGGAAATCTGTGACCAAGCCAGCAGAACTCTGTCATGGATGCTGCCTGTTGTGATCTAGCCTCGGCCATAACAGCCTGAAAATTACAATAAATGAATAGTATTTCAAAAAATGCGAACAAATTGATTAAATAGCAGCTCATCAAATTAGAATTTGCTCCATCCCTTGAGAACAAACAAAATGGAATGCAAGATAATAAGCAAAAAAAAGTCCTTGTTTTGATTGGAGCAGTCAATTTGCTTATTGAAATTCAACATTACACCAAAATGTGATGAGAAGCAGTTAAAGTAAACATCATCAAACCCAAAAATTTAGTATCTTAAATTTCCACACTCAAATCCAAGATCATAAATTTGTTTTAAAAAGAACATCAAGCCAAGCATATCTCCATCATTCCAGCTCTCGTTCCATGTGTAAAGATAATATCAACCATGTCATTCCACTTAATTAGAGATACGCTAAAAGAAAAGACACACATCACTAAAGTTTCTGTTATCAGTTTTTTGAGCAAACTACGTTTGTGAATGAATCCTTCTGAAAAGGTTCTGTAAAATGTCAAACAATATAGACCAGACTATCCCAATACCTTACAAAGATACTTCTGTAAGCTACACGTTAGCAAGTTGTTGCAAGGGTGAAACATCAGAACAAGCTTTTAAAGGGAAAATGTATGATGCTATGATATTATCTTAAGTGCTAGATCATGCTGTGCAAATATAGTTAGCAAGATCAAAGTTTAACACCGTTAATGATAAAAGCTTTGGGTTTAGAAAAAAAAATGAAAGCTTCTGCATCAAGGAGAGGACTTACCTCTAGTTTGGCTTTGAAAAGGTCTAAGGCAGGCCCCTCCATTTTTCCTATGTCTAGAAGTTCAGAAGTTTGCAAGTTTGATTCACCTACTTTGTGTAAACAGTACCTGATGCTTGGTTCCAATTCTTCAACACGCTCACGGCATAAAACTTGATTTTCTATATCACCATATTTCCCCAGCTCTTCATAGACAGCCCTGTAAAATAACCACATGTTAGCTAAACATGACTTCTATACACAGTAAGAAAAATGGCAGCAAGAAAACATAACTATGATGTACGAGGCTAAACACTTTGCAGTAAACATGGTTTCAAAAATTGCCGAAACAGGACTGTACAATCAGCACCAAACCATTCCAACATGGAACCAGCACTGACACAGGTGTTGAGAAGCTGAAACAGCTGTATCGGTACTGGTGATATCAGTCCACACTGGCAGTATCACACTGGCTGTAATGATTGGAACCAATATTTTTAAATTTATTGGAATCTGTCAGTTTCTACAATTTGTGCCAATACCATACTGTTCTGATAGAAAAACGGCATAGGGTTTGGCACCAACTTTTAAAATCTTAGTTTGGGGAACATTAAATTAAACACTAAAACAAATAGCAATATAGAATTGAAGCAATGAAAATTGTTTAGGAACCTTGCATAATAAATTGGTTCTGTGGAGTGAGTCAGCAGCTCCTAGTACTGCAAAATATCAAGATGGCAAAAGAAGGGGAACTAGTTCTTGTTCAAACAAATAAATACCTGGCATTCTTGAAATTTATCAATGCAGTTTCCCAGTTCTGATCTTGTTCGAACAATAAAGTACCTTTCATGTAAGATGCATAAGCCTGTACAAAACAAAGTAATGGTAAGTTTATAAGGGTTCATTTTGACTGCTACTTTGCAAAGCTATCAAAATTAACCAAGCAAGCATGCAGCATACATTAAAATCAATGATAATTGACGGCTCAAAAAAAATTACAATAAAGAAGAATTTTATAAAGAAGTATCAGAACGCTCGTATGAGCCAACAATAGAACATATTTGAGATAGACACCTGTAGACATTCTATCTTTCCTATGTAGCTGACGCCTAACACAACGCTTAATTAAAGAAATAGAAAGAAAAAGAATGCACACGCACACACACACACACACACACAGAGAGAGAGAGAGAGAGAGAGAGCAACCACACTTGATGTTGAAATTAGGTCTAGGACTGACTAAAGAAACTTCTCACTTGCTAAACCTAATTAATTTATCCCACTGAGGTATCAAAATCTGTTTCTGAATTCCTGAAAATTGTCTGGCAACATATCACATGGAATTCTAACAGAAAAGGAATAAAAGAGCCATGGTTCCTATAGACAGCAAATTTACCATTTTCAAAAGTATCTCCAAGAATGAAGGCAACTACTTTTAGACAAAAATTAGAGACACATCAATCAAGTTCTCAAAAATTTCTCAAAAATTACAGACACATCAGTCAAGTTTTCTTCCTTCATTTTCATTGTTGAAAGGAACACCACATTCCTATGCTCTCATAGAGCAAATTCTAAGTCAATGTAGAAAATCATAATCAAACTAGAAACCTCAATAATTTAATGTAATCTTATAATCAGCTAGCAGAACACACACAAGAAGCAAGTACAGAACTAATAGCTATATTTGATGAAATAGAATTTATAGGGCTGACTCAAAATAGTTAGAACTTGGGTAACAGTTATGCAGTAACAATCAATCTCTCTCTCTCTCTCTCTCTCTCACACACACACAGACACACAGCAAGTATAGAATTAATAGGGATTTTTGATGAGTTGAGACTTACACAGTTGACTCAAATTAGTTGGAACATGGTTATGGTTATGCAGTACAAAATAAAAAGTTTAAGCACACGAGGTTTTGACAGCATGAAATTCAGCTGAACAATTATTCTGAGAAATTAGAAGCATCATGCTCCAATTATGACTATCAATCGATTCATTAATGAGTACCTTGAATTTGCCACGTAAGAGGGTATCTTGTCAACTGTATTCAATATTGTTTAGGATTTAATCGCAACCATGACCATCCGTAACTCACAAAAATGGACATGGAAGAAAGCCCTCACTTCCCCTCTTTCATGCTTGGCCACTTTCTTCTCACCTGGGCATCTAGTATTTACACCTTGTTTTGTTACTCTGGCATTTAGCACTTCCAACTAATCAGCATTTCAGTTAGCTATGGTGATTATTGCCATGAATAGAGTTCAGAGCTTTCCAAGGAATATGAAAAGATATACCAAATCCTACTGTACCACAACCAAACAGAACCAAAGGCACAATTTGAACTTCAGATCATTTGCTTGAGGAAGATTTCACAAATAAGAAGCCTTCTTTTGTGGTATCCTTTTGGAAAACCCTTTACTTGTTCGGATTTTGTGGCTCTCATTACAGTTCATGGTAACATTGCTTGAATGTTTGAGGTTTAATCTCAGCTTATGCATGATTACATTGCCAACTAAAAATATATTGTTCTAGGTTATGCTAGGATAACCTCCGCATTTAATGGCTAGCTTGATTTAAATACAATTGCAACTCAGTTGCATTATCTCTACTTTTAGCCTTCATCCATGTTCCCTGAGTCTCAGTGGCTCGTGCCCTTGTTTATTTCCTTTTTTAATATCTTTTTTTCCTGAAAACTATGAATGCCCCTTTACCTGAGAAATAAAACAATATTGTCATGTGCTATGAGTCCCACATAGTTGATTCTGTCTATGTTGCCCAGCCATGAGTTAGTGCCAAAATGGCAATTCACCCTTCTACGAGTATATTTGTATCTAAAAAGCTGGTGTAAAACAATGTTGGCCATCCTTTGCTAGAAACTAAATAGCCTACCCACAGTCCAAGCCATCCATGCTTCCATTGTGTTCATCACACATGCCCAGCAATGGTATCCATAATAGGATTGCATTGCACATAGAAAATGACCCTTTTGGATATATCTTGTATCATGATGTGTATGCCAATTATAACAATGATAATATCAATCTTGTTATTCACCATCCAATTCAACCTCTCGTATGCCATTGTGACATAAATGATATTCTTTGGTCCAAGAACTTATAGAATAAGTTAATTAGAAATAGCAAATTGCATTGTATCTTTATAAGGTGGGCTTGGTCAGGTTATGAACTTATATTATATAACCAAAACAAACAACAGATAAGCGGGTTTGTCTGCGGGGAAGTGTAACTGTCATTTTAATAAATGCAAAACTGAAATCTTATTTATTAGAATCCTGTAACAGTCAGAGTAAGGAAAATAGACAAGTATGAACCAGATTAAATAAATGTATAGCACAAAGCTAATGTAACATAAACTTTTAGCAAGAAACAATAATTACTAGTATGCTCACCTCATACAATGAAGTCAGCCAATTAAGTTAATAGAGTACATACCTCTGCTTCCAGAGAAGTCCTAGAGTCTCCTTTCACAGCACATAGCTGCGAAAAAAGTGTTGCCCACTTTACTGCTTTCCTCAATCTACCAAGCAAGTAAATTCGCTGAGGGGCATTTGGACCATCGGGTAATTGTCGCTTTTCCATGGCATGGCTCCAAGCCCTTTCAGCCATATAAAGAACCACATGGAGAAACCTATATCAAAAATATGCAAAGTCACGTATTTTTCATGTGATTTCTTCTCAAAGTTAAAATTATTTGTCAAGATGATTACATAGTGCGAACCATGACAATGTCAACCTGCTGATACTTGCTAAGCTTACAACTAACAAACAATGCTTACCAAACATGACCAGAATTTCATTTAAGGTAACATGTCAAATATTTGCTAAGCTTCCAACCAAAAAGTCATGACACTTTTTGGACAACCATAATGGACAGGTCAGCTGATGATATCAGTCAAACTTTTGTATTAAAGCACAACAGTAGATTGGTTCTGAGCAATAACCAGCATACTAAAGCTTCACACAGATGGTGCACTTGAATAAGATACTCATGGGGGAAACCTAAAGTGGAAGTAATGGGCAGAGGATCTGTCCTTCATTGCATATAATATGAAGCAATTACCATTTGCTACTTCTTTGTAGCTTTAAATGAACTACTTTATATCCATAACAGGCATACAGCTTCCACTGAAGTTGAGGCATCAAGTGTACTGGGAAGGTCAATACTGTGACAACTAAGAAGCGCTTGTGGTGTGTAACTGTGTCCAAGACTTTAAATGTCACATGACACACTAGTGCTACTCTAAATCTAGCAAGATAAAGTACAGTACCTTATCATGGTGTGTTGGCCTTATGCAAAGGCTGATCACACTAAAATTGTGTTTCTGATGGTCCTGAACAATCCATTCTGGTTCATTCCAACAAGCACAAACTAATATGCAAGGCCTGAATGACCCAATACCATAATCCACAGGTGCAGCACAGCCCATGATATGAGGTGGGAAATCTGGAAAGATAAGATTCCCTAATCATTTTTCCAGAAAGGATGCTGGTGCTGAAAGTTGAAGAATTTCAGCAGGAAAAAAGGAGCACATTTGCCTTTGAATAATGAGACCTCAGACATCTCTCCCACTAAAATCTTTTTTTTGGGTTTTTTTTTTGAGCTTATTAATGACTGGTAGAGATCTTTACTAAATCTGTTCTAGTTTCTCTTGGCTCTTTCTTTAATGTTGCATAATTTTTTTTGGAAAAATACAAAATCCATTTATAATAGTTTTCCCTATTGTTGCAAACAAAATCCTTCATTTGCTTGGATAAGAGTACAAGACTAGAGCCTAGGAAAAATTCTAGAAGAGACATTGCTATCCTGCATAATGATAATAATAATAATCTAATCCATGTTACCTTACAATCAATTAACAAATGATCTTTTTATTATCTTATCAGCAGATTTGAATTTTCTGGCTGAAAAAATTATTTGTTAAGTGACCTAAGACATCTAACAAGACATCAATTAGAGGCATCCAGTATAAAACAACAAACGAAACATCCCTCCCTACCTGTAAGTAATTAACAAATGATCTTCTTATTATTTTATCAGCAGACTTGACTTTCTAACTGAAAAAAATTATTTTTTAAGTGACCTAAGACATCTAACCAGACATCGATTAGAGGTATCCAGTATAAAACAACTAACAAAACATCTTGAGTAATTATGAATCAAAGCACGATATATCATCCCTCCCTACCTGTAAGTTATATAAGAAACCAACACCCATAATGGTCAACAAAAAGTTCTGAGTATCTATGGTACATTTAGCTCTCAACAAAAACAAATAAAGAGGCCAGATGAAACAACAACCATGTACATTCTTCAAAAGCCTAGTACATTGTTCTTAGGCATCTTTTGTTGAAAAAATTACTTAATGGCCCCCTCAATTTTGGCCTCATAACGCTTAACACACTTCTTTAATAATTTTTAATTAGATCCCTAATGCCACATCTCGTTGCAATGTGATCCTTTTGTCCATCTTTTCCAGAGCATCATTCACCACTCTCTTTAAATGACAAAAAATGCTCTTCAAATGATGGCCATCCTGGATGGTCCTCTCTCTCTCTCTCTCTCTCTCTCTCTCTCTCTCTCTCTCTCTCGATGCCCTTCTATCTTCTAAATGGTCATCAGGTTTCCACCATTCTGTCCCACTCAGGGCCAAAACCTAACAAGTGCAATCATGTCGTTGGTGCCAGTCAAATCATGGTCAGAATCCATCAACACAGAGTCATCCATGTCCATGACAGGCAGCAGAGGAGATCGGAGAAGGAGCCAACCGATGATGCAAGCAATATGGCGAGGTAGCTCTAGAAGGTCTGTCATTCAGCAAACTGAAGGATTCTTTATTGCTTTTATTTTTGTTATCATTGTTATTTGCTTTCCAAATTGGGAAAAAGAACTTGCTTTTGACCCTTATATGGAGGCTGTGATGATTCTTGGATAAGGGTTTGTTGCATTGTTGAGTGGAAAAGACAATTATTTCTTGATGGTGAGGCAACCTTAGACAATCTGCTGCTATTCTTCTGCAGGCAACTATTTGTGGCCATTTTGATTTATCAATTGCCAAAAATCATGAATCTGAGATGCCCTCTTCTTCTGCTTTACTTTTCTAATTTCTATTTTTTCTTTTTCAAGATTTTGTTTTCTAGGGTTTCATTGATTTCTTTTCTATGATTAACATTGTTGCTGAATTGTTCATATCAAAATAGGGTTTCAAGAACCCTCTTCTTGCCTTCCACCATCTCTCTCTCTCTCTCTCCTTGTTTCCTTTAAGCCCTCTATTTATAACAGGCATTTGGAAATGTACAGAAAAGGAGAGGTTGTAATTAGGAGGAGAGGAGAGATTATCTGGATATTCACTGGACATTCAAAGACGCGGGGAGGGTTGAAAGAATATCTATAGCAGAGGTGTTTCGAGGCTTCCGTCACCTTTTCCAAGAATAGGCCACATGAGATGATGAGTTAGTCAACCATGAAATGGGGCTAGGGCCATAGCTTTCCCATGGTAATCATGAGTGGAGAAGTGGATTGCTCCAACGAGGTAGGAGTGACAGAAAAAGGCGATAAAGAGGGAAAAAGTTGGCAGCATATTTCAGGACAACCAAAACTCTATTAGAACAAGTGATTGTTGCATGTTTACATTTGCTTAACAAATGAACAGAATGGTCACATTGATTCAATTTGGAACTTTATGGAAGGGGGGAACAAGTGTCACAAGGCCAAAGTTAGGGGGCATTTAAGTAATTTTTCCTTCTTTTATAAAGTTGGCAACAAAATACTGCCTACCAAATATGTTGTAATTTGAGGTCATTTAGTCTCCAACACCTTGTTTATAATATTCCACCACAGGTTTTAGAATTGCAATTTGAGTCAAGTTTGTTAGGATGTCAAGGCAAGATTTGAAGCACACTAAAGAAAATATTTTCAGATTTATTCTAGATAAATTTCAAACTATTCAAGCAATCCAAGCAATTGAAGCAATGAAAGAAAGGCAAAGATGCTAAAAATCAAAGCATGTTGGACACCACTCAAGGATTGAAGACTCATGCGTTAATGGCATACAAGCTGGCAATAGCATTGTAACATACCATGCCATACCATTTTATGTCCATGCGTAGCACGCGCAACATGCCAAGCATTATCATGCAGTCAACATGAGTGCAATGTGTCAATAATTTACATTCCACTGAAATTTCAGGGCAGGGTAGCTCCCAAAACAATTGGCAATCAACAAATTGACATTGATCCAACACATTTTAATATGAAGCAAACTTACCACTTTGAAACAAGTACAGAATAATGATAGGTAGAAAGATGAAAGGGTGCTCATAGCCTCATACAACAAACAAGAACAATGCATTCTCTAGCAGGTCGATCTAAGTGATACCTCACTTCTGTGACAGTTGACTCAGTTATGGCCCTCCGAGTAAATCTGCCACGACCATGTGTAAACTTCAATGATTTGTATAGTCTTCTCAAACGTGCAGTACAATATCTCCTGAAAATAATGGATGCTTATTAAAAGATTGTACATTTGGTGACAAGATAAAAAATCATAAATCTTTAGAATAAAGAAAAATGGTTTCATAAAGGACATTGTAACTATAGGCCATCAAGGAAGATCTTACAGAAGATGAAACCAAAAGTGAAGCAACCTAAAATTGCAATCGACCAAACTATAGAACAAATTAAATAGTATAAGATGACAAGAGCCTTAGTGGTTCAAAGAAGGTAGTAATTCATGATTTGCAACTTTTTCTTTCCAGCAAAATGATGTTTGTGAAGTATGGGAACTGAACAAGATGAATGGCAAGGCATTCATCTTAAAACAAGAAGAGCCTCTCTCAATTAGGGATGGCAATTTTCTTCATTTTCCCCGATCCTTGTGGGGACCTGTCCGAAATGGGGTGAGGACAGGAGAATTTTTCTTCCTATAAGAATGGGGATGGAGAAAATTTTATCTCCATAAATGGGGATGGCGCTGGAGCGAGGGTGGGTGCAGGGATGGGGACGGCACTCCCCACCCCATGAGGTCCCCGATCCCTACCTCAGGGGGTCTCCGTATATTTTATATTACTTAAACACTATAATATTATTTTAATATCTTAAATATAGCCCCATATATAAGCCTAAAATAGCTTAAGATTACACGTGCCCACCTTCTTTATATTTACTAAGACTTATGGTTGGATAAATTTGTTTCTTGTAAAAAAGCTCACGATCATAAACTTATGCTATTATGCTCTTTGAAATTATGGTAAATCTATTTGAATCCATCTCATTTGTTATATAAAACTCAATACATTATTTTTATTTCTAAATATAGTGAGTAAGAATCAAAATAAAAAAATAAATATTTTAATATCAAAAATATGGTTGATGGGGATGGTGATCTTCATAAGAATGAAAAGAGGGACCTTATTAAAAATAAGATAAGTATAGATGGGAGTCCCTAAGGGGATGGAGATTCCAATTGAGATAGGGATAGAAAAGTCCCTATCCCCATTGGTAGGGATGGGGATGGGGATGGGGACAGAGGACTAAAATTATGGCGAAGACGAGGATGGGGAGTAACTTTTCGCCCTCGTTCTGCCCTATTGCCATTCTTAGAGAAGGGTGGGGTGGGGTAGGGAAAGGATGGAACGGTGATGGAGATTTATTTTTTCCCATAGAGTAGGGATGGGAATGAAAAAAATCCTTAACTATAAGGACGAGGTAGGGATAGTGATTATTTTTTTAGTAAAACGGGGATTAGGGTCCCCAGCCCCACCGTGCCCCGTTGCCATCCCCATTCTCAATATGGTGGACATTCGCACAAGAAGTAAAACAAGATGTCCAGGAAGGCAGTTAGACATAAATGTGGTGATGAAGCTTTAGGATTTCATGGTCTCCCACAAATCTTCCAAAAACATCGACAAGGCCTAGCTGGAAATGTGAAGCATATTGTTATGATAATATGTTTAGCATGTTACAGTTGATACCTGCCAGACCCAAACTTGAAAAATACAATGTCATGAATTTATTTTCCTTTGTTACTTTTGTTCAATTTTAATTACAGAGATGCAGTTAACAGTAACATGTTCATTAAAATTAACAAAGCATATCTAGGAACACTGGTAGAGTATCATCACATATAATAGTCACTATCATATATTTATGACTTCTGAGTAGATTACATGTATGGTTGTGTCTCGTTTCATAAGGATGCCTGCCAATAGATGGCATGGAAAAGCATGGCGTGTGTTATTTTATATATACCAGAACAATTTGTGATTCAAGTGGAATATAGATGTTATCTCTCACACTATTTCTATATTAATATTAGATTTCAAATCAGGGTTGATGGAGACATTATCACCTTCATATGTTACTATATAACTTGACTTATTTGGAGTGTTATGAATGTTCTATATAGACTTCAAAGCTATATTATAAAGGATTGGACAGAGAAGCATAAATTGTAACAACATTGTCATGTCCCAAGATTCAAACTTACTTTAAACCCAAAGTGTGACAACCAAAATCAAACAAAAGTAAAATGACTACTTGATCATCCTCCATAGAAATAATGACTACTCGATCATCCTCCATAGAAATCAATCCAAGTATCCAAAATATTTGACATCCTTAATCAAATCCACATGATCAAACAAAGATGAGTCAAAACATATTACAGGCCATGGTGTCTATTCAGGAATCCATTTATAACTTTCAACCTAACTGGTCATAAATAATATGATACCTCCAAAGGTACAAGCAGAGACATTGCCAACATCACTTCAATGCTCATTAGATCCAAATGTCAACCTCCAAAATATCATCCCATGTTCCTTTGTTCCTCTTTGTTCTTCAATTATTTATCCTGGCTTCCACTCACTCATTAATTAAATGAAGGATCAAAGAAGACATAGTTCCCATATCATGCAGGCTGCTCAAAAATGGGCTGCTTCATTGCTCTTGCATCAAGATCTAAGTCACGAAGAGAAGAGCAAGAGCAAGCAGAATATTAGCTATAGTTTCCTTTTGTCTACTTAAATATGCAAGTATAGTTCAAATTTCTAAGGATATTGGAAAAAGTACATGTAGTAAAAAAGAGTTTTTCCCCCTAGCAGAAGCCTATGATAATTTTCTCTAATAGAGGAGCAAGTGTTTACCTTGATCGGAATCTAAATCTCCCACTCTCATCTTCGAATGCAATACTCACGTGGGAAGTGAGACATAACAAAAATCCACATTGAACAGTCTCATGACTTCTGGGTTCAATTGAAAGCTGAGTTACTTACATCAAGGAATCAAAGCTTCAGCATTTCCCCTAAACTGTAAAATCTAACGAGAGATGTGGAACCCATTACAGGAGTAAGTCATGTTAATTATAAAGGACATAGTCGCTCATATATTTGCAGAGCAGTTTTCACTTGATTAGAAGAAAGACCAAAGAAAATGGCATTCACAACATTCTTGTCAGCACAATCTGTTTTAATTCTACACATTTCCTTAAGAAAGGAAGATTATGTAACATAATTTATGAAATGAATTTGGTTCGTGAAGCGTAACCAAATTAAGCCATCAGGCTCAATCGGGATCGTTATTAGGCATGCAATCAAAGCCATTCTACGACACAACAATAGGAAATTTTTCTCTATCTCTCGCCACAAAGAATAAAACAGAACCTACCGATATCGAGTGTAATCTCGATGCCTCAATCCGTGCTGCATCTGAGCAGATTTGAGAAGCTGCAATACTGTAAATTACACACAAAAAAAAGAGAAAAATCAAATCCAATCACCAGGATAAAATGCGAAGAACGGCATCGATCCTAAAAGCAACCACTGGAACAGTATGAATTCGACATAAGGGGAGAAGAAAGAACCATTGATCGAGAACTTGGGATTGATCTGCTCGACGGCAGCGGACTTGTTGTCATCGATCTCCATCGCCGATGCTTCGTTTCCTCTCGCTTCGTTTCCTTTAGCCATAATCGTTCAAACAGCACCAGAGGAACGATGGAAGTGATCAGAAGAAGGCGAGCAACGGATTCAAAGATATAGGGTTTCAAAAAGTCGAGGGTAGCAGTCGGAAGTCACCAGCCGAGTCGACAAGGAGACCGTGCGTGAGGAAGGGACAGCGAGCGTTTTTTTTTTTGTGTTGACCGTTGGATGAGGATCATACAGTTCCAACAAGCTATCCGAGCTAGGGCGTCGAGACGGAGAGCCCAAAAAGATTTGGCCCATATTGCAATGCGCAAGCTTATGCTGGTCTGTTTGGAGTCATGCTCTTTGATCAGGTTAGGCCCAAACATTGATCAGGTCAAGCTCGAGCACATCTTAGCTTCTAAACTTCACAACAACCCAAGCCTAAAAATGCCTAAGAAATAAAGTCTTTGATTTTCTCTTCTCATCTTCCTAAAGCATTTTTTAAAATAATGTACTGCATTGCTTGTTATACTAATACAACAACAATAAAGTTTTAATCCCAAACTAATTGAGTACTGTTATATAAATCATTTTCCTTCATTTAACTCGATTTTGAATCATATGCTTTTGTAAAATGTAAAGTTTTTAAATCTTTCTTTATTACTTTCTTTCATATAATTTTCGATTTATTTCTACTTTTTTTTTCTTTTGATATGTATTAAGTTACTTCTTCGTACATATATACCTCTAGGTTTATGTTGCATATGTACAAACTATTTAAGTTATATTCTCTTAATTTATCTTTAATTGGAGCTATATTTATCTTTTTACAAATAATTTTATTTTTTATTTTATTTTTTTCTTATATTACCACACGTCCATTTCAACATTCTTATTTTTTTTATATTCATTTTATGTATGTGCATGTTTCTAATTATCCAACATTCTGTATTATAAAGCATAGTTGGTTTTATAACTGTTTTATTAAATTTTTTCTTCAACTTAGCCAGTACTCTATAATCATATAATATTTCAGTTATACTTTTCCCTTACTTTAATTTTATGGACAACATCATCCTTAATTTCTTCTTTTTTTATGAATAATCGATCTTAAATATAAAAAATGATCACTTTTAAGAACTTTATGGTCCTTAATTTTTACTCTATATTCATCTTCATTTCTAATTATGCTAAAATTACATTTCATGCATTTTATCTTTGTCCTACTTAACTTAAAATCTTTAGATTATAATGCATTTCTTCATAGTTTTAACTTATAATTAATCCTAGCCTTAGTTTCATCTACTAATACTACATCATCTGCAAATAGCATTCACTAAAATATTATCCTAAATATGTCTAGTAAACCCATCCATAACTAAAGTAAAAAAAAAAAAATTAAAAGAAGATTCATAATGTAAACCTATTGTAATAGAGAATTCATTAGTATTACCATCATTAATTCTTACATTAATAACTATTTTATGATATGCATATTTTACTATGTTAATATATCTAACGGATACTCCTTTCTTTTTTTTGCACCCACCACAAGATTTTTCTAAGAACTCTGTTATATGCTTTCTTTAAATTAATAAAAATCACATAAAGATCTTATCTCTTTTTTTCTATACTTATCCATTAACCTCCTAAGGAGAAAAACAGCTTTTATAGTCAATCTTTCTAACATAAAACCAAATTAATTCTCTAATATTTTTATAATATCTCAACCTATGTTCAATTACTCTCTATCAAAGTTTCATAAAATAACTCATGATCTTGATATCGCAACAGTTAAAGTAGTTTTAAATATTTTTTTTATTCTTATAAATTGGTACTATAGTATTTTTTTTCATTCATCAAGTATCTTTTTAATTTCTAAATTCTTATTAAATAAATTTATCACTCAAGTTACTCTAACATTACCTAAACATTTTCAAACTTCTATTAAAATCTTATTAGGTCCCATAGCTTTTTCTATTTTTATCTTTTTTTATAGCATCTTTTACCTTAAATGTCCTAATTCTACGATTATACACTATAACTTTATCTTCAATAGAGTTAATAAAGTATCTTAAATTATTTACATGATTTTTATTTAATAATTTATTAAAATAGCTTCTTTATCCTCCTTTAATCTCTTACTCCTTAACTAAAACTTTTTGATCATTATTTTTTATATATTTAATGTGAAACATATTGCTAGTTTTTCTATCACTTACTTTTGCAATTTTATATTTATCTTTCTCTCCATTTTTAATTTCTAGCTTATGATATAATTTCTCATATACCTTACATCTAACCTCCGATACTATTTTTTTAAATATCTTTCTTAACCATCATATAATTTTTATATATTTCTTTATTTTTACATTTAGGTAATTTTCTATAACACTCTTTTTTATTCTTAATTGTTAATTAAACTTTCTCATTCTATTACCAAGTTTCTTATCATATTGTCCTTTTTCTATTGACTCTCTCAATACCTCTATAACTATTTTTCTAATACTATTAGCTATCTCTTCTCATATGGTATTAATCTCTCCATTTGTGCTCTATTTTTTTTCTTTTATCACTATATCTTTAAAAGTAATTAGTTTCTTTCTTTTCAAATTCTCCCATCTAATTCTTAGGTTCTTATACTTTTTAATCCTTCTCCTCTACTTTCAAATACATCATCCATAACCATCAATTTATGTTGCATTGAGTCTCACCCAGTATAGGCTTACAATTTTGATAAAACACTTTATCAATCTTTCTAGTATCATATTAAAAGAATCTATTTGATTAACATTATATCCACTTTTAAAAGTTATTAAATGAGAGCCCCTTTTTTTAAAATATATATTCGCTAAGACTAAATTATATAGCATTGTAAACTCTAATATAGTATTCTTTCTTTCAAGTTCATAAACTTCATTCAAGTTCATAAACTTCATGTATTCTTTTAAAACCTATATTAAATTTTTTACATGTCCATTCAAATTTTCTTCAATAAATATATTTTCTTTGATAGGAATCTCTTGAATAATCCATGCATAACCTTTCAAAAACTTTGCTTTGTTGCACTATCTAAACCTACCCAAGGAATATGAGCATTAATAATATTGATTGACTTTTCATCTAGCACTAATTTAATCAAAATTATTTTATCTTTTATCCTCTTAATATCTATAACTTCATCTTTTAAACTTTTATTTATAATGATTCATACTTCATTTTTATTTCTATTTTTTAAATGTATACTAATATTTAAAACCATTAATCTTTTTTACTTTTTCTCCTACCTACTTGGTCTCTTACAAGCAACTTATGTTAATTATCTTTCTAATCATTATATTTGTTAGTTTCATTAATTTTTATGTTAATGACCCTATATTCCATATTGCTAAATATATTTTATTTTTAATTTTAATTTTATTCTTATTTTCTTAGACTAACTTCTTTGCTTATCTGTCCAAGAAGATATGAGAACCCTTACTTTCTATCACAGGGACCGTCCTAACTACTCTTGCCTTTTTCACTATACTCGGGATCTAATGTTATACGTTGCTTTCAAAAAACATCCTATCATTAATGATTTTCTCTATTAGATTTATGTTCATAAAGTATGACTATTTCAAGATAAGGAGAATGGAATTTGTAAGAGAATCATTTCAAAAACTTGGGGGGTTCTTTTAAAATGAGGTCATTAAATATATCATGATTTACAGTAAGTCATTTCATAATATATATAATCATTTAACTACAACTTTTAAAACTTTTCTTTAAAAATTAATGTGTCATCAAAAATCAAATAGTAAATAGTATAACTTCTTTCATAAAAAATATCAATCAATACATATTTTCTTTTATAAAATATCAATCAATACATTCTCTTCCTTTAAACATTAAGAGCACATATATGTCAAAGCATAAGAAAGATGATTATATTCAAAATAAGTAGCAAGTATTTTATAATAGAAAAAAAAATTTAAAGATAAAGGTTTATATTTATATGAAGAATATTTTTTAAAAATGTATGAGTTAATATATAAATACAAAACATATCAACTTGGAGAGTCATAATATATCAAGATTTTAACCATATGGATTCAAAACATAGGACTCATATGAAGTTTATATTTTCTTCCCTTTTTAGCATCATAAGGAATAAGATACAAACATTATGTAGGGAAGAGAAATATAAAGATTGTATCTAAACCACAGACTCATTGAAAATCATGCATATAAAGTTATTACATATACATATATCAAATTATGTTGCAAAACATGTATTATAATATTATTAGATATGAGATAGAAGATATATTCATGTATCAAACCTAGCACAAAGCATCTCAAAAACATTATGTCATAAACTATTTGCATTTAAAGACATCTGACAATGGATTAATATCTAAATGGAAAGTTTAAAAGTTCAAGTTTTATTCATTCTCAACCATAATTCATTATCAAGGATTATCAACACATGCGGTCTAAAATCAAGCATCTCATGATTTAAATGAGGAAGTTAGAATTTTTCAAGTTTCTTTATCAAAAATTATTAAAGTATGCATACATAATAACTTGAGACTTTAAAGTTTCAATGAAAGTTTGAAGTGCAAGCATCTTACATTTTGAAAAGAAGCATATCATCAAACATGTATATAGCTTGTCAATTAGGTCATGAATATTTGATTATTAAGAAGATAGAAATCAAGATATCAAGACATATATTGATAAACAATTCTAATATTTATCAAATCATTAGATCCTGCATTCAAAGTATTGAAAAAATGTAATTAATTCAATCATCATGCATAATTGTAGTAGATCACATATATTTTCTATGAGAAGGGATGAGTTTAAAATGTTACTAAAATTAAACTTCCCTTCGCAAATGCCTCCAAAGGTTATATATATTTTCCAATATTAGCTTTGACCTTAAGACATCTTACAAAATAGAGTCAAGTTTGTATCTTTGGTACCTAAATCTTTTTGGCTCTAACTGGAATAGTGCAAAGACTATTTTGAACTTGGATTCCTTTTAGTACCCATACCTTCTTTACACTCATATAAGTATTTCTTTTAATTGGGCATGAATAAAGGATGTATCCTTTACTATCAAAATAATGATAATTAATAGAATGGTCATAAGGTAGCTTTTACAAAGTAATTCTTAAGATATTCCTTTTGCCTTGATGAGTTATATCTTATTCCTACTCTTTGCAAGCTATATCTTTGATTTACTAATAATTTATCAAGATTTTCTTTTCCTTTTATGAATTTGTAAAGAGTATGAGTCAAGTCATCTATCTTTTTTTTAATTCTTCATTTTCTTTTGCACATTGCTCATTTGAAATACTACATAGCTTCAACTTATCATTTTCAATTTTCAAAAAGTTATCCTTTAAAGAAACATCTTCATATAAAGAATGATATATTTTTAACTTTTATTTTTATTTTTCAAAAAGTTATTTTCATCTTTTAAAGAATCAATTTCATTTTTCAAAGAATCTATTTCTTTTTCAAATTCACTAACTAGCTTTTTCAAAGATGTATTTTTATACCCTATTTTTCTCATATCATTATATAGCTCGATAAATGCATTATACAGTTCATCAAAACAAAATTCATTTTCAAGAGAGACATATACCTCATCGTACTCTATTACTATAAAGCATAAGTTAGCCACCTCATTTCTTAATTGCTCTTCATCGTAGGAGCCATTGTCACTATCGGTCCAAGTAGCCATATTTGCCCTTTTTTTTAACTTCTTGGTTTTGAGACAATTATGAAACTTTTGATCTTTTTTCTTTATTGCCCTTCTTTTTCTTTAGAAACTTCTTAAATTTTTGGGTGAGCATGGCAAGCTCCTCATCCTCATTACTTTTTTCATTACTTTCTATGTCACAAATTTGTGTTAGCCTGGAGGATTTTAAAGCTATACCTTTCTCTTTCTTTTCCTTCATTCCAACCTTCATTGTAAGCTCATGAGTCATTAGGGATCCAATGAGTTCCTCCAAGCTTAAGTTTGATAGGTCCTTTGCCTCAATAATTACAGTGACCTTTAGCTCCCATGATTTTAGTAAGGACCTAAGAATTTTTTGAACATTTTCAATATTAGTATAAGATTTACCAAAAGATTTTAAAATATTTATAATATTGGTAAATCTAATAGACATGTCCGGAATAGATTCATTGGACAAAAAGACTAATTTTGGACTCTGTAACTTGTTTTGTACCCTTATGAATAACTTCAAGCTTATCCCATATTTCTTTAGTAGTCTCACATATAGAGACCCTATTAAATTCATTTGCTTTCAAGCCCCAATAAAGAATATTCATAGCTTTAACATTGACTTAGAGAGCTCTTATCTCCTCATCATTAAGATCAAGTTTCTCCTTAGGAACTTTAATCCCATTTACTATTTTGGTGGAGGTTTTATATTCTCGGACTATAATTCTCCAAATATCAAAGTTTACGAATTGGATGAAAATCTTCATCCTAGCATTCCAATATGAATAATTGTCTCTACTAAACAAAAGATGCTAATGGATGGCTTGACTCTTATTAAAACCCAAACCCCACATAGTTGCCATAGTCTTTTCTCCTTGACGGTTAAGCCAATGGATAAGAGACCTTGCTCTGATACCACTTGTTAGACATAAGGCAACCCAAGAGAGGGGGATCAATTGAGCTGATCAAAAAGTTAAAACTTAAAATTGAGTGCTTAAAAATAAGTCAACTAATTTAAGACAAAGCATAGGATATCAATTATTTTAAATTAAAAGCGTAAGCAAAGGATTCAATATAAGCATAAATAAAAGCAATTTGTAAGAGAATAAAAGAGTAAGAAAAATAAAGAAGGCACAAAGATTTTATAGTGGTTTGTCACCCGTTGTTTACATCCACTATCCAAGACTCTTTCTTTGGATTTTTACTATACCAATCCTCTTAATCGGGTAAGGATCAAACCTTACGCACTTCTTTTACCGAGCTTAGAAGGAACCCTTATAATCTTTTTTTGGACTAAGGATATACCCTCTCTCCTTTATATAAGCTAAAAAGGAATCCAAACTTCTCTTAAAGAAGAAACACTAAGAATACTCTCACAAGGAAAATAGATTTGCAAATATAGTACTAAAGTTGGAAGGGAAAAGTATAAATACACTAAGCTCAAAACCCCTTTTATAAAGATTTCTCAATGGCTTTTCTTTTCTTTTTTTTTATTTTCTAAACCACCTACAAAGTCCTCATGTTATAAGGGTGGAAGAATATGGCCATTGGGTTTGCCCTGAATATGGTCGTTGGGGTTCAAGAGCAGCTCCAATGATGAAATAAAAATATGACAATTGAGACTGTTAGAGTTCAGCAATCGACCGCCCAGGATAGGACTGGTTAACTATTCGGTCTAAGACGATCAACTACCCTAGCCTATGTAAGTCGATCGTCAAGTCAGATAGAAACCAGGTTTTGAGGGTTCTATTTGAAACAGTCTAGCTCAATTGATTATTTTGTAGTCCAGTCAACTATGCACACCCAGTTTTAGATTTTTATGATGATTTACTTTAATTATTGATCCAAAACCTAATTTAATTTATTTTTAAGGGTTTTGAGCTTTATGCATTTATTCTCCTACCAAGCTTTACAATGTGTTTTTAGGAAAAAAAATTACAATATATAAACCATTTCCTTAGACACTTTTGAGTCAGATGGTAATTGATTTGATATTGTTCTCCTTCAATTTGTACTTCTTACATTCTACTTGAGTTCTTTGCAAATCGGATACATGTCGAATGAAATTTTGCATATGTCTTGATTTGTTCCGATCATAATACCCATCTTATCATCACAAACTCAAGCATTGCATTAGTTCTCCAATCAATGTCTTGTTATCATCAAAACATATATTATTGAACCTTTAGGTTCAGCAAGGCATACTATATATACTTGTTTGTACCTTCTGATAGAAAATCTAAATTTCACAAGTCTAAAATATATTAATAATCTCAACATCATAAGTATATATGCATATATAATATAAAATAAATCATGCCTAAGTTTCTCATAAGATTCATAACTCTCCTCTGTGGCAAAACTTGATTAGCATTATCGCGTGTGTGTGGTAGGAGAGAGGACTTCCTTCTATCCTACAGGCAGCAAAAGTATATTACGACTCAATGGATCTACCCCTATATTTATAGGATAAGGGTGGGACATCTTTTTATGACAATCAACTTAATGCGTGTCCTAACTATTATTAGCCATGTACTTATAAGGTCCACACTTAACATAAGTCCATATAGTTCTAAGGTGCACCAAAGAACCGAATAACTTAAATAGCGCTCACAAACCATAATAGGCTAACATGAAATACTTCAGTAATCTGACATTTGATTTCATTTGGGTTTTGAAAGAATGACTATGTGAGTCCACATGATGAAAAATTTCTAACAATTTCTGCTAATATGAGTTGAGATTCCCTTAGTCCGTGATATCATGCCATGTAGAGTCCACTTAATCAGGGTTGTCACTCGGTACACAAAAGGCTATGCTTAGCTAAGTAGCCCTCCTCTCCCTTCCAATGAACTCTTAACAATTTTGTTGCATCATTAACTCCCCAATCATATTCATGTTACTCAGAACTTGATTGTTTACGTAGAGTTATTTGGTTCATAAATTTTTTTATATTTAATTGCGTAGACCACTTTTTCTATAGATTTCATAAAATTTTGTTTTTATTACTAATTTAAAACATGATTTATTTATCATTAAAACTCTGGAGTCCCAACAAATAGAGGAATCTTTTGAATCCGCAACACATCCTGATTCTCCTTTGACAAAAACATGGAATCTCTAGAGAGGTTTGTTATACCTAACAATGGATGGTCGTTTCAAAGGCCCTCCTAATTTAATCACACATCACCTCTCCTTTTCTTCACTTCAAATACTTTTTCAATTGAACATATGCCCTCTAACTAACTGATAAGATCTTCTGATATCCAAACAGCCCATTAAGAAATTTGTAATCGATGTTCAATTATTGTTGGAATAGAGCATCGCCAGCTGCATGAAATGTTCTACTAAATTCACAATCAATATTACTCATCTCTTGCATGTGCGAAGGCACTTTAGACAACTAGATGTTTACCATCAGGAATTCTCCCTAGGCCCCCACCATGCCCATATTTTACAAATAAAGATGGCATCTGGTCTCGACGTTCCAATAAATGGTTCCTTGTGGTACCTAAACAAGTCCTCATCTACCCTTAGAGTGGGGCATGTGGATTCCTTCAAATAATGTCGTTTGACCTACGGCAAGACGTAGGTTTTGGCCGTTGGGAGCAGTCTTTCTCAAAAGTCTCATCTATGGACCAATGGAATTGGCGTCAGAAACGCAAGAAACAGAGGAGATGTCACTGTTTAATCTTCGATTGCGGCATAGACAATGATATTTAATGGCTAATAGCTCCGCTGGTGCATCATCTAGGGAAAAAAACTATCAGAAAAGAGATCATGCATGGTATAAAATATTACCAAGACGTCGGGGAAGAGAGTGGAAAGTCAAGTTGATGAAGTCAAATATGATACTACAAAATTCTTGCCATGCTTTGATGAACATCTAGAACTCAGGCATGTCATTGCTTAGTAAAAATGAAGTCATAGCATCGAGCTAGGAAAAATATATATATATATATATATGGTTTATTTAATGTGGTCGATCTCAGCAAAACGTAAGCTTGATGTTTGAATCACGCATGCCACCTTTGAAGTCGAGACTGGCAATTGGAGACAACGAAGATGAGCGGATTAAACTTATTAGGCGGTGAGGAAAACATGTCAGGAATTATCTTCAGATCTTTTCTTATTTCCTTTCTGGTGCGAGTAATATTTTTGGCCTGATGACATGATGAGGAAAGGGAATTAGTTTCCTTATCTAAGGAAACATATAGAGCATGGAGAGCTCACAATAGACATGAACTTGATCAGGGGGATGGTGGCACGGCCATGAATATACCGACGTGGTATTCGTGGAGTTTGTTGGGGCTAATTAGCATTTCAAGCACGTTGTATTGTCGATCCATTCTTTAACTATTATAGTTCAAGAATAGTTTCACATCGAAAAAGGAAAGGTTTAAGTGTTTATTACTCAAAGTTCATCTGCTACTAATTAACTTCTATTCGAGTTTTTAGGATCACGTGATTGATCCAACTCAGAATAGATTTTGACTAACTTGTGGCATGCAATGATGATGTCATATTATAAATGAAGAGATTATAATAGTCCAAAAATAATTTCACATTGGATGAAAAAAAAAAATGCCTGCTACCAATTAATTGGGTTAGCGAGTGAGCTTAAGGCGTTACACTAACAGCTTAAGCTTTTGACAAAGCCTAGACATACATGGTTTGATCCATGACATGTTCATATCACAGATAATTTCTAGTTCAAAGAAATTAAACTAGATCCAAATGCTGGATGATGATACATATTGCAAACAATTATTGATATGATCATAGATTTTATTCTTCAATCAAATATACCTACTCCTCATATTTAACAGACCAGTTATAGCTTAAAAAGCTAATCCAAAACATTTTCCTGAGTGGACTTAAATTTGCATTTACTGTTGGCCAATGTGCTATAAAATCCAATCAGAGGACATTCGTATGAAGATGTTATATATAAAGTTGCATTTTTTCATTAAATCCATTGGAGATTGGATCATAACGTTTTTTTTTTTTTTTTCTCTTTCTGATACAGTATCTGAATGTTGGAAGACATTTATATAAAGAATGACAATTAATTGACATGATCAAAACTTATTTCAAATGTATTTATGCCTAAATTAAGTGCATCGGAGTGATTGATTTTCTATCTAGCGACATCTTAAATTGAGAGCTAATTTTAAGCAAGTTGTAATATTTCTAAAATAGCCTAACATCGAATAGAAAAGAAAAATTTAAAATATTTATTTATAAATCAAATTTATCTATTATCAATTAATATTCATTCAAGTTTTTAGAGTCATATGAGTTTTATGAGCTAAGGAGTTAATTGGGCGGAGTTAAGGCGTTATAAAAGTGTAAGAAAAATTCAATGAAAAATGTTTGTTTACCTTGCAGCCTCTGAGAACTTCAAGTCGTGAGAGTAACCGAGTGCTTCAAGAAGGCACTCAATCGTAAGACCATGGCTAATATTATAGACAAATAAACCATAGTAATTGGCCTAAACTTATATTAAGCTGAGTCAATGAAATTTGTACTGCCGCAACTTGACAAGCGTGGATTGCAAGCCAGAAAGATTGCATGATAGCTACATAACACTAGCAAAACGATTTCCGGTAGTGAGAAGTGACGCAAGAAAATAAGACAAATAGTTTTAACAAAGCAAATTGGCTTGATGTAGGTCCCTCTGGGATATCATTGCTGACTGTTGGGAAAGAGTTATTTAAGGGAGAGGTAAGAAGAAGAAGGAGAAAAGAAAAACTCGTAGGGGTTGTTTAAAATGACATATCTTAGGTCCTTCAGGAAATATTTTTATTATCTCATAGTTCCACTTGATGCTTAGGATGACCCTGACATCTATCTATCTATATATATATATATATATATATATATATATATATATATATATATATATAGAGAGAGAGAGAGAGAGAGAGATATGCTTAATTTCATAATTTCTGAAGAAGTTTGGAGGAAATATTATGTTAGATATCTGACAAATTAATCTAGCCCATTATAAATTCCTCAACCAGTTTAAAATGTAATATCTATATTCACTTTTCAAAGTAAATATTTTCCACAAAATTATGCAGCACATTTTTTTCACTCAAGTTGATAATTAGTTGAGGATCCACCATGATTTCTTGATACTTAAATTTTAAAAACAATATCTAGCAATTCAAAAGATGATTCTATGAATTATAAATTACTTTCTTTCCTTTCTGGCTGAGATTTTGGTTTACAGGGATACGATGCAAATGATATTTTAGCACTAGCTATCTCGACCTCCGTATATTTCAGTGTATTTGTTAATACAATTTTTTTTAGTGGATAAAATATTAACATGTTGGGCATATTTACTAATCACTTTTAAATAATTATAAATTACTTTTTAGTTGCCATAAATTCAATTGAATGTCTTAAAATGATGATCAATATTGGGATTATTTTATTTGTTGAGGTCTTTATGTTTCATGTTTTATAACACTAGCTGTAATCTCTGAATATCTTGGATTCTTTTTCTATTATTATCTAACTTCACAACTTGGTCACAAAACACCAAAATCTTATACCACACTGGTATCAAGATTTCAGGGATTTTCCTAAACAAAATTATCCTCATTGACTGGGTAATAAAAATTTAAATCAAGGAGGACAAAAGAGAGTGAAGTTCACGGCATTCTTATTCCTGCGAGCTGCAAGTATGCCGTCAATCAATCACAGCGGTCTCCTTTTCTTAAAGTCCTGTATTCCTCCGCTGATTTGAATAATAACTTAACAATTGGGCCATAAGCGTGACATTCACTAGAATACTCTCTATGGACGGTCTATATAGACGGTCTATATCATCCCAAACGTCTGCAGGACGGTGATGATCTCCTCCCCAATCGATCAATTTCCGATGGACGTGGACTTCCGTGACCGCCGGCTTCGATCTTCGAGTCCCGTCAGCTGGGAATAAAACCAGGGCAGTTTCTCACCGGCGGTCGTCTCCTTCTACCCTCGCGACACGCATGCCTGACGCCTCTCCACGCCATCTAATTACTGACGCTTCTCCCCTCGAGTACGTAGTTACAGACGACTACGTGGAGTTTAATCTAAATCATCCTTAAAAACATCAAAACTATTTTTAACGCAATCCTCGTGTCAGGACCTGAAACATATTTATTTATAGTAGATTAGGACTAAGACCAAAGGCAAATATGAGAGAAATTAGCTCTATAAGATAAATAATCTAAACCGGAGTACCATTTTAAATTAAGGATCGTGACGCTTGGATTGAGCACGACGTCGAAATAAACCCAAAGCCAACCCAAGCCACGGCTAGCGCGGTCTCGGCCTCGACGAGACGCGTGCCCGGAGGAACGCAGTTTCGCCCACCGCTTTATTAAATAAGCGCCGGGACGAGGAACCAAACTCCTTTAAGGCTACCATCTCCCTGGTCTCTCTTTCTCTCTCTCTCTCTCTCTCTCTTCTATTCTGTCTCCTAAAATTCTCTTTATTCCGAGTCGATGTTAGAATCGGAACCCTTCGAGATGGCCAACAGCTACTCGACGGTGGAGCCCTGGACGTCCAGGATCTCCGGCGCCTTCGCCCGCGCCGGCGAAAACGAAGCCCTCACCAGAGCCCTCCAGATCTCCCTCTCCGGCGACTCCTCGTCCTTCCCCGCCGCCGTCGCCGCCTCTTCCCTCCTCCACCACCTCCCCGCCGCGGATCTTGAATCTCCTTCGACTCGCCGACGGAAGCCCCTCCCCTGCTCCCCTTCCGGCAAGGTCTCCAAGCGGAAGTCCCGCCCGTCGAAGCGGACGCCGACGACCTACATCAACGCCGATCCGGCCAACTTCCGCCAGATGGTCCAGCAGGTGACCGGCGTTCACGTCGGCGACGCTGGCCTGCCGGTCGAACCGATGATCAAGCCCAAGCCGCAGCGGCCCGCGGTCCTCCCGCCGAGCTGCCTGCCGACGCTCGACACCTCCGCCTTCTTCCTCGACCGGGCCGGTCCGTTCGGACCGGGATCTGCAGTTGAGGGTCCACCGTTCGACTTCGACTCCTTCGCGAGCTTCCCCTCTCTGGAGTCGTAGAGCGTGCCGTGGGAAAGGAGAAAAATATTTAAAAAAATAACGCGAAAACCTTGGCTTTTATTTTTTCAGTGTCGACTGACTCTTTTTAGACTTACTCTTTTTACCAGACGTTTGATGAGGATCGGATGGATGTGGTTGTAGAGCGGGTTAGCGGTGGAGATAGAGTTGGAACTTTATGCTTTTTATTTATTATATATATATATATATATATATATATTTGCTATCCTAATAAGGTTGTTATTTTCGTTTTATGGTAGCAGGTGTAATTTTATGATAATTCTAATATATGAACTCTCTGGAGAATATTATGGACGGTCAGTGTCCCTTTCATGGAGATAATGTGAGAGATCTTCTGAGACTTGATGAAAGGATCATATCCAGTTTGATGGTGAACTTTAGATGATAGTGGAGAAAAAAAAATCTTGCAAAATTATATATATAGGTAGAAGATTGATGGTTGGATAGCAGCACTGATTTAAACAATATCATTCCAAATAAATAATCTAAAATCATAAAACAAACATTAAATTTTGGTTGATTTGTAGCAACAAATGGCATTTAATTCATTTTGGTATTGCTGGCCTCTCCATGGGCTGTCTCAAATTTATCCTACTCAATTTCTTACATCTATTAAGCAATTAAAAAGTTTAGTATCTCTATAATTTATTTTAGACTATACAAAAATTAAGAGAAAGATTCATGCAGCTATTTAATTTGAGATTAAAATTTTATTATTGTAATTTTTTATTTTCATCGTTGCCGGATCATTATGATACGTATCATTCAAGTAAAGGATATTGTTTCTTCAAATAAATTAAAATATTGGAGAACAAATACTTATGGCCACCAATCGCATCCCTTTGACTCAATCTCAAGATTCCTTCTTTTTGCCATAGGTGAAAGATCTCCCACGCCACTGACCTTCCCAACAGTTGGAAAACTTGCTGCCAGACTCGGCTTATTGGTTTGAATGCAAATCCAGCTAAGCCAATTGCATGATATAAATATACTCTTCACCACACAAGCTTTGTTTCATCCTTCTGCTCCTCTATAAAAATGCTTGAAGTGTGGGACATATTTAGTTGAAGCAACATGGATTTACCAGGTGAGGTTGCATCTTACATGGCTTCATTTGTTCCACTAAAAATAGAGTTTCCTAGTGAGGTGTTGTCAACAAAAATCCACACCTTGAGCTCCTAATATTTTTTTTCTGTAAAATGATTGCAATGGACTGTCAAAAAAGAAGAGTATCATAGTAGCAACACACACTTGTACATATGAAGTAACCATAGGTGTATTATGTAATTAAACTAATCATATCCATTAATCATGATGTGCATCTAAAAGATGGGAGCAGAAGTCCTAATTGCATCCAAGGATGAGCAATTTAAGCATCATAAAAGCACAAAAATTAACCAAAAAAAAGAGAAGAAATTAGGGTGTGGGAGGTTATTAAATTCAACGTGTAACATATTATTGAACTTTTATATAGTTAGAAGGGGCATTTTTACCACTAATAATATTTGAAGTTAACTTTATTGATGATTAAAACCTTATATTTCTTTCATTATTATAAATCTAAAATTTAAGAACAGGTAATAAAGTATTGACAGCTATCCAAACCAAGGATTTAAATATCTAAAAGAAAATCTCATAAAAACAACTCATATGAAGAATGATAGCCAAAGTTGAAAGCTTGTATTTTGGAGTTCATTTCTTGCCATGAAAGAAAAGACAACCCATTGTACATTAATTTAGAACAAAGCTTCACTGGCACTGACATAATTGAAATGTTCAAGTAAAGCAACTTTTATGATGTTCGGCACTAAGTTAGCCTTCTAATGTCTTTGAAATCATCTAAAACAAAGGATAAACAAGGAAAATGAGTGATTTATCAAAGATGTGGCTTGAAAAATCTAGAAAATTATAAAAATGCCACTTCATGGCCCAAAATTTTGTGGCCCAAGAAGATGTGTTTGGCAAAAATTTTGTTTCTTTCTTGTAAAACTCATGTTAGATAAATCAAAAGTCTACTACAAGTTATGAATCTATTTTTACTATTTATCTCTTTATTTTAATTAAAAAATATATAAATCCTAAAGGAAGCGGAAAGTCTATTAGTCTTAGAAAAATCTCTTATGTAAATAAGCCTTAATTGTATTCTTTTCACACTAAGTATTCATCAATATAGTTTTTGAAGTTCTTCAATTCCTAGCTTGGAGTAACTTCTTTCTTGTCATGCTATAATTCCATAATCTTGTGATAGGTGATTAGTGCGATATTGGAAGCATTAAGTATTTAAGGTGCTAGGCTGAAGATCCTCAAGGAGTTAGCATGAAGCTAATAGTTATCTCTCTTACCATACTTGATATGGGATAAGAAATTTTATAGACTCCCTTAAATCATATTTGGTAGATCTTGCACTAAGGTATTATGATATTAAAATTTTAGGTAAGGTGAGCTTTAGATTTGCGCGTCTTCTAGAGATATTAGAGTGAGATAGAGATAAACTAATGGAGTGGCTTTATCACTTGCCCTTACTGAAGTTCATGATGTTTTCCATATACCAATGTTAAGATATATACTAGTTTGTAACTATATTTTAGAGTGTGAGTTTCTATAGTTTTCATAGGAGTTGACTTATAAGGAGAATATAGTATAAACGGTGGATAGCCAAGATCAAGTCTTAAAGCAACATACCATTCATTATATTAAAGTATAATAAAGTAACTATTTATAAAAGGAAGCTACTTGAAAGCTTAAGGATGAGATAAGGATAAAATACTCTTAGCTTTTTAAAAATTCAGGTATGTTAATTTTGAGAATGAAATTCTTTTAATATGGGCTAAAGATAAGGACCAAGATCGAGCTAGCCCATGTCAACTTGGGCCTGAACCAACTAACCAAATCACCTCGATCCCCTTTTCCTTTCTCTCTCTTCTGTAACCTCCTAGCTCTATGTGCCTCACACTTTTTTTCTTCTTTCTTTTTTCTTCTTCCTTTCTACACTAAGTACCATCATCACTATGTAGCCTCTACTGATACCTTCCATCTCAATGCCTTCTTGCAACCACCTCATTGGCCTCCTCCCTTCCATTCATCTCTCTCTCATCTTCTCTCTTGCTCACCACCCACAACCACCTCCTTTCCTCTCTCTATCTCTCAAATACCATCTTTCTCACTTTTCTTCTATTTTTTACCTATATGATGAGCTAAATCCTTCTCATAAGACTCTCTCTTTCAATTATGCATTTGCCCTATCTAATCTAAACCCTTATAAGGGTTTTTATATGTAGCAATGAGAGACCAATAGCGATGAGAGACTAATACTTAAGGTTTATTTGGATCTTTGGAGGGGAAAGGAGGGGAGGATGAAGGTTGAGGAAAGAAGATAAGGGGAAGGAAGGGGAGGAGAGGGATGTTGCCCTCTTCTATTTTGAGAAGGAGAGGAGGGGAAAGAGGATAATTTATATTCATATTGTTTGGATAAAAGGGAGAAGGAAGGAGAAGCAAAATTATGTTTACAAAATCATAAGTATACTTCTTATCATAAGAAAAATCTAAATCAATTTATGAGAATAAAGTTACAAAGAATGGGTAAAAGTTATAAAATCATTCCTCTCCTTTTTCTTTAACACCTAATTTAGGAGGTAAAGAAATTTAACCTTTTGAGAGAGAATAGAGAAAAATGAATACCCCTCGCTCTCTTTCTTTTCTTTCCCTCTCAAACAAACATCTTTAAAACATTTCTCCTTTCTCTCCCCTCTCCTTCCCTTGATTAACCTCCACCCAAGCAGACCATGAAAGTGAAAGAAAGTTAGATTTAAGGTTCTGTCTTCTAAATAGGTTCCAGATTAAGATAAACCCCAAACCTTTTATTCTTAAATTAGTGAATAATATTGTTCAGTGATAGATTTAAGAAACAAATTTAAATCTAAACTTTTAATCACCTTTAGCAAGATTCTAATGACCTGGCTTATGTTGATAGAGCCACTACACTCTAAGGACATTAATAAAAATTATATTATAATTTTTTAAAAATAAATTTGTTAATTATGGGTCAATTTTATTGGAAGAAAAGTTTAAGCCTAAAATCGATGGAATCTATCGAGATCACCAAATTTAGCTAAAAGTAACCATAAATTTGCTATCTTGTTTTATTTAAAATATTTTTTGACTAAATTATATAATTTTTAGAGCTTTATTTTTTTAAACCAAATGTTTATATCTTATGGAATTTGAAGGTTAATTAGATTAAGAAAGTAATATGGATTTGATATGGCACTTAGACCTATTATAGGGCTCTAGGGGCTATATTTGGATGTATAGATTATTTATATTTTTTAAGGTGTTAGAAAAGAATATGTTTGAGTATAAAGACTCTCTTGTTCGACTTAGCATTTAATAAAATAATACTTTGCCTTATATTGATAAATTATCAAAAATAACCCCATTTGCAATATTATTTTAGTGACATCTTTAAAAAAAGATAGGAAATAATATTTTCACTTCGTATTTATCATAAGTTGTGAGAAATTATAAAAGCTATGATATTATTTTAATATGATTTTTAAAAATGCTTGAAAATAATATTTTGCATGCATTTATGATAATTTATGAGCAATTAGTTCATAGCTCTTCTCTTTTTTATTTACCATGAAAATAAGTTTTGTTTTTCTTACTAATTTGATCAAGAGTCTTGATTATTGATTCGACTAGATTTTATATTAAAACTATATTAAAATTTATAAATTACTTAAAAATATATATATAATATGAAGTATTAAAATTTATATATTAAATACCATCGTTACTCTTTAATTTAGTATAAATAAAACTATCTATAATTTAAAGATCGTGTAAAATAATTATATTAGAAATATGTTGAAGTAATCTATACTTTTAATTATTATTAATAAAATGGTTTTGAAAATATTATAAAGAATAACATAAAATTATAAATTGATCTTTTTTATCAAAGAAAGATGGATTCATTTTTTATGAATAAATTTTTAAAGTATTAAACATCAAAACATATTTCAAATGAGTATATTTTATAATGTGAATAAGTTTTTAATAAGTATAATAAGATCTAATTTTAATAAAAGTTTAATCTTGTCATGGTCGTTGGATGGTTGATGGAATTCAACTAATGAGTTAATGGTTCGATTGGGATATAATATTTTTAAAAAATGTGGAGGATTTAATGAGCTATATTTTTCAGTATTTTTTAATTATGAGAGATTCTAAAATTCTTATTGCATATATATTATTAAAATAAATACATTTGTGATTATCATTGACAAATACTTTGAAAAATTGTATAATCCACTTTATAAAACATTTCTTTGAGATAAATTGCATGTCTTTGTTAAATGCTTAGAGCTCCAGACTGTATCACCCTATATCTCATCAAGCTAAGAAGGTATTAGCTTAGAATATTGATTAGCATAAAATATATACCACCACTAGCACATATTATTGACAGATACGTTGAAAAATTATATAATCCACTTTATAGAACACTTCTTTGAGATAAATTGCATGTCTTTGTTAATTGCTTAGAGCTCCAGACTGTATCACCCTATATCTCGTCAAGCTAAGAAGGTTTTAACATTGAGTATTGCTTAGCATAAAATATGTACCATTACTAGCACATATCTAAGCCAATGCACTATTGTTTGCACGTGGCATGCTTGACATGGTATGCATTGGCAAAACCAAAATCTCTGTTATTGTTGTTCCCAAATATTCCTCATATATATAAATTTGATTGAGCTAAAGATTATCGTATCATTGAAACCCTTGAATATCTTTGAAATCCATGCACATACATTCATAAGTACTGATTATCATCACATTTGCAGGAAAACATTTGAATCATTGGAAACCTTTCATGAAGCTTTGAATTTTATATTTTTCATGGTACTTGAAATAACTTTTGAAAACCATGCACATATGTCAAACATACGAAACTCTTTTTGAATACTCAAGTATGATTTCATAAATCATTTGAGCGGTAGGAGAAAGGTTACTTTATGGACCTTAGATTAGGCTAATCAAGGAATTTTTTTTTTTCCTCCACTTCTCTTAATCATGGATTGCGGTTAATTGCTGGTACATGCCTATAATTAAAGACATTGAATGTAATAAGGCTTACAGGTTATTTGGGCTGGTTTTTGAATGCGAATAATGTAAGTTTTAACGTATAATAAAGGTAAAATATTAAGGGCTCATTAGAGATCGTAAAATTTTATTTTTTGCGAGTTAGAATGTTTATTTTGCCTTTTTAGGGTCCGTTCGTGGGAATATTCTATTCACCTGATTTGAATTTCTACATTTTATCGAAAATAAAATTTTATCGATATCGTGGGATTGACTTTCTCATCGCAATATATATATATTTTTTTTCTTAAATCAGCTAGCGAGAGGACAGAAAAAAATATTTCGCTTCAGATACAACTTGATCTAAAACTTTTTGTCTTGATTTAGAATTTTGGTTTCTTAATTTATAGACCATTTTTTATAACCCATATAAAAGTTAAAAAAAATTAAATAAAAAAAATAAAAAATAAAAGATATAATTGGTATTCTATACTACTTTTCTGAAAAAGAAACTGTTCAACCAAATGTGACAGTTTCATTATCTCTTAAAAAATATTCATTATCAATCAAACATAATAGTTTAGACATTTTATATTTGGCAATTTAATTTTTAAATATTTTATTTTTATCTGTAAGTTATTTTCTGTGAATCAAACGAATCGTGAGGGGTTTTGCACTCGCATTTATTTATTTATTTATTTTAATAACAGTGAATATTGTTAAAGTGATTATCTTAAATCTAGTTAGAAAAATCACTATTTGGAAGGCCTTTTCAGCACCACGGCAACGTAAAAGGAGGTAACGTTTCAGAACTTTTTAACGCCAGCGATCCTAACATTTATATGATATAAATAAATCTTTAAAAATAAATATTCATATCTTAAAGTTATTTTTTTTTAAAAATAATTAAATATTTTTATGAGATGTAACTGATGTTTTATTGATAAAAGTTTTTAGAAAAAGCTAAAAGTTTTTAGAAAAAGCTAAACTGCGTCGGTTGCCCAGTGCTCTGATCTGTCCTGTCACCGGTGGTTGAGAGAACCTTCTGATGCCTTCCCGAACGTAAAATTTCTTTTATATTTCAGAGAGAGGGGAAAAAAAAATAGAGAACGCAACAGCCACCGCTGGTGAGAGAACCTTCTGTGCCTCACTCTCCGCAATCCCTTAGTGCCCTTCCATTGGATCCCGCTTCCCTTCATTCCCTTCCCTCATCCTCGCCGCTGCTCCCCCACGCCGCCGAGCGATCTCGCGCTCTACGTATACGACGACGGAATAGCGCCGGTACGATCTCCTTTCCCTCGCCCTACATTTCTCTCTCGGCTCAGCTGGAATCTTTCTTTCATTTGCTTCTTTTGTGCCTTCTTAGATCTTTAATGTTGCTAGGATTGCTAGTTTTTGATTTACAATATGATTTAGAATTTGATGGATGGAGGTTGCGAGATTGTCGCTTGGATTTCGATTTGATTTTGGCGTAATCTTGTTGATGCTTCTGTTTAGAAGCTAAAATCTGTTTTATAGAAGAGATGTCAAATTTTTAAGTGCTTATTGCATAATTTCTTGCCTGTTTAATCGATCTTTTGTTGTTACCCTCTCTGCAATGAAACTTTTAGTTCGTTAAAAAAAAAAAGGATCGTCTATTTGGGAGAAACCTCTCAGTTGTTCAGGATTGTACAATATATAAGATGAAGCATAGAAGTACTTCATCTGAGTGCTGTGCTTATATGAGTTGAGACCATATCGAAAGATGACATAGACCAAAATTTGTGAATTGGTGATGCCTGACATTGCACATCCTGATAGTTTTTCTTCTTTTTTATTTTGATATAAATCATCTTGGAACCTATAAAGTCCGAAAATAGGCCACTTATAAAGTAAAAGATCCAATAAAAAAAAGGCCCCAAAATGTTTCATTCAAAAAAAAAAAAAAAAAAAACCGTCAAACTTTGTCTCTTAACACTATTTAATAACTTTCATTGTTTATGGTTCTTTATTCAACAGGTCTCTGTCTTGTCTCTTGGTCAGGTTAACAGCTTATTCTGTTACTTGCTTGGGCACAGGATGGATTCACATTATCTTTTTTTATTAAGATTTGATGATGTAGATAACTGGTATATTATTCATCTTAATATATTAAATGTAGGTTTTATCATGAAGTTGAAGTTTATATTTGAAAGCTTTTGAATGATCTTTTATTGCATCTTCTATTTTGAGGCCAAGTTATTAAATTTGTCACAGTTACCTAGTGTGTTCTTCTACCACCTCAAATACTACTAAGATTTGAATACTCTGGGAAATTATCTTTGGCATGCATTTCTAATCTCAAGCCGATGTCTCTACAATTATCACCCACAGCACCATAGGTGGAAGCATCAAATTCAATATCTTCTAGTACGTCTTTCTTCCAATTATGCCCTAAGTGATTGTTATAGGAAGAAGTGTCTTGTCATGTTAGACCCGCAATACAAGTTTGTCATTGTCCAAGAAGCATATATATGATCAGCGGCAGTGGCAAGTCTTAGTTTATCAGTTTTGGATCCAACAAATAGTATCTGATAAACTATCTAGTTGAATTGGATATAGGAAAGAAATCTGATTTGTCATCTGATCTTGGATGAACATTAATACAAGCAGATGCTTATTCTATAATTGATGCAATGCCATCTTCTTATCTCCTGTCATTTTCCCCAATATTTAGCTTCATCCTTTCTCCATATTCTTTTCCAATCACCATCCTCTCTCTTTCACTATTCTTGTCGGTCAACCCTTATTTTTCCTTATTCTTTGGTCTGATTCCCTTGTGCTGTTTCATTGCCAGATTCTCACCCTCCCCATCCCTGAGCACCAAATCCACCTTCTCCCTTGTCTTGAATCACCCTTGCATGATGTGAGCATCAGCTGGTGAAGATCAGGAAGTCTTGATTGAGGGATGGAAGATTGTAGGCTGTGCAATGATAGCTAGAAGAAATGTCATAGGAAAGTGGAGAGTATGAATGAAGAGATGGCGCCGCTTTGGCAAAGATGGTTGATAAGGTAGACAAGAGGATGGAGCACAGGAGAACCAAGGTTGGGGAGCAGGGGATGGGTAGTTGTTCTTTCCTCCCTTCTCCCTTCTGGATACCTGAACTCAGATTGCATCCAATGGAGTTAATTTTGAATTCCGATCAATCAAATTTGATAAAACCTATCTGGGCGTTTATCGAATGCCATGCAGGCTTGGACTTGAACCTAGCTCGTTGTCACCTCTAATGATCGTAGCTTGGAAATATCAAATTGGCTAAATTATTTCAGTTTTTTGGCAAATTTGAGCTGAAATAGGATGCATAAGGATATAAAATAAGAATCCACAATTACAGGCATCACTGATGATGACTAGTTTTGTTGTTTCTCCATCATTCATTAAAGTATTTATCTTATTTGATGCTTTTACTTATATGAATATGTGTTTCATATCAGCTTATCTGTCTTTACTATTTCATGAGAACATTAATTTCTTACATTGTGGTATGCAACTTTTGAAATATTGATTGTTGGAAAGGTTTCTTGGTTGTAGGCTTGTAGCCTATTGCATGCATGTTTGTTGCATGTGTTTAATAATGCAAAACATTTATTTTATAAAATTTAATATCCTTAATAGTCTATGCTTGATGTTTAGAAGTAATTGTCGAGAACTTAAGATGTTGCAATGAAGCCACACATTTGAATTCTAAATAGTATTAACGTATGGTGTCCAGCCATTTGGTTCTACATAATATCTAGTGGTTTGTTTCTTGAGCTAGTGAGTGCTGTTTTCTATATGTAGATTAAAGCGAAGCTTGCAATTTTGGTATGTACTAGTCTAATATTGGATTGGTACATTATCGTATTGTATCATATCAATACTCAATACACAGAAGCATACTAGTATGATATCATTTCACTATTTCTTTTTTTTTTTTAATTTTTGTAGTTATTTTAAGATTTAGAAAAATTAAAAAAATATGTATAGAGGTAGACTTGGCTACATTCGAATGTAGCCAAGCTTAGACCCGGTCACCTCTCCCATCTTTGGATCCGCACAATTCACGAATCACAGAGATGAAAAAAGTGAAAAAGGTGGGGTGGCTTTGGGATCCATGTGGATTTAAGGGTGGGGAAGGTGACCGGATCCTAAACTTGGTTATATTCGAATATAGCCAAGTCTAAATATATGTGTGTGTGTGTGTGCGTGTGCATGTGTGTGTAGACGTATATGTATATGTATATGTATATCTAAATTAAAAAATATATACTGTAATCTTGTATCTTGTGGAGTGTTTATGCCACTCGTAGATATTGAGATCTCATTCATGGTTGTGGCCTTGGACTTGACTCTAATCTAGATATTATGCTTACCCTTGCATGCAATAATTTAAGACTCTTGGATGGCCACCATGATATCGATCTTATGTTTGATACTAGGCTAGACATCTCACTTAGAGAGAAGATTGTGATAGTAAATTTTGACTCATAATTTCGTTTAGACTATGGAAGATAGTAGGTACTTAAAAATGGCATCTTGGATGAAGAATACGTATACAAGTCGTATGTTGGCTGTATATAATAGGATCTAGTGTACGATGAGGATCAAGAGATGTTTAAAGATCTTACTCATGACATATCATTAACATATAGACCAAGGAATGTTCTGGTACAAAAGAATAATTTGATACATGTAGAAGAAAAAAGAGAGAAGAATGATTTGATACACGTAGAAGGAAAGAGAGGTAGAGATGCATTGTAAATCAATGGGATAAAGTAGTAAGGGAAGATTTGATATCCCAATACTTCTGAAAAAGTATGGCTCTAGACTGAGCAGAATGGATAAAAAAATTCATGTAGTTTGTCTCAATGATGCAGGGATTAATACTTAATTGAATAGGGTTGAGTACTTGTGCTATATGATCAGCTACAACAGTGCTGGATCTTGAACTACCTTGAGGGGTCCTGCTCTTATATGCTATTGCATCCTCATAAACTTTATGTCATGTACTGTGGTTCTCATTTTGTATGAGTAAAATGAGTATTTCTAGTGAATGAACTTAGACCATGTGGCTAAGTCATATGCACCCCTTCATGTCTATTGCTACCTGCACAGCCACTAGATGCATCATCGCTTAGATTGTTATTGCCATCATCACTTGTATCACGAGATGATCTAGGCAACCAATTACTCGAGAGCTCAATGGTCTTGAAATTTGAGTGAACAGACTTCTCATTAACCCTCTCTAAAAGATCTGCAGCTTTTTTTCCTTTCCCTTTCTTGCTATTCTGATGAATTGCTATTTTTCCTTGAATACCCTGCCTCACTAGCTCTATTGGGTGCCTCGACTAGGATCACCACTACGATTGGCCCTACCTCCATGTTTGGACTGGGTGCCATGATGTCTTCTCCTCAACATCTCCTTGTTATTATCTTTGGATGGAGGCTGCAGGATAGAACCTTGTGATCCTGATTGGTTCCCCTCGATCTTTGTAGTTGCTTTTGGGCGTCGGCTAGTTGTGAGCCTGGCATGTGTCACTCTACTCACTACTTTGCATTCATCTCAGTCTCCTTTGCTATGTTACTAGTTAGGCGAGGAGGCAATCCTAACTCATCAGCATGTGATTGCTAATGCTAGTCCTCAAGCCAATCATTTATGAGATCCTCATTATCATATACAATGCCATTATAAAATGGTCATCATATTTTTCAGTTCCACCTCATGTATGTGCTTCAATTGTGGTCGTAGGTTGTAGGGAACATATACTGTCATTTAGTCTCTTTTGTGTCAAGCGTTTCCTTTGTTTGCTATGTATTAATGAGAATGTTGACAAGTTGCACAGGCAACTAATGAAGGAGCTTAGCTGTGACAAGTTGCTATGCATTTGCTTTTATCATTTATAAAGGAGGTATGTATTGCTGTGGTATTGCACATTATTGCAGGTTGGCACATGACAGAGGGTTATTTATATGCAGTGTGTCTATACTTGCTAGCATGATGTTTATCACTTTAAGCCTTGATTTATTAATGATCTAAATTTGATCACAATGTTGTGCTTCTTATGCAACTAAAATCTATCTATACAAATGAGTGCATAATTTTGCCTTTTTTCTTCTTTTTTTTTTTCAAAATTTTTATATGAAAATGGTAAGTCCCAACCCAACATTTGGGTTGAACACGTGACACGGCCACAAAACCCCTAGGTGTAAGTGTGTAACCCAAGGGATTATATAAGGCCTACCTTTTTTTTTTACAATTTAATAATTATGTAATCATCACATATAATTTAAAAGTTACCAAATATTATTACAACCATTTAGAGTTCTGATTTTTTTCATAATAAACATAGGTATCAAATGATCTAGACGTTTCTAGTCTTCATGTTCCTCACTCTAGCCTGACCGTAAGAACTGAGCCTAAGCATCTCGTGGCCTTGAAAAAAAATAAATAAAATAAAAAATCTATATATATATATATATATATAATGAGCCTAGGCTCACTAAGAATTCTCTACCCCACACATTACTATGCAATATGAGCTATCATCATGAATGTATAACGTGTAACAAAATATATATGAGTAATGATCCTTCATTTATAATCATGACTCAGTATGGTAAATTGATCATATTCCGATTATAAATAAAATCATGTTATCATCATGTAACATCATCAAAGCATATGCTTTTCATGATATAATCAACATCATGTGTAATCATCAGTAAGCCACATCATCGCAATCAATATCAGGTACCAATATCTAATTCATCAGGTTATTAATGATTTATCCGATTTCATTTGGAAAGGTATTGGATTAGTTATGGCCATGATTCAGCCCATAGCAAGAATTCAGAATCTAAAAAGGGTTTATCCATTAGAGCAACCAAAATTAAAATAGATTTGTAGGACAAGCATAAATAGGCTTGCCTGGAAGGAGAACAAGAAACTAAAATAGATCTACTCGGAAGGATGACCAAAAACATGTCTGCTCGTGAGGACAATCCCGTGAGGACAACTAGAAAACAAGTCTGCCCGTAAGGATAACTGGAAAATAGATTTGCCCATGTGGACAACCAGAAATGCATGACTAGCTCAGTGTCTACCATTATCCACTTTGTGATACGTACAAGTTATTTATTATTCTAAATTTCATGAATTCATGAGCAAATGTTTCTATGCTCTATAGTGCACTAGTTTACCATTGAAAACATACAATATTTGAAACACACATGTGCATATTTATAGATATCAATTATATAGTATGCATAATCAACAGTTCTTCCATGATAACCAAGATACAATAATTAGGGGTGGCAAGCAGGTCGGGTTAAGTCATAAATGGGTTGTCTAATGCACATTGACCATAAAAATTACCAACCTGAATCTGACTTGTTTATTAAATAAGTCAGGACTTCAAACCTGAACCTGACATATTTAATAATCAAGTAATCACCTAACTCAACCCTTTTAACTTGCTTAACCTATTAATCAATAATAAAAATGTCAGATGTCAACCTGTTTAACCTATTAAGTAGTAATATAAATGGGTTAATCTGTACTGACCCAACCCAACTAGTTATTTAAATGGGTTAAATAGGTTAAGGACGTGAAATCTAAACCCACCCACTTAATATACGGATCAAGACGGATTAACCTACTTACGATCCTAACCTGTTTAACCCTAACTCAAACCCATTTATTGCAAGTCGGATACGGGTTGAATAAACAGGTTGGGTCTAATATTGCCATCCCTAACAATGATAACATAGACTAGTAGAGCATGTATGTTAAAAGCATATAATATTGGGGATTCCTATACAAAATTGCATAAAATGAATATAGAATGTACAATAGGAAGCATGTAACATAGCCAACATGCATGCACACACAATGCAAAGGGATTCTCACCTGTATCTGAAATAATTCTAGACTCACTTCCTTAGGATTTGATTTGCAGTCTATCTACAATGAGAACATTAATTTTAAATTAGAACAATAAATTTTATTAATTTAAAGTCAGGGTCCAGTCCAATTTTTAGGATTTACAATACTAGGGTCCAGGTTATATGTACAAGGTTTGAAGCATAGGATAATTGGTTCCAAGCAACATAGCAGGACTATTTGGGGCCTGAAATTGGGCCACAAATAAGCTTTCTAGATTGTAAAATAAGACTGTATTTGGACTTGAAATGGACAGTCATCTGGGCCTAAGAGTTAGCCTATGAATGACCTTTTTTTTTTTTATTTCTGTGACAGGAAAATAAGGCTGTTTTCAGACCTGAAATGAAGAGCCATCTAGGCCTGTGAATTGGGCTTTGGATGAGTTGTTTTGGGGACAACAAAATTAAGCTACTTTGGACCTGAAATAGATGGCCACATCAGACACTTGGATGAGCAATTCTGGGACAGTTCATGCATGAATGGCATCATGCAGGAAATACATCAAACATTTGCCAAGCATAACAACAATGAAACTAGTAGCTTTGAAAGAAGAGTGACTTTGATAACAATGTTCATTGTCACATGTGTGGATGTCAGATACTAGTTATTGCGATAAAAGTTAAATAAGTAGTTCATCTAAGAAAGGGAAAATAAAGATAAACACTTTTTAGAAGTTACGATTAATTCCTACTAACTCTAATAAGAAGTCTTCAATCCTAATGTGGGAAGATTATCTGAGTGTTCTGGCTAGGATCCACAACATGACGTTGTTGTAGGATGACATTGAGTTATGTGGACCCCATGCTGACTTAAAGCTAACAACCAAAACAAGACACAGAAATTGAAGCCATTGGGTTGAAAAGTAAACTATTCTTTAGAGGTTTGGTTTTAAATTTTGCATTAACTAATTTTATAACTTGTCTAGCCTAATTAAGTTCATTTCAAACCCAAAATAGGCTTATCAGAAACCAATTCAGATGCAGGTCTGAATGAACAGCAGTTTCTCATGGCAGTAGACCATGTTGTTTCTCCACTATATTTTCATCAGATTGAATTATAGAGTGGTAAGAGAGTTAAGATATCTCAACTGCAATGGAGAAAAGAAGTTTCACATGCTGTTAGGAAATTAAGAAGAGCACTCGAGTCATCAAAAGTTTGGTTTCTTCCAGAGGGCTGTAGTTGGTTGGAAGGGAATGTGGATGAAGGTTAGGTACATAAACTTGAGAAAATTTGAAACATATTTGGTATATGGGTCCAGAGTATCAAGAGATAGACGGATGAGCAGATTAGTCTACCTTCTTTTCCCCTTTTCCTTCTGTTTTCCTTCTCTTCTTCTTATCCCCTTGCTGCTTCTGGTTCAAAGTTTCCCACGTTCTCTCTTGCAGAGGCCATAATGCTAGAAGCTGTTTTGCAAATAGGGTGTGGCGATGGCATGGAATAAGGGAAGAAGATGATCAGCCAGGGGTTTTAGTTGTGGGACGTTATAAAATCAGGGGAGGGAAAAGGGTGCATGTGGGAGCAGAAACGTTTATTACGCTCCTAGCACTTCGGGTTGGGAGGAGGGATATCACAAAAATTTAGTTTGAAGTCTTCATTTTCTTTATACATAATAAATATGCATTCACTCTGCTATATATTTTGACCATATGCATATACATTTTATAGAAACACATCCCACATGGTATTACATCTGAACTTAAATCTCATTTGTCCATAGCTCATTTTATTTTGATAATAACTTGCCTAATAGGCATGATAGAAACAATTTCAAAGACTTACTTTCAAATATATCTGCAGAACTTCTCCATATTCAGATATCTTTTATTTATTTATTTTTTTTGAAGGAGGTATTCCCATATCATGTTACAAAATGTTCATTATTGTTTTATCTGTTCTTTGAACTTTCGACTATAAAATAATCCAGGTGAACACATTTTTGTTAGAACTCAGAAATTTCCAGGATTAAACAGAACAACTTTAAAAAAAAAAAAAAGCCTACCTGTTTCAAAATGTGTTCTTTGATTGAACTTTAGCCTTGGATCTGATCTGCATCAAATTGGCAATGATTCTTACTGTTATCTCCAATTATGCATACATGTGGAACACAGTTTCCAGAATCCAGATATATGTTGTTTGAGTTGGATTCGGACAGTATTTGTTTTCATGGATTTTATCAATGGAAATCCAATAATAGAAGAATTTCATTCCTGAAGGGGTTAATCCAATATGAGGATGCAAAAACATTGAAACTGCTTGTCGGGGTTTGGGATGGAAGAGTATAAAGCTGGACAGTGGTTTAAAAACAGCAGTAATTGCTAGGTAATGCACTGACATATATAGGCTTATTGTCTATCATTTGTTGGACTTATTGATTACTAGATAATGTAAATGCTTTGCCTGCATTACTAGCAATGGAATGCCACCCTTTCATAATACAAGCATTTACAGAGGAAAGCGGCCGAGAAGAAGAAATATTTTCCAAGAGGTCTTTTAGCTACTTTTCAACAGGGAATCCTTCACTCTACATAAGGTCTCTGAACGGTTGCTACCAGGACATGATTCCTCACTGCTTTGTTTACTGATTTTGGTATTTCTAGAATTTAAGTTTGTGCATAGTTGGCATGCTTTTTCTAAAATATTGTGCCTATGAATGATAAGACCATTCTGATACTTTGAGACTTTCCTCTGTTGCTTCAAGGTTTTTATCGTTCTCTTTAGTCTTTACTGAATGGGCAAACTGGTTAAACTTTATGTTCAGATGCAGGTTTCCATGACTTCAGTTATGGCACTCAAGTCCTACCGATACCAGGCAGAGGCCCTAGTTAAGGAATACTTACTGGCAGATCCAGTTGTCCCATACACTTCCGTGCTTAGTAGCATTTTCATGTGCAAGATGGTGTGTATGATTCTTTTTGTTTGCTTTTGGGTATAATATTATTTACGGAAAACTATCTTTTCATATGGAAAAATAAGTTGGAATTGAGTGGGGAGAAGTGGTCTTTATTCCAGATGAATGTATGGGCTATTTCTAAAGCTAACAGTTTCATCTCAAGGTTGCTTTCTGAAACCCATTATTATGACTATAAATCACTATGGTGCTCCATGTTTTACAAGGCGAGGATAGCACATGGTTGGCCTGAGAGCCGCTTGATAGCAAGGCACTAGGCAGATGCACAGCCAGGTGCCCAAAATATCAAGATGGCCAAACAAATAAAAAATTTAGAACAATAGGTAATAAAACATATCAACTAAGATGTGGAAGTCAAGGAGAACTAGCAGCTTCTTTTCATCTAATACTGACTCATAGATCAATCTCATCATGCTCAAACATGATACAAAACAATAAGGCAGGTGCATGGGCAGCCATCCATGCTGTCTTTTAAAACATTGGGTAAGTCAGTTGTCAGATAACTATTTAAATCTTTGTTTTATTTGAATCAATCTTGAACAAAGTTGTTGTTTAGACATTTCATATTTATTTGTTCCTATACATGCATGCTTGTGTACATACATATGTACGCATGTATGTATGTATGTATAGGGCAAACAAAAAGAAATCTATCCTACAAGTTTTCTCTGATCTTTCCTGGACAAAGAAACAGCAAAGAGGGACCATATGTCATTATCCATGCCCCTGAGCTTGCTCATTAACTTGTTTTTCATTTCAATAATTCTATCTGCAACTACTTGTTTATCAAAGAATTATGTTCTGCAGTCGGATGAATTCACTAAATTAGGGTAGGCTGAATACTAACAGAAATTAGATCATTATTTTTTTTTTCAAAAAATCATTTTATTATGTTAGGCATGGCACTTTTGCAGGAGGGACTGATGCAACAATACAGATAAATAGGCAAATATTTGGGAATTCTAGGATTTTAGGTTTCCATATTTGTAATTTTAATCACGAATATTTGAAAATTTGATATAGCAGAAGTGATCTTTTGATATTGTTGTTTGATATATCTGTGCTTTAGCATGATAATCGAGTCTCCCACACTTCCCATACCCCCTCTCTCCCCCCTGCCAGAAAAAAAGGGAAAAAAGTAAGGGGCTGGCGGGGACCCTTTTATGAGCATATGCTGATTAGATATATTTAACTATCTAATCCATTTGATGCTGTCCATCGTTATGTGTTCTTAATTATGTTACCTTTTTCAGTTTGTTATGTTGGAACATATTAACCAGCTCGGTCCCCTGCACCCCCCCCCCACCAACCACCACCACCACCAAAAAGAAAAAAAGGATAAGGAACATCATTGTTATATGTTCCTGATTATATTACCTTTTGAGTTTGTTATGTTGGAATGTATTAACCAGCTTCTTTTTTCAAAAAAAAAAAAAGTAGTTATGGAATATTCATTGTGGGCTTTGATAACTTGTTCATCAGTCTTGATATGGAATCATATAGTTTTCTTATCTTTTGTGTTAATTTATGTCCAAGCAAATTTAAGATAATCTCCCATCAATTAGGTTGAACCATATTGATCCCTGGGTATGAAATGTATGAAATCATGGTTCTCTGTTCATTCTCAGACTGGAAAACTTTGATAACTTCATTAGTTCCAGGTTTGGTGATTTATATTTTGAAACTAATTAAAAATTATAAAAATATAAACACAGAGAAATATGTGACATGTTAAAATGAACATAAGAGTTTTTTGTTTGATTGTATAGTTTCAGTTCTTTTGCCCCTTAATTATTTCAGAAATTTTAGCAATTATGTAAGAAAAAGAAAAAAAACAAAGAAACAAAACACAAATTAAAAAATAGTATAGAAAATTGAAAAATAACGCTAGTTATTCAAATATTAGATTTCATTATAGAGTATGATATGGTGCTTGGAAACAACCTTACACATGTTGACATTTATGAATTATGAATCTGACATCTGGAGTGAAAACAAAATTTTTAAAAAAGGTAGGAATTTTTTTTAAACCTTTTGTTGTTTCCAAAATTAAGGAATTTTATTGATAGAAATATCTTGCTTATGCACATAATGAAATCCAATAGACAAAATTTTGTGCAACTTTTCAAAAATAATGAATAAGTTCTAGGCTTTTAATGTTTTAATATTTGACTTTGGAGGGTTTCACGAATCATACACAAGATTTTGCGAGATCTTATTAGATGGTTACAAGATGCCCACTAAAGTAGAGAAATATTTTAGTATCAAAGCCTTTTCATCTGCTTACATTTCTTGGAATGTAATTTTAATCTTTGTGAGAATAGTCTATAAACTCTGGATATTATATGTATTGGTGGGCGTGGGGGTAGTAGGTTGGGGAAGGGGGGATGAAAAGGTTGTGGAGAAAATGCTTGCCCATTGTTGTATTTGTGACAAATGGAATTGATATCCTCTTGTTCAATTTAGAAGGAAATGATATATATGACCTAATAGTAGACCAGAAAGCAGTAAGAGTGTTAGTTTGGCCTGTTTCTGTTTGCAGCTATGATGTATGAAAACCAATTGAAATTGAATGGACACCAGTTGCTTTTTCTGAAATAAATAGCTGAAACAGAGCAAAATGGGTTGATTTTAGTTGAAACTGATTGAATCTCCAAAATCAGAATTTTGATTCAATTTTGGCCTAAAAATATCTTTTTTGGTAAAATCTTTTCAGCTTTAATTGAAACTAAACAATGATTAATCTGATTTCACTACCTATTGTTATCCAAGGTCATGTCATTTGTATGTCAATGATGGATGTTAGCAAGGTTTTAAATCTTGGTGGGATGTGGGGCACCCTGGCTATATCCTATTTTGTTCCTATAGAAAAAGGGGAGTAGGATAGGGGTGGGGCACCAAAACCCAACTATGTAGGGAAAGACGAAGAAAGAGGAAAGAAAGAAAAGAAGGAAAGAAGAAAAAAAGAAAGGAAGAGAGAAGAAAAAGTAGGAAGTAAGAAGAGGGAAAATAAAGAAGACGAAAAAGGAAAGAGAAAAAAAAAAGAAGGAAGAAAGAAAAGAAAGAAAGAAAAGATAAAGAAAAAAGAAAAATTAAAGAAGAGAGAAAGAGAGAGAGAGAGATGGGGGTGCCAAAATGTTCTACTTGGATAACCATTGGAACAAGGCAGGACAGCAGGGTGCCCTGTTCCATTGAGAAAGCAGTCCCATGAGATTTAAAACCTTGGATGTTACAACAAGCATTGCTTTATTTTCAGAAACTTAGTCTAGAGATGAACTATGGAATAACAATTGTTGTTATCGTTATAATGAAAAACAACAGTTTCCAAAGAGGTTCATTGTTAGCGAATATTGCTATTATCAAAACCTTGCTATTGTATTATAGTGTTATTCAGTTTTTAAATCTAAAGGAAATTTATAGATCTCAGGTAGGTTATTTTTTCATGGTACTCAATTTCAGTCCAGATAATTCCTACTTGGCAGTTATTACCTACCATGGGCCTAGCATAAAAAAAGATGAATGTTTGAGATACCATGAATCATGGAGATGTTGGATCCTACTTCGTGGACTTCCTTTAAGAGTGGTATTGTAATTTATATAAAAAATGAAGAGGACTTGGTTCGGAATTTGATTCATAGTGGATCTAGTGGTTGATGGATGGTCATGATTAGCACCTTTTTGGCAATAAAAACACAACTCAATAAAGGTGCATGCATGTATCTGTACAATAAAATCACATATCTGATATAGTCAACTCCTTCCATCACTTTCCTATCATTTGCATGCCATCTACTTAAGTTATTGTGTGTTTATTTATGCTTTATCTACTGATTACTATTATGTGTTTATATTCTTGGTTTATTTATTTTTGAGAACAGGATATCTTTTTCATTCATTATTTATTGGAAGTTTGTTTCATATACCATGCCATTAGTTCTTTGCTGTAAAGTTTGCGAGGAACCAATTCTAAATGTTGTACCTGAGATTTCTACTCTCTGCATCAGTCTAACCATGGTATGCCTTTTCCTTTGGACGGGTTTAGGCATATGATCTTACCCAGTTAATCAGCTCTGTTTACTTTAAGGGATATAGTTCCCTTACAAAGATTCAGCAGATCGAATGGAACAATAGGTGAGTAACAAAAGGCTGTTTCTACACATGGTTCCTTCTCATTTGTTGCTGTTTTCTCATATTCTACTTAAACTTTTTCCCCCTTTCTTCCAGGGGTATGTCTAGTGTCCATGCCGTTTTTATCACGACCCTATCATTATACCTCGTGTTTTTCTCAGATCTATTTTCTGATAATCGCCTTGAGGGTTTTGTTACATTTCGAAGTTCACATCTTTCTACTTTTGGATTGGGGGTAACAAGTCTATTTTCCCATTCTATCATACATTCTTGCATTTGTTCCTACTTTTGAAGCACATTCTCATTTGTTCATGTATATTATACCTGGAATCTTGCATGCAGCAGGTCTCTGTTGGATATTTCATCACAGATCTTGCAATGATTTTTTGGCTATATCCTTCGCTTGGTGGAATGGAGTATGTGAGTTGCCTATCTTGAAGCTTGATTCTTTATTTTGCTTGAACAGGGCCCATTCAGTTTTGATATCAGATTGGCCACAAACTGTGTTTTTACTCCTATTATATGATCTCTCTCTTCTAGAAAAACATCTTTTACATTCATTTGCTAGTATCCATAATTAGCCAATTTCATTAAATATTAACTATTATCAATTGAATAGAGATTTATTCGAGTTTTAAAAGTACTCTGCTCCCATGAGGATAAATTTCTTTTCAGGTTTTCCATCATCTAATTTCAGTAAGTGCTGTAGCTTATGCCATGGTGTCAGGGGAAGGGCAATTATATACATACATGGTCCTCATTTCTGAGGCAACCACACCAGGGATTAATTTACGATGGTAACTTCGAAAAATCATGGATGCATTTCTTTGTGGATGTAATAATTATTCTAGGTATCTAATTGTTGACCTCTACATCTTTTCTCTTGCCAAGGTTTCTTGACACTGCGGGATTGAAGAGGTCCAATGCATATCTAGTTAATGGGATTGTGATGTTCTTTGCATGGCTGGTAAGTGGAAACTTGAGTCATCTGCATAACTGTTGTCTCAGCTTAGGAATCCCTCTCCAGCTTGTACACAATTTCTGAGATGTTTTAATTTGTTGTCTGTCTAGTTCCATCCAATTGTGATTCTATTAAGATCAGCTTCTGGCCAATTAATTTTGCATAATCTCTTATATTGCAGGCTCATAGCCACATTTTGTTTATGCTTGTTTAGGTCATTATACAGAATTTTGCATCTGTTGTCCCTCATATTTCTATATTTCCATGTACATTGGGTTACTAACAATTCTCATTACATCCTGGAAAAAAGTCAGGGTGCTCCCTAATGAAAATTATGATTTCTAAAGTTTTTTAGACAATAATGTGATGAAGAGTTTGCAATTTTTTTATCCAAACAATGGCAATTTTAATAAGCAGCAGGAAAACATACAAGAGTAAACTGTTGAAGAAGGAAAAGGGGGTGAAAGATAACTTTCTAATTTCTTAAGAAGATGTAATGAAACTAGAAGATTTCTGAAAGGAAGGGAAAATATAATAATTTTCTTATAGCAATCAATTTCAAAATGGAATTTGCCTCCTTGATTTTGAATAGAAAATGGACTTGGTGTTTCTTTGTTTGTTGTTGCAACATTTATATGATATCTGAAACATTTTGTCTCCTTGACTTCCATGATATCGCATGAGAAATTAACTTTGGCATATCTAGGAGTCTTATTAGCTTTCTGGAGCTGAGCCATAGTGTCTTCTTTGTAAGGCAATACGAAAACTTCTATACCTTTACATCTAGGTTTCTGATATTGGTGAAATCAGAATGTAGAAAATCTTAACAAATCATCTTCTGCATTGTAGAGGACACATATATTTTCCATCAAACTTATCTTTTTTATCAGAGCACATGAAAAAGGAAAAAGAAGCTTAGGTGATATAAGGCACCGGCTAGTTCCCTATATATATTTACCAATAGTTTGGAGCACCACTAAAAGAATGATATATTTGAAATTGATCTAAATGGAAGAGAAATGTGCCTATGACCATCTGTCTTCGTTCTTTGAGGTCATTAATTTTTTAGCATTGTATGCTGAATTATTCCGAACCAGGCGATTTGGGTGCAAACTGAGCCGAATTGATCCGGAACCGAGACGGTTTGAACTCTTAGTTTGGTACAAAGGGTGAACTGCCTTGAACCGACATATCGAACCAATCCGAACCGCCTGATTCGGCCTAATTTAGTGTTGTCCATGGCTTGGGATCCTTGGGTCGATCTGACCAATATGCCAACGGCTTGGTACGGTATGCCTCGTACTGAGCTATGCCGGTCTAGTATCGAAATGGTATTAATTTTCAGTACGGTGAACCTTCATCTCTAGTGATATTATTATGTATAGGGCATTATGCTTTATCCTTTCTATCGCTTATAATTATAATGAACATATATGCTGATATCAGAAGCAATCCTTAAGCTTAAGGAAACATAGGAAGCAAAAGCCAGCTCACTGCCTAAATTGGATTTCGATACCTTTTCCTAACCCATACCTAACCCCTATATAGAAACCATTTATTTTTGTGATAATAGTCCTCCCAGTTGGACACTCCACTTCTAGAATCTATTCTATAGTTCCTTCTATGGTTCCCACTGTCTGTACCTGATTACATGCTGGTACATACAAAATTTTGAAGCCTCTGATAATTTATTTTTAGTATTATTTTTTTTATCATTTCTTTCGAGTTTTAATGTGTTATCTGATTGTGTGGTGAAGATTAAATTTTTAAATAGGCATATTTAGGGTTAACTCTTAGTTGCATGTGATCATGATTTATATGCCCCATAAGCAACAAAATAAATAGGAGGGGCCCACATGAATTGTTGGAAATGTTGGAAGGGCTCCTCACAAGGGCTGATGTGTCTTTAGGTCCTTCCATCTGTGCCTTCTCTTTTCTCTATAAAGTTGCCCCTTCTAACCGTACTTTGCAGATTTTTTTTTCTTGTTTTCAGATCATGGTGTGGTATTGGAGGAAATCTGTACTCTAGTATTGGTTGAGTGCTAGAAAGATAAAAATGTTGGAGAAGAGGAAAAGCTTTTTTTTCTTCTTTTTGGAGTCTCCAATGATCTTTTGTGTCTTCTTTCTTGAATCCCCTTTTCTTTTCCAGTCTTTCTCTTTTCACATTTTATTCTCTCTCTACTCTTCTTTTTTGAGCAAATGCTTGCTAAACTTTTGTTAGAAATTTAATCTCGGACCAGTTAGCAATTCAGCCCAAAACCATAAATCAGGCCTAAGTCTACAAGTTGCTACCTCATCTATCCTTTGAGAAGTTACGAAATAGACATTTGTTCATGGCCTTCAATTTTGTTTCTTCTAATTCTTGAGTCTTTATTCTAGACACAAAATCTTTACCTCCTAAAGCATCCTTGTTCATACCACTTTTCCATAAAGAAATATTCTATGGCTACTACTACCAAATAACATGGGGAAGCAATTGTGGAAAATGCCTAATGAATAATCTTCTTGGTTCAATATTCATATAAAATAGTTCACCCATATGGCGAGAATAGCATGTATGTGTAAGCTAGCAAGTAAAATGAGTATGAAGATTTAGCAATAAGATGTGTATATGGTACAGTCATCTCTGCTTCCCTGTACCAGATGTCTGACATCTATTCCACTTACGGATTGCATCAATTCTACTGGATAGGTTGGCTGTTGGTTAATGTCACACACACACACACACTAGATTATGTTGAGCTTAGGTCAAATTAAAAGAACAAGCTGGAAAAAAAAATTAGATATTCATATGTCAATAAGCTATTAGGGGCTGTTAGGCTGAAGCATCTTTTTTGAGTGAGAAGTTGGGGCCAACTATGTTTTCTAGTGGAATGTTAGAGGTGTGAGAACCCATGATCATTAACTAATCCCTATTTTTTGGGAATGACATAGGTAACCTCCCAGGTGGACTTTGTTATCCCTTGAAAATATGGATTAGTGTCTCCAACTGGCATGCTGACCCAGAATTCTCTCCCATATGAAGTTTTCTTTTATTGCCTATTTTCCATCTTTCCAACTAGCGAGCAATAATCCTGGATAATGGATGCACAGCATCCAAACAGGCCCTTGATCACATCCTTGAAAAATAATCATGCTCCCTAAGGTAAGCAACCTCCTACCAATCTGAAAATGTTTAACTGTAGCATGAAATGGTCCCAATCATTGCCTTCAAGTCTTTCTAGTTCGAACAATTTATCCTATGAAGATTCTATCCTTATTTGTTCCTACTTTGTTTTTTGTCAAAGTTTACCACGAAACATGCAACTATAGAACCATTGAAACAAATGAAAGGAAACCAAAGATCATCGAGCGATCCAAATTATTATGGATCAGTCATATTGCAAATGAAAAATAAAATGAGCATCATTACCATTAGCTATGTCCGCAAAACAGGTACCGAGAACCATACTGATACATTATCTATTTGATACAGTATGGATTGGTATGGTATACAACACATACCCCATATCGAGACAGGAGATCAATACTTTTCTCACTCTTAACTATAATATCATTCGGTACTTAATTGGACCTCGATACCAAATCGGTATATTATTGGTATGGTATGGTACGATTGATAGGACAGACTTTTCTTTTATCCCTTTATAAGCCTCTACCGTAATAGCATCTTATTAAGACTCTCAGTTAATGAGGTGAATGGAGGAAGAAAGGGATCTCTTAAATTCTTCTTTTTTTAGGGATAAAAAAGTGTAGGTCTTTAATGATTACTAGCAACCTAGCCGTTCATGAGAGAATTTTTTTATCCACCCGATTCCTCTTTCCTAAAATTGATCATACTTGTTAGGAACTAGACATATCTAATTGGCAATTATGGTGTGCCTTTTCTCTCACAGGCAATAATTTATTATTTTCTGATCTTATTTCAAACGTTTTTTATACGTGTGTGATAAAGCTGTCAACATTGCACCTTTTGAGATGTTTGCTCTCTGGTACCTCAGAATTATATTATAAAGTCTCTAGATATTTCCATCCAGATCCTAATTCAAAACATGATCCTTGATTTGCTTAACAGCACTGTTTAGATTGATTTCCTCTGCAGAGTAAATGTATTGACTATTGAACATGATTCCTTTGAGGATAAAATTCAGCTCTACTTCATGTGAAAATCCCTTCTGTGGTTCTACCCTCTCAATTTATGAGCTTGTCTTAAGAAACCAATCAAAAGATCTTTCTTGCCTCATTGCTAGTCCAAACTATATTATCAATTCTATTATTAGTCTTTGTTTTGAAATAGTTTAGAGTTTATGACAACTGACATGCCTCACAGAAAATGCTTCGCTGGAATCATCTCATTTATGGGAAGAGTTTCATATTATTTGACTTCAGATGGACAAATTAACATCAATTGTGAACTAACATGTTTTGTCAAAAGTAATTGCTTTCCTTTCCTGTTCCCTTCCAAGACTTACTTTTGTTCATCCTCTGATAAGACTACGCAATATGGCTTTTGTTAGTCATGTCCCTTATCCATGCCCACATTCTCCTCAACTTTCTACCTTATCTCAATTTCCATATTCTCCCTAAAAACTCATCAAAAATTTAAAATACTACTGTTAAGAAGTGCGGGAAGTGGGATTACACAGAGGGTATTGAAAAGCACTTTAGGATATTCTAGGTGTTTTTTCTCTAAAGGTGTTCTATAGGACTCAGGCTGCCCAAGTACTCATTGGAAACACATAAAAGGAAAAAAAAAAAGACAATGAATATAGGCAAATGGTGATGGTATATGAAGAAATAATTTTAAGTACCTCTACTGAAATGTATCATGTGATACCATAGTGCAATCAAGTTGTTATTACAAACATCGTTGGAGGAACGCTAGCAAATTTTGGACTTTTGATAGTTTCACTGGACAGTAATTCTCCAATTGGAAAATAGTCGGGAAAGTTTTGTAGATTAAACATCATATAATGTACAAATAGATTGAATAATATTGTAATGAACTTGATGTATAGGCAAAATTCAAAGATTATTTACAACTAATACATGAATCACAGAAGTTTGCAAAACCTAGTTATCATGCATGTGTAGCCACGCGTGGTTGTGAAGGATTTTTAGATTAAAATAATTTAATAAAATTTAATTTCTAATAATACCAGAAAGTTGTTAATTCATAATTAATTAAAATCTAATGTATTGTATCTCATGGTAAGTTCTTTGAGTTGATATGTATGAATATACCCTTTTTAGGAGCTTTTGGGATCTCTTTTTTATAGAAAACACGTTTAAATATTTTTAAGGGAAATCTAATGACGGTCATATCTGGAATAGAAAAGGTTTGGAAAGCAGCCACTTTTATATGGTTTAAGGATGTATTTTTCTTTTAAAATTAGAATATTGCTAAGCAAATGGAAAATTGAGAATTATTGGAATATTCTTTTTTACAACGAAAAGTTTCACTTCAGAAAAAGTAGTAAGATGACATGAAGAGGAAAAAAAAAAAAAGAGAGAAAAAAACAGAATGTAATTTCTAAATTATGTTAGGCATAATAGAAATCTGATATACAACTTAGGGCTTGTTTCAGGAGAACTCCTGATGGATCCTGTGGGGTTGATTGGGGAAGGGGAGCCTGGACAAGAAGAGAGGTGCTGGAGAGAGTAATTAGGTGTCTCAGGCTTGTCGCCATCAGATTAAAAGAACACCACAACGTTTTTTTTTTTTTTTTCCTTTAACCTCATGGAGATTGGGCCTGTGATCCCAAGGACCATCTCCGGTGCCTCTCTTCTTCTCCTCCAGGCTCTCTCTTCCCAGCCGATCCCACAAGATCTTGCTGGGTTTCTCCCAACCAGGCGCTTAATATGATACAAACAAAGTTGTTTGTTTGTCATGAAAGATAAAAACAAGTTTGATGGAACTCTTGCCAGGTTTTTTATGGGAGAAATGCATCTTTGATTTTTTCACTTAAAAAGGAATCCATGATAAAACAAAGGATATGGAAGGAACAAAAAAGCCAAGTGAAGCTCTTTCCCATGATATCTTAAGTTGCTTAAATCCTTATCCACTTCCCAATGTGGAACTGTCTTCAATTTGATTTTTCATGCCCTTTAATAGGTTTTAAAGTATTAACCTTGCCACTAAATGAATAATTATTTATAGGCCATGTAATCGAATGTTGACTGCATACCTTAAGCTCTCTTGTCACAAGGCAGTTGCTTGAGCTATTAGAGTAGCGGTAAAATTTTTTGGTTCCTGTGTGATCATAATTTGTCAGAGGTGCAGAGTGAAATTGCATGTATTCCTATTAAGAATTTCTGTAGAATATTTAGATTCAGAGACCGATGTTTATTACTGAAACTAAATAGTGAAAAATTGCTTTGAAGCTTTTTGTGGTTCCATTTCAATTGGATCTTGTGTTGATTGTGCAATTCTTTCGAGGAAATCTAGCTATATGCAAGTAGGATTTCCACTAATTGAAAATCAGGATACAGTGAATGGGCTGCAAGAAACATGTTTTCAAACCAAACCTTAAAAAACACTAATGCAAACATTTCTATTTATGAATTTTATTTTGTTGAAACTTCAAGTACCCATTGCATTGCATCAACTATCAAGTCTATTGTCATAGAAAAATCTAATATTTTGTTTTTTTTGTTTTTTAAGTCAGGTCAATTGTTCATTTGATGTTTTTTCTCTTTGTTCATCTTGTCTCTCTCTACTAATTAATTAGTTACTTTGTGCAGGTTGCAAGAATCTTTTTGTTTATTTACTTATTTTACCACATTTATCTGCACCATGATCAGGTATTACTTTTTCTTATATTGAATCATTCTTGTATATTGGAATTTGTACCTATCTTTATTTTCTTCATGGTACAATCATGACAGATAAAACAGATGCATACATTTGGTTACCTCCTAGTGTTTATGGTGTCATTGGCTCTGGCAGTCATGAACATGATGTGGTTCGGAAAAATTTTGAGAGGACTCAGGAAAACATTGGCTAAGAGGCAGTGAGATGTGAATTTCTTCATATGCCATTCTCTTTTTTTTTTTTTTTTTTTTAACTATGGTGCATGTTATATATTTTTTGTATAAAATCATGTACTTATTATCATGAAATGGAAAGAGGAAAAAAGAATCTAGGGCCACCGAGCTCAGTATTATAGAGGTAGAATTGTTTCAAATTTTCTTTCTTTAATTCTATTCCTGTATATTTATATGCCCCATGCGCGTTAAGTGTGGGAGTTCAAACACAGTCTAGACAGATGTTCACCTTTTCACATCACCTGTAAGCTTCTCAATGTGAAGATTGACTGGTCAAACACTACCCATGTAATCGTTTTAGGATTGTGCATTAGTACTGGTGGAAATAGAATATTAGGGCTCAATTTTAAGCCATTGGCATTTCTTGTTATTTTCATTGAGTCGAAAGAGCTTAAATGGTTTTTCAGTTGTTTTAACTACTGCAATGATTTTTGATCCTTCACCGTTTTTAATGCATCAATTGAATACTTTTCACCTGTTTTTACGCTTCCATGAAATGAATAAAAGCCAAAATTTGTATTAGTTAGTAGACCATCATTTTCTATATAGTCGATTCTACTCAGATGTTCATTCATAATATGGAGTTCCTGGTGCTTCTAGTTCGCTGGTTCTTATACTATCGCTAAGTGCATTAATTACAGACTAGCCAAATGTCTGTAGTGCTCTTTCCAATTAATAGCTATATTGCAGCAGAATTCCTTGACATGAAGTTTTGCGGACATGCCCCCTCTTGTAAAATATGTCTTTGTAGACTTGCTTATGATAATTTGATACAGAACATGACTTGCTGCAACTCATAGTGATAGCCTGTTGGTGCTTCATGAATGCTGGTTCTAGTGTTTGCAGTGACGCTTACCTTCACTCAAAAAAAAAAAAAAAAAGAGAGATTTTATTAGGTGTAATTTATGTTTGCTGTATTTTCTTTTTCAAGGTTGGTATGTGTTTGAAGTGGACAGATGTTTATGTCATCAACTACTAATTCAACTAAAAAAAGCCTTTTAGCACTCTAATTTTATTTTTTTTGGGCAGCTCTGAAAGATGTCACTTTAGAAATATGTCGCTTCAGGGCTTCAGGAGTGGTAGGTGGCACGCATTTAGAGCCGTATCTTATTACGAACTTTAATCGCAATAAAGTAACAAATTTAGGATAACTGAGGAGCCTATACTTCTAAATAACTACTTCGAAAGAGTTGAGTTTCTAAATAAAAGGAATCAATAATATTATTTTATGATGATAAGAGAAAAATAAAAAATTTAAATAAATAAAGTAAACTTGAGATATAAAGATGTGAATGATGTATGAAAAAATTACGAACTTATAGAAACAATAGTAAGAGAAGATAAAATAGGAGGAGAAACATTCTCATTCATAAATTTTGCAATTATTCCTCTAAAGAAAAAAAGAGTAACTGAAGATTCGGAAGAAGAAGTAGAAGTTTTTAACAATAAAAGAAGAGGGGCTAACTTCCTCATAAGGAGGAGGAAAAGCGAGGAAGAAATAGATTATATGAGCTGACCCATAAGAGCAAAAGATTTAAAGAGAGAAAGAATAATGACTATGGATTTGAGATTGGAGAGAGAAGAGAAAAGAAGCAGCGAACACTTGGAAAGGAAAGAAGAAAAAGTAGAAGAAAAAAGGGAGTGGAAACTGGAACACTTGGAAAGGAAAGAAGAAAAAGTAGAAGAAAAAGGGGAGTGGAAACTGGTACTGGGATCAACGGCAAAGGGAAAATCAGGGAAAATGCTATGGGATGAAAATGACTAAGAAGCTTAGAAGACTAATGAGGATCGAAGAATAGGTTGAGATTAGCCTTTTTTTTGTGGAGAAACGGTCGATTTTAGTGGAGAAATGATTGTAATGAACAACAAAAATAGAGTGAACATGGTTGAAAATCAGCTGATTCGCCGACTTTATTAATAAAACCAGGACTAGGCATAAAGTCGGCAAATTAGGTTCAACTGGGATAGAAGCTATCAGTGAAGGTTCAAAGAAGGGGAAACAAGATAGGAAAAGGGAAAAAATGAAAACCAACTTAAGGAAATTCATATCTATAACATTGAGTCACACAGAAAAAAGGAATGTATCGTCACAAGAAATAATACAAAGGTTGAGAAATAGATTCGTATGTACTATGATTGTAATAGCAATTGAAAAACATGATAATGGAGCAGGGCACCACTATCACATAGCGGTAAAGAATGAAGATGCATCAAGAAACACAGCGACAAGAAAGATTAGGGAAGTATTTAAGGAGTTTGAAGGAATGCAATGTAAGGTAAAGTTTCACAAGGGAATAGGAAATATAATATCTTACATAACAAAAGAAGACAAGAAACCAGAAGTATGGGGAGAATATACCCTGGAACAAGTTTTGGAAATAGGAGAAAGAGCAAGGAAACATAGAAAGAATGAGGTAGTACCGGCAGGAGTCATTATAGATAAAATAATGAGGTGTGATGAATGGTACAAGGTATACGAAGACCCTATACTAAGGGAAAGATTATTAAGAGCATATAATAACATGAAAAAAATACATGAAGATTTGCAAGTCATTCAAAAGATAAAGAGCACTCTGGGAGAAAGATTGGTAGAATACTTAGAAAAAAGAAAATGGCCAGAAGAATACAGTCCAGAACTAATAAGAGAAAAATATGTACTTATTGACTGGATAGCGTGTCAAATAGTCTTTGGAAGATCCATAAAGACAAAGCAGTTATTTTTATATGGGGAACCAAGTACACAGAAAACACTAATTATTAATTTCTTAGCAAAAGTACTGAGAATATACTTCGTAAGTGCAAGAAGAAACGATTTTGCAGAAGCAGATAACTACTATGATTTATGGGTATTTGATGAATTTAACGAACCGGAAGAAGATTTTGGAATAACAGTAGCAACAGGGGAGGGATCCGCTTATGCAAATACCTTACTAAGAGTATTGGATGGGCAGGAGTGTAGACTAGATGCAAAGTATGGAAAGATATTCACAAAAAGGAGAAACGTACCAATTATCATGATTGCAAATAGACTACCAAAGGCAGCTAAAATGAGTGGACCCATGCAAGAGAGAATGATAAGATTAAGATTCACAACAAACATTGAAGATTTGGAAGAAGAAAGGATTGTAGCCACATTGTGGGGATGCATCAAAAGAAGAATCTCAAGAAACATAGATTTACAACAAGAAGATAAAATAAACGTAGATATGAACATAAAATACAACGAAGCAAGAGGAAAGGAAATAATAATACAAAGAGGAGAAAAAGAAGGGAAGAAATGTAAGATAAGAATGCTTGTCACAAGAGAAAAACAAGAAATTCAAATAAATGAAGTAAATTTGAGATATAAAGACAATATATGTGAATGATATATGGGAAAATTACGAACTTATAGAAGCAATAGTAAGAGAAGATAAAATAGGAGGAGAAACACTCTCATTCATAAATTTTGCAATTATTCCTCTAAAGAAGAAAAAAGTAACTGAAGATTCGGAAGAAAAAGTAGAAGTTTTTAACGATAAAAGAAGAGGGGCTAACTTTCTCATAAGAAGGAGGAAAAGCGAGGAAGAAATGGATTATATGACCTGGCACATAAGAGCAGAAGATTTAAAGAGAGAAAGAATAATGACTATGGATTTGAGATTGGAGAGAGACGAGAAAAGAAGTAGCATACACTTGGAAAGGAAAGAAAAAAAAGCAGAAGAAAAAGGGGAGAGGAAACTGGTACTGGGACCAACGGTAAAAGAAAAATCAGGGAAAATGCTATGGGATGAAAACGGCTAAGAAGCTTAGAAGACTGATGGGGATTGGAGAATAAGTTGAGATTGGCCTTTTTTTGCGGAGAAACGGTCGATTTTTAGCGGAGAAACGGTTGTAATGAACAACGAAAATAGAGTGAAAATGGTTGAAAATCAGCTGATTCGCCGACTTTATTAATAAAACCAGGGCTAGGATAAAGTCGACAAATTAGGTTCATCAGGGATAGAAGCTATCAATGAAGGTTCAAAGAAAGGGAAAAAAGAAAAGGAAAAGGAAAAGAATGAAAACCAATTTAAGGAAATATTTATCTATAACATTGAGTCACGCAGAAAAAAGGAATGTATCGTCACAGGAAATAATACAAAGGTTGAAAAGTAGATTCATTTGTTCCATGATTGTTGTGGCAACTGAAAAACATGATAATGGAGCAGGGCACCACTATCACATAGCGGTAAAGAATGAAGATGCATCAAGAAACACAGCGACAAGAAAGATTAGGGAAGTATTTAAGGAGTTTGAAGGAATGCAATGTAAGGTAAAGTTTCACAAGGGAATAGGAAATATAATATCTTACATAACAAAAGAAGACAAGAAACCAGAAGTATGGGGGGAATATTCACTAGAAAAAATTCTGGAAGTGGCAGAAAGAGCAAGGAAACATAGATAGAATGATATAGTACCGACAGAGATCATTTAAAAAAAATAATGAAATGTAATGAATGGTACAAAGTATATGAAGAATCCATACTAAGAGATAGACTCTTAAAATCGTATAACAACATGAGAAAAATACACGAGGATTTTCAAATCATTAAAAAAATAAGGAGCACAGTGGGGGTAAGAGTGGTTGAATACTTAGAAAAAAGAAAATGGCCAGAAGAATAGAATCCCGAACTAATAAGAGAAAAATATGTACTTATTGACTGGATAGCGTGTCAAATAGTCTTTGAAAGACCCATAAAGACAAAGCAGTTGTTTTTATATGGGGAACCAAGTACACAGAAAACACTCATGATTCATTTCTTAGCAAAAGTGCTGAGAATATACTTTGTAAGTGCAAGAAGGAACGATTTTGCAGAAGCAAGACAACTACTACGATATTTGGGTTTTCGATGAATTTAACGAACCAGAAGAAGATTTTGGAATAACAACAGCAACAAGGGAGGGATCCGCCTATGCAAATACCTTACTCAGAGTATTAGATGATCAGGAGTGTAGACTAGATGCAAAGTATGGAAAGATATTTACAAAAAAAATTAAACGTACCCATTATCATGATAGCTAACAGACTACCCAAGGCAGCTAAGAAGAGAGGACCCATGCAAGAAAGAATAATGAGATTAAGATTTCAAACTAACATTGAACGGTTAAAAGAAGAAAGAATTATAGCCACATTGTGGGGATGCATAAAAAGAAGAATTTCAAGAAACATAGATTTACAATGAGAAGATAAAATAAACGTAGATATGAACATAAAATACAACGAAGCAAAAGGAAAAGAAATAATAATACAAAGAGGAGAAAAAGAAAGTAAGAAATGTAAGACAAGAATGCTTGTCCCAAGAGAAAAACAGAAAATTCAAATAAATGAAGTAAACTTGAGATATAAAGACAACATATGTGAATGATGTATGGAAAAATTACAAACTTATAGAAGCAATAGTAAGAGAAGATAAAATAGGAGGAGAAACACTCTCATTCATAAATTTTGCAATTATTCCTCTAAAGAAGAAAAGAGTAACTGAAGATTCAGAAGAAAAAGTAGAAGTTTTTAACGATAAAAAAAAGAGGGGCTAACTTTCTCATAAGAAGGAGGAAAAGCGAGGAAAGCGAGGAAGAAATGGATTATATGACCTAACCCATAAGAGCAGAAGATTTAAAGAGAGAAAGAATAATGACTATGGATTTGAGATTGGAGAGAGCAGGGCGGATAGCGCCGCGCGCATATGATTTGCGGAGATTCAAATCAATCAGATAACTCTTCATTTGGTTGGGGATTTGAGCATGATTCAAGGGAAGACGCGGCTCTATATAAGAGGACTCCCAAGTGATGCACCCATCGTCATTCACTTGAGAGTTGGAGAGGAACCTCAACGAAGAAAAGTCACAAGCACGCTAGGAAAGCAGGTGCCATCTTGTACTAGAGTGGAGTTCCGGTAGGAGGAAAAGAATGTACTGGAGTGGAGTTCCGGTAGGAGGAAAAGAAGGGCTTTTTTGAGTGCTTGTGGGTAGAGTTGTAAGGTAATCATTGAGGGTTATGTCTTGTACGGCCTTATATTCCTGCTTTGAGGAAATAAAGTGGGTTGGGAAGTTTTTCCATATATGTTGTGTTGTGCATTGGGGCTTGGTGTGTAAAGGCATCACAGATCTGGGCGTACGGTATTAGATCGGGCGTGCAAATCCACTCCAGGAGGGAGGCTGTGTGAGTTTGCATCTCCTGGTTTCTAATGTGCTTCTTTAGAAATAGTCTTGAAAGGGAAGATAGCTGGACTATTAGATCTAATGGGGTATCAGTGGCAGAGAGGATACTGGTAGTATTTCGGTGCATTTTTTTAACTATTTATGATCTAGATAGGTTGTTGAGAGAGTTGCGCATGGCTATCGTAGGTATAAGCTGACTTAGAAGAAGTCCAAGTGTTTAAAAAAAAAATAATAAAAAAAAAATAAAAAAATACTGAGAGAGTTATACACGGTCACCGTAAATATAGGTTGACTTTGATGGAGTCCAAGCGCCGCACAAATAAAAACACCTTGCTGAAAGAGTTGCGTACGACCGCCCTCCAAGTGCCGCACAAAAAACAAAAAAAAAAACCCTAAGCGCGCTTGATCCCATCTCTCTCGAGGCGATGGCCGTCGAAGCGTTCCTCTACGCCCTCGTGGGGAAGGTGCTTACAAGAATCGCTTCCTTAATCGAGGATCGCGTTGGAATGTTCTGGGGCATCCGCAAGGAGCTTTCCAAGCTCCAGAGCTTGCTGTCGACCATCCAAGCCGTGCTCGAAGATGCCGAAGAGCGGCAGGTCAAGGACGTGGCGCTGAGACTGTGGCTGGCCAAGCTCAAGGACGCAGCCTACGACGCCGAGGACATCCTCGACGAGTTAAATTACGAGCTCCTCCGCCCAGGTTTAGCCAATCATCGCAAAAATATAATCCAGAAGGTGCGGATCTTCTTCCATACCACATATTACTCTCTTCTTTTCCGGATTAGAATGGCCCCACAAATTAAAGAAATCGTGGAAAGAATAGATGAAATCGCAGAAGAAATGTCAAAGTTCCATTTGAGAACCAATGACAGTGCGATTGGGGAAAGCGATAGGCTGCGGACGCACTCCTTCGTTGTCGAATCCACTGTCATCGGGAGGGAAAAGGACAAGGAGAACATCGTGGAGCTGCTCATCGGACACAGTGGAAGCAAGAGCCTGACAGTTCTTCCGATTGTCGGGATCGGAGGTGTCGGAAAGACGACGCTAGCACAGATGGTGTTCAATGACCAGAAGGCGGCACAGCATTTCGACAATCGGATTTGGGTCTGTGTATCGGTTGATTTCGATGTTGTGAAGATTGTGAAGGCAATCAATGAATCAATGACTAACAGTGAATGCAAAACTTCCAACATGGATCTACTGCAGCGCCAGCTTAGGGAAAACTTGACTACGAAAAGATTCCTTCTGGCGTTAGATGATGTATGGAATGAGAATCTAGAGAAATGGGATGGGCTGAAAGATTTGCTAACTGTTGGGGCAGAAGGCAGTGTAGTTATAGTGACTACCCGCAGTGAAGTAGTTTCGTCGATTGTGGGCACAGTTGAGGCTTATAAATTGGCTCTCTTGTCTGAGGAGGATTGCTGGAATTTGTTCAAGAAGAGAGCTTTTTCTGGGAGAGCAAACGAGCCTCCGAACTTGGTAACGGTGGGCAAGGAAATTGTCAAGAAGTGCAAGGGCTTGCCATTGGCAGCAAAGGCATTAGGGAGCTTAATGCGCCTCAAGATTGAAGAGTGGGAATGGAAGTCTGTGATGCAGAGTGAAGTCTGGGAATTAGAAGATGAAGAGATCATGCCCTCGTTGAGGCTAAGCTATAGTCACTTGTCATCCCATTTGAAACAATGCTTTGCTTATTGTGCCATTTTTCCGAAGGATTATGAAATCGACAAGGATATATTAATTCAATTGTGGATGGCTAATGGTCTCATTCCAACTGAAGAAAAAATGGAGTTGGAGGAGAAGGGCCATGAAATTTTTACTGAGCTGGGATGGAGGTCTTTCTTCCAAGACATAAAGGAAGTTAAAAGACAGTATGATAGTGATACAACAACAACATGCAAGATGCATGACCTCCTACAAGACCTCGCACTATCTATCATGCCAAATGAATGCTGCATCCTGGACAATCCAAAAACCATTTCAAATAGAGATAGAAAAATTCGTCATTTGTCCATAAGTTATTTTGCTGATCTTTCAAACATAAACACCTTACGCACTTCCAAGACCTTGCGGACACTTTTACTATTGGCCCATGGCATGCTTTTTTTTCATCATTCCCTCAATGCCTTGTCAAAAAACAAGTATTTGCGAGTGCTAGACTTGCGTTACAGCAGCAAATCAGATTTTCAAATATCTTTGTCATATTTCAAATATTTAAGGTACCTGGATCTCTCTTACAGTGATATTGATACATTACCTGAAAAAATATGTAGCCTCTTTTATTTGCAAACTTTGAAGCTCATCCATTGTGAAAGCCTTCTTAAGCTCCCAAGAGGAATGAGAAACTTGAGCAAGCTCAGACATCTGTACCTTGATAATTGCTATCGTTTAAGGTGCATGCCCAGAGGGATGGGGCAATTGAAGCACTTACGGACACTCACGAGGTACGTAGTTGGTGAGGAGTCTAGAAGGGGCAGCATAGGAGAGCTGAAGAATTTAAACCTCCAGGGCACGCTAGAGCTGTGCAACCTTAAGAATGTAAATAGTAAAGAAGATGCTCGAGAAGTCAATTTGGTTTCCAAACACAATCTTCGACTTCTGAAGTTAGATTGGGGTGTGTCAACTGATCAACTGATGGAGGGAAATTTGGAGGATGTGCTTGAAGCCCTTCAACCACCCAACAGCTTAAAAAGGTTCACGATACAGAATTACAGAGGCACTGCCTTTCCTTCTTGGTTGGTGCAAGATCCAGTTCCCCTTAAGAATCTAGTTGAGATCATTCTGACAGGTTGCAGCAGATGTGAGGATCTCCCACAGCTTGGACAACTGCCTTCACTGGAAGTTCTAGAGATGGAGAATATGGATTCCTTGAGGTACATAGGTGGCACCAGATTCTATGGTAGTGCAGGCACCTACCAAAACAGTACAGCGTTCCCTTCACTGAAAATATTCACGCTTCACACTTTGGAAAGCTTGGAGAAATGGTTGGGCATAGAAGAGAGACTATCATTTCCTCAGCTTGTTAGTTTGAAAATCTGCAGATGTCCAAAATTGAGGACCATTCCATTGCTTCCTACAATTCAAAGTCTTGAGATAGAGTCTTGCTCAGTCCTCCTTCCTTCCAAAGGGTTCTTCAGAAATATGACAACTCTAAAGAAGTTAAAAATGTGTGAATGTGACAAAATGACACTACTTCTGGAGCAGGAGGATGTTGAGACCAAGGCATCCATTCAAGAATTGATGATTAGGTGTTGCCAGAAATGGATGTTTTCATCTATGGGGCTGTGGAAGAAAATCAACTCTCTCCAGTATTTGTCACTAGAATGGTGCAGTGGCTTAAAATTCTTGCCAGTTGAGGTGTTCCATGGCTTGGGTTCCCTCAAATATCTGCGAATTTGTTACTGTGACAACCTAATTGGCTCATCATTATCAGAATCAGATGGTGGGTTGCAATTGCGGTACCTTACATCTCTGGAAAAGCTTGCCATTACAGGATGTCCGAACTTAGTCAGTTTTCCACCGAACTCATTAAAGCCCCTAACCACTCTGAAGGAAATAGAACTAGGTGACTTCCAAAAAATGACGATATTACCTGAATTCCCAGAATCGCTTCGGAAAGTGATCATTGCCAAATGCCCTTACATTTGCTCCTTGCCAGCATCTCTGGGATGCTGTACAGCACTAGTTTGTCTTAGAATTCAAGGCTTACCAAACCTCATCTCATTGCCCGAATGGATGGATGGTCTTCATGCACTCGAGGATTTGACTATTACTGATTGTCCTAAGCTGATCTCATTGCCAAACAGTTTGCAACAGCGCCTTCCTAAAGCTTAAGTGCTTGTGGATTAGGAATTGTCCAGAACTGGAGAGGCTATGCATGAGGGGAGGAGAGTATGAGGAACTTGTTTCACATATCCCAGTCAGATCAATGATGGCAGGAGTGGAACCAAATGGCAGCAGCAACATAGATTTGTCACTCCTCTTCTGATGTGCAATTGTTGCTTACCATGGTTCATGGACATGACCAAAGTAAAATTAAAAGAACTTCATTCATTTGAATTGGTCAGGTCAGCAATCATGATCCTTCATGATTGCAACTTGCTGCAGCACTGCTTTGTTGAAAGCAGAGAAGGATCTATCTTCTGATCTTGACCTCCACGACACTTGCAAATCTGAGGATACTTATCCTCCCTAAGAACCATTGATGATTTTCAGGTTGTGTTTGATGTGTTATGACGTGCTTCATGTGATTTGTCAAGACTGCTTACAGTGCTTTATATCACCTTCTGCACATCTTCTCCAGGTTTCTCCTTTTTGCTGTTCTTTCTGTGTTGCTATTAATTAGTTTTTTAGTTTAAGTACAAGACTCATGCTTTGCAACCTCTTCTTCACCTCTGTACTTTCTAAAGGTACTTCTTTCATTTCCTTTTTATGCTTCAGTTTAAATAACCGTCAGAGAAACAGTTTGACTGATGATTATGGTCTAGATTGCACTCCGGAACCTGATAATTTAACCTGTTACTTGCTAATAATTGGATAAACAATAAGTTACAGACTTAGTTCTTAATGGATCTGGCCTGCAGTTAAAATTTTGTATTCCTGTTTGGTTTTGGGTAATGTCAAATTGAACTATCAGAAAAATCATCAGGAGCTTTCACCAATATATTGCATTACTGATGATAAGGGTTTTAGATGGTACTCAGTAACTTGATAGTTTAACCAAGTCATGGTTTCAAATCCCAACAAACTCTCCCATAGGACATTAGGATGGGTTAGTAGCCTAAGTGTTTGGATAGGACTGCCCCGATCATCCTGACATCCTAATTGGTGCATCTCGCGATATCCCTATCCCATGTGTTGGAACGGTGGCCCTTCTTGTTTCATGGAAAAATCAAGATAGCCCCATTCCACGGGATTTCAAATCCTGAACTAAGTATTCGCTAAAAATTAGGTGTACGATGATGAGTTGTGAACTTGATCATCAATGGATCTGGGCTGCAAGTAGAATTTCATATCTCTGCTGGTTTGTGTTTAGTTCATGTCAAATTGAACTATCAGAAAAATCATTAGGAGCTTTCTTCAGTATATTGCATCACTAATGATTAGGGCTGTAGGTGGTGCTTAGTAACCCGATAATTTAACTTATTATTTACTGATAATTGGGTGGGCAATGAATTGCAAACTTGATTTTGAGTGGATTTGGGCTGCAGGTAGAATTTCATATCCCTGCTGGTTTGGGTTTGGATGATGTCAATTTGAAGAATCTTGAATGTATCAAACGATCTGAAGTCCAAAGTATTTATGAAATTTCTAAGCTCATGTACTAAAAAGCATAAAAACTTTCAATGGTAACAGTTAAAATATTTATTTACTTTTATAGGTTAATAAGCTGACTCATCTTAATTATTGCATATAATGTCATTATTTTTGTTGTGTCATATCAATGGGTTGTTTCTTGTGCACATTAATATTTAAATATAGCTCGGTTTTTAGTTGGGCATATGATATAGCATTATTTGCACTTTGTATTGACAAAAAATTATTTTGTTTTCTTCTATCATCACACCCTCAAAAAGGGGTAGGTTGCTTTATTTTCATAATGGATTTGCATAAAAACCCAGTAAGTAACTGGCTTGCAATTCATATTTGGATCTTACAATTGCTATTCTTTTTTGCTTCCTATAATTCTTGTATAATCCTTTAATTTGAATCCTGCTTGAATTTGATATTTGCTTGATTCAGGAGGTTCCACTAGCATTAGGAATTATGCAGCTGATCTCTTTTTAACTCCTCGGAAACTTTTTTCTTTATAAAATTATCATTCTGTTTCTATCCTCCCAACAATTTCTTTTCTCTGAAATCTGATTTCAACTCTATTCTTCATGTCCAGGTGCTAGGCATAATAGAAAAAATAACGAATTTTCTAATTAATTCAAGTATGACTTAATGGATAAACTGATTAAGATGGTATGGTCAAGCCCTATAATGATCTGAGGGGCTCTTTATATGGATGGTGTCCAATCTACCTGGACATGTGGTGCAAATCCCAATGTCCAGGTATTCACAAGCTTTGGACATGAGATCTTTCAGAAAATCAGATAGAGTGACATGTCCATATTAAATAAATGCTTCTTCTAAGATGGAGAAATTTCTAAGTGCAGTGAATAATTTGCTGGATAAATGATCTTGAGGACGAGCCTTGGCGTAATGGAAGGTTGATCCATCATGTCTTGGGTGTCATGAGTTCAAAATATGAAAACAATCTTTTCACATGTGGAGGTAAGGCTGTGTATATCTGACCCTTCCTTGACCTTGTAATGGTGAGAACCTCATGCACTAAACTGCCTTTTTTTTTTTTATCAATGATTCCGTGCTTTGATAGAATTCATAAACCTTTGATAAATTTTACATTGGACCTTATAACTTCTAGGCATGTGAATCAAAATTTGATATATAATAATAATGACATTATGATTTACTAATTTAAAGTGTCAAAGTATCATGAGTATCCAAGTGTCCAAGCAAGAAATCAAGATTTTGAAGCATCCAGTAACACTAATAGAGGCTCTTGTTCACATTGAGGAGGCATTTGGTAACTTTAATAGGATCGCCATGATGATTTTAGTTCACTAGTGATTCTTATCCTGAGTTATTTGAACCTTGGTGATCTAATATCATCACATTTAGTATGCTTTATTCTAGTGATTAAAGATCTTTGAATATCCATGATTAACTTATTTGGTATACTATGGGAATTCAAGGTTGTCAGCCATGTAATACCAAACTACTTTTGATATTTCAACTACTTTGGTACTTAATCATTATTTCATATTATCTATTATTATAATTTATCTTAAATTATATTATAATTAAATTATATTATTTATAATTTTGTAATTTTATAATAATAATACATTATATTATAATACTAATGTAATATGATATTATATTATAACATTATATTATCTTGTATTATAATATTATAATTATAATTATGTTAAATATATTGTATATAATATAATATTATATTATTATAACATAATTTTATAATATTAAATTATATTATATTAATACGAAAATAATGTGCAATGCCTTTTTTTATAAGCAGGGGGTATTTTGGTCCTTAAATCTTAGCTCAAAAAGATCACTATCTTGAGATCATATTGGTTATCTATTCTTGAGATTGATATGGGATCAGTGAGTTGAGTGGTGATTCTAAAGATGAGGGTGATTTAGAATCATTGCATAATAAGATTACTAGGGCGCAACCAAACACAGCGATCCCATCACCTCTATCAGGATCACTAATGATTTTGAATGGATCATCCTATACCAAATGCCCTTCAAAGGTTTTAAAAGGTAAGGGGAAGATTGAGAAACACCAAATGGATGATGAAATAAAGGATCTAAAATGCTCATGTTGTTTGGAAACATAGAAATTAATTGGGCAAAATTGTGAAGATGGATTCACAAAACTGCTGGATATGTCTGACTTATTTCTTGTCAACCTATGGCTATAATTATGGGAATGGAAGAATGAATGTTCAATGCTTAGTTTTGTAGTATGCTAAGTTGAGAATGTGCAGCAAAATTACATATGTAATACTGCCATCCATTACAAACCTTGTGCATCGTATGCATACAGGCATCCACCAGTTATAGTTGGTGTGAGCTTTTTCTTTTTCTTGTCAGCCTATGGCTATAGTTATCAAAATTACATATGTTGTATATGGCTTATTTCTTGTCGACCTATGGTTATAGTTATGCGAATGGAAGAATGAATGTTTGGAGCTTGGTTTTGTAGGATTCTAAGTTGAGAATGTGCAGCAAAATTATATATGTAATATTGCCATTCATTACAAAAGCTTGTGCATCGTATGTGTACAGACATCCACCAGTTATAGTTGGTGTGAGCTCTTTTATTTTAAAAAAAATTATCAACTACTAATGCCTATTCATATCCTTTTGTTTATTGCAATGGCAATGTAATATCCTTTTCTTGTTTTTCTTAATGTCAATATGATGAGCATACTTGTTTATCCCACCCTAGTTCTTTTATATGGAAGTTCTTATGTTAAAGATCTTCTATGCTTTTTCTGCAGTTTATGTTTCCTCAGCTAACAAGTCAATAAATATGCCTTTTTTGTTCTACTCTCCCGCATAGCGTCTTGAATGTTGTCTTAATCTTTTTTTTTTAGTTCAAAAGGCACATTTCCCAAATGATCAGATTGATTTGGTATAATTGAGAAATCTTATATTTTGTACCCACATTTTTCATCTCATATATTGTATTTTTTGTTGTATTTTTATTTCCATTGTTTATCTAGGGGATTGTCCAGAGTGATGCCACTTATATAACTATTATGCCATTATGATCCATGTTTTCCTTAGATATATTCTCTGATGATTTCTTTAGATGACTTCTTACATTTAAATTTTGGTTATCTCTACTTTTACATCATGTGTAACATCTCTACACTGTTGCATTGTATAATTCCTTTTTTTTTTTTTCCTTGATGTTCTTGCAACAACTTTTGTCAGAAATTTGATGAAGGTCCCTGCAATGATGTTTTTGCTGCATCCTTTCTTCAGTGGAACTTGGTACGTGACTTGTCTATCTTGTAGACTCATTATACAATTTGCTTCAAATGGTGTATTGTGGGTCTGATGTCAAAGTAATATGGCTTATCTTTTATAGGACATGTCTCATTTAATCTTATATATTCCAAGGGACCACGACTGCCTCCACTTCTATCAATTTGCTACTGATTAAAACTAAGTTATTTTGTGTTTTAAAAGAATATTTCCAACGTAAGGATATCTCCTTTCTAGAATCAGTCATTTGGTTTCAGTAATTTCTATAACTTATGTCATGTTTTCTGGGGAAATACATGGACGTGACAGTGGACATCTAGAGTGCCTCGTGGGCATGTTCCAGAGTGCATGTTCCAGAGTCCAGAGTAATAATTATATATTAGAATAAATGCAGGCAATTAATACTAAAATTATGATGACAAGATTCGCAAATTGCATTCCAAGTCTTATGGCATGCGCCAAAGCCTAGAATGAGAAAAATTATAAGAACACAAAGAAAAGGACCTCCAATGGAACAAAAACAAACTGGCAGGGGAGCTGAGTGATGACATTATACAGATCAGATTATTGTTATGCCTCCTTGGTGACGGTTCTATCTCATAAAGTTGTAACATCAAGTTTGCCAAGAATATGGAGTGCAATTTGGTTGTACTGTGCAGAGGAAACAAGAGTTTCCATTAGGGCTTGGCATGCTTCATGTTGTCTTTGAGATTCAACATGGGATTTAAGACTATCAAAATTATTGTCATGCCATATCACAATCTCATCAGTCGTGAATCTTAGGTGGTCTCAAGTGGAAAATTAAAAAAATTATTCTGCATGGTGGAGATAAGCTGCCTATGAAGAAGGTCCTTGTCAACCACCAAATTTTGACTATGGATTAGAGTCATGATAAAATATGTTATTTTCTAGAATCTGTAAGCTAACGTGCAGTGTTTGTTCAAAAAGTACTGTTGCTTAGGTAGAGTAATGATTTTCTTGGAAGGAAACTGATGATTGAAACTTGAAAAGTTGTTGTAAAGATTTTTCTATTAGGGCAAACTAGGGGGTTGAGGGGGGGAGGGGAGGGAGGGGATTGGGTTTAATAAGAACTCAAAAACTATGTGCTTAAAATAAAATCTAATAATTTAAAACTAAAACACAAGAGAGATATAACAATTTAAAACTATTACAAAATGACAAATATAAACTCAAACCAAGTGTATGGTAGATAATGTAATAGCAATGAGAGCAATTGCAAGTAAAATTAATATGCAAAAATGTAAATGAGTAAATAAATAAATATGGCATAAGAATTTTTAGAGTTGTTTGGCACCCCTTGCCTATATTTATTACCCAAAGACCTTTCTTAAGATTTCCACTATATACCAATCTTCTTAATTAGGTGATGATTAAATCCTTATACACTCCTTTTACCAGACTTAGGAGGAATCCCTATATCCTTTTTCTAGACTAAAGATGAACCCACTCTCTCATTTCATTGGCTAAGGAGGAATCGTACACTCTCTTGGACAAGAGGAAGAATGAAAATACTCCCAGAAATGTAGATTTACAAATAAGGTTCTAAACTTAGGGAAAGAAAGATTATGCACTCAAGGCTCAAGAACTATAATTTTACAAGGCTTTTTTAAAGATTTTCCACTTAATTCAAAGTCTAATCTATTGCCTAAAGTAAGTCTCAAAGGTCCTAATTTATAGAGCTTGAAAAACTAGCTATTAAGACTCAAAACTAGTTTCTAATGGTCAATTAAAAACTAGCCGTTAAGAGTTATCAGAGGACCTCCTGTCGACTGCCCGGACCAAGATCGGTCAATCGCAATGGTCTATGTAAGTAGACCGTAGGTCAGGCAAAGAGCACTATTTTGAGACTTCTTTTGGCATGTAATCTCTACTCGACCACAATCTAAGACAATCGATCGCTTACTGTTATGTTTTAGATTTTTAATTATTTTTCATTCATTTTTGATCTAAAAACTAACTTTGCCTATTATGAAGTTTTTATATATAATAGGTCCCAAATCCGGATAAAGGAGGGTTGTAGGTTGACGGTTAGTATAAAATTATAGTCACACCCTATGAATATAAATGCAATAGAGAAAATCGATAAAGTTAAGGCGTTGGGAGTTCCTCGAAAGTAATGCATTGCATCGAACCCCGGATATAGTGGAAATGACAGGGTAGAAAGCAATGCATCATATCGATGTCCGGGTGATGGGAAGTAAGGGTTCTCACACCTTCATGGACGGATGTGGGTAAAAAAGTTAGTCCAAAAAAATAAAAATAAAAATAAAAAAATAAAATATACTTAGCAACTTGAAATATAGTTTTATTAACAAAAAAGTTAATGGAACTAACTAATACAATGATTAGAAGAAGAATTAATGTAGTTTGTTTGATGAAGAAGATTAAGTGGATAAGTGAAAAAGCAAAAGAGGTTGATGGTTTTAAACTTTGATATACAAGTAAAGATATAAATAAAAATAGAGTAGGAATTATTGTAGATAAAAGCCTAAAAGATTAAGTTATAAACATTAAGAGGATAGAAGATAGAATAATTTTAATTAAATTAGTACTAAATGAGAAGTCAATAAATATTATTAGTGCTTATGCTTTTCAAGTAGGTTTAGATAGTGTGACAAAATAAAGTTTTTGGGAGAATATGGCTAGACTAATTCAAGAGATTTTTATAGAAGAAAAAATAGGGAAAATTATAGGAAGTTCCTCTCAACTTTAATTGATTTATACATTGACCCTCCAAATTTTTTTTCCAAAGACTCCGAAACTCCTGTTTTGTTACACTCAGCCCTCTTCCGTTTGTCTACTTATAACGATATTAAGATATTATGTGAAAGGACCAATTTAACTTTTGTTTTTTGTTTGGAGAAATCAACGCGTCCTAACCCCTAATCCTAATCATTCCTCTTTTTCATTTAGTTCCAATGAACTTCAGCATTCTTTAAATCCTCATTCATTTTAAAAAGGATTTTCAAATGCTTATTTGAAGAACAATATATTTTTAACCTTTCATTTTCATTCTTTAATGAGCTAATTTTATTTTTTAAAGAAATGCTTTCATTTTTCAGAGAGTATTTCTTTTTAAAATTCATTAACTATTTTTTTTAAAGATTCATTTTTATGTTTTAGATTTTTCAAATCCTCATTCATTTCTTCAAGAGTGTCAACTAATTTAAGCTTACTATTTAAATCATTATTTGAGGTAATTAGCTTCTCATTCTCAAGTTTTAAGGTATCATTTCCGTCTTGAAAATCATCCCTTGAACTTGTTAAGGACTCAACCTCCTTCAATGTTTCATTCTCTAATTTTAAAGAATTGATTTTAGATTAAAAAACTTTATTTTGTTTAAATACTTTTCTCAAATCTTCATGCATAACTTCTAATGCTTCAAGTAATTCATCATATGTAAACTCATGAGCATTAGAGTTAGAGATTATCTCCCCTTCTTGAGAAAATAAGCACAAGTTGGAGGTCTCACATTCTTGCTTGCATTGTTGATGATTAATGTCATTCTTTGTGGGCACAATTTCATTAACAATATCTTTCATCGCAAAATTTTGATTAGTGCTATGCAAAGTGTCAAGAGTATTCCAAATATCTTTAGCATTTGAACAAGAGAAAACTCTATCATATGTATTTTTGGATAAAGCATTAAACAAAATTTACATATATAGCTTTAATATTTAATGAAAAATTCTTTTTGTATTCATTATTCCAATCTACTCTTGGTTTTGTTGCAAATCCATTTTCAAGAATAGTCTATGGCCCAAAATAAAGAGATCTTAAATAAACTCTCATTCTAATTCTCCAAAACATGAAGTTTGATTCATCAAAAGAAGGGGGTTTAATAATATCAGGACCTTCTTGAAAAACAATCAAGGGTTGCCATTTGGATCTTAATTTTGAGAAGTTTAATCATATCTAGAGTCTTTGCTGCCACTTGTTAGTCTCAAGGCAACCCAAAAAGGTGAATGAATTAGGTTTAATAAGAACTCAAAAACTATATGCTTAAATAAAATCTAACAATTTAAAATTAAAACTCAAGAGAGATATAATAATTTAAAACTATGTACAAGATGATAAACATCTTAAACTCAAACTAAGTACAAGGTAGATAATGTAATAACAATGAGAGAAATTGCAAGTTAAATAAGTATGCAAGAATGTAAATGAGCAAATAAATAGATGAGGCATGATTATTTTTAGTGTGATTCGGCATCCCTTGCCTATATTCATTATCTTGGTATTTCTACTATACTAATTCTCTTAACCGGATGAAGATCAAATCCTTATATACTTCTTTTATCAGAGTTAGGAGGAACCCTTACATTCTTTTTTACGAGTTAAGGATGAACCCACTCTCTCCTTTCACTAGCTAAGGAAGAATCCTACACTCTCTTGAATAAGAGAATGAAAACACTCCCAAGAATGTAGATTTACAAATAAGGCTCTAAACTTAAGGAAAGAGAGATTATACACTCAAGGATCAAAAACTGTAATTTTATAAGACTTTTTCTAATGATTTTCCAGTTAATTCAAAGCTTAATCTATTACCTAAAATAAGTATTAAATGTTCTAATTTATAGAGCTTGAAAAATTGGTCATTCGGACTCAAAACTAGCTTCTAATGGTTAGTTAAAAACTAACCGTTAAAAGCTGTTAGAAGACCTCCAGTTTATCGCCAGGACTAAGACCGATCAACCGCAATAGCTTGTGTAGGTTGACCACAGGTCAGGCAAAGGCAGAGGGCATTGTTTTGGGACTTCTTTTGGCACAGTCTCTGATCGACCGCAGTTTGAGCCGATCGATTGTTCACTGCTATGTCTTGGATTTTTAATTATTTTTCATTTATTTTTGATCCAAAAACTGTTCTAATTGATTTTAATAATCTTTGATCTTCTACCAAGTTTTACAATAGATATCCTTAGGAAAATTAAAAAAATTACCAGTATAAACTTTTTTTCAGACATTCTTGTATCAGAATGTGGTTGATTTAACCTTTTTCTCCTCTGACTTAAGCTTTTTACATGCTGTTTGAGTTCCATGTAAATCAAGTATGTGTGAGATGAAAACTTTCTCATGCTGTCTTAGATAGACCGTACCTGTCTATCATATCACACTCAAGCATACTATTGGTCATTCAATCAATGTTTTGTTATCATTGAAACGTATATGATTGAACATGTATGGTTGAACAGTTAGGTTCATCATTTTCTTTTTATTTGGTTGGACATTTTTCATATAATATATTGCTGAATTACTGTTTTCATCATTGGTGTCTCGTATAGTTTGCTTCTGCAAGCAGGGTGCAAGATTTTGCTGCTGCTGCTGCTCTGCTGTTCAGTTACTTGTTTTTCTTTGTCTACCTGTACCATAATCAGCTATTATTGACCTATTTCATGTGGCTATACATTAAAATTGATTTGGAATCATGCTTAGCTAGATTTTTCTACATGGTGCATTATCACTGATCAAGCAGATGTTTATTTTTGCTCACTTATAATGGTACCATGGACACTGGTTTATCATGAATGCGTTCTTTGGGTTTTTTTTTTTTGGTTTTTAGAGAGGAGGAGGCGGGGGGACCAGGAAGTCTTGGTCAAGGGGCAGAAATGAAATATCTGGTCGTAGTGACAAGTGAAGGGCATTCTGGTTATTGTAGTTATGGAATATGTTTCAAAGTTGACATCTTTTATCAAACACCAGTCTTACTTCACCTTCTGTTCCTAATGCTTCAAAATCTTATTGATCTTGCATCAATGCTTTAAATGAGTGTGAGAAGAAGGGAGAGTTGGACAAAATCTTGTTAGTTTCTTCTGCATCACATAATAAGTAGCTTTGTCATCTATATTGAGTTAATGACTCATTTTCGTTCGTGATTTTTTGTGAATTCCATACTTAGATGTGAAACATTACTCTTTTAAGACTTAAATTTTTTGTGCTTTCTGATGCTTGCAACCAAATTCAACTTATGTTATTCTTTTAAGTCTTAACCTTGCAATGATTTCCCAACAATGGATTTCTTTTGAAATATTAGACTTTACCATTGGTTTCAGATTTAATTTTTTAAACCTACAATTTTTCCCAAAGATCTTGATGTATTCTTTTTGACAAGTGTTGATTTTGTTCATGTTAAAATGAGGATTGATTTCAATTTAGAAAGCTTTAAAATCATTTGAGTTCAATTCATGTTTTTTGACTTGCATTTATCATTTTGTATTTTTTTTTCCAAACTATTTATATTGGAGAGTTTATTATTACTGGAGGCTTTTAAAAGGCATATTTGAGTATATATGTTTATAGCCTAAAACTGCTAACCTACTTGAATGACGCGGATCCCTAGCCAGGTGATACATGAGTGATTACGCTTCAGCAATGAGGGATTTAGTGGACCCTCACTATGTGGCGTCATTTAAATCATAACTAGGGAATAAGTACATGAGCGGTCTCGTTCAAATTATCAGCAAGTATATAAGTGGCCCCAGTTGATTAAGTGAAGGGCATTTTTAGTTAAATTATCAGTTAAGTATAAAAGTGGTCGTACTTGTGTTAGCAATGAGAATGAGAATATAAACGACCTATGGCAATATAAGTCCATGAAATTGCAGCAATTTAGGATCCCTAAAAAAAAAGTTAGTTGTAAGGTATTATTTACATCCTTTTATCTTATATATATATATATGCATTGGAGATCTATTTAGTGCATAACCAAAACATACCACTATATACATGATAGCACATGCTTTCATATTTCACCTGTCTAAGTTCTGATGCCCTTGCCAAGTCCAAAACTATATGCAAATTAAATTAGCCAAACCTGTTTACAGTATTTTCTAGTTTACTTAATCATGGTTGATCTATTTTGATATTATTTGCAATAATTTAGGACCTCATTAAAAAAAAATAGTTGAAAGATATTATTTACGTTCGTCAGACTTGTATAAGTATTCAAAATCTATTTATAATATAATCAATGTAAGACTAAATATATGCTAACATGAGTTTTCATATATTTTAGTTGGCATGTCTCTCATCAAAAATTATGAGTCGAAAACATAATAATCGCCACATACTATGAATGCAAAGCATCATTAATAAAACAATCATAATATAATAGATTCCATAAAGATAGTGGAATAACATTAGAGCAACCAAGGGTCTAAATTGATAGTTAACAAATATAAAAGCTAATATGATACTATAAATATATTTGTTCTCAAGAATCCAAAAAAGGAAATTCTATAAAATATTTCCAATAATTTTACTAAGAAATTAAAAATTAGTTCTAACTACCATAAGGATTTTTGTTCTCACTTCTAGTGATGCTTCCATAATGGTCCCTAATAGTAATTAGTTCTCTAGATGCATAAAAAGGAAGAAATCTTATTTTAGAAAACTCTCAACTAGAGTTTAAGCAGTTCATCTTTTTGCACTGCATAGGATAAGTTAGAGCTTAAAATTTAAGATAGCAACATGTTTTCATGACACTTAATATGGTTTATTATTGAATCCTCATTTAGAGGTTTCTATATTGATACTCTACCTTAGGAGATCCTATAATTCAATTATAGTCTGCAACTAGATGCTATCCTTTTCCTTTTCCAAGGTCATTCATTGAACTTTATATTTCTTAGATTCTTTTCACATATATAAAGTTCCATGTTTGCATCTTATTCACAACTTAATGACCATAGGACATTAAGAATAAGGAAAAGGTTGATATTATGGTTTCTGAATGGATGGGCTATATGCTTCTTTATGAGGTTAATATCCCTTTATTCCTTCAAAGAAAGCAAACTATGATCACCAAAATAGAATATTCCATGGAAATTTCAAGTGGGAATTGATAAAAAATTAAGACTTCAAACAATATTCCTTCATGATGGGTTCTAGGGCACAACCGTACAGTAAGGTTAAAAATAAACTATTCAAAAAAAAAAAAAAAAAAAATCACTCATACATGAAATAAATTCACGGTGCATGGCACTTTGATCACTGATGCAATCAATTTAATGTTTAGTCGCTTCTAGGGTTTGAGTTTAGAAAGAAAGAGGGAGGGAGAGAACGAGGTTGCAAAGACATAAGAAAAGAGAATACTTGATGACCTATCATGATCCGGTAATGGAGGGTGGCTGGAGACGAAGCATACGACAAGCGGAGTTGAAGATAGCAAGAGTGGCTGGAGACAAAGCAAGTGGCAAGCGAAATCATTCCGGTCAAATGCATGAAAGAAAGAGAATGTGCTGTGTTTTGTTTGGAAAGTATAATAGATTCACCGTTCGTCATCTTTTATCCCATCATCCACATTGTAGAACAAGACGATCACAAAGAAAGACCACAAGGTGGGAGGGGGAGGCAATGCCGATGAGAAAAGGAGAAAGGACGGGATGAGCGAGAAGGACAATATGGGTTACAACGTCTGAAATCAAACTCATAATCCTAAGTAAAGGACTGGATTTCTAATTCTTCCTAACAACTAATTATGATTTCAGACTGAGTACAATTCCATCCTAACAATAGCGATTTTAATTTTTATTTTTAGATACTATTTTCATGAATCAAATAGGCTTATAAAGAGAAGAAAAAAAAAAAAAACATAACACATAATTAAAATTGTTCGGCCACTGATTCATCGATGAAAGAAGAACAAAGAACTTAATTATAGATGAAATACAAAATTGCCTTATCGAGCATCTTATCCAATTTTACAATTGGTTTATTCTGCAGCAGCAAACGCTAATCCTAATATGGGTTTGAACGAAACTGATTCATTCATTAGTAAAGCCAAAGTAAATAGGAGTACTATTGTTAAAAAGTTAAGACCTCGGGCTCGGGGACGTAGTTATCCGATAAAAAAACCCACTTGTCATATAACAATTGTATTAAAGGAAAATTTTAAATCTTAGATCAATCTAAGATTTAGATTCATATTCAAATTATGAATGGAAAGAGAACATAATAGAAAAATATGGGACAAAAAATAAATCCACTTGGTTTCAGACTTGGTACAACCCAAAGTCATCGTTCCTTTTGGTTCGCACAACCAAAAAATTATTCCGTGGGTTCGCACAACCAAAAAATTATTCCGTGGGTTTACAAGAAGATGAAAAAATACGAAATCATATCAAGAACTATGTACAAAAAAAATAGGAGAATATCCTCGGGTTTCGAAGGAATCGCACATATAGGAATTCAAAAAAGAATCGATTTGATCCGGTTCATAATCCATATTGGATTCCCAAATTTATTAATAGAGGGCCGAACACGAGGAATAGAAGAATTATAGATGAATGTACAAAAGGAACTTCATTATGTGAACTTGAGACTCAACATTGCTATCACAAGAGTTGAAAAACCTTATGGACAACCAAATATTCTTGCAGAATATATAGCTTTACAGTTAAAAAATAGAGTTTCATTTTGAAAGGCAATGAAAAAAGCTATTGAATTAACTGAACAAACAGATACAAAAGGAATTTAAGTACAAATCGCAGGGCGTATCGACGGAAAAGAAATTGCACGTGTCAAATGGATCAGAGAAGGTAGGGTTCCCCTACAAACAATTCGCGCTAAAATTGATCATTGTTCCTATACAATTTGAACTATTTATGGAGTATTAGGCATAAAAATTTAGATATTTGTAAACAAAAAATAATAGAGCTTCATTTGTCTTGCCATTCTGTCCAGTGATAGAACAAAAATTTACAAATTGTTTCATTCTTTTTCTGTTAAATCAAACAAATATGAATCAAACAAAAATGAACAATTCTAATTCTATAAGGTTGAATAAAAATTCGATTGACCATTTAATATAATTGCTATGCTTAGTGTGTGACTCGTTAGTTTTTTCTTTAGAGTTTAGGGTTAAGATTAAAAAAAAAAAATAGACTAACCCCTACTATGAACTTAGTAACATATAAATTAATAACCAACTTATTGCTTTGTATTGTCGAGATCCCAAGAAACAGTCATTATATGGGTGGATCGATCATATAGTTGTAGCAACTGAAATTTTTTCCATAAAAAAGAAATCTGATTATGGGTTGTGAAGCAAAAATAAAGGGATGTGGATAAATGGAAAGATGATAGAAAGAGAGAACAAAAAGATCAATGATATATGAGACCAATATGTATGGTCTATGAATCACCTCATAAAAGGCAGTGTGATAAAGCATTAATACTGATATAATCAATACTGATATAAATATATAAATTATAAATATATAAATGAAATATAAATAAATAATATAAATTAATAAAATATAAATATAAATATAAAAAAATAATAAATAATAAAGATCCTCGGGTTAATAAAAACTGAGGAGATTGACTCGAGAACGAATTTTGCCGAAAGCTCCATTGCAGAGTTCAAGCCTAACCATTAATGGAGAAGCTATGGGAACGACGAAACCTGTGACTGCATAGGATTCTATTGAAAACGAATCCTAATAATTCATTGGGTGGGATGGCGGAACAAACCAAGAAAAAATTGAATTATCCTGAGAGGTGTCATGAATTGACACCTACGAATGAAAGGGTCAATATTCGCCCGCGAAACCTTTATTTATTGGATTACAATTTTTTGACGCGATTCGGTTCGATAGAGGTCAAAATAAGGATTCATTATATTCTACGTTATATTCTAAAAAAAGAAGCATTTTTTATATTTTATATATCTAATCTATATCTAATAATATGTATATTTTGTATATACATCTTCCTATAAATTAAATATCAATAAATGCCATTCATTACTTCTAATTACTTATATACCTATTATATTTATTTATATTTATTATATTTATTATTTATATTTTTTATTATTTAATATTTATTATTTAATAATATTATATAATATTATTATTATACATGTTATAATTATACATGTGTATCTGTAATATTATTGAATCGTTTCATTCGCGAGGAGCTGGATGAGAAGAAACTCTCATGTCCGATTCTGCAATAGAGATGGAATTAAGAAACAACCATCAACTATAACCCCAAAAGAACCAGATTTCGTAAACAACATAGAGGAAGAATGAAGGGAATATCTTGTCAAGGCAAACATATTTATTTCGGCGAATACGCTCTTCAGGCACTTGAACCCGCTTGGATCACAGCTAGACAGATAGAAGCGGGGCGGAGAGCAATGACACGATATGCACGTCGTGGCGGAAAAATATGGGTACGTATATTTCCCGACAAACCTGTTACAATAAGACCTACGGAAACACGTATGGGTTCGGAAAAGGGATCCCCTGAATATTGGGTATCTGTTGTTAAATCGGGTTGAATACTCTATGAAATGGGCGGAGTATCAGAAATTGTAGCCAGAGCAGCTATTTCAATAGCTGCGTGTAAAATGCCTATACGAACTCAATTTGTTATTACACGATAGGGATGTAAAACTAAACAAAAGGGATATTGAGGATGAAAAACCAGCCGCAGGTTTCTTTTTTTCTGGACGAACAATATTTCTTTTTTTCCTTCATCCTTTCCATTGAAATAACAGGTTCAAATAAAAAATATATGATTCAACCTCAAACCCTTTTGAATGTAGTGGATAACAGCGGAGCTTGAGAATTGATGTGTATTCGAATCATAGGAGCTGGTAATCACCGATATGCTCATATTGGCGACGTTATTGTTGCTGTAATCAAAGAAGCAGTGCCAAATATGCCTCTAGAAAGATCAGAAATCATTAGAGCTGTAATTGTACGTACATGTAAAGAACTCAAACGTGACAACGGTATGATAATACGATATGATGACAATGCAGCGGTTGTCATTGATCAAGAAGGAAATCCAAAAGGAACTCGAGTTTTTGGTGCGATCGCTCGGGAATTGAGACAGTTGAATTTTACTAAAATAGTTTCATTAGCTCCCGAGGTATTATAAATACTAGTAGATGACACTATGATATAGTAGACTATCTAAAATAGATCAAATTAATAGATTGTGTCTCACGCATATACTTTTATTTAATAATTCAAAAAATAAAAAACAAAGAAAAAAGAAAAAAGGAAACATGTTGATTATATCAAAATTAGGAGGCACAAAAAATTATAGTTCGTTATGGGTAGGGACACTATTGCCGATATAATAACTTCTATAAGAAATGCTGACATGAATAAAAAAGGAACGGTTCGAATAGCATCTACTAATATCACCGAAAACATTGTTAAAATACTTCTACAAGAAGGTTTTATTGAAAACGTTTGGAAACATCAGGAAAATAACAAATATTTCTTGGTTTCAACCCTGCGACATAGAAAGACTAGGAAAGGAATATATAGAACCGTTTTAAAGCATATCAGCCAACCCGGTTTACGAATTTATTCCAACTATCAACAAATTCCTAAGATTTTAGGTGGAATGGGAATTGTAATTCTTTCTACTTCTCGAGGTATAATGACAGATCAAGAAGCTCGACTAGAAAGAATTGGAGGAGAAATTTTGTGTTATATATGGTGATCCTCCTCCTCTGGTATCCTAATTTTATCTCTAACTTCCCATTTGTGAAATAGAGAGGAAAAGTGAGTTATATACCTCTTCCTTCATTAGTTGATACTTCAAGGGGGTTACCTGGAATGAAAGAACAAAAATTGATTCATGAAGGTTTAATTACTGAATCACTTCCCAACGGTATGTTTCGGGTTCGTTTAGATAATGAAGATCTAATTCTAGGTTATGCTTCAGGGAGGATCCGGTGCAGTTTTATACGGATACTACCAGGAGATAGAGTAAAAATTGAAGTAAGTCGTTATGATTCAACCAGAGGACGTATAATTTATAGACTTCGCAACAAAGATTAGAACGATTAGGTGATTTTTTAAACATTCCTTTCATGGAGACACAATTCGAAGTTAAAATATATATATATATATATATATTTAAGAAACTTATTTTCCTCAAAAGAGTAGATTCAGATTAAGGTAAGGAATAAGAAAGATGAAAATAAGGGCTTCTGTTCGTAAAATTTGTGAAAAATGTCGACTGATCCGTAGGCACGGACGAATTATAGTGATTTGTTCCAATCCAAGACATAAACAGAGACAAGGGTAATCTTTCTAAAAAAGAACTTTCTTTTCTAAAGGGAGGACCCATGTAAGAATAAAAGATCTGTTTTAACATGAAATGGATATCTCCGTATCTTTTCTTTCTGTATATTTCTGACTCATATTTATGAGATGATAAAATATGACAAAAGCTATACCAAGAATTGGATAACGTAGGAATGGACGTATTAGTTCACCTAAGAATGGACGTAGAATACCAAAAGGAGTCATTCATGTTCAAGCGAGTTTCAACAATACCATTGTAACTGTTACAGATGTACGAGGTCGAGTGGTTTCTTGGGCCTCCGCGAGTACTTCTGGATTCAAAGGCACAAGAAGAGGGACACCCTATGTTGCTCAAGCCGCTGCAGTAAATGCTATTCATACAGTAGTTGATCAGGGTCTGCAACGGGCAGAAGTTATGATACAAGGCCCTGGTCTTGGAAGAGATGTAGCATTACGAGCCATTCGTAGAAGTGGTATACTATTAAGTTTCGTACGTGATGTAACACCTATGCCACATAATGGGTGTCGACCTCCTAAAAAAAGACATGTGTAGAAATAGGAATTAAACATATTTCAAGAGAAATAAATAGTTCAATGATCTGATCAAATAATATAATAAGTATTATTATAGTATGGTTGGAGAGGAAGTATTAGGATCCACTCGAACATTACAGTGGAAATGTGTTGAATCAAGAGTAGACAGTAAGCGTCTTTATTATGGTTGTTTCATTCTGTCCCCGCTTATGAAAGGTCAAGCCGATACCATAGGTATTGCCATGCGAAGGGCTTTACTTGGAGAAATAGAAGGAACATGTATCACACGTGCAAAATATGAGAAAGTAGCGCATGAATATTCTACGATAGTAGGTATTGAAGAATCAGTACATGAAATTTTACTAAATTTGAAAGAAATTATATTGAGAAGTAATCTGTATGGAGTTATAGACGCATCCATCTGCGTCAGGGGACCTAGATACATAACCGCTCAAGATATCATCTCACCACCTTCCGTGGAAATAGTTGACACGACACAACATATAGCTAACCTGACGGAACCAATTGATTTGTGTATTGGATTACAAATCAAGAGAGATCGCGGATATCGTATGAAATCCGCAAATAACTCTCAAGATGGAAGTTATCCTATAGATGCTGTATCAATGCCTATTCGAAATGCGAATCATAGTATTCATTCTTATGGGAATGGGAATGAAAAACAAGAGATACTTTTTCTAGAAATATGGACGAATGGAAGTTTAACTCCTAAGGAAGCACTTTATAAAGCTTCTCGTAATTTGATTGATTTATTTATTCCTTTTCTACATGCGGAGGAAGAGGACATTAATTTCGAAGAAAATAAAAACAGGTTTCCTCTACCCCTTTTTACCTTTCAAGATAGATTAACTAATCTAAAGAAAAACAAAAAAGGAATTCCATTGAAATGTATTTTTATTGACCAATCAGAATTGCCTTCCAGGACCTATAATTGTCTCAAAAGGTCCAATATACATACATTATCGGATCTTTTGAGTAACAGTCAAGAAGATCTTATGAGAATTGAATATTTTCGAATAGAAGATGTGAAACAGATATTGGACACTCTACGGAAGTATTTCGCAATTGATTTATCTATGGTGACTGGGTTCATTTTAAATCCATTGTAATTATTTCATCTTCTTTTTATAATAGAAAAAAGAAAATTAGAAAGAAAAAAAGAATAAAATTTGTTTTTAATCTTTGGCACGATCCGTACTTTCTTGGAATGGATCATAATGAAATTAATGTCTCTAGGGAATAATCACTTCAAAGTGAATCTTCCCTAGATACCTACATCATGGTATTTAACGGTTGAATCAATTTGAAAAGACCTAAAGATAGGGATTTCTCAAGAGGAAATGTTGCTCCAACACCTACCGTAAGAGTTACTACGGTATCGATCAAAAAGACCGTTGTAGCTACTGAACGACGAAATGGATTTTGGAATTTATTGACATTCTCCAAAAAAGGTACTGTCAATAATCCCATTGGTACTGAAACCATTAAAAGAACACCCAATAACTTATTGGGCACTGTGCGGAGTATTTGAAATACGGGAAAGAAGTACCACTCGGGTAATATTTCCAAAGGAGTTGCAAATGGATCTGCCGGTTCACCAATCATTGACGGTTCTAGAACCGCTAAGCCTACATTACATGCGAGAGTACCTAGAATTACTATTGAAAAAATATATAAAAGATCGTTGGGCCATGCGGGTTCTCCATAATAATTATGACTCATTCCTTTAGCCAATTTAGCTCTTAATACAGGATCATTCAAGTTAGGTTTCTTTGTTATTGGGATAGATGAATTCTTATAGATCCATCCCCCGAAGGAATCGGACATGATAATTTTTCATCATCCGGCTCGAGCAAGAACCAAAGGAATGACAGAATTAGATACATATAAAATCTATATTTCATACATATCTCCACATATATAATGACTCTATGTAAGAAAAGATTTACCAAATTCCATTTTACGGAGTTGCAACTATTCATTGAAAAGAATTCAGTTCTTATCTTACAAGTAAATGCTCAATACCCAAGTAGGCTTACAAATTTGATCATGATCAAGTGCTTTTTGGATTGTCTCATGTCTTTTGATTGGTGTTTATCCCCACAACATCTCGATTTTCTTACATACAAAGTATTTACTTGTTACTAATAAAGTCTAGCCGTTGTTCTTCCTTAGATCCCTTATTTCACTCCGATAGTATCATAGATCGGGATCGATGCAGAGGAAATGAATACATTTCTACACTATAAATAAAATTAAGTAAGTGGAATAGATAGAACATTGGATCATGCCACATAACTTATTCTATTCTACGGGATCTTACGGAGCCTGTTCATGCATGATATGATTCGGGTATGATCATAGAAAAGATTCTCCTCAAGCGAACCTGCCTATCCTCTGCTACATAGGGGGACTTACGTGGTGGTTGGATGCGGAGACACATTTGGTTATGAATTCCAACATGGCGGATAAAATCATATATCTGCATGGCCCAATTAATAGTTCAAGTCACACACTCCCATAATCCATCCTCTCCTCGAAAAATCCACTTCAACTATTCGTATCAATTAAGAAATACAATACTTCGGAGTTGAAGAGAAGTATCCAAATAACATGTCTTATTTTTTCAATAATCCATATTTGTAGCAATGAAATAGTATTATTCCTTCCCGATATGATATATGATCAATTACAAATATCTATGATCTGTCTTCTCTACAAAGGACCCGAAATACCTTGCTTACGTATCATTGGAAAGTGCATTAACATAAATACGGTAGTAAGAAGAGGCAATACAAAAGTGTGTAAACTATAAAAACGAGTCAAAGTGGATTGGCCCACACTAGCACTTCCACGTAATAACTCTACCAAAGGCGATCCTATTACAGGAATAGCTTCAGGCACACCTGTCATGATTTTTACTGCCCAATAACCAATTTGGTCCCGAGGTAAGGAATAACCAGTTACACCAAAAGATGCAGTCAATACAGCTAAAACCACACCTTTAACCCAAGTTAATTCGCGGGGTTTTTTAAATCCACCTGTGAGATACACACGAAATACGTGCAGGATCATCATTAGGACCATCATACTTGCTGACCATCGATGAACTGATCGAATTAACCAACCAAAATTGGCCTCAGTCATTATGTATTGAACAGAGGAAAAAGCTTCTGTAACGATTGGACGATAGTAAAAAGTCATAGCAAAACCTGTAGCTACTTGTACTAAAAAATAAGTAAGTGTGATCCCCCCTAAACAATAAAATATGTTTATATGAGGAGGAACATATTTACTAGTTATATCATCCGCAATCGCCTGAATCTCGAGACGTTCCTCAAACCAATAATATACCTTATTGAGATAAGTAATCCAAAGGAATTCCTCCTCTGAGAACCGTATATGAGAATTTCATCTCGTACGGCTCAAGCCGAAACACACAAATACTGATTTCAACGGATATGTAATAGAAAGTTCAAAACTTCTTAGTCACTTGATTCGATTTGCCCCAAAGATACGAAGTAACAAAAATCCGGAATCTCTTCTTTATGATGATAATGCCAAAAATCTCAAGTTGGCTCATCTGTCTTTCTTTATGTTGATCGTTACAGGCCTCTTGAATCTTCTCTTCCCTATTTTTTTATTTGTTATTTGATTTGTTGTTTTTTTGTGCGTAATGCAAATTAACAATAGTTTTGCTATTGATAGGAATTCCCTTGTTGAGACCCTATGAATCAATTGAAACCTCAGATTCATACTAGAACCACGATGATTTAATCAAGCAAAGACTCAAGCTAAACTCAAAGGTTTTCTGAGTAAGAACCGTTTGATGATCACTTATTCAATATAATGGATGTAATGACTCAACAAAATCTAGAGAAACATTTGTCCTTTGTTCAAACTAAAAGAAGAAAAATAGTTTGATTTAGGAAATACCTATTTGAATTTTTTTTGAGCCCGATTGCGAGGTCTGAATAGTAAATAGTAGGTATGAATCATAGTTCAAATATTTCTTTTCTTGATCTATTCTATATATTCCGTGCTCCAGATACTAGAATAAATATCCGACGAGGTAGAATCATCTTGATAGAGATGACAGGCCCATTTTCTGTATTATCAATAGGATCAATTATAACAAGTCACACACTCATATTTCGGAAATACCGAAACAAATAAATCTCACGGTCGAACTACCAAAATGGTCTAGAAATCTAAGTCTATCTTAAGTAAAGTAATTTTTTTGACTGAAAAACTAGGACTTTCTAGTTCTTATGAACCTAACTCATTGAAATTTCATCCAGTAAAATGGAAGAATTATAAATTTCCAAAATAATAGATAGGAATATCGCAAATAGAGCCATTGCGACCCCCATAAGTGGTGTAGTCCCCCAGCCCGGTGCTACTTTACCATATTTTGAATTCAATGGTTTCAATAAATTCCCTACAGTAGTTCGTCTTGGCCCAGATCTAGAACTACCCTCAACGGTTTGTGTAGCCATAAAATACTATTCATTGATTGAGATCTCTTGACTTTGTATAACATTCCGTTGTAGTTGTAAATAAACGATCTTATTGCAGATCCATTGTGGTCTTGAAATTATCTAAAAATGGAAACAACAACCCTAGTCGCCATCTCCATATTTGGTTTACTTATAAGCTTTACTGGATACGCCTTATATACTGCTTTTGGGTAACCCTCTCAACAACTAAGAGATCCATTCGAAGAACACGGGGACTAGTTGAAGTAATGAGTCTCCCAATATAGGAGGCTCATTACTTCAATTAAGATAATAAAAAATTATTTTATTTTTTTAGTTTTAATGGGAACTTTAGGCGGTTCTCGAAAAAAGATAGCGAAAAAAATTATCCCTAAAGTCGAGACCAAAAGGAATCTCTCGGTAACTTTTTAATATATTTTTTTTATAAAAAATAATAATAAAAACAACATATCCGTGTCATAAGGATTCTATCGGGGCATGGGTCTACCGGTCTAAGCCCTACCCTATCATAACAAATCTAACAAATTTTTTCGCTAAGCTGGGTTGAGGCTAGGAAATTCAAAGGCACCCACCCCATACACGCCTTCATAGAAAAGTCATTTTCAAGGAACCACACTTTTGGCAAAAGTCACCATCGCTTTGTGCCATGCAGCCTAGCGTGGCCAAACCCGAGCCACAGCCCCACCCTAGAGAATAAACTTTGCCATATTTTGTGACGTCACTTTTTTGAAGCATCTAAATTGCTGGTATTGGGCAGAATATTGTTTTTTCGAGGAGTGAGGGAAAAGGCTTCTCCCAATTGACCAGCAGCGATGTTGCCAGAAGGCTAGAGACGGATCCCATTTCCAAGCCTCTGAAGCTTCAAACCAGAACCAAAGCTGTGTAGAGAAGCGATGGGGCCTGAAGTTCTCCTCACCGGGCTTGTAACAGTGGTATACAGGAAGTTGGCCTCCCTTATCGAGCATCAGTATACGAAGATGTTCGGCGTGGACATCCACAGACAGCTGGAGAGGCTGCAGAGCACACTGTCAGCCATTGAGGCTGTGCTCCAAGATGCAGAGGAGAAGCAGGTAGAAAACAGGGCCATCAGAGACTGGTTGGCAAAGCTCAAAGATGCAGCCTACGATGCCGATGACATCCTCGATGCGTTCAGCCTAAAAGTCAAGCGGCTGAAAAGCAAGATCCAGGGCCACATGATGGGAAAGGTATGCGATTTTCGCAGAAAGATAGGCAGCAAGATGAAAGAAATTACGGAGAGATTAGATCACATCGCAGCAGAAAGATCCAACTTTCATCTGAGAGCAGCAGAAATCAGTCCTGAAGTCTTTTCTATTAAATTATCTTAAACCGTCTGAATCTGAGTCATTTTCTTTAGCCGGTGCGACATTGTTTCAAGAAGACAAAGCGTCTTCTTCTTCACCCCACTCTCAACCCCTCACCCAGCCGAACACCAGAGAAGACAATGTCTTCTCTCCATCATCTTCTCCCAGACTATCCAGGAAGACAACGGAACAGAGCACCTGGGGAAGAGCTTACCGTGAGGATGGCAGACGACTGAGCAGCGACGGCGACGAAGAAGAAGAGACCGGTGGTGGATGGCGGCGGCGGCGAAGAAGGGAGAAGAGAAGGGAGTGCGGCGGTGCTGCTATGGCTCCGGTGAAGGGGAGGGAAGCAGCGACTGCAGCATGAGCGGAGGAGGAGATCGAGGATGCGGAGGAGGTCGACGGTGGGAGCGGTGGTGCGCGAGGACAGTGGAGGTGGAGGGGTTTCCAGCGTTCGGCGGCAGCGGCGGCAGCAGAGAGGGAGAGCAAGGGAGGGAGGAGGTCACGGTGGTCGAGGCGGTGTCCATGACGACGAACGAAGATGGAGACGAGGGAGGAGCGAAGGTGAGGAAGAAGAAGGAGGCGCGGCGGCGACGAAGAACGGAGGAAGGCGGCTGACGGTCGACGAGGATCCAGCGAACGGAGGCGGTGGTGGAAACAGGAAGAAGAAAGAGCGAGCAGGGGGAACGGCGTCAAGGATCCGGCGACGGCATCCGTGCTGGCAGACAAAGGAACAGGGAGGAGGAGGGAAGAAGTGAGCGGCGGCGAGCTCTTTGGAACGGCGGACGGCCACAGCGGCGGTCGACGGCGAGGAAGGAGCCGGGAGAAGAAGAAGCGGGAGAGAGGGAAGAAGAGAAGGAGAAATGGAGGGGGTTCGAATGTTTCTGAAAGAGAAAGAGAGAAGCTCGGTCGGCGATTTAGGAGATTTTTTTTTTTTTTTTTTTGTGACGATACCCTATTTTATCCCGTTTTCTTCTTCGATTAAAAGAGAGGGATTTTTATTATTATTATTTTTTTGGGTTCGTTGCCTTGTGGCGGGTGCGAATGGAGGCTCTGTGGCATTATGTAACTCTCTCGAAAAATATTTTGCGCCCAGATTCTCTAACCTTTTAGTTTAGTTTGGTCAGTTATCATGTGCATAATGTATACTAATTTTACTAAAATTTTTATAGCATCAACTTATTTGAGTGGAATGAGTTGCGGTGCATTCAAGCTTTTATATAATAGGTTTCAGGGACTAATCATTGTATCACATAAGAATTATGATATATGATTTGATGGATATGAGATACGAGATTAGATTTTTTATATATGGTACGAATCAATTAGATCTAAATGCTAATTGGTTTGTCTTCTTATAAAAAGAGGATGAATGGTTAAAATCCGATTAATGAATTTGTTCAACATTATATGACCAAAAATATAGGTGTCCTCTATTATTGGTACAATATTTCGATTCTTAATGAAAGATAACTACGGTGTTCATCGTAAAAGAAGAAAATATTAAAGAAAGAATTATATTATTTTAATTCTTTATTTTTTATAAATTTATGTAAGAATTTAATTTTAATAAAAGTTTTATTTTTCTCTCTATTTTCATTTTTCTCGCATATGCTTTCATGTTATTTTTGGACCAGCCAATTTTATTTTGCAAATAAACACACCATCGTATATTATATTATCAATTGATATGTAAATATTTTTTCACAACATGTTAAAGATAGGAGTATTAGAGCGAGTTAGTTTAAAGTGTGACTAGATAGTGCAGCTTGGATTGGATTATCTAATGTACAATTTTCAAAGAACAACTTGATTGTTGATAGTTTCGAAGATTATTATTCAACATAATTTTAAAGCTTTCAATAATTCATCATTAATGTGTATTAATAGAGAGGCTTCTTGTGTTTCGATATTCAAATTATTATGGCTGATTTTACTAATATCAGCATGGTTATTTTTGCTACTACTCATTAACTCCTCAAATTGGGTATACTAATTATCCAATTTGGAAGCCTATTGTTAAATCATATTTAATAGGACAAGATTTGTTAAATCATATTCAATGTGAAACCCGATCAAAGGGCATCAATCATTTTAATGTTAAATCAGTGAACAGATCTTTCAGAATTTAGATTTTTGTCTTTTCTGATTGATCATCTATTTCAATGAACAAAACCATTCTGGTTTACAACTACTTTTTAATTCACAAACTCTTTTCAATTCAAAGGTCATATTATACTTTTATGGTAGAACCAACCACTTTCTATCTCAGCACATACCCCAAAATGATAACCTAATAGCCTCTAAGCTACAAATTCGAATTATCCCTACCTTCACTACTTAAGATCTTTAAGTATGGACTCATCGTTTTTTTTTTTTTTTTTCTTTCCAATACCAAGAAGGCATTTGAAAAATCCTCCCCATCCCTCTCGATCAAAATGCACCACCATAAATCCATAGAAAGCAAATTATCCCAACCCTTTCTTAAAGTCTTCTTAATATGAACCGTTACCACAGCAACCAGAATTTCTTGAAGTCTCCTTAATATGAACCGTTTCCCACAGCAACCAGAAAATCTCAAACTGGCCCTGGCAACTCTTAACTTCTCATCCTAATGCCATGACAGCCGTTACTTTAAGTCGAGACCCATTCCACTGCATCATTGATGATAGAAAGGGAATGGAGTAGTTAAATAGCAAACCTAAACAAGATATCCAGCTGGAGTCGTTCATTTTAGCCAAGTCAACTAATATAAACAACTAACGAATAGGATGGCATCACCACCCTGATAGCGCCCTTAGACTTCCACCTTGTTATGTCATAGCCCGTATGGCATAATATATACGGTACAAATGATTATAGAGACAACATAATTAACGTTGTTCGGGCTACTAAGCTGTCGACGGTAGAAGGGTAAAAAATTTGGAATACAGAATACGATTGCAATTCTACCAGCGTAAACCTTACGCTACCATCACAAATCAAACAAATTTTTTCACTCAAGCTGGGTTGAGACCAAGAAATTCAAAGACACACCTAACACGCCTTACAGAGAAGTCTTTTTCGAGGAACCAACTCACCGAGCTAAGCCATATCCCAATCCGAGAGAATAAATTTGTGGTCATATCGATCAGCAGCTATATTTGCCCCTAGAGAGATCCCATTTCCATACCTGTGAAGCTTCTAGCCAGAACCAAAGCTGTGTGGATAAGCGATGGGGCCTGAAGTTCTCCTCACCGGGCTTGTGCCGGTGGTATACACGAAGTTGGCCTCCCTCATCGAGCATCAATATACGAAGATGTTCGGGGTGGACATCGACAGGCAGATGAAGAGGCTGCAGAGCACACTGTCGGCCATTGAGGCTGTGCTCCAGGATGCAGAGGAGAAGCAGGTACAAAACAAGGCCATCAGAGACTGGTTGGCAAAGCTTAAAGATGCAGCCTACGATGCCGATGACATCCTCGATGCGTTCAGCCTGGAAGTCAAGCGGCTGGAAAGCAAGATCCAGGGCCACATGATGAGAAAGGTATGCGATTTTTTCTCTACCCACAATTGTCTCTTGTTTCGCAGAAGGATGGGCAGCAAGATGAAAGAAATTGCGGAGAGATTAGATCACATCGCAGCAGAGAGATCCAACTTTCATCTGAGAGCAGAAATCGGTCCTGCCGGTAGGTGGCTGGCGATCAGGGATAGACCACAAACACACTCCTTTGTAGATGAATCAGAAGTCATTGGAAGAAATGCAGATAAAAGGAACATTGTGGAGATTCTCATCAGCCAAACCGGCAGGAAGGGTGCTGCAGTTCTTCCTATAGTTGGGATCGGTGGCCTTGGAAAGACGACACTGGCACAGATGGTGTGCAACGAGAAAAGGGTGGCAGAGCACTTCCAGTGGCGCATTTGGGTCTGTGTGTCAAACGATTTTGATTTGCCAAAGATTGCTAAGAGTATCATAGAATCAGTGACTGAAGGAATATGTGAATTCTCAGACATGGATGTGTTGCAGCGTCGGCTAAGAAGTGCATTAAATAAGAAAAGATTTCTGCTTGTTCTAGATGATGTCTGGAATGAAAATCCAGAGAGGTGGGAAGAATTCAAAGTTCTTCTAACATTTGGAGCCGAAGGCAGCGCAATTATTGTGACCACCCGCAGCGAGATAGTTTCATCGATCACAGGCACAGTCCCGACTTATCGATTGACTCCTTTATCTGCGGATGATTGTTGGCTTTTGTTCAAATCGAGAGCATTTGTTGGGGGTTTAGAAGAGCCTCCGAACTTGGTGACCATAGGCAAGAGGATTGTCGACAAGTGTGGTGGATTGCCTCTCGCAGCAAAGGCCTTAGGGAGCTTGATGCGTCTTAAAAGCGAGGAATGGGAGTGGAACTCCGTGATGGAGAGTGATATTTGGGAATTACCAAATGATGGCATCTTACCATCGTTGAGGTTGAGCTATAATCACTTGCCTTCGCATTTGAAGCAGTGCTTCACTTATTGTGCTTTGTTTCCCAAGGATTATGAAATAGATATTGAGATGCTAATCCAGCTATGGATGGCTAATGGCTTCATTCCAGCAGAAGGAAGGATGGAAATGGAGGAGAAAGGCCATGAAATTTTCAATGAGTTGGCTTGGAGGTCCTTCTTCCAGGACATTAGGTATTCAAGTAAACAAGGTCACCCATTAGGATGGCTACAAGACATCACCGAAGGCCTTACTGATGACGGTGATAATATGAAAAGGACGTGTCGGATGCATGATCTCATTCACGATCTTGCACAATCTATGGTAGTGAATGAATGTTGTATACTTGACAAACCTGAAAGCATTTCAAATAGAAGAATTCGTCATCTGTCCGTGACTGTGGAGATGAAGCCTTCGACCATTGATGAGGTGCATAATCCTAGAGCCATTCGGACGCTTTTGTTATTGACGGATAAACAAACTCACCTTCATCTTAACCCGAGTACTTTGCTTGAAAGTAATCTGCGAGTGCTCGGTTTACATCGTGTTTACATGGTGGGAGAGTTCCCTATACCAATGCACTTCATGAATCATTTGAGATACCTGGACCTATCTAATACAAGTGTTACTAGTTTACCTGAAGCCGTATGCAACCTTTTTGCATTGCAGACGCTGAACCTCACCGGATGTACGGAGCTTCGTAAACTACCAAAAGGCATTAAAAGCATGAGCAGCCTCAGACATCTTTACCTTTATGAATGTTGCAGACTGAGGTTCATGCCTCAAGGGATAGGGCGATTGAGGTGTCTGCGTACGCTAACAGCATTTGCAGTAGGGAATGAGACTGGATGTGGAAGTATAGGGGAGCTGAAGGATTTAAACATCAGGAACATGCTTCAGATTTATGGCCTCCAGAATGTGAAAAATGTAGCAGATGCTGAAGTTGCCAATTTATCTTCCAAACAAGGTCTTCAACATCTAATATTGGACTGGAGACAGTCGGTTAGTGAGGAAGCACTAGTGATGGGCCATGCTGAAGAGGTGCTGGGAGCGCTTGAACCTCCTCGAAGCTTAAAAAGGTTTAAACTACACGGTTACACGGGCGCTACATTTCCAACATGGTTCATGGGAGATTCCATGCTCGGAAGAAATCTAGTTAAACTAGTTTTGGAGCATTGCAGCAGATGTGACCATCTCCCACAGCTTGGGCGGTTGGCCTTTCTTGAGATATTACATATACGATTTATGGTCTCTGTGAAGCACATGGGCGGTGTTGAGTTCTATGGCACTAGAGGAGGAGGTGAAGAATGTACACTATTCCCTTCATTGAGGACGCTAGGTATATATGTGATGGACAATTTGGAAGAATGGTCAGGAGTCGAAGGAAGCCCATCATTCCCTCGTCTTGCTCGGTTACATATCATCAGATGTCCAAAATTGAGAAACATGCCAAATCTTCCATCGGTCCAAGATTTATACATAACACGTTCCCCTCTCCTTCTTCCTTCCGAAGAGTTTTTCAGAAGCATGAAATCATTAAAGAGACTAAAAATGGATGGATGCGGGAACCTGCCATTGCTGCTGGAGCAGGATGACGACAGGGCTGGCAAGTCCCTTCAGAATTTGACGATTCGTGGCTTCCAGCAGCCGATGTTGCAATCACCATCTCCCGGGCTGTGGAAGAATCTTGAGTCTCTACATAGTCTGCAAATTTATGAGTGTGATGGGTTAATTTCCCTGCCTATTGAGGTGATCCAAGGCCTCAGCTCACTCAAACATCTATATATTTCTGAGTGTGACAACCTACTTGGCTCCACATCACCAATGGGAGAAGTGGAAGGGCTTCAATTGCAATACCTTGCCTCCCTCGAAGTTCTTTCCATTTCATGGTGTGAAAAGCTGGCCAGCATTCCCAATGATTCACTAAAGCACCTCACCAATCTGAGAAGGCTGGAGCTTGTTGGTTGCCAAGGAATGTTGACTTTACCAGCATTCCCAGAATCACTTTTAGAAGTGAATATCGACAGATGCCAAAATATCAGTTCCTTGCCGGAGGATTTTGATGGCCTCACCACGCTAAACTATCTTTCTATTAAAGGGTTACCAAATCTCACCTCACTACCGGAAGGGATGCAAGGCCTCACAGCACTCAAACATGTAACCATTTGCAATTGTCCCAACCTGATCTCAATGCCAATAGGACTGCAGCAGCGCCTTCCCAGCCTCGAAACATTGCAGATCGATGGTTGTCCAGAACTGCAGAGAAAATGCGTGACTGGAGGAGAGTATTGGCCCCTTATTTCGTGCATTGAAGACAGGAATATTGCCTGCTGATTTGTTGCTCCTATTCCACTTACTATGAAGAGCGAGGACATCATCGCAGCGTCTCTCCAACACCATCTTGTCAAAAGCAAATAGAGTAAGGCTTCACCTTTTCCCACAGTGCAGCACTGCCAAAAACCTGAGATCATTGAGACTATTTTTATAGTGCTTACTCTGTGTGATTCAACCTATGCTATTTTTATACTAACAAGACTTTGCATATATTCATCATCTTATTCTTCCCAGATATGACAAATCCTAGCAAGGAAAGCAAGTGGGGCTTTTCTCCATTCTTCCTGTCATGAATAAACAATGTATTTGGAACTAGCAGTCGAAGGTTAAAATGTTCCTTTGCTTACTTGTTCATGATAAGTCGACAGATGGTTTGGAAGATCGGCATTCATATCCTGTTGATCCAGAGGAGTAAGCCTTTTTTTTTTTTTTTTCAGACCTTTGGTGGTATTCCGTTCTTCTGTTTCACCCCGTGTTCTTCTTCGATTAAAAGAGAGGGATTTTTTTTTTGTCGAAGGTTAAAATGTTCCTTTGGTTACTTGTTCATAATAAATCGACGCACGCTTTGGAAGATCGGCCTTCATCTCCTGTTGATCCAGAGGAGTATTTATTTATTTATTTATTTTGTGATTGGTATTCCGTTCCTCTGCTTCGCCCTGAGAGTGGAGTTTCTGTGGCGTTATGTAACCGCTTAGGATAACCCGTTTTTGCGGTTTATGGTGCATCCAGTTTCTTTAGCCTTTTATTTTAGTTTGATCAGTTATCATGCACATAATGCATCCTAATTTTACTAAAATTTTATAGCATCAGCTTATTTGAGTGGAATGACTTGCGTAGCATTCAAGCTTTTATATTGTAGGTTTCAGAGTGATATATTATTAGATGGGGCGTAGGATATGAGGTTGGTTTTGTCCTCTTATAATAAAAGGATGAACGGTTAAAATCTGTTTAATAAATTTTTTTGACATTTGGTGGCAGAAGATGCAGGCGTCCTCTATCGTAGGTACAATGCTTTGGCTCTCCATTAGACAAAGGAGGTAATAAAAGAAAAGGCTATATTATTTTAATTCTTTATTTTTTATAAATTTATGTAAGAAATTTATTTTAATAAAATTTTTTTCTCTCTACTTTTATTTTTTTCACATATGCTTTCATGCCATTTCTGAGCCAGCCATTCTTATTCTGCAAATAAACATGCTATTTTTGTGCCAGTTAACCTTATTTTGTAAACAAACACACCATTGTATGCTATGTTATCAATTAATATGCAGATATTTTTCTATAACATGTTAGAGATAGAAGTATTAGAGCTGGTTAGATTAAAGCGTTGGGCCGAGGATATTAAAGAGAGCGTTATATTATTCTAATTATTTATTTTTTATGAATTTATATGTAAGAATTTTATTTTAATAAAATTTCTTTTTTTCTCTCTATTTTTATTTTTCTTACATATGCTTTCATGCTATTCCTATTGATATGTAGATATTTTTCTACAACATGTTAGAGATAGGAGTATTAGAGCGAGGTTAGATTAAAGTGTGGCTTGGATTGGATTATCTCATATATAATTTTCAAAGTGACAACTTGATTGTTGATAGTTTTAAAGGTTATTGTTCAATATGATTTTAAAGCTTTCAATATTTAATCATGAACGTGTGTAAATATACAAGCTCTTTTTTGTTTTAGTATTCAAACTATTATAGTTGATTTACTAATATTTTTGCTCCTGCTCATTAACTCTGCAAATTGGACATACAAATTATCCAAATTGGAAGCCTATTAGATGGTAAACTAGCTGGCTTAGGTTGAGTTAGATTAAAATATACAAAATTTAGCCTTGGCTCAGAATTTAAATAGGGTCTATTTTTCAAATTAGACTCAATCCATGGGTTTTCATATAATTTAAATTGGGTCAGCCTTACGTGGGACAATTGTTGATTAAGTAGACCATCTGTGTGTTGCTTGACCATTGCTTGGTTGACGACAGCTTCACAATAGAGGTGACCAATTCAATTGCAAACTGGAAAAGGTTACAAGTCAATAAGACAATGCATAGGAAATTGCATGAACCCAGTGCCATGGCATCTAAATTGAGCAGCTCCATCTCTATCAAAATCAAAATCAAAATCAAAATCCTCAGGCGACAAATCCATCGACTTATCTTCTCTTCCAAACCTTTAAAAGCATTTTCGTTCATATATTACTAACCAATTGACCAGTCATTCGGGTAGGGTAGTGTTGAAACATGATGGTCCCTTAAGGCAAAAGAAACATGATGGTCCATTTCCCCTGCACGTATAGAGCTTGATGGAATATCTCCAGCAGCGATGACAATTGGCAGCCAGACGCGAGAGGGACCACCGCGATGGGTGCTCGACCGTTTTGGTTTCTAAATCGAGGGTACGGCACGGAACAATAAGGCTTTGCTTGAAACGCAAGTCACCGCAATTTTTATTCGTAAATCAAGTAAATTTCTCAGCAAAATCCTTTTATAAATGAAAACTCGTGCGCGCCCCACTGCACATAAAAGCCTCACGGTGGAACAAATGAAAATTAAATTTAATAATTACTTTCATTTAATAATTACTTAAAAATAATTATTTAAGAATTGTTATATTAATTATATCTTAATCATATTTAATTATAATAATTTAATATTATTATATTAAATTATAATTAATAATGATAATTTATTAAACGTTTAATTAACACAAAATTAAATATAATTATAATTATAATTTAATAATTATAATGATAATAATAATAATAATAATTAGTAAACCATAATATTATGCTTAACCTGAGTTTAATTATATTATTAAAAATAATATAATATTAATTTATAACATAAATAATTATATTATTATAAATTATAATTAATATAAATTATATTAATATGAAATCTCTGGACGCGAGCGGCGGAAGCCCCATCTGGCCATCTTTCTGGCCATCTTACGGCAAGAAGAAAAGAATGCCCTCGAGCATCGCACTATTTACGCCATTCTGTCCGCCTCCTCCGGATTTGGGCCACGCCATTTAAAACTCTCAAGACAGCTGCGATCTGGAAGGGGAGACGAAATCGAGAGAGAGAGAGAGAGGAGAGACGGAGGGTCACGGAATCGAAGGTATCCCCTTCTACTCTCTAATCCTCCTCCTTTGTGGTTTTCTTGTATATTTTTTTCGTACTTTGTACTCTCTAAACCCTTCTTCTTCCCGTGTTCATCCCGACCCCCAACCCAGCTGGCTATCGCTCCCCACTTTTTTCGTTCTTTTGTGAATTTATTCTGAGCACGAGATTTCTAGGGATTCTTTTAGATGGAATGTTTGTAGACAATCAGTTCGTTGAGAATCTGTTAAGGGATGGGTTTGAGACCTTGCAAAGGTTGGAGATAATGCATGTTTCGGATTGAAATTTCTCTGGCCTACTCCTGTGATTGCTAGCTTTTATCCGATGATTTTTTTTTTCCCCCAGATTTGTGCTAATAGAAGAATTAAAATCAGCGAGAGAAACACAGTTTTGATTGAGATTGTGTCGAGGACTGGAACTCGATCAGAGCAATGCGGTTGGAGCTCCTGCTCAATTGTGGTTTTGGCAACAAATAGAAAACGTTTCGATGAGAAATTTCTATGATCAACTCGTTGTTTTCTACATCTTGGTCTTGCTGTTCTATTCCCTCATGCATTTTGAGGGTTTGGGAGCTGTGTTGAGAGAAGCAGGAAGGGAGCTAGAGAGAAACAAGGAAACTAGAAAGGGCAAAGGTGGATGGATGGGGTCCTGTCTCTATTCTTCCGACCAAGGGTAGTTTAAAAATGTGCACGCGAACCACACGCTCGACACTAGGGAATGGAGAAATTTACTAGAGATGCTATCAGGTTTTCTGGAGTCATTGTGCTGTTGTTTGGGACTCTTGTTGTTGAATCTTGCCGGATAGAACTGGTGCTTTCTAGTTCTTGGACTTCCAGGACAGTTGGGGATGTCACCCTGGATTGAGAGGACTGGAGTCCCCAGTTGTTTTTGGTGAGTTTATAAAAATGGATTTGGGCTTAGGTGATCTCTATTTCTTGATTTGGCTTGTTGGCTTAAGAAGGAGGTAGCTTTAGCCTAGGTGATAAAATTGTTGTCTATTGAATTATTGATTTAGTGGCACGGAAGTATGAAGAGTGCATCATGAACATTTTCTTTCTTTTCTTTTTTTTTTTTTTTTTTTTCGGGTGGGCACGCCGGGCAGGGGGGTGGGTTGGTGTATATTGAAGGTAAATGTTTGTTTACTACATTTTTTTTCTCTACTATCAGAAGGGATGCAGATATATTTTTATAATTAAAATATGCCTATTATGGTGAACATTACTTGTTTTCAAAGGCTTACATTGGCCAGCTCATGCCATCATATTAGGAATTTCATTATAATTTTCTTTCTATTAAATGTCTTAAATAAGTAAATGATGTGACAATATGATAAGAGGTTTAAATTTGTTTTAATTTATATAAAATGCATCTTATACTTAAGAAAGATTGAGCGCAAATTAAGATAGATCAAGTGCAAAAAGTGGGCCAAACCCATAATGTTGATTTTGTACCGATGTTCTGATTTATTCATGTCTTTGGAAGGGACGATGTTGACAAATTTTGCTGATTTTGATATTTCTTCACTTTGTTCCTTTTCTTTTGGGGCATTTATCGAGCGATTAGCAACATGTAACATGAAACGAAGTGAAGCAATTTGTAAGTTATCCAAAAATAACATTGTTTGTAAGGTTTCCTATGACATCCTGAAAACATGATTAGAAGAGCAACATACAAATAATGAATTGCTTATGCCAAAACCAAGGCTTTCAGTGCCACTTTCAGTACTCGTAGTGGTACCGAATGTTGTTATGGTATGGTTCTTTGTACCAGCACTTGATACGGGTAGCATACTGAGTGTCAGATCCCTACTAATATGACATGGTACACTTGGCAACGAACAATACAGTCTGATATTGCAAACAATGGTCAGTCATTGCAACTACATGGAGATAATTTAAAATTTCTAATGAAATTGAAAGAAGTATCTTGTATCTTTTGGTATTTAATCAATCTTGCAAAAATTTGCAAATTATTGGGAGATATTAAGAAAAAAAAGATCTAGTACTGTTGTCCAACCCTCTTTATTATTGAGAGGGTAAGACCAATGGAAGGACTATTTGCAAGGGGATGAACTTGTCAATGGAGGGAGTTGCATGTTAAGCTTATTCTTGTATTATTATTTTTGACATTGCAGAGCATCAATACGTTCTCTAAAGCACTTTAGCTGGTGGCTTATCAAGTTGCATATGGCCCACCTAATAGATATGTTTGGCATTCAGTTTCATTTTTTGATATGTTTCCCTGAATTAATTAGGTCAAATGCTTTCTTACATTTATTTAATTTATGATCGCAGGGCATAGTCTAACTCTAGTCTATTCTTTAGAATATCTGAAACATTGTCTTGTCCTTTTCTTTTGATCTCAACATTTTCCTATTGCAGGATTGATGCTTACCTCGGATTTGTACTCGGGACATAGTCATGGATGATCTACTTCACCGGCCTTTTCTCTTGTGTCCTGTTTAGTTTTGAGCTTCTCTTGAACATTGTGTATCATGGGACAAATTTCATTTAAAACATTCCATGTTGTACATATGTATGTAAAGCTACAGTCATGGTAGTATCATATATTTCACCTTCTCAACTTTGTTAGCTCTCTAATATTCTGTATATGAACCTAGATTATGTTATAGCTACATACTTTCTCACTGAATTTGTGACAGCTTTCATCGAGACCCGTAGATGTAATTTCGATTTTATGCGGGGCGGAGAACCAACTTGCCATTAGACTCGGACTCTTGATCATCTGAAAATTTGGAAATTCTGGTTGTTTTCTGATCAATGGAGAGCTTAGCACAGCTGGAAGCCTTGTGTGAAAGGCTTTACACTACCCAGGATTCAGTTGAACGAGCTAATGTCGAGAGCACCTTGAAATGCTTTTCTGTGAACACTGATTACATTTCACAGTGTCAATACATTTTGGACAATGCTTTGACTCCTTATGCTCTGATGTTGGCTAGTTCGAGCTTGTTGAAGCAAGTGACGGAGCACAGCCTTTCTTTGCAGTTGCGGCTTGATATCCGTAATGTTCCTTTTTTCAATCTATAATAACTTATAGGCAGAGTTAATCTTTACAGATAAACAGACTTTTAATTTATTGCCGGATTTGAACTTTATTTCTTTTTTCATCATTCTAGTCTAGTTGCTCATATAGTATGTTCTTAGTGACACTGTATACCATCTGCTGCTATAGCAGTGTAAATGAGACCTGAAAATTCTCTTCTTAATGTCATTGTCATTGTACATTTTGTTTTGCACATGATTAAACTGCTAGCAGCATTGTCTTGGCTTTGGTAGACATAATGAAACCCATAAAAGTAGTATGTTATCCAAATTTTCATCCTCTCAGCTAGTTTTATAATCATGTTTTTGCCTTTTTTTTACTTTCATTTGTTGTATATCATGCACATTAATGTACTTTCACTCAGTGTTGTCAAAGCTGAGTCGGGTGCTTGCCTAGGCACTCGGGTGAGTTAGGCCAGTGCCTGGCTCCAGGCAAAGTGGTATTGACTGGGCGTTGCCTAGGCATGTGCCTCAAGCCAGGCGCCAGGTCCCAGAGGCACTTGCCTGTTTTGTTTTGTTTTGTTTTTTTTTTAAATTTACTTTTTTTGATCCTCCTTAAAAATAAATGTAATGAATGAGCAGGAGGGCTAGTTTGGTCATATTGTAAAATGTGGAGAAAAGGGAAAAAAGCCTGCTCTCCTCTCATTTTTCAGCTATTGCTTAGGATAAACAAAAGAAGACAAGGATGATCAGCTCAGCTTCCACAAGAAAAACATAAAAAAAATAAGAAAAATCTCTCTGTAGTGGTCTCCAGCCTAGGTATATAATTTTATTATATTTGATTCTCCAGTTTTCTCTCTCTCTCTCTCTCTTTGTTTTTCTTTTGGTCTCTCTACCCCCTGCAGCTCTGCAGATCACCTTCTTTTCCTTTTTTTATTTGTTCTCTCTTTTTTTTTTTTTTTTTTGGTTATGTCTCTCTGGCTTAACTTTTACTTCTCTCTATTGGTGGCTGAAAAAGTTGTTGCTGACTTCCTTTTTTTTTTTTCTTTTTTCCGGGGCTTGGGGTCTGCTGCTCTCTATTGGTGGGTGATAAACTTGTTGCTGCCTTTTTTTCCGAGGCTTGGTTGTGCCACTCTCTCTGTTGGTGGCTGAAAAAATTGACCACACTTTTTTTTCCTTGGGCTAATAGCTGTTGCTGGCTGCACTTTTGCTTAGACTCTTTTTACTTTTTATCAGTTTTTCTATCTCTTTAGTTCCTTAGAAACAAAAAGTTTCAGTAGTTTTCTTTTTTTTTCTTTTTTTTGCTTGAGTTGTCTACTGCTGCACTTTATTTCCCTACTGGCTTTTTTTCATAGATTTTAGGCTGATTTTAGGTTCTGATTAGGCTTTGAAGTTATTGTTATGGTTAAGCTTTGCTGGCCTTTTTTTTTTTTTCCTCAGTAACATCTCTCTGTTGGTTTGAATTTTAGTAATTTGAGTTTTGATATGGTATGATGTTACTGTTAGAAACAAATTTCTTTAGTTTTGTGTTGTTATGATGATATATTATGTTATTGAAATTGTATTTCATGATGAATTTTAGTAATTTGATTTTTGATTTTTTTTTTTTTTTGGGTGTAAAATATGTATGCATGCATGTATGTATGTACGTACGTATGTACATATGTACGTATTTAAAATTAGTGTCTCACTTCGCTTAGGCGAGCGCTTGGGGTGATAGGAGGTCTTGGCACCTTAAGGGCGCCTTATGCTTTTGACAACATTGCTTTTGCTATTCTTGCAGTATTCTAAATTGACTCTTCTGTGATTTGTATGAAGGGAATTATGTGATAAACTATCTAGCGACTAGAGGACCTGAACTGCAGACCTTTGTAACTGGATCTCTGATTCAACTATTATGTCGAATTTCAAAATTTGGATGGTTTGATGATGACAGATTCAGAGATGTTGTTAAGGAGGCAACAAACTTCTTAACTCAGGTTCTTGTGTTATCTTGTAATCAAATAATAGTTTTCTGTGTCTTTTGTGCATTTGTGACCTTTGTATGAAACTCAATTTGGAATCCTTACATTAATGGAAGTATGGAATAAATAGGTTCCTACTATCTTTAATATTTCTTGATGCATGTGTTATTTAATGTCATATGAACTTCATCATGCTTTCTTGCTGCTTGCCTTGTGCTCATTTCGCTTTGAAAGATGCTGGTCTTTACCTTTTCCTCTATCAAGTAATTCCTCTAGCAGTTAGAGACGAACTCTCACATGGAGTGAGCAGAGTTTGAATTATGCTGAGTGTTTGGTTACCATAAAATCATGATGAACTTTACCATAATCTTTTCTTTTAATTTTTTAAAAGTAAATATTTTATCATCTTATTGTTTCTTTTAGTTGTCGATAGTTAACCATTTTGATTTGACATGGGTAACATGCACCCTCGTATCACTATCTTGGTAAATGCTGTAGCCTAGAATAGTATGTCTTTGCTTTTTGCCAAGTCTAGAGACTAACATGCTTATGCTAGGGAACCTATCTCTCAGTCATTAGGGATGTGCAACTAGTATACTGTCTTGTGCATGGCAAATGCCTTTGCCTAAAGTTGTGCAACACTTATCGAAAATCTTACTGATTTTACCAAGGAAGTTGCTTTTTTGTAAACCAATTAGGATTTGTCAAACAATAGAATTGCACTAGTTGGAAGACATACACATATCGGCCCAGTTTCCTGTTTGTTTAGTATTTTGTTTTTCATAAAGCTTGCTACTTTAAACTGTCGCGTGATCCCCATCATCTTGTTGAAAACCGTACAATTGAGTGGCATCCTCCCCTTCTTGTTCATGTCTTTGTAAGTTATTCTTTCTGCATGGATGCCTTGAGGAAACCTTTGCAATATCTCATCCTTTTAAGTAGATGTTCAGTATAAATACCAGGGGTTATTGCAATCAACTTAACATCTAAATTGGGCAAATAACTAAGAAATTTTATATTATTCTTGAAGCACTCATTTGATAGTTTAGTCAATAACTTCTTTCATTACATAATATTCAATATTTTATTCGTATAAACAAAATCAGGGTATTAAGGGTCCTGAGATCAGACAATAAGCCAAGTTCCTTCGTAGGATCATGTAGACCATGAGACAATATTGGGTGCTCTTCTGCCTAATCATCCTGCAATTGGCAATGATTCAAGGTAGAGAAGTATAATGGACCATGTGGTATAGAAATACATGCACTAATTGAAGAATTCCTTTTAGGATAGAAATTATATTTTTCTAAGCACTTAAAAGGTTTTCCACTTTAGACTGTTCTTGACTTTTTTTTCTGTCCACAGTAACTGGAATAAAACTTATTTCTTTTCCTTTTCTGGCCTCCAGAAAGATGAGCTTTCCTGAGCAGTTGTAAATTCTTAGGCCAACATTTTTATGTTAAGATGACTTGCTCTTCTAATTATAGGTTTAAAATAATTAACCAAAACTTTTGGCAGTTTCTAGCATGTTTGTAATCACTAGTGCCCTTGGGTGAATTGAATGGAACATATTTTCTTGTTGAGAAAGTCTTCTTCAATGATCAAAAACATTATTTGCTTAGAAGGGGGCATGAAATCCAATCTAGTCTTGAAGCTACCCAATTTGGCACACTGCATAGATCATTCAGGAGCTCCTTGGGATGTCATGTGATCTCATTCATATTCCGAATTCTGAAACTGTCAGACTAGCTGTCTTACAAACCTGAGGTACTCCACACGTTTTGTCCTGTTCTGCCAAAACATTTTCTTTTGTTATCTATTTTACTTCTTATTGGTCATGCTATTCTGTTGCAATTTGCTTTATCTTCGCTAGGACTATTCTATCTAGTTTTTTTGATGGAGGTCAAAGATCTAGGTGAGAAGAAGAGTCTTGAATTGTGTTTGTATGGGAAGAAGAGTCTTGAATTGTTTTTTTATGGGATGGCAAAAGGGAGGGGCACATCTTTTAATGATTTCAGGGATAATTTTGATGAAAAAATTGAATAATCTTGTTGAGAGTGGTGGTGGCTGTGCTGGCTAAGAATTATAAAATCTTTTCTTGATTTGTTAAATTACATTTTTGTCTAGAACCATATTTTAGTATTTTCAATTTTACTCCAAATTCTAAGGGTGCCAACCATTTGAATTGGCGAAGTCATAGGATGTCGTATTAAAGTGACCTGGGTTCAATCTTGCACTCACCCCAATTTTGGCTCCTCTTCCTCTTGCCATACTTCTCAACCAAAAAAAAAGGGTTCCTCTCTATCAATGCATCTGCTTTTGGTTCAATGACAAAATTATACTTTACATATTGAATTCCTCTCTTTTTGACCACTGTAAGGGGTTTGGTATGGGGTTAAAGGGGGTGAAAAGTTACCCTCCCCCCTCCTCTTCTTTACCCTTCAAATCATTAACCTAAGGTGGGTAGGCTAACAGGATGAAAGACAAACTTTTTAAGGGATGAAAGAGGTTGAAACATTGGGACTAACAAAATATTAAATAATATTATAATATATATATATATATATATATATATATATAGAGAGAGAGAGAGAGAGAGAGAGAGAGAGATTTTCACCTCTTTTATATTAACCCTGTTCCAAATGTGGTTAACAATTACACCTGTAATATTTCACCCTCCATTTATAGTCACAACCATAGCTGTCAAGAAAACTTTTACACTCTTAAAATTTGCACAAAAAAATGTTACTCCTGTAACTTTTCACCTCCTTTTTTTTTTTTTTTTAACTCCATACCAAACGCATCCTAAGAAAAGAATCATCAGAAAATTTGTCATAATCTCTCTGATTCCACTGAATTTTCATAGATATAGAAGCTTTGTATTCTTGTGCTGTAAATTAATGCTCATATGGAAGTCATCATGGCTATGAGAGATTTAGATCATAATATTTTGCTGAAGAAATACTAAGTTATTTTTTCAAAGCACTCAACATATTTTTGATGATGATGATGATAATGCTTGTTATAATGTATTATAATCTGATATACTTTGGGCAAATGCAGCTGTTCCATTAAAGAATTGTGCAGTACTTATTCATTAGATGTTTAGATTTCTTTCAGTGAATTCTGTCATCTATGTTGTGATAGAAATTACCGTTGTCTGACCTTGTGATGGCCTCTTTTATTTGTTCTATAGAAGGTATAATTATCAATATGATTTGACTATCATTTGCTGCTAACTGTGGTGTATCAACTGATATTTATTTTTCAGGCAACACCAGAACATTACTCCATTGGCTTGAAGATATTAAATCAACTTGTATCTGAAATAAATCAGGTTCCTCTTTGTTAAGGATTTCATGATCCTGACTTGTTTTTCTTTGCATGTGAAAACTTGTCATAAATATACTTAAAATATAAAATTCATAAGTATAATCTGAAACTTATTTTTTTTCTGTCAAGATATTTAGATGATTGTTATGTATTTTATCTGCAACATGAGTTTATCTTGAAATTATTGGTATTGTAAACTCTGTTTTCTTACGTTAGATTTACACAAAATTTGTGGTTAAATAAAATGTTAGGATATGGCTATGGCTTTTTTTTTTTTTCCTGTTATGTCTTCATTTTGACAACTGTTCTTTGAATTGCTTATCCCACTAGTCAATGACTACATGGTTAGACAGTTCAGAATAACATACATTGACATATTTTCATTTGCATCCCTGTGAGAGAAAAGATCTGGATAAACTTTTGTTGATGCATTACTGACTAAGAATCACTACTATTTGAAAGTTCATATTTTTATGCCATTTTATATGGATTTTAATATACCAATGTTTTCTACTTTAAGCTTTAAGATCGGTTTAAAGATCAGTTTACAATTTGTTTCTATAGAAATATATGGTTATGTAGTACATACCTGTGGTCTTTATCTACTGTTGTATCTCCATATTCAAACTGTTTTTTAAATCATCTAAATTGTTAATTGGTAACAACATGATTAACTCAGCTTTCCTGCTTTCTAGTGCACCTGGATTATCAGAAATAAAAGTCAAGTTTTCAAGATTTTATGCTCTGTCTTTTCCTTGCAGGGTTTAAGATAACAACTATTATAATGGTTTTAGAGGTTTCCAAAACCTTATATGCATGTATATGTGCTTTTAAATAGCAATCGCAACTAAGGGGTGGTTGGTTCCCCATAAGTGGAAGGAATTTAAATTTAAAAAAAAGCAATTTCTGTGTCTTTGGTGGAAGTAGTCAACATAGTGCCCAATTTATGCCTCAACTTCCAAGAAAAAGTGCCAAAATATTTTCAGCTGGGGATGGTCCTAAGTCACTTTGGGCAACTTACAGCCTTCACATCTGATGACCTATGGTGAAACAAAAATGTTCTAACTAGTATCTTACCTTAACAATTGCTACATGTTACTGTTGACAATCCAAAACTATCTGCTGGCTGAAAAATAATAATTTATTTGGTGAACAGTGAGTTGAGCAAGTAAATCAATTAATTTTACTTATGGTGTTTTTTTTTTTGTGCATTGTGTTATAATGGAAAGCAGAAACTATTATATGTTGTTATTTTATTATGTTGTTACTTTTATCATGGTGGAATTTAATTTTCTGAGAGGAGGTGCATTACTTGGGCATGAGGTTAGCACTCTTAATTCTAATGGACTTGGTCCCCTTTCCCTCCTCCCTCCCTTGCTCAAGTTCCCAAATCATGGGATCCTTAGCACCACGTTGTCTTTGTTCTTTAACCAGTTCCTCTGTCATCCTGGGCCCAATACCACCACTTCCTTGGGTTTGCCACTTTGGGACTCATTGACTCCTTTGGTGCAACAATGTCCATGGCGAGTGATGGACAAAGGAAGAGAGAGGATTGGTTTGGGGTTGAGGTTAACACAAGTGGGAGGGTTATGAGATAGTGGGGAGTAGAGGGTTCAATTCTAAATGCCAGGGAGAAAGGACGGGAAGGAGAAAAAAGCGGGTGTCAAAAAATATTTAATTCTGATTTAGTGTAGTTTTGGATAAAGATAGTACATGAAAAGTGACATTAGTTGCTATAAAAGGTAGATATAGTTGCCTAACTTGTTTTGGAAGCCAAATTTGTTTGGGTGGCTAAAATGAGGACATATATGGAATTAAGTGAGCTGTTTCTCTCTTTTTATGAGCTGTATTAGAGTAGACTTTAGGGAGCACATAGATAAGTTCATTTCTTTTTCTTTTTTCAAACTTAATATGCTAATGCCTTTTGGTTTTCAATTTTTTGACCATATACCTAAATTTGGTCAATCTGTTTTGTTAATCATCTAAAAATATAGTCTTAATTTTTAAATTTTATCCATTCAGCAAGATTGCTATCCCAGAAAGCTTGCTAGCATATAGAGATTGAGTTCAATAATTTGATCAAGGATGTAAGCTTTAGTAGCTGACCAATAAATGATATTATGCTACTTCTAACTTGCCATCTGTTAATTGAACTGCCTAAGGTTTCATGTAAATAATTGTGTGCTAACATCTTCACCTTCTTGATTCTTGACTTCTGGCAGCCAAATCCTGGATTGCCTCTGACAAACCACCGTAGGGTTGCCTGCAGTTTTAGAGATCAGTCATTATTCCAGATATTCCAGATATCTCTGACTTCATTGCGTCAACTTGAAAATGATGGAAATATGCAAGGTTTTGTTTTGATTTCTGCTTATTTAATATTTTCATACCATGTGGTTTGTTTCCTTATTCATTTAAATATTTAATATTACTTATTTAATTTCTCTCTTCCATCCTTATGCAGTGTCTAATGTGCTAAGGCAACTAGCTCTTTCCCTTGCACTGAGGTGCTTGTCTTTTGATTTTGTTGGAACTTCACTGGATGAAAGCTCTGAAGAGTTTGGTACTGTTCAGGTATTATATTACTTCTTACACATACAAAAGAACTCTGAGTTGATAAAACTCATTCCCTATGTTGCTTTGGCCATGGTCTATATGTCATCTGATTCTTGCAGATCCCATCTTCCTGGAGAATGGTTGTGCTGGTTCCATCCACCCTTCAGATTTTCTTTGATTACTACAAAATTACAGAGCCTCCTCTCTCAAAAGAGGTATATGTATGGAAAGCCTATCTCCTATTTGCTTATTCTACAACTGTCATGTCTTACTGTTTAATTCTTCCGATCAATTTGCCTTGTCATGTAAACTTTGTAATGTAAACTTCATGACCGTCCATAATAGGCAACTTGTTCTTCCAATATAGATTTCTGAGTACTTTGTGTTAAATCCCTTTAATGTAATGTCTTTGATCTGCCTTTTTTGGCATTTTGCTCGTCGGCAACTGTTTATTGAATCTAAGCAATGTAGTGTGATTGGTTCTGACATGCATGATGAGAATCTTAGTCATTTGGGTGAGCACTTAGCAGTGACTATATTTCCTCACTTTCATTATTTTGGATTGTTCTCAGGTACTCATTATTTGTTACATTTCATTATAATCTTTTCCTTTTTATATTACTATTATCATAATAGCTATTGACTTGCTATGTTTTCTACATCTTTTTTCTAATATAACATGATCTCCTTAATCATCTCATATCAATGCAAATTTCCACCGGACTTGAAGTTTTTTTATTTGACTCCTTTCCTTTATAAATAATTGCAAATTTCCACTGGACTTGAAGTTTTTTTATTTGACTCCTTTCCTTTCTAAATAATTCTAAAGATGCCTGAAACGATTGAGTGAAGCTAGAATGCAAGCCCAGTGATTTGGCATGATTGATTGTTTCAAAGATTCCAACCCCATTGAAATTTCTTAGTTCATAGTTGTTATAGGATTTGTAGATCATGGTTGCTGGTATGCAATATTGCCTGCTATGCAATATCTTTACAACTTCTGACTGATCATTCAATTTTCTTCTAGTTTGTAGACCTTTTTTTGTTTTTAGATGATGGTCAATGGTGTGGATTCTCAATCTAGATGGTCTGTCATGTGATTTGCACTGATGGGATTCATAGTCATATGTTCCTAAGGAAATTCTAGTTTAATTGAAGATAATTGTTCTTCCATCTAAGACGAGTGCAAGAAATTGAACCCAGATTCTAGACTTGTTAAGTCTCTTCATGTGGGGGAAAGTGAAGCCTTTGGGATAACATGCATGGTAGTGCTGCAATGATTATGTTGTAATGCTGCAAGGGTTAAGTCTCAGTACAGCTATTGTATTGGTTTAGTCTCTAGTCAGCATGGTATGAGGAGTCGAGGACATGCTCATACCGACTCTTTGGAAGCTTTGGTGGCCCAATACTGTTTCTGAATTATATTTTTTCTTTTTTAAATTATTGTCTTAAACAAATTCAATGAATATTGATATGTTTTAATGTCCTTTGTCATGGTTGACCATCCATCTTCCCTCCTTTCTCCTTTCCATTCTACTTGTTTGTTCTTTCCTACAACTTGAGGAATGAGTGAATGAGGATAGGAGAAAAGGGAGTGTGACCCAACCATTATTGCTCTCTCTCTCTCTCTCTATAAAACAAATTGGCCTCATTATGTCTTGCTTAGTATGGCCGAGCTGGCCTTGGTACCATCTTGAGTGGTTCCCAGTGAGATGGGTGGGATGTCCCACCTCATGAACAAACTAGTTTCTTGCAACAATTCCATGTACCACCATTCTTTCTATGCACCAATCCCATTGGAAGTGCTCTTTCCTGTTGACCCATTTGAAATCTCCAACCAGACAAAAGACATTTTTCCACTTTACTAGGAATCTCTATTTCCCATGGCCATTTTCCTCTAATTAAATGATGCCTGAAGTGAAGTTACACATATGACTTTACAAAAGTAGTTATCATGTATCCTTTATGCAATATCACTGCATCTTCTATTAGTTTGAATAAGAGATTAATCTGTGATTTGTAGTGTATCAAAGCAGGTCCAAGAGCTCCATTTTTTTGTGTATAATAGTTATATTCTTTGTGACCTGCTTCATTTTTTTTTTGTATTTAATAGTTATGTTCTTTGCAATGATAAAAATATAATTTATTTAAATTGATGCTTTGTTCAAAAATTATCTTCTAGAAGGTAGTAAATTTATTCGACCTTTTTTAATTGTCTCTCAAGTGTGAAAAATGAATTTTTGAAATATTGTTATGATTAGACATGGAGGTAGAATGATTTTTTCCCCAGGTTTGTTGTTTATATTTCCATTTTATTTTATTGTTTATTGAGATCTGGACTAAGTTCATTTGAGAACAATCTTATTTTCATTTGTTAGGCTTAGGCTTCATCTATATCCTATATCGGCCCTCAGTTTTGATCCGTAGTCATGTCCATCAAGATGGAAAACTACCTTTAGATCGCTTTTCACTAAATTTGTCTTTAAAACTTCCCTAGTCTCCTATTTTTATAGTTTCAAAACTCAACAGGATGCCCAGTGGGATGTCAGGATGGGTTGTTATTTTAAGTGTCGGGATGGGACCATCCCGTTGTCGTCCCAGCATTCCAATTGGCGCGCCTTGAAACATCCTTTGAGATGGGAGAGCGACACGTCCTGTTCCGACGGTCCCATTCGATAAGATTTAAAAAATTGCTTATTTTTATCTCATCAAACTAATTTTAGGATTAGCAACTACTTTGGACAGTTATTTCTAAAGTTATAAAATTAAAAATCAACTCATAAGATTTCCTTACATATGTTCTCTATTGATTGCCCTAGCCCCTAAGCTACCTCTTTGCACCCAACTTTTACTCTCTTTTTAATTTTCTTATTTTAATGCTTCCATTCGCCAATGTAGTCTATGCTAAGCTCATTCTCTACCATTCTATTCTCTTCTCTAAGCAACATTGTGGGGCTTTCTTCTGGTGTATGTTTTATGTTTTGAGACAGTAAAATCAGTGCTTCATTAATATATGAGTGCCGCAAGGTGAGTTTGCTTTGAGTTTAATACTAGAATCGAGCTATGAAGAATTATGTGTTTTAGTAATGAAACCTGTAGTTTCCTTACATCTTTCATCTGGTTTATTGCATTTTTTCTTGGGAATCTCTTTATGCTAGTTGGTATGTATTTAACTAGCCTCTGTGATTTCTCTTAGAGGTTAAATTCTACAATATTTCATTTCCAAGCCATGCTCAAACTTTGTATAATAACTCTCAGAGTTATGTCTTGTTGCTTAGTCTTAATTCTCATAAAATGGCTGAACATGTTTCTGTACCAAAGATTATGGGTCCTGCCTGTGTTAGTCACAAGAGTGCATGGGACATATTCTGCTGTGTGAGGTGTGCTGGTGATGTGCCCAACCATGTGCCAAGGCTCATGGCAACGTAAATGGGTTCGACGTGCAATGACATGGATCCATATTTGTTGTTATGAACCAGCATGAATGACGTGATGGTAAACACCTCTATATCGTGCTGTGTAAGTACCTAATTGTATGTATAATATATTAAAAAGTGGATAGCAGGTACATAATGGCAGGAAGTTTCTTGGTGGATAGCTGATGGTAGGTGCTATAGCTGATCAAATGGTGGGACCCACAACTTATCAATCCAACTTTTGTCCGCTCAAATGTGAGATTGGATTGTATTCAATCCCATCCAATCCATCATTCCAATCCAATCCATCATTCCAAATGCACCCTAAATATATTTGATCGGTGACCCTTGCATCACACTGCTCTCTTCTTGGTATGAGCCACATGCTCATCCTTGATCTTTGGTCCAGATTTGAGGCCCATGTTTCGATTGATATTTTTTTTAACCACACCTGTAATCTATGACCAATTGACTCTTGTTGATTCCCACGAGACATCATACTCCACAATGCTTATGAGACTTGCCCGACTAGTCCTTGATCACCTTCACATTCTACTATAGAGATAAAAAATGCTTAGGATAGTTTGGACAACTCCCCAAGGTCAGACCTTGAGGGAAACACTTCCATGCAGTATGGCCAGCTTCTTTGACTAACGTTGCTTGATGCCTTTGTGCAAGTCCATCCAGGCGTGGTGTTGCCTTTTCCCGCAATCATGTCACAATGGAGTCATGTACTATAGGCCTAAGGGACTTGGGAATGCATCCAAAGCACCATGCTCGTTCTCAATCCTTTAGGCATCCTTGAATATCCATGTGTCTTGGTGGTCTGCTGACACACCAAATATCAAGCTTCCTGAGTCCCTTAAAATCATGCCACATCAACCGTTGCCTCCCTCAATATCCCAACGAGGCATCCATCTATTGGCCACTCCTGTAATTTCAACTATCAATGAGTTTTGCAACTCTTGGCCCATGCAAAACCCTTTGCTGCATCATGCTACACTGATGTTTGTGTATTTGTGCTCAAGTTTAAATGTTTGACTGGGTTAATTTGTGCCTAAATCCTAGATCCATGTCTATTGTTGATCTCAAGGTTTTAACTGCTGAAAGCCAATGCTATTCGAGCTTAGCTCTGCAGGATTCATGCCATGACAGTGCTTTGCACACGCTGACATGTTGGTAAGGCAATGTCATTGTATGCGCTTTTCTTCAGCTTTTGGCAAGGAGTACACTTTAATCCTTGGTTGTTCCATTTAGTTTCTATAATGTTGGATTTAATTCTGGTAGGCTGTAATTATTTTATGTCTGGACTAAGGAATAGTACTTAGCATTGGATTTTGGGTTTAGCCTGGATCCATGATAGCTTAAATTATTTGAATTTGGCTAACTTATTTGCACCATATAGCTAATTTTAGAGAACAAAATAGGTGCTTAATTTAATCAGGAGCAAAAGATTAGTTCTCTAGCTCTTCTCAGTGCAGCCATTTGATATTTATTGTCTGACAAGCAAGCAAGCAAGCAAGCAACTTTACTGTTGATTACCACATGCAAATTTTTGTTTTCCAAAATAAACAAATAATGCCTTTTTCTTTAGAAATTATTATTTTTGTAAGCAATGTCAAAAAATACCCTTATACCTTTTGCTGCTTTAAAAGTTTGCAGTTGTTAGAGCAATTAGCAGCTGTTTGCTGTGAAAAAGATGCACTATTTATCTGTTTCAGTCTTGCTTTTTTCTTCCGTAGCTTCTGTTATAATTCTTTGCTTGTGTTTTGCTTTTCTGATGACTACTAGGATGTCATCAATTCTTTCTCATTCTTGTTAGATAAATTTGGAATACTGATATCACTCCATAGCTGTATGTTATCTTAGAGATAATCCTATTTCACATGCTGTTCCTTTTTGTGTCCTTTTGAATATTTTCAATCATTGTCCAGGTCATTAGTTTGTTTTGTTTAATTTTTGAATGTCTCCATGTCTCCTCTTGCCTATTTGCTGGTCTTCACTGGTTGCTATTTCTGATTCTTCAATTTTTTTGGTATCACTCTTTGTTATTTTTCAGGCTTTGGAATGTTTAGTAAGGCTTGCTTCTGTAAGACGGTCCTTATTCACAGATGAACCTACACGATTACTGTTTCTGGCTCATCTAATGGCAGGCACCAAAGAAATACTTCAAACAGGCCAAGGTTCATGTTACAGAGCACTGTCATTTTGATATTTTGTTTTCATCAGAGTTTCTTTGTATTGAACTGATTGTCCCTAAAGATCTCACAGCATTGTGATGAGTACAGCAATTGCCAATAAGTAGCTGATTTGTTGACTGGTGTGGAACAACAAAGAGACCAAGAATCTAAGATACATATATACCTGATTTTAGTGATGTACCTGTAAATTGCTCCTGCCAGGTTGTTGGTTCACAAAAGAAGTTGTGTACATGTAGAGTGATGAAATTTAAGAGCAAAAATTATACAATGTAGAATGATGAAATTTGAGAGCAAAAATTATACAATTAAAAATTGAAAATAGATGTGATCAGATAACTTTTTGAGAATCCAGTGCAAACCATGAATAATGAACCTGAAAATGGCAAGGTATTACATGAACCATTAGCATATATGCAAGGATAGTTTTGAAAAGTTATCTTTGTGATTTTCAGGAGCAGAAGGTATAAAATATACAATTCAAACATGAAACTGGATATATATATGGGTGATTAGATAGAATAAAAATTGATTTTGAGTTGATAAGAGAGCATGCTGGACTTTATTTTAGGTTTTAGGGACCAATCCTGGTTCCAATTCTGTTTATAAGGGTAGACAAATTGTTAAGAGGGAAGAAGTTACCAAGGATGGCAACAGTCTATATTGGATCTAAAGGTTATTGTCCATGTCAAAAAGTTCATATTTATGTTGGAGATATCATCACCCGATAATTCACATATTAGCACTACTCAATAATGAATCAAAACTTGTATGGCACAGGTGCTTACCGAACTGGTTTTTTGCATCTCCATGAGCTTGCATGTTGCGCCTTTGGTGAGAGAATGTACTACTATTTTAAAATGCTGTGCATCAGGCTACATTGGTGGCTGCATATGTGGAGGCAGTCTGTTGAACAAACCATGTTGCCTATATGCAGTTACTCTATGTTGTCAGAGCACGCATGAGCTGAAACAATCCATTTAACACTATGCTGCTATATTTATGTCTCAACTATCATTGCATGGCTGTATGTGTGGTCCTTTTGGTATTGCAAGGCGAAAAATGTGGCCCCCTGTAATGGGGGTCTATTTGGATGGAGCATGTTTAAACTATTAGTTATGTTGTAGGTCACAATTATATTAGAAGTAATAACTATCACTGTTGCTATTAACTATTGAGTAATAGGTGCTACTATTGGTTGATTCTGTTATTAGTATTGATATTATTTATCTAAAGGAAAATTAATATCATTGTTATTGATTTTATTGGGCATGATATGTTTTATTTATTTTTATATACTTATGAATGTTTTTTTTGGGAAAAGAGAGGAGGGTCGAAGTTACCCAACCCTGATTTCATTAAGCATATGAAATCAGGACATAAAGGAGTACAGAAATCAGGACATAGATGAGTACTGATAAAAGGAAAAAAAGATGCAAAGCTATTTACAAAAAGTGAAGAAAAAGATCAGGGGGAGTAGAGTGGGAGAGGAGATAGGGTAGAGGAGTAGCGAAGCTGGAGCTGACCATCATGGTAAGATGTTTAGATGAAAAGCTGTCTGACATTGGATTTTCCATAGTTTTTCCCTTGTAGATCTCCACTTGATGAAATGAGAGGTAGTAGATATAGTGATGTCTGCGCTCTTGTTGAAGACCCTCAGGTTCCTTTCTTTCCAGAGATGCCTTAAACAGCAAAGAGATAGATATCCAACCCAATTGATATGTTAAAGAGATGTGCAAAAGTAGCAGTCTTCCAAGAAGGATTTTAGATTGTTTGGCTATAGCTAAAATGTTACTAACTTCTATGCATCTGAATATGCAGCCCTTGTACTATATATGTGCTTTGTCATCCCTTGATTGCCCACATGTCACAGATGTTTTCTAAAGCACTGGAATGTGCCACATGATTGAAAGCCTGTTGAACTGGTGACATGGTACAGCCTGGGGGAATGGGAAAATTTAGGATAATGAGCTTGGGGGTGCTAGGACCAATTCTATTGATGACTAGAGCTTCCATTGAGACCTGGTTATATTTTCAAAGGCAGAGATTGGCTGATCAGTTTTTTACCTAGGGATCAGGGATCTGCATTTTAGTTGGTGAACTAAGTTCTAAAAATTAAAGAAATAAAAAAATCCAAAATTGCTGATATCTGTGCAAACAATATTTGCAGTTAACCCTCAAGGTTCAGGGAGACTAACAATAAACTTGTAATGTGAAACTCTTAACAGACTAAATGGGGTTATGATTTAGGCTTATTTTATTTTTCTGAAATCAGGAGGAGCTGGGGATGCTAATTTTTCAAGCAATGATTTTAAAGCCAAAAAATATAAAGATAAAAAAAAAAAAATCTAAGTAGAAGAAAAACAAGATAATACCTAGTGTCACCAGACTACAATGAAACTAGGTGTCACACCTAGCTGTCACAGAACTGACACCTCTTTCATGGAATTGAACTGCAAGAGACAAATGGTCAAAATTTATTTATTATTTAATTCTGACCATCCTACTAGATAGAGGTAAAATTATCATATGATACTTTTGCAGGATCTGTGTTTACACAAAGGAAAATAACAAGAAAAAAATAAAAATAAATGAGTGGCTGTTGCCTTATGAGGGCAACTGCTTATGGGCCTCATGGTGCAGCAGGCCCTTATTAAATTTATTTCCTTATGTATAAGAAATATAGAAAGGTTTTAGAATGGCATAAGTATGATGGTTTCTTTCTATTTATGACTCATCACAAACTGAAGTCTTCGTATTGACTGGATTCTGTCCTCTAGTATCTTTTACCGATCATCAACAAAAGACTTTCTATTGCTTATTTAGCAGGTTAACACCTTAGAGTTTTACTGATCTCCCTCTTCTACTGAGCTCTAAACTAAGCAGAACTCTCTTCTGGCTGCTCCTTTTGAATTTGTTTGTGTGAGAGAGGGATAGTTTCAGTTAGATGGTTTTGCTTGTGGGGCCCAAAATGTTTGCTCATCTTTTCCAAGGTTCACTGTTTCGGTACCAGCCCATACTGGTACCATATTGGTGCAGTGTTGATACGCCCGGTACGTAGGTCAGTTCAGTGTACCAAGACTTGGTATCCATCATTATAAAGTCTTGGTTTCGTACTGGTATGGTATGCTACATTCAGTATGGGTTAGTACAACTGGTATAGCATATGCTAATCTTTTATCTTCTTTCTGTTTCATATCAGCGACTTCTTTAAGAGGAAGTAAACCCTCGGAGGATTTCAAATTGCTAAAAGTTTTGATGGGAACGCCAATAGTATTTTTCCTCTTGTCTTGGCCAATAATTAGGCGTTCCCAGAACTGCATCCATTCTTAATACGAAAGTTGACCATTGAGCTGACCTGAAATGAATGATCCCTTCCTTCAAATCATTCATTTGTTGATTCCTTTGATCAGTGACCTCACTGCAATGAACTTTATGATTGTTTTCTGTATTTCTATAATCTTTTCTGCGGCAAAATTTTTGGTCTCCATCAACTGGCTTGTTAATTAGTATACCAGCCATTTTGACCCAGGATGGTTTGGTTGAGGCTAAGTAATTGAGTCTGACCTTAAAATGAAAAAAACCTAAAGTTGGTAGGAGAAGAAATGGAGATCAGAAGAAAGAAAGAATCAGGAAGGCTTTCTGTTATGCAATATATATGCTTTTTCTCTGTTACAGTTATGTCTTAATTTATTGTGCCATCAACAATGTGGTCATTCTGCAGGCTTAGAGGCACATCAAAACTATAATATTCTGCATTAGGTTGATCAGAGATAATGTGCTTTAAATAGGAGCAGGATTTCAAAACATGGTGATGGACCAAAAAAAATAATACATTAGCAGAAAGGTTTCAAATCTTGCGGTACATTCCTGTACCATTCATAAACTGGTATGACTCAAGTTGCTGTACACCTCCAGGACTAATGCTTTTCTGATCTGGATGATACCCCATGTTGATACAGATAGATGGGGTTGATACAGTTTGGTATGGTCATGAATATTGCTAAATGCATATGAATATTGCTAAATGCATATGATAAATATTGGTGGTGACTAGATTGGAGCATGGTCTTGATACTCTCAACTTGACGTAGATGTTTTGTAGATCCTTCTGGAGAACTAAATTGTTGAGCTCAAAACATCATTAGCCTCTTAAGGATCTTGTGTTCTACTCATAACTACATGTTATAGATGAATGTGCGCATTCTTTCCTAATTTTTTGATGTTGCTTGCTGGAACACGAAGCTTTAGAAAAAAATGAACTGGATTCTCACTCTATAATCTTCTCAGCTTTTTTTGTTATGTTACAACTAAGTGTTTCAATTGTACCTGTTATGTGCTGCAGTATCTTTAAAATAATTTCATGTATGTACCATTGCTATGTGGTCTCACTCTTAATCCATTTAAAAACTGGTGCAAAATTTATGTTTGTTCAACACTGTTATAAGCATTTCTCATGTCAATAACAGTAATCTGATAAACAGTATGTCTTCAAAACTATTCTTTTAGGTCTTGCTGATCATGATAACTACCATGAATTTTGTCTCCTTCTGGGACGTTTTAAAGTTAACTATCAGGTAAACCATTGTCCCTTTTTGCCTGGTTAAATACAGTTCCTCAAGTATCAGTTGATTGCGCATGTACAAGATTATAAAGATGCAAATGTGTGACTGATAAGGTGATATGCAGGAATGTAGTAGAACTGGCTGCCTCATTGACCTAAAGATTATATAATCTTATATAATCTTATAATCTTATGTACTTAAAGATTATATTATCTTTATAAGGTGATATGCAGGAATGTAGTATATTATGTACCTAAAGATTATATAATCTTATATAATGCGGACATGCATATGTAATGCATACATACATTGATACATATACAAACGTATATAGTGACAACCTGCTCACAAAAATATATACAGCCAAACTCTTATGTGCACACATATATATCCTTGTATCCATGCATGTCTGTGCTGTGTGCCCATGCATGTATCTCATTCAACTAAAAATGAGATTTTACAATATATTGTTTTTAACGTGTGAAATGTTCATCATTTTTATTATTTATCAGTTTCTTAACTTTTTTTATTATTTATTATTTCTCCCTTTCATAAGAATAATGTGCGGGTTTCATGAAAATTTGTGCAATGTGTGTAATTCTAGGACTGCTGCAACAGATATTGTAGTCAATTTTATAAAGCAATAAACTACCTATCTTAAGCATCATAAACCTACTATTTTGTAAACTTCTTTTGTTAAATGATTTCCTCAATCACATCACAATGGATTTAGATTCTGTTGTAGCCCTTTGGTCATACTCAAATATTTATATTATGGTTAGGTATTTGTGTTTCTGCTTTTATAGTTTTTGGATGTAACCATGCCAAATTCATTCTGTTCCTTGTAACTTGAGCTGTGATAGTGTGGGTTATCCCAGTTTTTCACATACATAAGAACCATAATCATTGTGGCTGAAAAGGTTCTCGTTGTTTAGCTATTTAATCCTGTGGGCTGCTTTTAGGGGCCATTTAATTAATCACCATGGTAATAAGATCACCAAAAATAGGATCACCAGTGATTGGATCACTAGTGATTCAACATCACGTCATTTGGTAAGAGTTATTTCAATAATCAAAGATCATCAGTGATCGCAGATCATTGTGTTTGATATACCATGAGAATGAAAGATCACCATGCATACAATGCCAATAATACTCTTGAAAACTTATTCGCATCATACATTTTATATATTATATAATAATAATAATAATATTATTATATTATATATTATATTATGTATAAATTATATATTATAATATAAGATTAATAATATTATTAATAATACTATAAATATATATTATGTATTATATATAATATATTATATAATATAGTACACTATAATATTATACTATAATAATAATTGATATTATAATAATATAATGTATAATAATTTATATTATACATATTTATTATAATTAATATAATATTAATGATAATACATTATATATTATCATAACAATTTATTACAATATTATATATTTTTAATGTATATTGATTATATATTAATATTACAATATATAATAATATATTATTATATAATATTTATATATATTATAAACAATATATTATATTATTTTATTATAGTATAGGGAGGAGATATAGATAAATATAGGGATACAATTATGCCCTTTTTTTTTTTGATGAAGATCTTCATCACCACAGTGATCTAGCATTCCCACCTCGTGGGTATTGATTCTAATCCCATTGTGATCACACAGCATTGCACAAATAGGAAAATTAAACAGGGTGATCTTATCATCATCCTAAGATCATCCCATACTAAGCAACCCTTCAAGGAAATTGAAGTTGTAAGGTTGATTGCTTGTAAATTCTTTTTTTTATTGAAGTTATTTTCTTCAGTATATCTGATATGTGTGTGTGTGTTTTTCTTTTTTTTTAATTTTTATGTTAAGAATTTATGAATGTTCTTTTGTTATAGAGGTATGGGGGGGCTTGTCATAATTTTGGACTTCATCCTTAACATACAATGATAACTTGTTTATCTGTGCAATATGTTCCAGAAATGTTGATATGGAATTGGGTCGTATGAACTGCAAAAGTAACTTTAAAAGAAAAAAACATGTGTGGGTAGTAGGTAGAACCATAGAAGTATATTACATTTTCATATGGCTAGCCTTTACCCAAACAGGTATCGTTTCACTTAATTTTATTTATTTACTTAGTTATTGTTGTAAACATCTAGTTTGGTAGTAAAGTCGGTAGAAATATTCACCCACCAAAAACACCAAGTTGCCAACTAATGTCTTGAGGTAGACGCATAAACACCTTTTATGGGAGGTCTGATTGATAACCAACCATGACAAATCTGCCCAATTCTTCAATAGAAGCTTCCACTCCTAGCCAACTTACAGTTCTGCTCCATTACAAAGCCATTTTGATGGGAAGAAGGCTGCTATCATCGGTCGTTGTTAGATAAAATTATGTTATGGACTAAAGCTTATGCTTAAACAAAATAGCTTGAGCTGTGCATGGTGTTTGGTGCTAAGTTATCTTACTCATATTGGACCAGATTAACTGAACTCTGTGGACTCTGGTTATTTTGAATTTCTTTTATCTTTATTTGCTTGCATTTTGTTTCCTTTTTTCTCCCCATGTGTTAGCTTTATTTTGTATCAAGTTTTTTCTGCTGTACTGATGTTTTATAGAAAATTTTTGAAATTCTCTCGGAAGCTTCAGGATCTAGTGTTAAGCATGTGCAAGGAATAATTATCTTTAACATTTAAGTCCCAGAAGCTGGTACTGGTACATCATTGTGCTGAACACATTCTCAAATCCTGTCCTAGCTCCCTCTCTTGCGCCCATTCCCTGTTGCACATTAAACTGAGAACAACAAATCATTGATTTTGTCATTAGCTCTATGAAACACATTCATGCTTCTTGCTTCTAAGATACAACTAATGGTTCTATCACCATTTCCTTTATATTTGTACCATAATCACTTAAAGAACATTTCTAGAGTTCTACTTCTGATTATCCTAGGTTATTATTCTGAGATGAATGCCAGGCATTTTTTGTTTATGTCTCTTTCTTGCCAACTTGGAGTGATTCAATAATCCCTTGTTTAGGATGATGAAAAGGGAATATTATATAGTTCATAGTATGGAGTGATTATTTACTAATTTCGGTCTTCTTACTACAACCCCTGCATTTGAAACATGTGTTCTGTACATAAACAAATTACTGAGAAAATTTGCCTTATCCAACATCTTAAGTCTTGGAAGGTTGGGGAGTGTCCTAGCCATGTTGTTTCTATGGGCAAACGGGACTGGGATGATGGTGGGGACTCTAAAACCCATCCAGGCAAAGAAAGAAGAAGAAAGAGGAAGAAATGAAAAAAAAAGAGAAGAAAGAAAGTTAAGAAAAAGAAAGGAAAGAAAGAAGAAGGAAAAAGAAAAGGAAGGAAGGGGAAAGAAAAGAAATGAAGGAAAGAAATAAGTGAAAAAAAGGGAAAGAGAGAGGGACAAGAAAAAATAAAAGTAAGGAAGTTTCAAAGAAGAAAGAAGTGAAATAAAAAAAAAGAAAGAGGAAATATGGGAAAGAAGAAAGAAAGGAAATAAAAAGAAGAAACAAATAAAGTAAGAAAGAAATAAAGACAAGAAGAAAGGAGTGGGGGGCGGGGGGAAGGGGCAAGGAGACAGGGGGTATCTATGGGATGCTCTACCAGAATAGCTATCCCTGTCCCATGGATTTAAAACCTTGGTTTTGTTACATTTCTTAAGCTTGTTAAAAGCAGGAAGCTAGGAAACTGCTTCATGCTTGTTTGAGTTTGAGTACCATAATGATATATATGGACTTTCATTTATAGTGTTTATGTGGAAATTCTCCAAACTAGGAATCGCTTGTATTTGTGCACAATATAGATCTCTTTAAGGTCAATACTAACAATTAAAAACCATTGTGTACTTCTACATTTTTTTTTGGCAATCAAACTTTCTTCAGTACTTGTTTTATTTGAGATGCTGAAAGCATCGAAGTTGAAACTATCATGGAATCCTCTTTTATGATCTTTGATATTTTTTATTGCTCAAAGTATGGCTGCTTCTAAGCAATGAAAGCTAGAATTTGCTTACATGTATATGTACCTCTATCAGTATGATTTTGCGAGAATCACTCTTGGAATTAGGACTGGAAGTGAGCTTGGCTGGCTTGCGGTCTGTTTGGCCAGCTTGACTTCAGGCCGGGCCATGGGCTAGGCTCAAACTTATTCAAGTTTGGGCTTAAAATTAGGGCCCCAAAAACATCTAGCCAGGCTTGGGCTGTTACTTGGCCTGACCCAGACCTAGCCTGAAACCTAAGTCTGAGGAAGGCCTGAAGCATTGATCATTAGTTAGGCCTGAATTTGGTCTAAATCCAATCCCCAATCCTTAAAATGTTATGGGCCTTTTAAATTTTATGTCAGATTTCTTGTCAACCATGTTAGAATTGCTCTCTATGTTATAACAAATTTTTCTTAAGTGATTGTGAAATTATTTTGAATGTTGTTTGCTTTTGTGCAAGCATTTACAAACTGAAAATTGACTCTGTCAGCCTAATTTTTGGTCCAAATGGATTGCTATGAGTTGGGTTTATGGAGTTTTGGGCTACGTCGGGGCTCAGGCCTAGTTTTTGAAAAAATTTTCGAGTATGAGCCCAGCTCAAAGCTCAAAAAAATTTTTCCGGCTGGGCTTCAGTTAGGGCATGGCCTGACGTGGCCCAAACCACTTCTAGCCCTACTTGGAATAAGTGTAGACTTGGGACATCATTAATAATAGATAAAAATGGCACTAAGCATTTTACAAAAAAAAGTGAATTTAAGCTTCATTCTTCATGCCATCCCAGGCTGATGTTTTTATGAAATTTTGTCTGGACTGATGTACCCTCCAATCGATCAGACATTAAATCTACAGATAGTCTCTTACTGTTTCTTGAAGTGTGTTGTCGTGGTTTCGTTCTTTGGTGGCCTACTTGACTGGGGAAGAGGGTAAGACATTATCAAACATTGTGTCAGCATTTTTCACTTTGTTGTCTGAGTTTCTGTGAGATGTTGGCATGCAAGTTAATGATCAATACGTTTGGACCCTCTTAGGTGAGAGTTGCATTCTGAATGATCTACTACATTTGTTATTAGTTCAATGAAATGTGTCTCAACAGTATCTTTTCAGTCAGATTATGCTAGTTATCTAATATTTGCTCTGTTTGTGCCTAATTCAATTATATTTGTTGTTATGGTTTTCCTATTAAAAATTAACCTGATGTGGTATGTAAGGGTGTTCTAATTGGATGATTTATTTTGCTGATTGATGTCAAAGATGGAACATAAGTTATATTCATTAACTGCTTGTTAATTGTTTCATATGTTGAATCATATGCTTCAGTTGTCGGAGCTTTTGAACATAGAAATATATGGTGACTGGATACATTTAGTAGCAGAATTCACTACAAAATCATTGCAGTCATGGCAGGTTTGTTTGGTATCCTGCACTCTGTTCATGTCTTTTGGTGGAATAAAATGTTGACAGATGTTGACTGTTGACTGTCGTGAACTTTCTAGTTTCTACAGTGTGGACAAGTAATATTGTTTTGTTGCCTATTTGATAGTGGGCCAGCAGTAGTGTGTACTACCTTCTTGGGCTTTGGTCCAGGTTGGTAACATCTGTTCCTTATTTGAAGGGTGACACACCAAGTCTGCTAGATGAAACTGTTCCTATAATTACTGAAGCCTTTATCACCTCTCGATTCAATTCTGTTCAGGTATAATTTTTTTTTTTCTAGATTCCTTTTCACATGGAAAAAGGTATGGCTATACTGACTATGTCTGTGTCAGGCTGGTTTTCAAGATGATCTCTCAGAGAATCCGTTGGACAATGTCGAACTTCTTCAGGATCATCTGGAGTGCTTTCCTTACCTGTGTAGATTCCAGGTTGGCATCTGTCAAACTTCTTCAATAAATATTTGGATTCTTTCATCTGTGGAGAACATTAATGTTTATTTTTTCATGGTTGTATGTGGAACATGTGGAAAATTAATCTTCAAGTTTGAGTTGTTATTAATGCATTATTTTACCCCTGAGTTGCAGTATGAAAGCAGTAGTCTATACATTATAAAGATTATGGAACCTATTCTTCAGGTTTATACGGTATGTACTTGTAGGTTTGAATGCCATTATTATTTTGATTCAAATGGATTTATTAGAGAAAGCTCAGACTTTTTCCTCTTACCTAGATGAGGAACTACAGCATTTCTGACATTTGCAGGAAAGAGCAAGATCACCTGTTCCTGGAGATGTTAATGAACTTTCTGTGATTGAAGGGCAGCTTGCATGGATGGTGCATATTATTGCTGCTATTCTCAAGATTAGACAGACTACTGGCTGCAGGTATGTCAATTGTTTTTGTGTGCGCTCGCGTATTTGTTGGTTCTCTAAAAAATGTTTAAAGAGGATTAGGTAATTTTTTCTTTTCTCACCTTTGCTGTTTCAGCACGGAGTCACAAGAATTAATAGATGCAGAACTTGCAGCACGTGTTTTACAGTTGATAAATATCACAGACATCGGCTTGCACTCTCAGGTAAAGAAATGAAAATGGGTTTTTCTGCCATCCAGGATTTGTGATGGGCTATAAACTTTAGTATGGACTAGTGCTTCAATTATCATCATTCATTTAAGCTGTTATACATGCATCTGGTTATTTGCTGTTTTGTCCCTTTGGTGGTAAGTGTATAGTACAAACATGACATGGACACCATGTCAGTTGGAGAATTTTAATTGAATGTTTGGAAAATGAAGAAAAATGATTTTATATTGAACCGAGTTACTGGTTGGTTGGCCTATTATGCTTTCTGGAGGAAATTAGAGAAGGACAAATTATTAGTCTATTTTGTACCTTGACTGTTTTCTACCCTATATAGACATGCATGCATGCACATGTGCACACACACTGAAGCATCTTTTTGGTTCACTTGCACATTCACTCAATATGTTTCTCTTTTTCCATTTAGCTTGTTTTATGTATAACCTGTGATTTGTGTCTGATACTAGTATTAAAGAACAGGACCATCAATTCCCGTTAAAGTTAGTTGTGTCTTTATGGATGATGAGGATTTATATAATCTCCTTAGTTTTCCTTCTCTCTTTTGGGTTGAAAATTTGGGAGTGATGTCTAGATTGGATTCTAGTGGTTCATTCTCAGGCTAGTTGAAGTTAAGTATAGTGTTGGTAGGATTGGACTTGGTTCAGCCTTTAACCTGACCCAACATCCCCAAATTAGACTCCTAACCGGATTGCTACTGGTTTCCATTCTGGTTGCTTGATAAAGTTAATATTATATTTTACATTTTTTGGTGAGAGAAAAGGAGGGAGATGCACCTGCAGGTCCCTCACCATAATTACCAAGGTCCAAATGGTACAAATGCTTAGGATGCCCCGCCCAAGAGTTGAACCTAGAACCTAGAACCTAGGCTGAGGGGTGAGAGTACTTGGGCCAACACCAGTTCATGATATCATATATAATAGTTATGATGAACATCCATTGTTAGATTAATATTTGATAGACCTTGTGGATAAATCTGGTGGCATTCCCACCATGTCTCATGAAAAAAAAGGAGATTGATGTTTTTATGAATATATAGATTTATAAGCTGAAACTCTATGTAATCAATGATAAAATTTGATGCGTGTTAGATGCATGATCCTTCAAAGGTTCAGGTCCAGCTTGACAATCTGTTGATTAGTCATCAGATTTGATTTGGTCAACCAGTTGGATTCAAACCACCAGTTGGTCAGCCTGACACTTTTATCCTTGGTGGCTGACACTTTGATCAAAAGTTATTAGTAGAAACAGAGTTAGTATTTCTTTTGTTATTTTTGTGAGGATGAAATTTCATTTCCTTTTTGGTCCTACATTTTTGCTGCTTTTTATCTTGTTATAAAGGTTTTGCTTTTTTAAAGTCAATGAAAAGAATGTAGATATTGTTTGCTGCATCATGTTTGATTCATGATTCACTTATATACCATACACCTTATCCTATAGTTGGACCATCTGAGGTTCTCCATTTTTTTTCTTTTTTTCTTTTTCTTTTTTCTTTTTTTGTAACTCTCTTTTTCTTATTAGTGCTTGCTGAGGTCTTTGCTGCATATGTTGTACTACTTTGATATATTCTGCATCCCTTCATCCTTGATTAGCATAACTCCTATCATTGTGTTTCACAATTTAATTCTAAGTCAGGTTGTTAATGATGTGCCTTTTTCTGACCTTATTTGGGAGGGATATCATAATTAACTGTATAAGCAATTCTTTTCTCGTCTCAGAGATATGGTGAGATAAGCAAGCAAAGACTTGATCGTGCCATTGTCACCTTTTTTCAGAATTTTCGAAAGTCATATGTTGGTGATCAAGCCATGCATTCGTCCAAGGTTGGGTATTCCAATGTTAAAGTTTGTGTTATTAGATTTATTTTTTATAAACATGTTTGATGCCTTTCCTTTTTGCTGCAGCAGTTATATTCGAGATTAGCAGAGCTTCTTGGCCTCAATGATCATTTGGTCCTGCTTAATGTCATTGTTGGGAAAATTGCTACGAATCTTAAGTGCTACACAGAGGTGAATGTTCAAGTGTCTTTTGTACCAGTTTCTTGCTTTAAGGATCTAGTATTTTTCATCTGTATATACCTGCAGAGTGAGGAGGTTATTGAGCACACTTTGTCCCTTTTTCTGGAGCTAGCATCTGGGTAGCTTCTGTAGCTCAAAATTGTCCTATTCTCCAAAGTTGGGCATCTAGTTTCTCATTATTTGGAGTTGCTTGCAGATATATGACTGGAAAGCTTTTGCTTAAGTTGGATGCTGTAAAATTCATCATCGGGCATCACATAGTAACTCCAAACCCCTGATAAAAATTTCCATTCTTATATTATTACTTGATATTTTCTTTGGTGGTGTCAAGCTTTTAACATGATCTTACATTTCAGAGGGAAAACTTTGCATTCTTGGAAGAGTACAGGTGCTCCCACAGTAGAACGACCTTTTACTACACTCTTGGTTACTTGATCTTTATGGAAGATAGCCCTATGAAGTTTAAGTCTTCAATGGAGCCACTTTTGCAGGTGTTGAATTCTTCTTTGATAGGTTTTCAGATAGTTCAAACTTCTTTTGTTTGGCTTTAACACCTATTTTCGTGCCATTCTCAAGGCCTGAACTGATGTTATGCTATCACAGGTTATGGTTAGGTTGGAGTCAACTCCTGATGCTGCATTTCGCACTGATGCTGTAAAATACACATTTATTGGTTTGATGAGAGATCTCAGAGGAATTGCGATGGCAACAAATAGGTGCCATTTCTTGCCATCCTTTAAACTAAAGCTTGGATGGGATGATTTTTTTTTGATACCCTTGCTTTTTTTTCTTTTCCAGTCGTAGAACATATGGGCTTCTTTTCGATTGGTTATATCCATCACATATGCCACTTCTTCTGAAAGCCATCTCACATTGGGCTGATGTGCCAGAGGTAGTTCTTGTTAGTTGTTATCATCTCCGCTCATGCTGCTTTTTTGTGTTGATGCTCCTTGTATTGTTTTGCTCTCTTTATGATATACCATCGCAATTCTTATGTTGTTTTTAAAGCAATAATCATGTTCCGCATTTGTCGAACCATCACATCAAAATACCATTTTATAAGATTCCTTTAAAGAAATGGTGCAATGTTGTCAAAGGCGCATTTAAGGTGCAAGGTGTAAGGTGCCAAGGGTTAGGCGTTTTTTATACCTTTAGGTGTGCTTAAGGCTTAAAAATACCATTTTATAAAATTCCTTTAAAGAAATGGTGCAATGTTGTCAAAGGCGCATTTAAGGTGCAAGGTGTAAGGTGCCAAGGGTTAGGCGTTTCTTATACCTTTAGGTGTGCTTAAGGCTTAAAGTGTTGGATGCCAAAGGTTAGGCACTTCTTATATCCTAAACAAGGTGCTTGTTCAAAAGATACATGCTTTTGATCTGATTTGAAGCGCAAGAAAAGCATGTATTTCTTTATAAGCTATATTTGTAATATTTTTCTAAGTTTATCATATTTATTAGACTATGATGACTTCATAATACACTATCCTATGCATAATTATTTTTCTTACCTTACAAAAAAACTAAAAATTGAAAGTCAAAGAGATAGAACACCAAACATAATGCTATCATCTAAAAAAAAAGAAGGAAAGACATCAAGAGACTATAGATTTGAACTAAGAAAGAGGAGGCTTTCTATTAAGCTAATAGACTAAATATATTATTATTATAATTTTTTTAGCTTTTTTCTATTATACGTTATACATCTTACTTATATAAATTATTTTATTATTTATTTTTAAAATGTGCACCTCACTTTGCTCAGGCATGCATTTACGTCTTGCGTCTAGGCTCTAAGAGCCTTTTGCGCTTAAATGCGCCTAGTACTTTTAATAACATTGAAATAGCGGCAAAAGTAAACCGTTGAACATCGTAAACTAGCTTCAAAGTTTAAAAGTGTCATCAAAATGCCATTTACCCAAAGATCTAATCAAAACATAAAAAAAGTGGACATCATAGAATTGTTTTCAAGCCTTCACCAAAAAAGGATTATAAAGAAAAAGAATAGTTCTGGAATTATAGAGGTACTTGCCAGATTTCTCTCTTTGGCCTAGGCACTTGCCTAGATGGTGCCTCGCTAAACCTCCTCTTCCAGGGCCTCTTGAGGCACTTTGGGGTTGCCACACTTTGCTCGAGCACCTAGGTAAGTGCCTGGAGCACCATTGCTAGGGCTACAAATGGGTCAGCTCAGCCCGTATCCCGACTTGATTAGACTCGATATGTGTTTAAAAATTCATGGGTTGGATCGGGTTTGAAAATTGGACCCGATCTAAATTCTGAATTAGGTTCGGATCTTGTATTTTTTTGACCCAACTCAAACTCGATTCAGTCTGATCCACAAATATTAATTATATAAATATTATTTTCTTGCACTCCAATTATCTTTGTTAATTGATTGAATGAATTTTATTTAAACTAATTCTTCTTTTCACCTTAACAATTAGATCTCGTCTCTTTTTTTTCACTTAATTATATTAGAATATTTATATTTTATTATTTATTTTGGTGGATTCTTATTTGCAATGTCTTTAAGTATGCTAATACATATTTTGAATATTATAATTTATAAACTTAAGAGTAATCATTTACTTGGATAGAATTAAAAGTTTTTGAATAAAAATTTAAATTTAAGTTTAAGTTGGTTTTTATTAATCTTCTTGAAATTTTATATTTAATTATCAATTATTAGATTTTAGCTATCAAACAATAGTTAGAAGCTTGACCTAAGGTTTACTGAATTGGGTGCTAGTACTGGACTAGTTTGGTTTTGAATCGGTGGTTTGGGCTGGTATGCTCTTTTTTCTATTTTTTATTTTTTCATAGTTTTCTAATTTGTTTTCCTTTTTTATGTAGTTTATGAGGCTGAATGCCTCTCATGAGGTGTCATTCTCTCTCCTCTCTTATTCGTATTCATGATCATTTAAGTAAATGTCATCCACTCTTCTCTTTTCTCTTAAACTTTTCATTTACTTATGATTTCTCATATAAATAAGAGAAATATCCCCAATTTGAATTCAAAAAAAATATCTAAAAAATTGTTTTCTTGAAGAATAAAAAGTTAACTCTTCCTTTCAAAAATAAATTTGAAGAATGTCAGGAAATTCTGGTTGAGCAAATATCAAGTTAGGGTTCTTCTACTTCGGATAAAAAAATCAAAAAATCAATTTAACTTAGAAATTATAAGAAAACAAAATATTAAGAAAAATTATTTTAAAATAAAACTTGGTTGAAATTTTGTCATACTTACATAATTTTCAAGCTTAGACTGGATCATAGTGATAGTGGAACTCATACTGACATAAGCCAAGTTGATTCATAACTTATCAAAATAATAAAATTAAATTTGTCATAAAATCTTATGATTAAAACTTATTTCTTAGGATTCAAAATATGACATATGACTAGATCAAAGATCGATGTGTTACCTCCTCTTCCCATTAAGAAAAATATTATGACCTTCAGTTTGGTGATACATCATATTTTGAATCCTAAGAAATACATTTTAGCATTAGGATTTTGTGGTAAGTTTAATTTTATTATTTTAATGAGCAATGGATCAAGTTCGCATGGTTCAGTGTGAAGTTCACTATTACTGTGATTTTTTTTAAGTTTGAAAACCTTGTAAATTTGACTAAGTATTGACCAAAGCTTTACAAACTATATTTTAAAATAATTTTTCTTGATATTTTATTTTCTCATCATTTTCAAGTTAAATTATTTTTTTGGGATTTTTTATCTGCTGAAAGTACCTTAATTTAATATTTGTTAATTCATGATTTTCTTAAATTCTCTGAATTTATTTTTGAAAGAGAGAGCTAACTTTTTATTTTTAAGGAATTTGATTTTTCTAATATTTTTGTTGAATTCAAATAGAAAGTATTTTCCTTATGCTCATGTGAAATCTTAAGTAGTTAAATGATTTTGAATGCAAATAAGAGAAAGGAAAAAAGATGAGAGCCCCCTCTCAGCCTCCCTTTCTCTTATTAAGTAAGCTCGCAAGAGTCAGCATTGCACCCAGCCATCCCCCAAGCCATCTCAGACCCGAACTAGGTGGTTTGGCACGCTCAGTTCATAGGCAAAACTGAATCAAAAGCTGATTTCGAAATGGTTTCTGAATGGTTCGAATTGGTTTGGTTCAGCCCGAACTGATTGGTTTGGTTCAGTTCTGCATTCTCTGCTTGACTCACATGCAAATACGACTCGATCCAATCTATTCCAAACCTCAACATTTTAGGTTAGGTTCGGATCATACTTTATCCCGAATAGATTTGAATGACCTATTGGATATAAAAATCTTTCCATAGACCCAACCCGACCAGATCCGATCAGTAAATAGGTTGGGTTTGAGTTCAAAATTATGACCTGAATTTAAAATTGGGTTAGAATGGGATCACTCGCGACCCAACCCAGCCAGACCTACTTGTAGCCTTAACCTTTGGCAATGCTGACTCCTCTTTTCAGATGCTTATGTAATTTCTATATTATTCTTCTAGTACTGATGCTTTTCTTATGCCATAGTTCCTCATTGGGGATCACCATTTTCATATGGTGTTTTCTATTTATTTTTTCAGTTGATTATTTTGAATTTTCATATTCGGTGGAAACAAACTGCAACCAATATAAGGCCTTCTAGAGGAAGATGCTTTGCTTGCTACAAAGCTTTCTTTTCTTGTAATTGAATACATTTTATGTTAAAGTATAAGGATGTTCATTTTCTCTTGTATGATTGTGGGGACCTTCACAGACACACCTATTCCTCTACCATGTCAGTCTTTAATTGTTTCTTCAACAGTCCATTACTAGCACCATGAGTGCACTGCAAATTATTAGACTGGCACTTTAACTCATCAATACTATTTTTCTAGGTTTCTCTCTGTTCACAATGTGTAATCTAAATCATATTCTTACACTAATCAAAGATTCTCCCTCATTCTTGACGAAGGCTTAATGTATATAACATGCATTTTTTTCAGAGGAAAAAAGGGGGTGGTGGTGGTTGTTTGGGTGTGGATGTTGTAGATTTATACCCATGGTTTGCATTCTCGATGATGAACCCTATACCAGCACCATACTAGTATAGCGTTGGTGCGCTTGGTACAGGGATTGGTTTGACGCATCCAGGATGGTATGGTATGCATTGGTACAATGAACCTTTCTTATACCATGATATGATCCATAGGATATATAACATTTACTACAGGTTCATTGCTTGTAGGCATCTGTATGAATATGCTTGTCAACTGGATCTTTAAACTGCTATCCATAATTGGCATGAAATGCAGTTGTTTTTCAGACATGAGCAGCATTTGGAGTCACATAGTTTTAAATTAGCCTTGTGCTTGGGAAAATAATAAAGGAGAAAAAGGAAGAGTTGTGGTACATGGTGCTGCAATAATTGTGACCCTATGCTGTTTTTTAGGGTTGTTGGAAGAGGATGTGTTTAACCTGAACTTGTAGTCTAAAAATTAGAAAGAGTGCATTGAACTGAGTCAAAAAATTAAAATCAAGGGTAAGCGAAATACCAACAGTGAGGTGTCTTAAAATGCTTATTGGAGTAGGTTAACAAAATAACAATATTTAACTTTACACTCATATCCAGACTCAAATAAAAATAATACTGTGTATTTGATTTTTAAATTTGCTTCTGCATAGTTGCTGCTTCTCTAACATTTTAATGCATTTCATGCTTTTCTGCATGCATGTCCATATTTATTGGTTGTTCTTGTTATCTGTAGCAAGGATTTTAGAACTAGCAACACAGCGAAAAAGATTTTTGATCCAAAAAGTTGGCAAGGAACAGTGTAGGAAAGCTAAGGAAAAGAAATTCCAGATGCGGAACATGTGAAAAAACAGGGAGAATGCAACCAAATACTTGAAATATAGTTGTTTGTGAAAAGCTGACCATTGTCATTACTTGGATTGACAAATTATCATATTCTGATCTGTCTGATCTGTCTTAGATTCTTTGATCCTGGCCATTGTCTTTCATCATGTTTTATTATGTGAAATGTTCTGCTTTGCTAAAGTGTTTTTTCTAATTGGCATTGTTTACCAGTAGTCATACTGGTAGGTTCACAAAACAATTAATTCTTGCAGGTTACAACACCATTGCTGAAGTTCATGGCAGAATTTGTTTTAAACAAAGTTCAGCGATTAACTTTTGATTCATCATCTCCTAATGGGATTCTTTTATTCCGGGAAGTCAGCAAGTTACTTGTGGCTTATGGGTCAAGAATCCTCTCTCTTCCAAATAGCACAGATATTTATGCGAACAAATACAAAGGAATATGGATCTCATTAACCATTCTTTCAAGGGGTGAGTGTATGCTACATTGCTTCATGCTTGTTCATTTTCTAAATGCTAAGTGGTAATGCTAATACCATGATTTTGTTATTTGTCTTTGCAATGTTCTTTGTACTGAATGTAAATCTGTGATCCTTCTTCTGATTGTTATTCACAACTTCCTATTTTATTCTAATAGACATCAAATTGAGCTTGCTCCTCATTTTCTTAAAGCCTGCATTCTTGTTAGGGATTTGACTCAGGCCTTCACCTCATCAAAACTTTATGTGGCACATAATTGGTAGTTATGTATGCTAGTGCGTTCCAAGCATTAGCATGACATGACACTGCATGACATGGCCTGTACTGTGCTATGTCAAGCAGGCACAGTACCATTGTGTGGAACTTATGACCTCGTGCTAAAAAAAGTTATGCAACTCAGCAGTTTGAGCTGTGATGTTATCTTGACTAATGTTTGGATACAGATGTATGCTAATTGAACTTATTTCATTGTTGCCTTGTTATTGCTGATGTTCATTGATACGGATGCATTCTTGTTTGTACTATGATTCTATCATGGGCCTTAAGTATTTGTTTTCCTATAAGGAAGACCTATTTGCATAAACCTCAGAAAAATTGCTTGATTCTGGTGTTGAATGGTGCCCTGAGGTATCTATTATTTCATGGACAATGAGTTTAAGTGATTAGTTATGGACAATGTGGATGCTGTATAGGTTTTCTTATTGAATGCATTTAAAGATAATGAATATGAAACATGGTTCACTGTCTTGGTATTGAGGGGTGTATCGGAAAAATTCTAACACAGCGTTAGTATGCCCAGTATGCTCGGTATGGAAAGCGTACCAAGTATCGGTACGCCCTTAATACTGGTACCGGTACAGTATGTTATGCCTAGAATAGCAACTATGGCATACCATGATTTGAAATTATTCAAGGTAAAGTTTCCAAATGCTGGCATTATGTGATGCATTTGCCTTGGCTGAATGGTGCTGTTAAACTGGTATTGCTTGATATGTCAGCTAGTATGCTTTAAGCTGAATTTGGGCATGGTGATTGATTAAAAACATTCAGGAAGGGTGCCAAAAGAAAAGGAAGAAAAATGAAGCATATTACGAAGTATAACATACTGAATGTTAAACACAGGAAAATATCTAGCGCAAGGGTTCAGGTAATTAACTATATTAGACATAATTAAGAATGCATTCCTCAGTACAGTGCCATGGTGATGTGTCGGTGTTAACTTTGATGTCGGGGATGGAGTATTGTACCATGTGTTGCTGCCATATGGTATATATTAATATCATACTGTACTAGTCCCTGACTGGTTTGGCTATGGGCATGGGTAATTCAGAACTTGTTGCGAACATTTTATGATGGCTGTCAATCTTTCAAAACCTTGAAATTAATGCTATACTGGTTTACATGTTAAAACCATAATAATATCCATGTTGGAACAAAGTGGTCACTTTGTATCCGTTCCTGTTGTTATTTGATTTCGCGGTTGGACCAAATGTGATTACATGTGAAGTAATTTTGTTTGACTGTTGGAGTCTAAGTGGAAAAGTTGCCATATTACTGTCTAGCAACATGAATATAGAACTTTTTTCTTGAGGTAGCTTTTACAAGTCAAAATATTTTCTTCTGCAAGTGGTTCCTCATTATGCATTATAAACATGTTCATTGATTTTTCATCATTAATTACTTAATACAATTAAAGTTGATGGAGAATGGTACATTTCAAACAAGTCAATTGCTTGATGGTGGCAAATATTAGCAGACTACTATTTTGGTCATTTTTTTTAATTACTGTTTCCTATTTTCAGTTTGAATTTTCAGTCTAACTTGTGTTTCAATGGATGGTGTTTAAAAGTATCTATGCCATTTTTTATGACTTTTTGCTGATTAATCTGATGCTATTCATATAATATGTCACAGCGTTGGCTGGCAATTATGTCAATTTCGGTGTGTTTGAACTATATGGTGATAGGGCACTTGCAGATGCCCTTGATGTCTCCCTAAAGATGACTCTATCAATTCCTCTGCCAGATATATTGGCATTCCGAAAGGTGAGATGTCTGATTTGGCTTGAAAGCTTGGTGTGTGCCAGCAATTTCCTAAGTTTGATATCAGTACTTTTGCAAAAGTTGATGGATGTGTATAATACTTAGCTAATAAGTTCGCTTGTTTTGGGTTCAGTGGTACAGTTTGCTATACTTTTCTTTAAGTGATAGCTCAAATTTACTCTGTTTCTGGATTGGATTTAATACATTGTGCTTGTTGTATGCAGGCATAGAATTTCTCATCAGATTTTCAAAAGCATCTACTTTATGTTGTTCTAAGTTTGTTGGTCAGCAGGCACATCTTTCTGTTTCAAAGAATATTTTTCTTAAGAAACAGATGCAATAACTGTACTTGGGCATAAGAGTCATTCTTGCATCTCAAATGATTTTTAAAATTATTGACTGTTGAAAGTTGTTGCTTGACTTGCTTCTATCTTTATCCTTCTTCCAGTCTTTGAATTGATTTTTTATTGTGGTCATAATCCTTCACTTGGTAATTAGAATTTATTTTTAATTTTGTTTTAATCTCTGAAATATCTAAAATGGACCAAGCTTGAGCTGTTTGCAGTCCAGTTATTCAGAAATCAGATGTGTTTCTCATTGTTGATTGGTGGTCCATTTCTAGGGCCTATTAGTCAGGCTCTAAACAACAAATCATTCACGCTTTAGAGACTTGGTTGTTGGTAGGGGCATTATTATCATTTGCCCCTAATGCATGGAGTTCTAGAGACTGACCATAATAATTATTATAGGCCCTATTCTTATTTGTCCCTAAAAGATCTGTTGATGCTCTGGCAACAGCAGGCTGCTTTTGATAAAACATGGAGTTAGAAATTAGAATATAAAATTATATCAGCTAGATGTGAGCTGGATCCAGGCCTCTGTTTGGAAGGCTTGGCCTTGTTCTGTCTCTTATAATTTTAAGGGCCTGGACAAGACATGGACCTCAAGATTGATGTAACATGAAATCACTTTCAGTGTCATCGTGTCATTTTGTGACTGGGATTTGGTAATTAAGTTTTCAGAACAGGCTTTCTTTAATATTGTATTTTTGTATTTTTATATTCTATGTGTTCAAAATTGGTAATTTTATGTTTTTATTTTGGTATATTATTTATATTTCTGTCGTGTGGCTTGGAGAACCATCTCGAGGCATGCTTCCCCTTCTTATTAGAGGATTGGGGACACATCAAAACTGAATTGATGGAATTATGTACAAGCTTTTTTTTTGTTTTTCAGACACATTCTGGTCATAATATTTTATTAAGTTTTCCTTTCTATGGTGTGACATGCAGATGATTTTACTGTCTTAAGAATTGCCTTTTATTTTTTCCTTTGGTTTTGAGGAACTTGTCAAAAAAAACTTCACGTATGATCTGCTTCCTCTCTTTCAGCTTACAAAAGCTTACTTTGCATTTGTGGAGGTTTTGTTCAACAACCATATTTCCTTCATTTTGAACCTGGATACAAGCACCTTTATGCATATCGTTGGCTCACTTGAATCTGGTTTAAAAGGGTTGGATGCTGGTATATCATCTCAGGTATGTGTTGCACTAACTGCTCCATCCTCCTCGAGAACGAATTATCTATTTCCATGCCTTTAATTTTGCATTCGCTCATGTTACTTTCTTCACTCAAACACTTGTCATAAATGTTGGAACAATTAATATATTGTGCACCATTTTTATGCTACATGGTTAGGATATTCTTAACATTTTATTGTTTCTTTTGCGTGTAATTACTAGTAAAATTCTGGTTTGTTTTAACTAATTTTATTTTACTTTCAGTGTGCATCTGCTGTTGATAACCTGGCTGCATTTTACTTCAATAACATAACGGCAGCAGAGGTGCCGCCATCACCAGCTTCACTGAATCTTGCTCGGCATATTGCAGAGTGCCCCAATTTGTTTCCTGAGGTAAGTGCTAGTCATCTTGCTTTACCAAAAAATTATTTGCTGATGTGTTAATTAATTCTTTTTTAGTGCAAGATGTTTTTATTGATATATAACTTACTAGTTTATTTTCCATTTCAATTTTCACATAAACATGTTCATCATGAATTACTTTACATATTCTCAGAAAAAGAGATGATGTATTTCACATCATTATAGGTAGTAAAATTGTCATATGTACCTTACTTTATATCACATAAACATGTGGCTAGGCTTTTTGTTAATTGCTGCAACTTGGATATATTATTTCTTTCCATTTTCTTTTTCTTTTCTTATTGGGTATTTTGACAGCATTTAGTGGAGCCATACTTTGCTAGTATTGGAACTTTGGCATATGAAGTTTTTCAGTATAAAATGCAGTGATCCATCATCGTAATCATAATCATAATCATTAAGCCTTTTTCCAACTATTTGGAGTCGGCTTTAAGGATCCTCATTCCCCAAGAATTCCTTTTTAGGGCTACCTCTGTTGTTGTTCCAAGTTTTATCTTTCCTCACAATCTCCATTCATCTTATTTTAAATCTTTCTACTTTCAATACAAATTAAACTACTTCTTACTAGAGCCTCCTCAGATCTTTGTGGTACATGCTCACACCATCTCAATTGATTTTCTATCATTTTGTTCTTAATTTATGCAGCTCCTGCAACTGCTTTAACATATTAGTATTTTATTTTATTCTTCTTAATTTTACCATGCATCTATCTTAATATTTTGTTTATGCTACATTCAACTTGTTTTCATATTCTTTCTTCATTGCTTAACAATCTAAGCTACATAACATAATATGCCTTACTATTATTTGATAAAAAACGTCTCAAGTCAACAAGATATATAGCTATCACATAATATTCCGAAGCACTTCTTCATTAATCTATCTAGCTCTTATTCTATTACATATATCTTCATCTATTTCTCTATTTTCGATGATAGATTTTAAGTGACAAATTTAATCATTTTGTGGTATCTCTTGGTTATCAATTTTAATTGGTACAATATTTTCATTTCCTTGCTTACTAAATTTATATTTCATATACTGTTTTTTTGTTCTACTAATCTTTAAGCCCTCATCCTTAAAATTTTCTTCCATATGTCTAGTTTAGTATTTAATCTGGCTCTCGTTTTCCTCAATCAATGGTTCAATACTATATTATCTGCAAATAATATATACCATGGTATATCTTTTTGAATATTACCAGTAAGTTCATCTATAGTTTAATGCAAAATGCTATGAACTTAGTGTTGATCCTTGTTGCAACTGGAAATATACCTGTTTTACTACAGCAACTCCTAATATTTGTTAATACTGCAACACGAATGCCCGCAATCTTTTCAATATAGCATTTAGGTACAACTTTCTTTTTTAAAGTCCATTGAATTACTTTTCTTGGTGCCCTATTGTAAGCTTTCGCTATGTTAATAAGGATCATATATAGACTTTTCCCTTTTGTCTATATTTTTTATCAATTGTCCAAGTAGAAAGCCAGCCTTCATTGTGGATCTTTCGGGCATAGATCTGAATTTTTATCTTAAATGGTTGTTATTTTTGTTAGTCTTTGTTTATCATCCTTTCTTATAATTCATAGTGACATCAAATTAATTTCCTGATAATTAGAATAATTTTGGAAATCTTTATTCTTATAGACAGGTAGTACCATATTTCTCCTTCAATGAATTCTTTTAGTTTTTAAATTTTATTAAATAAATTAGAAGCCATTTTAACCCAATATCTTCCATAAATTCCCAAATCTCAATGGATATTTCATCTAGCCCTAAAACATTACCATTTGACATTCTTTGCAAAACTATCTCTAATTGACTTTTATGAATTGTTTGAGTAGAACTTTTAGCTGTCCCTAATTTTACTTTTCAATGAAGATTTCTTTATTACAATTTAAGGTTAATAATTTTTAAAACTAATATCTCTGTTCATAAATATCCTATTATCCTCACTTTTAATGCATTTCACTTGATCACGTTTAACTTGATCAATATTTTTAGATTTCCTCTCTAACTTGACTATTTTATGAATTTTATTCTCACCTTTTGAAGTTAACCTATCATATAAATTATCATACATTACTTATTTTGTCTTACTAGCATTTTTGTGTTTTTCTTAGCCTCTTTAGATCTTATGAAATCCTCAACATCATCCATTTTTAATCATTTTTTAGAACAAATCTATTTTATTTTAATTGTCTCTTGTACCTCACTATTTCGCAACCAAGTTTCTTTATTTGTATGTCTCTTCCCTTTTGATTATCGTAAAACTCCATTAGTTACCCTCTTGCTACAATCAGCGATCGGGTCTCACATTTTGTTTGGTTCTGCCCCTTAAGTTCCAATTTCCTTTGATAATTTCTCTCTTAAAGATATAATATTCCCCTTTTGAATTCCACCATCAAATTTTTAGATATTTTTTAATTCATTTTCTTCTTGCATTTAGTGTATATATCAATGATTAATTACTAAGTCGTGTTGTTAAACTCTCTTTTGGTATCACCTTATAGCCATTACATGTTAATCTTTCTCTTCTTTTGATAGATTAAAAAAGAGAGAATTTAATTAAAAAAAGAAAAATTACTGAAACACCCCGAACTTAAGGCATTTTTTCTTACCACCCCTCAAATCTAAAAGAATTTCAGTCAAGTCCCTTAAGTTTGTTAAGTGTTTCAATGTGGTCCCACCATCCATCTCCATTTACCTTAGCTTATGGGATTTCATCATGTGATGGTCAAGTGACATTTTTTTGGGACTAAATTTCCCTTGTTTTGGTGGCTGAACTGATGGGCTTTTCATGCAAATAGCCAAAAAAGCCATTGCCCAGCATATCTGGAAAGGGTGGGAAGAGTAGGGGGGGGGGGGTTTCGTAATGGGGCTCTGAAATTTGGAAGAGTGGATGGTGCTTGTCTTGTTTTTGAGAAGATGGAGAAGAGGAAGTTGGGGATGGATGGGGATGGATGATGTGCTTTATTTGACATTGCTTGTGGAGTCATAGGAGTGTGAGTAAGCTTCAAAGTGAGTTGTACAAAATTAGTGCAGGATGGCAAGAGAGTAGTATGAATATATATTTAAAGGCTTTGAATAATCTTATCTTTTTGATTATTTAGGCTCAACTCCATGGTCATTTGTTCCCTTCATAACCCAGCTTTGGCTATCGACTGTGAGTTTAGTGGTTGTGTCCTTGCATGGCCAGATCCCTAAGGTAAAGTTGAACACTATGATTGCTTGGCCCAAAAGTATGCTCAATGAAATGCTAGAGTGGAATGTTGCATAAAGAAATTAGTGTACCTACCATCAACATTTATAAAATATTGAATGCTCAGTAATCTTAAAGGTTTATAGGGCTATGAATGCCACAGGCTTCTGATGAATCAACCGATATTGATTGTTTGATCATGGGATGGTTTAACAATTCTTTCTAGAATGCCATTCTGAATGTCACTTCTGAAATTGTTTATCTTGTCAAGTGATTAAAGCTAGCATAGGGGTGCCAAATGTTATGAAAGATAGATATCCTTTACGAGCATAAAGAGTAGTGGATGCTCTAGTTTCTCATGGACCATAACGCAAGCGAGATTTGTGTTCATAGGAAAGAGAAACATATGTGATGCGCATATGTTGTTGGAGTTTTGATTGTGCTGTAAGTAGGCCTTGCAATATCAATCATAGTAGACAAGAAGCTCCATTTGCTTTCCTGATATGGAATTGTTTGGATTACTAGAAATAGAAATCGATAAATGAGAACGATGTTTGCCGGCTAGTATATGCTCGTAATGTTTTGGAGTTTAAGTTCAAAACACTATATTGATCGGAATGAAGATATTTCATAATTTTTTTGGCGTAAATCCATCTTCGTACTTATTCTACCTTCTGAGCTTATCAATTTTTTTTTATGAAATCGATGCATGGATTGGTGTCATAGCTCCCGTGGGGGCACATAGGTCATGAGACTACAATGGTATGGTGGGACGGATAGGCTGCGAGGCTGCAATGACATGATGGGACAGGTTGCTGGGGCATGTGCAGACTGCAAGGCATGTAGGTCATTGGCACATGCAGGCCATGAGGGTGCACTAATCGTAGTGGCATAGGCCATCGGTGGCATGGACCTCAAGGTGCCTAGGCTATGAGGGTGTGCAGGCTAATGGAGCATGTAGGCTAATGAGGCACAAAAGTGATAGAGATAAGCATATTGCAAGGGCACGCTAGCGTGCATGTGCTGCCATGGGTGCGATGGGGTTTGTGAGGGCCCTTGGTGTTGGCAAGTTGGTGCAATGCTCCTCGGTATCTTAGAATCCCTAGGGTGGTCTTAGTTTGGATGCTTTGTCGGGGTAGTAGAGGAGTCAAGGTACTTGGCATGCCACTGGCATGGCAGAGGCCCTAACACGGCCACTGTGCAAGCTGTGGAGCCTTTGGCATGGCTAGATTAACACAATGCTTCTTAGTACCTTGGAACTTTTAGGATGGTCTTTGGTTGTATGCTTCATTGGGGTAGTAAAGAGGCCAAGGTACTTGGTGTGCCCCGTGCATCAGTGCAGGCATGACATAGGCCTTGGCACGAGCACAGCATGGGTTACGAAGCACTTGGCATGGCTAGACCATTGTAATGCTCTTCAGTACCTTAGAACCCTTGGGGTGGCTTTTGGCTGGATGCTTTGTTGGGGCAGTAGAGGGGTTGAGGTAGTTGGCATGTCGTGGGTGCCAGCACGGGAACAACACAGTCCCTAGCACAGCTGTGGCATGGCCTTCGGAGCCTCTGGCGTGGCTAGATTGGTGCAATGCTCCTTGGTACCTTGAAACCTTTAGGGTGGTCTTCAGCTAGATTTGTTGCAGGGTTAATAGGGAGGAGCAAGTTCGGACCTTTGTTGCTGGATGATTTTGGGTTGGCACCAAGCATGGCTTGGTGCCTCTAGCTGTGCAGACCTAATCGGATAAGTCGTGGATGTTCAATACTTGGATGGCTAGACAGGATGCAAGAATAAGTGCGAGCAGATATGCGTTGAACAAACATGCGCACAATGACAGCAAGTATGTAGTTGTGCAAATAAATGGATGTGCAGGGCCAGCAAGTGCGTGGGCGCATGAACAAATGAATGGCCAGAGCCAGTGAATGTGCAGGTGTGCAGGCATCTGAGAATCAAATGTCCAGGCGAGATGGTTTGTTGAACTACCAAGCAGTTTTTGGTGGTTTTCCAAACCACCTTACTGCAGTTGCGCACGGTTACTTCTGTCCAAACTCAAACTAAGTAGTTTGCTACAGTTTCATAAAGTTCCTAGAGATTGGGGTGAGTTGTCCACCGCCCATGTATAAATAGCCCTTGTTTGAGCCTTCAAGCAATGCAAGCGTCTTTAGGGAGAGTTAATCTCTATGTTATTGTATCTTTATTGCTTAGGATTATAATGGAAGAGTTAGTGATTCTCTTCATCCTTCGGTGCATTTCTTGTGAGTAGGTTGATTGGGCGAGGTGTCTAGTGCCGCACACGGTTCAAACTTGGTAAAAATTTTGGCTGCATGTTTGGGCATTGTGACAATTGGCCAGCTCTTTGGTATTTGAGAGATGGGGTCAAACAAATTAGCTGCTATATTAATGCACTTACACTTGATTAAGGTAATTGTGTTGGAAGGGAGATTGAAGTAGGAGTGTTAGGTGCTGGATGTGGGTTAGTGTCGTGGAAAGATATGGCTGAGATGGAGCTCTAGAGGGAAGGGGGTGGGAGGGCCAAAGGGTGATTGAATGGGAGATGGTGTATATGACCTTGATGTTACCTGTTAATTCCCTCTGCAGCTGGTCATTTAGGCAGCTTAGATTTGTGGGCATGCTTAGGGCCATCCAATCTACAGTTTAAGCCAGTGAGCTTTGTACCACTATTGTTTGTTGGGAGAAAATGAGGAGAGCAAAGCTGGGGCTTTCAATTTAGAGGCTTCTCAAAACCATCATTGGTGCTCGACTGCAAGGCCGGAGATGAAGGCAGTGACTAGAGGAGTTGGGCGAAGTGGAGTAGGGATGGCAAAATTGAACACGACACGCAAACACCTCTCGAACCCAACATGAAATAAGTGGGTTTGGATTGACTTTATGTGGGTTTGTGTCGTAAATGTGTGAACACGATTATGACATAAAATAATCGTGTCGGATCGATTCGCCAACCTGAAAGTGACCTCTTTAGAACCTTTAGTTGATGATATATTAAGTGGGTCATGTCAAGCGGGTAAGGTCGTGTCTATTCGTGTTGAACGAGTCGTATTGTATCAATCCAGTACTATTTATTTATTAAACAAGTTATGTGTGTCTTGTCGTGTTACTCGTGTAATAATCGTGTCATGTTCGTGTATTATACTTTAGCTTTGACACGGCACGAAAATACGAATTGCCACCCCTAAAGTGGAGGAAAGAAAGCTAGTGGGTCTCATTTTTCGACGAGACCCAGGGGAAGGGGGGGGGGGGGGTGGGGGTTGTTGAAAAGAACTGAAGACTAGAAACGTGGGCCGCAGCTTAAAAGAATTAATAGGAGCTTTGATAGTCAGATAGAGAGGAAGGTCTGGGATGAGATCAAAGAGGGGATTAGACCACTTTTATTTTATTGGGACTCTTTTTAAAACATGTTGGTAAGAAATTCTGTAAAAATGATGAGGGTAAAAGCATCCTATTAGATGATGTTTTAACAACATTGGGTGCCATGTGGGCCATGGACCACATTGAAACACAACAAACTTGAGTGACTCTATTGATTTTTTGAAACATAAGGGGTGGTAAGTGAAAAATGGCCTTAAGGAGGTATTTTGATAACTTTTCCTTATAAAAAAATCTCTGTGATAAATTTGATTCCAATATTAAAGGTTACTAAAAGCTCATCCCTCTTATAATGTGTTTGCAACTGCTAGGTTGTAAGCCACCACAGACTTGAGGACTGAATCTCCCATTAAATTTCGATCCTCAAAACCAAATCCACCATATGATGAAATGTTGCATTATTCTTCAATTTTTCTACAGCTTGGATATTTTTTCCTTTTTTCTTGGGTATTTTGGTGACACTTAGAAATTTTCTGCTATTGGAGCTTTGCATTATGTATTTTTCAACATAGAATGATACGTGGCTCTTATATCTGTTTTCATTTTTGCAAATTCTGCAGATCCACAATTTGCACTATAATGCATAAGCTTGTTCAGACAACTACTGCGCGTGCATGTGTGTGTGTGTGTGTGTGTGTGTGTGTGTGTGTGTGTGTGTGTGGAGATTTATGGTGGGGCACCTTGTACTATATTTAATACTTGAGCAAAAGTCAATATCTAATTTATGCAGTACATGGTTAGAATATTAATACCAATAACTTGGTTGGATATAGAAAGGTCATTTACATTCAACCTACCTCAACCTACCTTTCTTTTGTGCAATTTTCTTATCTAGTTTCATCCTGTTCCTTCCATTGCCTTAATATATCAATTCCATTGTTTGAGCAGATATTAAAGACCCTGTTTGAGATAGTTTTATTTGAAGATTGTAGCAATCAGTGGAGTCTTAGCAGACCAATGCTGAGCTTAATTCTGATTAGTGAACAGGTGACTTCCTTTGATTTGTTATCTTACACCTATTGTTATCTGTATATTTTATATATGGTCTATTGCTAAAAAGTCATTTGTGCAGAAGAATTTGTGAATTGGATGTTGAAATATTTGTCATAATGTCTAGATAGACAGTCGTAAATGAGTATTAAATTGATGTTATTTGTATTTTGAATCTAAAATGATCATACTCTTGTTATGACATACATGGCCTTCCATATTGTACCAATTGCATCTGAGGTATCTTTAAGCCTTTAACCAAAACCTTCATTGGTGGTGGTCTTGTAAGTCTTGATGTAGTAAGTGGTCCCCTTTTGGTCATGTTCCTGATTACTTGTTAAAGAATTAGAGTAGACAGACATGCGATTTTATGTTGCAAATTGTAAGTCTTCATGTAGTTTGTGGTCTCTTTTTGGAATATTTGGTCTTGTTCCTGATTATTGGTTAAAGAATTAGAGTAGGCAGACATGCAATTTTATGTTGCAACTTGCTAATATATACAAGTATGGGCACATCCATGGTAGTCTTCTTATCAAAGAATTGTAGCTGAGATAATTGACAGTTCTAATCCATTGTCATCACTGGAGCATGATTACCATGGTTGGAGGTTTTATATATTATTGAATGTTTATTGTTTCTTGTCCTACTTAATTTGTGATATCAGATGTATAACATATAGGTGTGGCCGCTTTTATTATGTTTTTTAAGTAGAGGTACTTTCATTGTGTTCTTTCTTATTGAACAATAGTATGAGGTAATTGACACTGTTAATCTGGTGCTTTTATTCCATCACTATCCATGGACAAGATGGTCGTAGTCATATCTTTTGTATGTTTTTGCATTCTTCTTCTGTTTCTTGTCCTTTTTTCATTTGTCATATAAGATATTTTATGGCAAAGGCATTTTATTTATGTAAACTTTTTTTTCTGCAACTATTTAGATTGGTCCTGCATTTGGTTGTTCTGAAATCCACCATGTCAGATGATCTTCTTATACTCTTTTATCCTGTCCTTGCCTGTCTTCTATCTTGTTTCACTTTGCATGTTTTGTACCTGCAGATGTTCAATGATTTGAGAGCTCAGATCCTGGCATCGCAGGTTAGCATCAACCTCCACCTTGCTAATCATTTATATCATTGTGTTTTTCCTTATCATTGATCAGGTATCAGAGCACTTGTTTGTAAATGTTAGTACAATGCAATTTTTATTTTGAGCCTCTGCAAGGGTCCAGGCCAAGTGGCAAAGACCTAAGATTTTAGGATTTTGAAGATTTTGTTTCTCAGGTTCTTGTCTTTTTTAATCATAATGTGAGGTATTGCCTTTAATGTTGTGACTGTACATTAGAATTCTTAAATCTCCTTATCTTCATTGTTTGGATTTTGAAAAAAAAAAAAGTTTCGTTCAGGTATGTTTGGTTGCAAGGAAATTCATCAAAAGGAAAAGTGATGCTTTTCACGGAGAAGGAAAATTTTTTTGTAGATCTATAAATAAGCTTTCCAAAGCTTCAATTTTTTGTTGAAACAAGCAGAAAAATGGGGCTGTTCTTATTTCCCTGTTCTTATTTCCCTCCAAAATAAGTGAAGTACTGTCTGAGATTGTTATTGGAGATAGCATTTGCTTGGAACCATCCATTCCTTGCTTTTATTTTCACTTTTTGAAAGAATTAAATCTGCACAGCTGAAATCTCTGAAGGTTTTACAAACAACTTGAATAACAGATGCATTTCATTTTACATATATGTTGTTCATTTAAGTTCAATTTTCTTCTTGGGCTTCTGAAAACAAAACAGAAAACAAGAACAGTACCAAACGGGCCCTAGATTTTCCTAGAAAATAATCTTTCCATGTGATTCTCCTTGCAACCCTTGTTATCAATACTTACAATTCCAAGCAATTTCTCTCCCCTTTTCTTAAGAATTATGTCTACGAATCTACTTGAGTTGATTTGCTCGGTCTGTGTTCTGAGAAAGATGTTTGCTTGTATGCAGCCCTCAGATCAGCAGCAACGCCTCTCGCTATGTTTTGATAAGTTGATGGCTGATGTCACAAGGAGTTTGGATTCAAAGAATAGAGACAAATTTACCCAGAATCTCACTATATTTCGGCATGACTTCCGTGTCAAATAGTACCTGCATCTTGGCATGAGGTAGTTTTTCGGAGAAGCCTTTCTGGCTATGACCTGTAGATACCCAGCGGCCCTCTTTCTGCAAAGGTTTAATGCAGTCATGGGAGGAGAGCACTGTTGTGCTTACAGTTGAAAATACTTTCTGGTTTTTGGCTCTTACTGGGGGTGGAGAATGTTTAAGAGAGGCAGGAATTGGAGGGAGGGATACTTTTGCTACTGTTCTCTGCAAAGTGGTATCCATATAGAGCTATACCAGTGGTTTGTTGTGGTCCTTGTTATACTGGAAATGATTATAATTGTTGGGGTTTTTACAGCGTTATTTTGTACAGCAGAATTTTGATGTTGCTCTAAATGGGATGGAGATTGACATTAGGTTGCCTGAAACAAACATCCATGAAGGAAAGATCCTTGTTCTTTGTCCTCGATAGAGAAAGAAAAAAAAAAAAAAAAGAAAAAAAGAAGAGGAAGATAGAAAGATGTAAATGCTGCTCTGTTGGACCCGTTATGTGTATTACCTTTGTTATTTTAAATTTTATTATTTTTGTTACCATGGCATCCATCGTCTGTGTTTTATTTTCAAGTAAGCTTCTGTTTCTCAACCTTAAAAGGGGTATTAGCAGTTTTTGGTTAATTTATAATGTTTTGGTTCGCTACCACATGCTTAGCAATTGGTTCTGCAATGGTAGCAATTGGATCCCTTACATTGCTATCTGAACCAATGCAGGTTATTTTATGAAATACAGGGAAAGTGCTGCATTGATTTGTTATGAAGGTTTTTGATTGAATGCCTTTATTCTATGAAACAACTATTGTAATTGCTTGTGAGGTCGATCGAGATGCTGTCAATTTGACTGTTGGATATTTGTATTTTGTAGCTTCTCTTGTTTTTAAATACTGGTAATCACAATGTTGTAACGGCAGGTGGTGTTACATAAAATGTTGTATGAATGGTTATGCCAGTTTAAGGACATTTATTTATTTATAAAAATATATTAGGCCGATGGTGTAACTTATTTTGACTATTAAATCATTCCTTTGAATTGGGTCCAGCTGTGGATGAGATTCAGCTGCTCTTATTCTGTTTTACCTTGTGCCGCAGGAAACGCGGTGGTAAGAAATCTGTTAAATCATTTGTCTGCATTTGGTTCGCAAGGATGGGAGCTGGGAATGATTATAAGAAATCCAATTGCTAGTGTTACTCTTGGATCCTTTGCTGATACTCGTGGAAAGCCAATTGCTACCAGAAAGGTAAAACCATATCCAAGGGGACGCTTGGATATTTTCTTTCCTAGTGTTAATTATTTGCCCAAGTATATTTTTTTTTTAAAAAAATATGTTTTATTGATTAATTGTAATTATGTCCAAAATTGAAGGGAGTCTTGGCCCAAAAGGGTTTGAAACACGAAAACATCAGGACTGTCCCCTCCCAGAGCTCTACAATGAATAGTCACGTGCGCTGCCATTTTTTAATTTTTCAAAAAATTTAACATAATAATATGGTATCTATTTAATGCTTTATATATATATATATATATAGATATATATATATATATATATATATATATATATATATATATATATATATATATATAGATATAGAGGCGGTAGATTTGGCTACATTCAAATTTAGCCAAGCTTAAATCGCAAATATGAAAAAAAAGAAAAAAAGGGAATAGCTTTCAGAACGATTGGCCGGATTTTGGATTTGAATGTAGTTTAAGTTTAAAATTTGATTATTTTTTTCATCCTTAAATCGATACGAATCTTGAAGTGCTTTTATCTTTTTCTCTTTTTATAATTTTAAGATTCATGAACTATGTGAATCTAAGGATGGAGGCGGTGAGGCTTGGCTTTATTTTGCATGTAGTCAAGCTTATCTTTCTCTCTCTCTCTCTCTCTATATATATATATATATATATATATATATATATATATATATATATATATATATATATATATATATATATATATATATAGGTCGAATGGAGTTAAGTATCGGATTCAATCATCTTCTTCATTCTTGAATCCACATAAATTTTAGAGCCATTTCATCTTTTTGACTTTTTACATCTTTGATTATGTAGATTTGGCATAATTGATCTAACACAATTGATCTAACAATGTCATGTACATTAATGTCATGTACATTAATAGTAACTGACAAATGCTACCTTTTTTCTAGAAAATACTTCCTTTTTCTAGAAAATACTTTCTTATGAAACATATTGGTTGTATTATTCTCGAGGAACCTGAGAGGAAAATTACATGATAAATAGGGCTTAGGAAAGTAATAACCTAATTGTTCCCTAAATTCTGAATCCACGTTGTTCTCAAAACAAATCATTTTTCTAACTTAGATCATCAGAGTACTCTAGATCTTGTTTCATCCTCCGATCTGTTGTTTTATCCTATCTTTTGACCTTTTTGACTGAAGCTCACTTTCTTTAGTCCAAGGAATATCTTTCATCATCCATGATTTAAATCATTTTCAGAGTCAGCTTAAGAAATCTACACATGACTATTAAATTGTTATGCCTTAAATATATCTGCTCAATGCACTCATTTTAAATAAATTTTACAGTGGGAACGAATCAAATCTCTATGCAATAAACTATCTTCATAGAATTAAATAATCCACCAATGATAAAATTTTTGTCGATAGATCTAAAAGCTTTGGTGCTTCATAAATCACATGCAACTAGAATTTAACAAAAGCTGACTCAAGTGCAAGATTGAATTGACTAAATGCTTGCTTTTAAATCAAAAGAAAAGAATAGCACAGGCTGTATCATGTGATCATGTTCAATGCTACTGTTTATGTCCAATCAAAATAGCAAAACATAAATTTCTTTTGAGAAGTTGAACTCTATAACTTGAATGAAATATTCCTTTTATGCCACGTGCAGATAAGAAATTCAAGTCTTGGTGCACTTTTAAGAGAGTTTTCAAAGAATGAAATATTCATGAAAGCATCCCAAGCAAACACAGATAGAAGAAGATTTCCATTAATAAACATCAAATTGTTCCAGATATATTCTTGCACCGCTACTATGTTGGCATACTAAACGATCACATATGTTTTGTTTATATTCTCCGCTCACTGTTTTCCTCAAGCTGAACAGAATCTGGTGTCATCCATAGCTTGGCAATGTTGTAATGCTTTGTTTTATAGACAAGGCAACTCTAGCATATTGAATTGGTTGAAGAAGGGTTATGGACCACTATCTGCCTCTGAAGGCATGTTGCTTTGACTACTAATCCCTCAAGGTTAATTGTTGATTGGTCCTTATAAGACCATCTTTTTTTCAGACAAAATAATAGAACTCCGAGCATCACCTAAGGATTATGGCTGGCTGGTGATGGTGGCTTTAACATACAGAGAGTTGAAAATTCATTGATTTTGTCCAACTAACTCAGATAGATCACTCTCTAAGATATGCTTCCACCTCTCTTCATCAGTTTCAAAGCGGAGAAGCCCACCAAGTGTCTTAGCAGCCAAAGGCCATCCTTTACACTTTGCAGCAATCTTCTTGCCAATTTCTATCAAGTTCGGGTGCTCATTGGAATCCTGGCCATCAAATGCAAAACGATGAAACAATTGCCAACATTTATCTTCGCTTAAATTGTTCAATTGGTAGGGAGGCATAGTCCGCATGATCTTAGCAACCTTCTCAAACCGGGTGGTTACAACAACTTTACTCATCTCTGCACAATGAAACGGAGACCTTAAACATGCCCACACGCTTTCTTTCTCATTCCACACATCATCTAAAACAAGTAAGAGTCTCTTTCCATTCAATATTTCCTCTAGTGTTTCTTGAAGCACAATTAATTCGTTGCTATCACAAGGTTTCCCAGTGATGGATTCTAAAATTGCCTTTGTTAGTCTTATAACATCAAAATTTTGGGACACAGAGACCCACCCCCTTGTTGTGAAATGCTCACATGTCCTTGAGTCATTGTAAACAAGCTGAGCAAGTGTAGTCTTTCCTACACCTGCCACACCAACTATTGGAATGACACAAACTTCACATTTCTTGCAGTTATGCGATAATACCAATTTAATTACATTCTCTTTATCATCCTCCCTTCCATAAACGTATGACTCATCTATTTGAGAGCCAGATAGCACATGCCCAGTACTCTCAAGCCACCTCCCTCCATCACTCTGTGTCAGATGGATAGCATCCCATTCAGTTGCTACCTCATCAATTCTTTTCCTAATTTCCATAATCTTATGTGCTATTTCATCTGGAAGTGAAGCGTTGACATAGTTACATACCTGGCCTCGCTTTCTCTTGCTGGTAGTATCCATCCGAGTTTGCTGCTCTGCACTGTATTCCAGAATTTTAGATTCAGACTCCATCAGTATGTTCTCTATATCATGAGCTGAGGCTTTGAGCTCGCTCAGCCATAGTTTTGTTGATGCATCTCCTATTTCCTTCTCTGAACCCCGGACATTCTCTTGAATCCTCAGCAGCGTCTTCTTCAGCTTCACCAGATCTTCCACACTGCATGGCTCCACTGATGATGACCCAGACAATTGTCTGATTTGTGATGCCAACTTGTCAATTGCCTGTATGATGGAAGATAGAATTGCACTTGCCATTGCACTATAGCCTTCCTCCCAATCGAAGATGGTTGGCCTAGACTTGTCCTCCTGCTACTCCATGCCAGTGGTCGGAGAAGTTGATATCCAACTTTGATCGATTGATTCAGAGGGCGTTCAAGCTTTCCAATTATCTGAAAATGTTGAAATGATGAGAAACTTTCTCCTCTTTTTCCCCTCTTTCTTTGGGTTGAATAACAGGCTGACCCCTTGGTCGTTGTGGTAGAGAATCTTTGGATCGTTTCACCGGGCATAATGGCATTCCAGCTGTCATGCACATTTTTTATACCCCACGGTCAAAATCAACAAGAGCTTCCAGAAAGTTAGAAATCTTTTAAGGGGCACTAAAGGCAAAAGAAGAACCTTGCCAATCCTTTGATTATTCTATTCATTGGATTTTTTTTAGAAAATCGAGGTCGTTGATGCAGCTGGCCCTGCCACACTGTTCCCTAGCTGGCCAACCAAAATAAGTAAATCAGTCATCAACTGGTCTTCATGGCCTGTGCCCCTCCTCAACCGAGGGCATCCACTGACTTATATTCATTTTATTGGAAGTAATGCGTTAAACTTAGGCCATCCAATCCCATGGTATATTTTATAGTCCTCTGTTGTAATGTTTTGACATCCAAAATTATCCTTTATATACGTCAACGAATAAAATTGATCTGCATACAGTTTTCAATTGAGCTATTCACCTTTTGCAAAAGAAATAAAGAATATAAAAAGGTCCACAGTTTCGTATGGAAAAAAAACTCTTTAACGCTAAAGTCAGCCAAAAATGAACAAAAGAGAATCCTCAAGCTCAAAGATAAGCTACCTAAGACCTATACAAAGAATAAAGACTTAAAAACTTGGACTACTTTTATAGATATCTGGAAAGACTAGTTTGAGAACCGGACATCTTGCGTCGAATGATTCTAATATATAAGAACATGGTTTAATATATAATAAAGGGTATTAACCGCTTTAGCCAAAAAATATTTAAGAAAATCATTCTCATTAAGCATATTTTTTGCCATTTCTTCTAAAGTTCTATTTTTCCTCTCAACAATTCCATTTTATTAAGAGGTTCTAGGTGAAAAGAATGGATGATCAATCCCAGTTTCATTGCAATAATGCTCAAAGGAATTATTATCAAATTTACTACCATGAATTCTTCTAGTGCATGCAGTTTTTGAACCTTTTTTAGTTTGAATTCTTTTGAAAAATTTTGCAAAGGTATAAAAGGCTTCATCCTTATGAGTTATGTCAATGTGAATCTAAAAAAATCAACTACTATAACTAAAGTATAACGCCTAACCTCTAAGCTAGCAATTCTTAATGGTCCAAATAAGTCCATATGAAGTAGTCGGAGAAGCCTAAAAGTTGACACTATATTTTTAGAATGGAAGGACAATATAGTTTGCTTACCCTTTTGGCAAGCATCACAAATTTTACCTTTTTTAAATTTAATTTTGGATAAATTTAAAACTAGGTCCTTCTTAGATAATTTTGAAATCAAATCCATACTTGTATGTCTTAGCCTTCTATGCCACAATCAACTATCATCATATAAAGTAGATAAACATAAAAATAAAGAAGAATTAATTTTATCGAAATTTAAAACCTAAACATTTTCATGCTTAGGACCAATAAATAAAGTTTTCTTATCTTTAATATTTTCTATCGAACAATGAATAGGTTCAAAAATAACTCTATTATCCTTATCATATAATTGGCTAATGCTAAGAAGATTATGCTTTGAATTTTTAACTAGTAAAACATTTTCTATGGAATGGAAAAAATTATTACCAATGTTACCAATACCAATAATCTTTTCTTTGCTATTATCTTCAAAGGTCACATGTCCTCTATCTCTTGGTATCATGCTTGCAAATTTTGATTTGTTACCCGTCATGTGTCTTAAGCAAGCGCTATCCAAGTATCAATTGTTGTCTTTATGTTTACTTTAAGACAAACTTACAAAAAAGATCACGGTTGAGATTTTGGTACCCAAATCATTTTGGGTCTAATGGGGTTAAAGGCTAAGTTCTTTGAGACTTGGGTTTCTCTAGGTATCCAAACCTTCTTCACACCCATATATGAGTTTCTTCTTATTGGGCATAAATAGAGAATCTATCCCTTACAACCACAAAAATGACAAGTCACAAAAGGATCATAGGAACATGTGGCTTTTAAAAAGAAATTTTTGATATATTTATTATTCTTTGAAGATTTGTAGCCCAAGCCTACTCTTTGTAGTCCATATCTTTGTGTTTTCGAAAGTTAATTAAGATTTTCTTTTTCTTTTGTAAATTTATCAATAATTCCATTTAAGTCCTTACTTTTTCTTTTTAATTCTTCATTTTCTTTCAAAAGGTTTTCATTTTAGCTTTTTAATTTTTCTTTGGGCAAGAGATTTTAATTTGCCTTTTTCAATTTCAAGGTCTTGATTTTCATTTTTCAACATATTTAGCTCATTTTCAAGACCATTAACTTGTTTTTTTTAAAGAAGCATTTTTATGGCCAAGTTTTTTCATATCCCTATGCATTTCTTCAAAAGCTTTTAATAATTTATCATATATAAGAGAATCTAGATCACTTACCTCATCTACTTTTACCATGAGGTAAAGGTTAGCAACTTCCATATCGGATGAACTTACATCACAATCACTCCGTGTAGTTACTAGAGCCATCTTTTTGGGCTTCTTACTTCTCTTCTTGAGTTGGAGCAATCCATCTTGAAATGCCATGGTTTCTTGCACTCGTAGCAAAGAAGAGGCGTTTCCTCCTTCTTAAATGACTCTCCCTTTAAGATTTCTCTTCTCCCTCTTCTTTTGATATCTCCTCTCCATGTCTTCATGAACCTCTTGAACTTGCATGTGAGCATGACAAGTTCTTCATCTTCTTCACTTTCATCTTCACTATCTACATCAATGTGATGTATTAGTGAAGATTTCAAAGCAATACCTTTCTTCTTACCTTGCTCTTTTCCTCTGGTAAGCTCATGGGTTATGAGTGACCGAAGAAGTTCATCAAGGCTTAGCTTGGTCAAATCCCTTGCTTCAATGATGGTCGTTACCTTTGGCTCCCAAGACTTCGGCAAGGACCAATGAATTTTGTGAACATTTTCAATGTTAGTATAAGCCTATCCTAGAGATTTCAAGGAGTTAATAATGTCGGTGAATCTAATGAACATATCCGAAATAGCTTCTTCTGGTTTCATCTTAAACAATTCATAATTATGAGCAAAAAGACTAATTTTTGATTTTTTAACTTAATTTGTACCCTTGTAGGTCACTTCAAGTTTATCCCAAATTTGTTTAGCAGTCTCACATGTAGAGACTCTATTGAATTCCCCAGCAACTAATGCATAATATAGTACATTCATGGCTCTTGTATTGATTTGAAGAGTCCTAATATCTCCTTCATCTAGCTCAATTTCCTTCTTAGAAATCCTTGAGTCATTGGCAATCTTAGTTGGGGCCTCATATCCATTAACTATTACTTTCTATATATCATAGTCAATGGATTGGATGAATATTTTCATCCTTGCCTTCCAATAGGAGTAATTGTTCCCATAAAATAAGGGAGGTCTATTAGTTGAATGCTTCTCACTAAAAGATGATCCACCTAGTGTTGTCGTCTCTTTGCTCCTTGACTATAAAGTCAATGAACTTGGAGACCTTGGCTTTAATACTAATTAAAGGCTCAAGGGGTAACCTAAGAAGGGGGTGAATTGGGTTATAAAATTTAAAACTAACTTAAGCATAATTTAAAGAAAGATAAATGTAAGTAAGTAAAAGCAAGAAGTAAATGAAGGAAGAGATTTTATAGTGGTTCGGCACTCATTACTTACATCTACTCCCCAAGTCTTCTACATAGATATTCAACTATCTGATTTTCTTCTCGAGTGAAGTTCAAACCCTTTTACAACATTTCACTTCTCCAGGCTAAAGAGTAACCCTTACAAACAAATTTAAATCTTTTCACACTCTTCTCTTAAAGAGAACACTGAAAAACAAGCAAATCTTCATGCATAGCTTCTAATTCTTCTAATACTTCATTATATATAAAATCACAAGCATTAAAGTTAGATATTACCTCCTCTTCTTATGAGAACAAGCACATGATGGAGCTCTTATATTCTTTAAAAGCCATGGAATGTATGTTTTCTCTTTCATTTTGGACTTCATCCTTTTTATGAGCCACATAGTGTCCATCACCATGTTGGAGACATTCTGGCTTTCCTTGTTGATGAAAAATATCATTTTCCATAGGCACAACTTCATTAACAATATCTTTCATTACAAAGTTTTGATTAGTATCATATAAAATTTCAAGAGTATCTCAAACATCTTTAGCATTTAAACATAAGGAAACTTTATCATATGCATTTTTAGACAAAGTACTAAACAAGATTTTCATAGCTTCAATGTTTAATAAAAAAATCTTTTTATGTTCATCATTCCAAAATACTTTTGGTTTTAACATGAATCTTTTTTCAATGATGGTCCATAAATGAAAATCAAGTGATTTCAAATAAATTTTCATTCTAATTTTCCAATGCATGAAATTTGACTCATCAAAGAATGGGGGTTTATGAACACCCACACCCTCTTGAAAACAAAAGCAATTAAGGGTTGCCATTTGTCTTTACTCCTTGATGGTTAAATCAATGGATTAGATACCTTACTCTGATACCAATTAAAGGCACAAGGGGCAATCTAAGAGAAGGGGTGAATTTGATTATAAAAATTTAAAACTAACTTAAGCACAATTTAAAGAAAAATAGATGCAAGTATATAAAGAGTAAGAATATAATTGAGGCAAGAAATTTTATAGTTGTTTGATACTCCTTGCCTACATCCATCCCCTAAGACTTCTTTTGGAATTTCCACTATGCCAATCCTTTTAACTAGATGAGGATCAAACCCTTACATACTTCTTTTACCAGGCTTAGGAGGAACCCTTACAATGCTTTTCCTGAGCAAGGATGAACCCACTCTCTCCTTTTCATGGGCTTAGGAGGAACCCTCAAACTCCCTCTACAAGAGAAGGAAGAAACAACACTTTCGCAAGGAATGTAAATTTTCAATTGTAGCACTAAACTTGGGAAAGGAATGAATATGCATACTACGCTGACAAACCTCTTTTCACAAAGATTTTCTAATGATTTTTAACTCATTTTTTCATATTTAAATCAGCCCACAAGTCCTCAATTATAAATGAAAAAATATGGCCGTTAGGGCTCAAAGACAGCTCTAATGGTCAAATAAAAATATTATGTTGGCTTGTCAGAGCCTCAATGGTCGACCTTTGGCTTAAGGCCAGTTGATGACTGGTCTTAACCTAGTTGACTGTCCATTCTATAGCGGCCGACCATTGGGTTAGACAGAGAGTGGTCATTTTGGTGCTTTTGTGGTTTGGCCAACCTCCGTCAACCGTTTTAAGGTCCAGACAGTCGTGCATACTTGGTTTTAAATTTTTATGATTATTTTACTTCAATTATTAATCCAAAACTTAATCTAGTTTATTTTTAAAGGTTTTGAGCATTATGCACTTATTTTTCTATTAAGTTTTATAATGGGTCCTTAAGAAAGATAAAATTATGATTTAAATCCTTCCTCCGGACTTCTTATGTCGGTCATCCTTTGAATTTGTCAATATCTTTTTTTGACTTCGAATTCTTATGTAACTTGAGCTCATGTTGTAATAGGTACATACTAGATAAGATAAATATCATTTTTAAACTTTTATACCTGTCTATTATCATAAGCTCAAGTATTGCATTAATCCTTCGATTAATGGTTTTGTTATTATCAAAACATATATTATTGAATCCTTAGGTTCAATACTTTGATCACTATAGAGAGCATAGTTCTATTAGACCAATTGAACAATTAAGATGGTTAAACATAGTGACCATGAACCATGCTTATTAACCTAAGTTGATCTAATTGTTCTTTGCCAACTTAAAGTTTGATGAAGCCAATTTGAACTACATTCCCTTGTTATGGGCAAAGAAATTAATATTGACCAACCTATCTTGGCATACATTCTTGATATACCAAAGGGAGGAGTTTATATACTCTATACAGCACAATGGAACACTGGAATTATGTCAGCTACAGGTCAATCTCATCTGGTCTTTAAAATGATTCTGTTAGAGAATCCATTAGACTCTCTACTAAAAGTCTCCTTGCTCTATTTAAGGTTCTATATGACTTCAACAACTATAATTTTGTTCTAGAGATGGTCATAGAAATTATGTATCTTTTATTAATATGTACGTCTTCTCACATCTTCTTACCAAGCTTTCTTTCAATCTTTCATACCTAATGATTGGGCAAATCATAATTGTTTACAGAAGAAAATCTTTTTCATTCTATAGCCTCTTCTTCATAGAAGAAAATCTTTCTTATCTTATAACTTCTTCTTCACTGAAATCTTTCAGTTTTTTTGGCATTGAGCTATTAAGTAAGGAAGAAAAGAAGATCTCCATGCCTTCTCTACTATCTCATCCCTTAGATTGAAGTTTTTTTTTTTAGTAAAAATCCAAACCTCAGGTAAATCTAAAGTTTGAATCATTTTTAAATTAGATCTGAATTATATAGAAACTTGGCTTAACCTAACTAGATTTTAGCCCTAGTCTCATCACGACTGCGTCAAGTAAAATGCAAAGACAATCATTCATCGTACAAGGACCCAAAATCAATTATTCCATTTTGTCTAAAGTCCTTTTTCTTTCCTTTTTCTTTTTTTTTTAATTTTGTGTGTGTCATGTCAGGCTTTGTCAAAAGCTGCTCTCTTTTTTTTTTCTTTTTTTTTTTTTCTTCTTATTTGATGCAATATCCGAAAACCATGACTGGTGGTGGAGCCAGCATCTAGGCTACCAGCAGCCGGCTTCCAGTATTTTATACAAGCAATGCATTTCCTGAAGAGATCCGATGTTCAGATCGAAAAAAAATACAGGGGCGTTTTGGTATATTAGAGGAACTTATTCTAAACCTTCGATGAAAGCATCCACTTTGTCTAAAGTCTTTGTTTTTCTTTTTTGTTTATGTGCGTGCCGTGTCAGGCTTTGTCAAAAGCTGCTCTTTTTCTTTTCTTTTTTTCTTCTTTTACCTTTTTTTTTTTTTACTTTGTTTAAAATCTTTTTGTGTGTGTGTGTGTGTGTGTGTGTGTGTGTGTGTGTGTGTGTGTGTGTGTGTGTGTGTGTGTGTGTGTGTGTGTGTGTGTGTGTGTGAGAGAGAGAGAGAGAGAGAGAGAGAGAGAGAGAGAGGCTTTGTCAAAAGCTGGTCTCTTTTTTTTTTTTAATCTCGCTATTTGATGCCATACCCGAAAACCATGACTGGAGGTGGAGCTAGCACTTCCTAAAGGGGCATTTTGGTATATTGAAGGAACGTTTTCTAAATCTTCGATGAAAGCATCCAGACCTCGTCCAAATCTCCAAGGCCATCTGTTTGTTTGCTTCCATTGACTTCCTTGTCTCTGGTCGGCAACCCAAAGTGTTCCTCTGAATTGTGTCTGAACTCTGAATTTGGTAGAGGGAAGGTTAGATACCGCAATGGCTTCTGCGATCCTATCCTCCATCAAATGGATGATCAACAACGTTGTGAATGCTGGGAGTAAAGCCACGCCTTCTTCGCCCGTACCATCCCAACACCGTGGAGTACAAGAGGATCTACTGAAACTCGAGAGGACCCTGCAAAGGATTCAAGCGGTGCTCAGTGATGCAGAGGAGAGGGAAATAAGAGACGAGCAGGTGAAGCTGTGGCTGACGGAGCTCAAAGGCTTAGCTTACGATGCTGAGGATGTATTGAGGGAGTATGGGTATGAAATTCTACGAGCCATAGCTGAGGGCCAAGGTCTACCATGGCCAACTACTGGCAAGCGAAAGCTAGAAGAGGTAAGCGATACAACCACCACTGCCCCAATTTATATTCCAACAGAAGTTGTAGGCCTAGATGACATGGCACTCAGAATACAGGAAATCAGAATGAGATTTGATGAGATTGCAGAGGCTCGCAAACACCTTTGCCTAAGAGAAGATGATGGGCTGAGAAAGGTTGAGAGTAGGCTGCGGCCTCCACCGACCACCCCTCATGTCAATGAATCCTGTGTTTATGGGAGAGAGGATGATAAGGAGAGGATAGTAGAAATGCTGGTATCAGAGAGTGGCAGCGGAGAGAAGTTTTCAGTCATTCCAATTGTTGGAATGGGTGGAATCGGAAAGACAACACTTGTCCGACTTGTCTATAATGATTCAAAGGTGCAGCAATATTTCAATTTAAGGGTATGGGTCAGTGTCTCTCTAGATTTTGATGTAGTCAAGTTATGTAAAGCAATCATGCAATCAATCACAAAGGAACCTTGCGAGCTGACAGAACTAAGTGCGCTTCAACATGCTCTGAAGGAGGAACTGAAAGGAAAGAAGTTGCTGCTTGTATTGGATGATGTTTGGAATGAGAAACTAGACCTTTGGGATAATTTCAGAGGGGCCTTGATCGGTGGGGGACTGCAGAAAATTATAATTACTACTCGTAACGTATCGGTGGCAAGGATCATGCAGACAGTTCTCCCCTATCACCTTGGCTGCTTACCAGAAGAACAAAGTTGGCTGCTGTTTGAGCGATGTGCATTCGATGGTATAGAACCCAAAGGCCATCCAAACTTGATAGAGATTGGGAAGAAGATTGCCACAAAGTGTAATGGCTTACCGTTGGCTTTGAAAACCCTTGGAGGACTTCTACGCCTTGAAACTGCTGAGGAGAGGTGGGACGATATCTTGCAAAGTGATGTGTGGGAATTAGATGAACAAGAAGATGATATTTTGCCCGCTCTGAAGCTGAGCTATCATTGGATGCCAACACATCTCAAGCCATGCTTTTTGTATTGCTCCTTATTTCCAAAAAATTACTTGTTCAAGAAGGACCAACTGGTCAGACTGTGGTTGGCTCAGGGTTTGATCCAGTACAAGGAAAACAGGCGAGATGAAGATACTGGCAGGCAGTATTTTGATGACTTGCTAAGGCGTTCGTTCTTCCAATACTCTCAAATTGATCAAGATGAGTTGCCCCCGATTCGGTCTGGCCTTCATTTTTCCCAAGTTAGTAGAGATGAGATGCTGGAAAAATTCATAATTACATTATGGGATGGGGATGACGAATTGTTTGTCATGCATGATCTCATCTGTGATCTAGCACAATCAATTGCAGGGAAGGAGTGTTGTATAATAAAGGAAGAGAAGGTAAGCGACAGAGCTACTGAAGCTCGCCATTTGTCTCTGATCCCAAATAATTACAAGGAAAAAGTGCGGACTAGATCAGCAGTGTTTGAAAGCAGAGGGCTGAGAACATTGCTATACATAAATAGGATGGTGAACACATGGGATGGAAGTGCTGTGGGGGATGAAGCACTCCTGGATGTTAGCTTGCCCAAGGATTTGTTCCTGAAGTTGGGATGCTTGCGGGTGATCGATCTAAGTTATACTAGAGTGAAAGAGTTGCCAGATTCCGTCAGCCAACTGAAACACCTGTGCTACCTTGGCCTCCAGGGGAGCAAAATCAAAAGTTTGCCCGACTCCATATGTAAACTTTACTATCTGCAGACATTGGACCTGAAGTATTGCGAAAGCCTGCGAGAGTTGCCAAAAGGAATTGCGAAGCTCATTAATCTGCGGCATCTTGAACTTCCAATGAAGGATTTTGCTTCTAGCGTCAGTCTGCCACCTGGGATTGGAAAACTAACTAGCCTTCAGACACTTTCAGCATTTAATGTGGGAAGAGATGGCAGGCATTGCAGAATTGATGAGTTGAAGCAACTGAGGAACCTCAGAGGGCTCCTTGGCATTGCAGGGCTTGAGAATGTGGCCAGCAGCAAGGAAGCCAGGGAAGCTAATTTACAGGGCAAGGAGCACCTTCAAACATTGGCCTTGTCATGGAGTGCTCAAGACGGCGACCAGCCCGGTAGTTCTGAGAGCAGGCATACTGATGAGCAGGGCAGCGATGAAGACAACCTAAACATGGAAGGCACCAAGGAGGCTACTGGGCATGGTCTCACCATTGACAAGCTCGTGGCTGACGGTGTTCTTGAGAGCCTCCAACCAAATAGCAATCTCGTAGAATTACTTGTGCGAGGCTATTATGGTACCAAATTTCCTAGCTGGCTGGGAGACCAAACCTTCTCGAGACTGACCGCTCTCATGCTCTCCAAATGCCATAATTGCAAATTCCTCCCGCCCCTTGGCCGGCTCCCATGCCTCGAAGCACTTCTGATTGAAAAGATGAATGGGGTCCAACATATCGGATCTGAGTTCTTTGGCCACACTGCTGCAAATTCTTCCAAGGCTTTCCAAGCACTGAAGCTGCTGGATGTTGAATGGTTGAATGAATGGGAGGAATGGAATGGGTTCAAGGATGGGGACTTCCCCCGCCTCAACGGACTTGTCATCAAACGCTGCTCCAAGTTGCGGGGACTGCCCCTCCTCTCGTCTTCGCTGGAGAAGTTGGAGATGGAAGATGTTGAAGGACTGACTGCACTTCCTCCCCTTCCATCACTCAAAAGTTTAGATGTGGGAGGGAAGTGGAACGGCAAGCTCTGGTCCTCCTCTTTAGAACTCAAAACTATTCAGTCCTTAAAAGTTTCCTGGTCTGAAAATTTAAAAATACTTCACCTCCATGAGAACCTATTTAAACTAAAGGATTTGGAGATTGAGCAGTGCCCAAACCTCACTTCAGTGATGGGGTTACATGAACTCCCCTCCATTGAGGGCTTGGAATTGAATGCGTTACCCGAACTCCAGTTCTCACCAGATTATCAGCTTCCATCAACACTTCAGACCTTCCGTGTTACAGGCTGTGCTAACATGACAATTCTTCCTCTACCTCAGCATCTGCCTCTCCTCAAGGAACTGTCGATAGTAAACTGCCCACAGCTTGTGTCGGCGGTGAGCTTGCAGAACCTCGTCTCCCTTGAAAGCTTGACTATAGCTGAGTGTCCTGAACTGTTGCTCTCATTCGATGAAGTGCTGCCACCTGCTCTTCAGTCCTTGGAAGTTTCCGACTGTGATAAGCTGGTTTCCCTTCCTCTGCTGCACGAGAACCTTTCAGCACTCAAGGAGCTGAAGATTGAGAATTGCCAGCAGCTTACAACAGTGGTGGGGCTTCAAAACCTTGCCGCTCTGGAGTGTCTGGAGATAAGCTTCTGCCCTCTGCTCCATCTCTTGCCTGATGAACAGCTAAGATCCTCAAATCTGGATATAGATATTGTGGAATGCCCAGGGTTGACGGAATGGTGCCAGAGGCATGGAATAAAGCAAGTACAGGTAACATAAACTGTTAGGCTCATTGGCTTACCGGTTGCCATCTTCTTATTGCTACTGCATATATGAGTTGAGGATGATTTTTATTGGTAAATCTTTCCACTCGATCGAATATAGAGAGCATAGAGAAATCAAAAGCTTTGGCTCAAAACTTTTTCCAACTATTGAATCAAGGACGGCAGTTTCTTTCTCAATTACAATAAATCTTGATTTCTTTTGCAGAATGATGATTGGGATGATGAAGTACTAGATGATGATTGGGATGACAAAGAGCTGGATGAAGAGGACTTGAATGATGACAAGGAAACAGAAAGAGAAAGTGAAGGTGAAGAGGATGAAGCAGAGGAAAAACGAGATGGGCCAGAGGCTGAGGATGATATTGACTGAAAGCATACAACTTGCAAGCATAAAAATAACTGCAGTTCATCGCCCTCATTGAAATTTAATGCAGCATGAATCCCTGTCCTTGTATGATAGCCAACTAGTGTAATGCGCTGTTTGCTTCCAATATATATCTCACATTGCCATGTGATAAGAATCAGAGAGCCTCTATGCATGGTTGGATGTAATCATTAAATGTGTGTTCATGTAATCATTAAATGTCTTATAAACTCAATTAATAATTGCATAAAAGCTTGCCCCATGTCTAAAGGCCTGAAAATTATTAAAATATATCATCAATAATGAATATTAATTAAAGATAATAAAATTAAATTAAAAAAAAACGATGCCTGAACCAAGGCATGTGCTAGACTATCCAAAACGCAAATTTTGCTATCCTAGAAATTAGTAAAGGAAAAGAAAATATTATTACTATTTTAATAAACATGCTAGAAATTATAAAATTTGATTACTAAAATTTGATTTTTAAACTATTTATTTTCTGCTATTTTAACTGTTTTAAAAATAGAATTAAAATAAAAATGATTTTAATTTTAGAGAAATCTGTTAAAAATCTTTTTTTTGTAGAAAACAGAAATTCTGTTGCTCTGAAATTTTTGCAGACAACTTTTCTTTTAAAAAAAAATGATTTTCTATTGAAAACAGATTCAAAAAGTTTTTGATATTGCAAAAACTTATTAAAAAAATCTTTTTAGGAAAACAGAATTCTGCTATTCTGAAATCCATGCAGAAAATTTTCCTTTAAAAAATGATTTTCAGCTATTTAAATTTTTTATAGAAATTTAAAAACTCAACTTTCATCCTAAAATTACATTTTTGTTGCTCTGAAAAGCATGCTCTTTTTAGAAAATAGAAATTTAAATTTCAAATTATTTTTCTGCAACTTTAATATTTGTGCAGAATTTTAGAAAACATTCATTTCAAAATTCAAACTTCAAAAAAATTAAATGTAAAAAATTTAAATTATAAATTCTAAAAATTAAAAATTTAGAATCCAAATTCAAATTTGAATTTACTTAATTAATTTTTTTGTTAGATTTTTTTTGTAGCATTTAAATTTCAATATAGAAATTACTTGGAAGCTATCTTAATAGTTTGCTATACCCTAAATAGAGTACCTTTTAAGGTTAATAGCAAGTTATCCTTTGAACTTTGGAAAGGTATAACTTCTATATTAGATTATATAAAAGTGTGATGATGTCTAGCTATGATCAGAATACCTGAAACTAAAATTAAAAAAATCCAAAACTATAGATGCTATTTTTGTAGGATATTCTCTAGATAGTAGAACAAATATATTTCTTATGATAAATTTAGATATAAGTGACATCATGAATAATATCCTTATTGAATTAAGAGAAGCTACTTTGAAAATGTCTTTCTGTTAAAGAATCAAGTCTCAATTTAAATTTCTTCTAATCCATTCTTTGTCCCTAATTTTCTTGAATCTGGGTTCGCTAATGAATCAAGAAAGGAAAATTCCCTAATGAGTCAAGAAAAACTAAAAGATCTGACTTTGGAATTGGACTTTTTGAACCGAGGAGAAGCACAAGGAAAATAAAAGAAAAAGAACTTCATGAAGGATTCTTCACTTTTCTTGTTGAGTGTATGTCATCCATCTATTTGGAGGCAATGTTGTCACCTGACACTTCCTCCATTTTAAATTTAATTTAATCATTTAAAATCAATCTTAGATCCTAATTGACCTACCTCCTGATAGTAAACTTTTGAGATATAAGTGGATATTAAAAAGAAGCTTAGACCTGATAGGTACATTAAAAAAAAAAGGCTAAATTAGTAGTTAAGGGATATAACCAAAAGAATGAATTAGATTATTTTGACACCGATTGTCCTGTAGCTCAAATAACAACCCTTAGATCCCTTCTTGCTATTGCTTTCATTTATAAGTTAATCATTTATCAAATAGATGTGAAGACATTGTTCCTAAATGGAGATTTTGAAGAGGAGAACTACATGAAACAGCTTGAAAGCTTTGTTGTAAAGAGTTAAATAAAATAATGTTTATAAACTTATTAAGTTCTCATATGGTCTTAAACAGGTATTGAAATAATGATATGAAAAATTTGATTGAACCATTTCATCCTTTGGCTCTAAGATTAATGACCATAATAAGTGTGTCTACTATAAAATTATTGATGATGATTGTATGATTCTTTGTTTATATATCAACAATATCCAGATCTTTGATACATCTCTAAAAATGATATTTGAAATTAAGTCCTTCCTTTCAACTAAGTTTGATATGAAAGATTTAGGTGGAGTAGATATAATCTGAGGGATGAAGCTGATTAAATCCTATGAAGGGAAAGCTCTATTCCTTTCTCATTTAATAGAAAAGATGATAAAAAAAAATTGGTTTCTATGAGTAAAAATTTGTGTCCACTACATATTATCTTAATATTCATTGAAAGAAAAATCTACATGACCCAATTGATTAGATAAAATATTTTCAAATCCTTAGATCTTTCCTATTTGTGGCAAATAGGACTATGCCTAATATTACCAATACTGTAGGAAGATTAGGTGGGTTTACCCAAATTTTGATCGATTTCATTGGATTGCTTTAGAAAGAATATTTTGATAACTTAAAGGAACTTTAAGCCTCTCTCCTTTGCATTGGATACCCTGAGATGGTTGAGGATTTCAATGATACAAATTGGGTCACCAACTCTCTAGATTTTAACTCAACCACCAGATATCTTTTTCTTCTCAGTGGTGCTGCCATAGCTTAAAGTTCATTTAGGTAAACTATTATATTTTAGAGCACTATGGAAGCCAAGTTAATAACTTCGAACATAACCTGTATTGATATAGAGTGGATTAAAAAATCTTGTGTTAGAGCTACCTTGGTACCTAAACTAGTTATAACTCTTTCAATCCATTATGATAATAAAGCTATAACTAAACTAACTAATCAAAAGAGTACCAATAAAAAGATGAATTGACATATCTAGCTTTCTCATAAATTCATAAGATAATATAAAAAGAATGACTTAATTTCCTTGTAATATGTCAAGTCAAAGAAGACCTCAACTGTAAGAGCTCACCCTTTTAGGTTAGCTCACTTTAGATTAAGATATAATTAGATGAAATTAATTTAAAAAATTTATAAAAAATTATAAAATTATAAATTTTGATTTAATTTATATTCTTGATGTTCAATATTGGGTTAGCTTTCTAACGCATCTTGAATTACTCAAATCGAAAGTCAATTGAGGAAGTTAGGAGCAATTTAATGAATAGGTATACAAACTTCAAATAAATTATGAAAATCTCATTGATGATAATTAAGGATGATTTTTGGTGTTTCTATCCAAATTTTTATACTTCAAAAATTATGCTGGATAAGTCAGAAGTTAGTTTTGATTCAAATCTATTTTTAAATATTTAAATTGATATTTATCTCTTTAGCTTCTTGAAGAAATTAGACTCCTACAAAAATTGAGAAGTCCATTTATTTTAGGAGATTGGTATGAAACATATTTGCTTTAGGAGTTAAGAATCTATTTTTAGATATTTAATAAATATTTATCTCCCTAATTTTCTTAAGGAAATCAGAATCTTACTAAAACTAGAAAGTTTATTTATTTAGAAGATCGATATCATATAAAGAGTAAGAAATTTATTTGCTTTAGGAGTAAAGAATTTATGATATTTATCTCCTCAGTTTTCTTAAAGAAATTAATATCGTACTAAAACTAGAAAGTTTATTTGAGATTGGCATTTTGTAAAGAGTAGAAAATTTATTTGCTTTAGGAGTTAAAAATTTATTTTTAGATATTTAATGGATATTTATCTCTTTAGTTTCTTAATCTTACTAAAAATATTTGTTTATTTGTTTAGGAGATTGATATCTTATAAAGAGTAGGAAAGTTTATTTGTTTAGAAGATTGGTATCTTATAAAGAGTAAGAAATATATTTGCTTTAGGAGTTAAGAATCTATGATATTTATCTCACTGGTTTTTTTAAAGAATCAATATCCTATTAAACTGGGAAGTTTATTTGTTTTAGGAGGCTAATATTTTGTGAAGAGTAGAAAACTTATTTGCTTTATAAGATTGATATCTTATAAAGAGTAGGCAAGTTTATTTGTTTAGAAGATTGGTATCTTATAAAGAGTAAGAAATATATTTGCTTTAGGAGTTAAGAATCAATGATATTTATCTCACTGGTTTTCTTAAAGAATCAATATCCTACTAAATTAGGAAGTTTATTTGTTTTAGAAGATTGATATTTTATGAAGAGTAGGAAACATTTTTGCTTTATGAGTCAAGAATCTATTTTTAAACATTAATGGATATCTCTTTGGTTTCCTAAAGGAATCAATATCCTACTAAAATTATGAAGGCTAATTATTTTAGAAGATTGGTATCTTATGAAGAGTAGGAAACCTATTTTCTTTAGAAAATCTCTTTATAAATAGGGCTCAATGGAGATCCTTCGAAATCAAATTAATAGTTCAAAAGAATGAAGAAGGTAAAGGTTCAAGGATCAAGAAGGTTGATGGATCAAGAAGATTGATAGAAGCCTTGAGCAAGGATTAGTTTCTAATAATTTTATCTAGAGAGGTAAGTGGTGATTACCTTTTGAAATTTATTATGTTTTTAAATAAATAAATATGTATCATCATGTGATGCTTATTATATGAGTATTGCATGCTTACATATTAATCATGATTGCTATGATTATACTTGATATTAATTATTTATTATTCTTAATGAATTTATAAAGATGTTGAACTGATCATAAATAAGATTTAATAAAAGATGATAAAACTAAATTAAAGATTCTAAACCAGATGTAAGTAATGATTGGCTACTTCTAGATATTATCATTTTTTTAAATAAATAAATATATATCATCTTATGTGTTTATTATATGAATATAGCATGCTTATATATTGACCATGATTGCTATGATTATACTTGATATTAATTATTTATTACTCTTGATGAATTGATAAATATATTGAATTGATCATATTTAAGATTTAATGAAAGATGATGAAATTGAATTAAAAATTTTAAACTTGATTATGCTGGATGATTTGGATGCTTTGACCATAGGGGGTATACCTGGCAAAACCCTGCCTATGGGAGTAAAACATTGGTAGATGCCTTGACCTTGGGGGCTATACCTTGGTGATACTCTGCCTATGGGGGTAAAACACTGGTGGATGCCTTGACTATGGGGGCTATACCTAGTGATACCCTACTTGTGGGGGTGAAATACTAATGAGATGATTTCAGTATAGCAAGATTAGAGGACAAAACATAATGAGAACTAAGATTAGATGATATGACATAATGAAAACTGAGAATATAATAATTGCAGATTATTTATTTTAACTAATAAATTATATTTGTATACTAATATTATATTACATTTTAGAAGGCTAATCATTACTTACTGGACTATCAAGCTTATTATATTTTACCTTTTCTTTGTCAGATACGATTATAACAGATATGTGGGGATATTATTAAGAGAGTGCCTAGATGTGCCGAAAGAATAAAGGAATTTTTATGAATTAGTCATTGAGACTTAGTGTCCTCTTCAAAATAATGACTTTGTAGCCAACATATATTTCACCTAAGAACACTTTTTAAAATTATGATTGAAATTTTATATTATTAATTATAATATCATGTTTGATGCCTTGCATATTTATAAGGACCTTCTTATTAGTATACAACAGTTGTTATGGCTCCCAGCTCAGATCTCAGGTTTGGGCCATGACATTGATAGATCAATTGACTGAGGGATTATAGGAGTAGAGCCCATATAATAAAAGCTAGCTGACAACTTAAGGGCCTTAAGTTTAGTCCATGCCATCTAAACATGATTATCTAGAAGAAAAGACCTTCATAGGTTAATGGGAACTTCCATTTCATGCCATTATGGAATGCAATGTGTAGTAATTTTCTCCATGTATTCTTATGATGGAGGGAGACCGAGTAACAATCAGAATATGCTTGTACTATTCTAAATGGATGGCTTATATTAGTAAATAGTATGAAATTTGTTGATGGTAAACAAAACAATACCAAATTCGAGCTATTTTACAAAATATATATCATACTATTGTATTAGATTGCATTTTTCTACATCAATCTCCATGTCTTTGCCATTGTAAAAGGAATATGTCAAATTTGGACTATCAACTTGCATAATAACAACACATGTTAATTGAAGATACGTTTCTCATAATGCATTGTTTAAGAAACATTCTTTGCAAATAAAAGGAAGACAACCTACTAAGGCATGATGTGCCTTTAGCCTCTTTCCTTAGTAGCCTCTCTCCTTAGTGGCTCAAAATTTGATCTACCATACATGTTGAACTACACCTCTCTCTATTATTGGAATGGATAAACAATTGGAGCAACTTTGTCCATGATATCCTTAAAATATGCAAAGTCTCATCCATCATGACTTTGATCCATAGCTTAAAATAAAAGCTTGTTCCTCAATTCAACCTCCAAGTTCAAAACTTATTGGTTTTATTTTACTACAACTTTATTGCATTAAGTTGGTTATGAAGATGCTTAATGGAATGGGTGAGGGAGATTTCATTTCATATAGTTTACTGATATCAATGTGTATGGTTGAATATATCAAGGAAGCCTTGTTGCTTTTTTGGTATATATCTATCATAGCCGGATTTATCATTATATGGAACAATTATTTCAATGCTTTTATTTAGACTATTTTGTTGGCTGCAACCTATTGTGGTTAAAGTGAATATATTATCATTTTTTTCATAAATTTATTATCAATATTGACATAAACTAACTTGGGTGAAAAAGTCCAAGTCAACATTTATGCAAGTTGATATGAATCAATTGGGTGTTTCACTTTATGCCCCAACAATGTATGATGAAATGGTTTGTTGAAAAAGCTTTTCATGAATGATAATGCCAAGGAAGCTCTATTGGTCATTGCAGTTGAAGAGATGAGAATAATGGGAGTCAATATGAGAATAATGGGAGTCAATTTATTCAATTTGTCTATCCAAAAACTGCAACAAAAGGACTTATAATGGTGGCTATGGCCACTACTAAAAGTCCTATCATTTATAACTGGAATCATCAAGGGATTGTCATTGTTTGATCATCCAAATGAAATTCTTTACAAATTAGAGTAAGTTGCGGTCTCTATTGTGAATGAACCGCGCCATTAGAGTAAGTGCATAGATTTTTGTTGATATGAACTAATCTAACTTCCTCATCTATTGACATGAAGTATATTTCAAAACCAATCAAAGGTAATTAGAAAGGTATAAAGTCTTGTTGCTAAAAGCTATAAGCATAAGAAATAATTTGACTATGAAGAGGTCTTTACATTGTTTGCTCACCTAGATATAGGATTGATCATTTTACTTGTAGCACATTGAAATAGAAAGATGTATCAAATGTACATTAAGTAGATGTTTCTTAATTGTTATTTAGAAAAAGAAGTAGATATTAAGCAACCTGAAGGTTATATAAAAAAAATGAAAGATAAAGTTTAGAAATTAAAGAAAGGCCTTATATGGATAGAGGCATGTACAATAAGAATGGAATATACAAATCAACAAACATCTACATGAACATGGTTTTGCCAACTGTTGATGGTGTCTTAATATCCTTTTCATTTCTCAAAAAGAAATATGCTAGAGATATTTTGAAAGAAAAATAGAATGGAGAATTGCAAAAATGTTAGCATGTGAGTTACTTATGGAGTAAAACAAAGCAGAGATGGAGAAGGCAAAGTATTGAAGTTGACTCATTTCAAAAGCCCTATCAGAAGCCTCTAGTATTTGAAAATCATAGACTTAATTTCTTTTATAGACTTCACATGTTAAGTAGATATATTGAGAACACTAAGGAATTACATCAGCTAGAAATAGAGAACTATAGAATACTTGGATGGACATCTACTTTTTTATACAATGTTTAAAGACATTTAGTGTAAGGGGCTATGTGGGTGTCCTTTGTTCCCACATAGTGCATTGGGGAGATCTTTGATATTTATATAGAATGAAGGAACCTGCATAATATCTTTTGACTAGTAAAGATTCTAAGGCTTCAACAAGGAAAGTATGTGAGGACTCGTATGGGCATGTGCTTACACCTACACCATTTGTGCACTAAGAAGATTTTGGGTATTTATATAAAATTAAGAAACTTAGATAACACCTTTTAGCTAACATTTTTTAGATGAAGTCCAAGGTCATTGTACTAAATTGATTAGATATGACCAATAGATTTTAGCTTAACTAGTTTAAACCTTTCTCTCTAATAGAGAAGTTCTTAGATCAAACTATAGAATGGCACAGTCCTTGATATAGATAAAGAAGGAAGAAAATTGGAGAGAGAAAAAAACTCTCAACTAATGTCAAAAAGATAAATGGATTGGAAGTCTTGTATTAATTCTCTCAAACATTGAACTTGCACATAACTTATACTTTTAGGATACCTTACCTATGTATAAAACAAAACTACTTGAACTTGTCATAATTCATGATCCAAACACGCTCCCATAATATCACTCCAAGGCAAATTCCTACACTAGCACTAGAAGTGACTAGGATATGATATTGGAAGCAAATTCACAACATCCACAAAAATCTGTTCTACTTGGAATAACAATAAGATAACCAAGTAAGGCAACTCTTAAGTAATGACAAGTAGAAATAAAATCCTACAGTAACAAGGACCAATGATATCCAACACTCATTCAAAACTCTATACTCAATATTTTATGCTTCCGAAGCAATTTCTCAAATTTCTCGATCACCAATCACTAGGTGAAGATATCCAATTTAGTAAATCAACTTCTTTATATGCTATACTCTCACTAATGAAGTAAATATCAGCCTTGAAATTCTTGTTTCTTGCATGAAATACTGTAACCTTACTAATACTATGTATAAAACAAAACTACTTGAACTTGTCATAATTCATGATCCAAACATGCTCCCATAATATCACTCCAAGGCAAATTCCTACACTAGCACTAGAAGTGACTAGGATATGATATTGGAAGCAAATTCACAACATCCACAAAAATCTGTTCTACTTGGAATAACAATAAGATAACCAAGTAAGGCAACTCTTAAGTAATGACAAGTAGAAATAAAATCCTACAGTAACAAGGACCAATGATATCCAACACTCATTCAAAACTCTATACTCAATATTTTATGCTTCCGAAGCAATTTCTCAAATTTCTCGATCACCAATTGCTAGGTGAAGATATCCAATTTAGTAAATCAACTTCTTTATATGCTATACTCTCACTAATGAAGTAAATATCAGCCTTGAAATTCTTGTTTCTTGCATGAAATACTGTAACCTTACTAATAGTATCACTCGCATTATTTTAATGGAGGAGAACAATATATTCAATGTCTCGACACATCACTAAGCAATCTCATGAATCAAGTTGACCCTAAACACTATGGCAACACAGTACTCAACCACAATAGAAGAAAATGCAACAATTTGTTGCCTCTTATTCCACCATGAAATAATACTAGATTGAAGGTTAAAAGAATAACCAATTATAGATCTATGTGTGTCTACATCACTGGCATAAATTGCATATATAAAGACTAATAGTTGGATTGAAAAGTAATTAGTGTATAGAATACTATAATCAACAATATTCACAATATATCCCTAGATTTGTAAAACTATATCAAGATATGATTGCCTAAGAGTACATATTTTTATAGATGAGACCTTCAACTCGAAAAAAAAGTTACATAGATGGAGTAGAATCTAGCTAATAAGATAGAGAAGGAGAAGGTTGGCTAACATGTTCTTATAGCAACATCTTCCTGAGTATCTAGTCTTTATATACAACTAATCCAAGTTTACTACTTAGGAAAAAAAACATATCAAAATACCACTAAGAAGCTCTGACCAAAAACAACATGCATTAATATGTAAACCCTCAGTATCTAAGGATTGAGTCACCTTCAACCCTTCCTAGCCTCATCATAGATTAGAAACAACTACCCAACAATGTTCTTATCCAATTTATTAAAACCTATCATAATCATATACAAAAGTAAACTTCCAAAAACACAAATATGGGAAATATTAGAAAGCTTCCCAAATGATTCTTTATATGGAGTTATATGGCTAGCACTCCTCAAAGGTGTCTTGTTAGTAACATACATTGTTGCATTCAACCACTTAGCCCAAAATTTAATTCATGCTTTTTATACTTTAGTAGGAATAATATTAAGGATGATATCAAATATGTGCTTATTCTTTCTCTTTGCCACATCATTTTTATTCAGGAGTACTTAGGCAAGTACACTATCTAAGTATGCCATAATTAATAAAATATTTAGAGAATTTTTTTGAAACATGTTCACCACCAATGTTTGTAACTATGTAATCTATTTTTAATTTTGAAAGATTTTAAGCTATACATTTAAATTTCCAACATTTCAAGAACATATCTAACTTTTCTCAAACAAAATAATCCTAGGCATATAATAAATTTAATAGCATATCTCACACTACTAAAAAATGAGGCAATTATGCTTCTAATTAGATCGGAGTATATTAACTATAGAGATTGAGGAGACCTTGTCTTGCCCTCTTTGAAAGCCAACATATGCATCTTTCTATACATATTGACATCCAATGCAAAGAGTGATAATATTTATCAAATCTTGGGAAGTTCATTAACCAATCTTTTAATCTACATATCTTGAAGATTGTCATAATTCATGTGGGCTAGTCTAGCAAATCACAAACCAACTACGTCGTGCCTAAGACTCCAATCTATACATGATATAATGCTTGTGTTTACTTTCCTACATTGATTAATAAGTTTTCTATAAACTTTATGGCAACATAAACCTCTATGATAATAGGCCCAAATAAAAAATCCTCTATCCACAATCAAACAAAATTTATATTTTTCTTCCTGTCAAACATATAGCATTATACATAGAAAGAGAAGATCTAGAAGATGATGTGAGATATAGATCATCTTAATTATATCTAGATAAGATAAAGTGAATCAATAGAGCAACAAATAAAAATCTATATAACCACATAGCGAACCAAATATCTCTCTATAGCTAATAAGTTGATTAGAACATCTAGATTCCATAATCTGATCATGAACAAATTCAATATCAATCACATGAGAAGAAGTAGAAATGGATGAATGCTGGCATCAAGACAACAAGTGTCAACAATGCAGCTCCTTGTTCCCTTCCCTTCCTCGTTCTCTCTGATGTAATATTAGATTATTTAAGCTTCCCCTATAATCTTTAGTTGTGCATTCAAATTTTATACATCTATGATAATTCACTTTGAACTTGTTTTTTTTTCTCTCTTTTGATCGGGATTTTTCTCCTCAAGATCATCATAAGAGTACATTTTCTTCACATTATTAGATTCATTCTTTTCTTTTTTAATGCTAAAAAGTAATGCTTCTTCATCTGGAGGGGATGTACTCAAATCACGTATTGGACTATGAAGTGCTTCTTGAGTAATAAATATATTTTCCAATTTTGCTAGTGTACATTTTTTAGCATAAAGATACGAGCCATAAAGGACTATACTCTTCATTTAACTTATGAAGCAACAATTTACATTGTTTATTTTCATAATAATGAGTGTTTTCATTAAGAATACGAAGCTCATCAAACAATTTCTTTCCTTTTAAAAAATACCAAGATATTATAAGATTACCTTTATGGAGAGGATCAATAAGAATATTTCACCCTTTCTTCAACTCCTCCATATCCTGAATACTTTGATAACTATCTTCATCCATATTGATTTACAGAATATGCATGGCTTTTTCAGCTTTGATCTTACATTTCTTCTCATTTTGTTACTATTAAAAGTTTTTGATGGTATCACCATACCTACATCATTCACAATTTCTCATAAATCTAGCCCAATCGGTAACAATTGATGCAACGCTTCGAATAACCATAGCTAGTATCATTTAGTCTCCTAATTGCAAGCAGAAAAAGAGAGATGACAATATCATCAGCCATGATAACTCACCTATCGAATCATACGACATCACAAGAAAAGTCAAAATGGTTGCATTGGAGCGCAATGAATTACAGAAAGGCTCTCAACCATGCCGAGATTCTAACATACAAAGTACCAAGCCGAGCTTGTAACATACAAAGTACCAATCTTAAAGCCTATGTCTTCAGTATCATATAACATGGCATGGGCCTCAATGTAGTCAAAACTCATCAACCTAAGATGAAGAAGATAAGAACCAAAATATCGCAATAAATAGCAAAGGAGGAAGAGGAATTTGAGAGAGAAATATGTTTTATTAAAATCTTATAAAAAACATTGTGCTTGTCTCTTTGCTACCCTCAAAAAGATGTTTCACAAATAAGGGCACTCTCACACCTCACAGTTAAGAATAATTCTCTCTACGGACAGACTCATGCACACCTTATAAGAACTCTCTCTCCAAAGGCACGTATCCCACATTGGAGGTGAAGGACACCTTATCTAAGAAAAGCTTCCTCAACCTATCATAATTTGATATCCGAACCTTCTCCCATCACATCTCTCTAAGACAAAATGCTGACACTAGTTATTATGCCAACAATGACTAAGATGTGGTATTGGAAGCAAACTCACAACAGCCAAAAAAGAAGACAAAAATCCCATTCTGCATGTCATAACATTGTAAGGACGAACTAGCTAGGATAACTCGAGAGTAACAAGAGCTAGGAATAAAATCCTAGTATAACAAGAAGCAATGATCTCCAACACAAACCGAAGTGGTGGTAAATAACTTTCGCATTCTCAAAGAAAAAGGTTAGCTGGAAAAGAGATCTAAATTAAAAAAAAGAGTAATTCAAGATCTTATTTTATTTAGGCAAACATTATTCACCTGGTCAGCAAACAAGCAACCTATTGAGGCATTATCTACCCATAAAGTAACATATATTACAATGACATTACATGTTCGTGGGACTGTTTGGTTAAAAAAAAAAATTATTCAAAAATTTGGATCATACACAAGAGGCTCCAATAGTTGTATTTATTAACAACAAATCGGCTATTAAGTTAGCCTAAAATTAATCCTACGAGCGAATTGCAAGCGTATGAAATAGAAGATATCATTTTCTTCATGAGCATCTTAAGAAGAAGATTGTTGAGCTGTATCGTCAAATAGAAGAGTGAGTTGCAAAGACTTTCTCAAAGCCCCTCTAAACTAAATATTCCAAGAGGATGAAGGTAACTCTTGGTGTTTATCTCAAGGAAATTCATGAGCAGGTTTGAGGGGAGCTCGTTAGAGTTAACCTGCACATGATAATTATTTCATGAAATGTGTATTTTGGTGTTTACAATTAGTTCTATGGTGAAGGGAAGCCTAAAATGTCTCTTAATTCAAAATAAATTTTTATGGTTGTGTTTTAGTTGGAGGTAATGAAAACAATAAATAGATGTATCTTTATACCTAAATTAATTTGTGAAGATCATATGCCTCTAGTATAGGGATGTGAGCTTTGAATGCAAGACTGAAATCTAGAAATGTGTTAAAGAAATGTCTATATGTGCTTTTTCAAGTCTATGAACTGTAAAGACTTTTCTTTAACTAAAAGCTTATGTTGTTTAGATTCCTACAAGTATGGTTGGCTGTTTTCCAAACAAATATGTAAGTTTTTGCCTACAAGATATTTCAACAATTTTTTTTGCCAAACCAGCTATTAGCGACGCCCTCTAACTAGTCTTTCCCTGGATAATCACTGCAATATATCCATCTATATCGAATGGCATCCATGATTGTCATAACATATATCTTTAAAAATTTAGAGCTAGTCGAGCGAATTTGGTAAAAACAGAGCTTCCAAACAAACATTATATACTTAAAGCAAAATATTGCATCACACATATAGATAACTTAGTAAAAGTTCACAATTATTATAGGAATGTTTGACACACAAAAATAAAATAAAATAAAAGTTAGTTTAAACAAATTCTAAAGGCCAGCTTTTCAAAGAGATAAACTTAAACAACTTCAGCAGTCTAAGCCAAAATATTCATTTCACCGCAAAGAGCTCTTACTGAAATTCTGCATCACACAAGCCTCAATGATTATAATCATACTCCCTCAATTAGCACACCACGATTTGTGCCACAGGTGAAGCCTTCCTAAACCCTCGAAGTCTTTTAGCAGCTTTAGTATATCGTCGTCTCTTCCTTAAGGATTCATCCTTTGAGATGCTGATGAGTACCTCTTCCAGAACCTCTGATCTATCGAGTAGAAACCTTAAAAGTTCGACCTCATTTTCTTTAGCCTCAAAGCCTTTGATCTTCACTATCTTAAGATGGCGATCAAGGCAAATGAAATGCTGTGACCGTAAAGATTCCCAGAAAGCTCGACCATCTAAAGCTTCGTCATAGGGATACTCATAATTCTAAAATTTAAGAAAACCATTCTTATGTTAGGTAGAGATGCATAAATCAAACATGTCATGAGTATTCTATTTAATTAGATTATAATGTGCAAAATTGGAATTACTTACCTCAATGTCATTTCCCTCTCCTACTTCAATTGTGAGGGTTTCCAACTCAACATAACTTCTCAGCAAGAAAGCAATACCTGGCAGTTCATTTTGATGCAATGCCAAGGAAGAAAGCTTTAGATGTCTGAGTTCATTGATCGGTTCTGGTAATAGGAATTTGTTGTCTCCACTTGCTATCACCTTTACATAACATGGAAAGCAAGATATCAAAATAAAAGTTACACATGGTTAGATTTGACACAGTCTAAATGATTCAAGGATTAATAAATTCTAATCAAATATGACATGTATAGAGAAAAAGGCAATATCCAATTCACCTGGTTCATTCTACACAATAAATTGATAGCAACAATAGTTTTCAAATGATTTAAATGGTAGTTATGTGATTTGCTGCATTATGTTCCAAAAACCAAACCTGAACGAGGTAGCTGCACACGGTCAGTGATTTGGCGTTGCGAATTCCAGGAAGAAGATCGTTGCATATATCGTCACCATCATAGTGGAATTCCCCATCTATACTAAAGTCGAACTCGACCATGTCGAGACTACCTAGCTCTCTAAGAACAAAAGTACCTAAGCTTCCAGTATACTGCAAAACATTTAATTTTGGTGCTTCAATGATGCAACCCGGCTCCAAACCATAGCAAAAGCTGATGTTCAGATGAGTGAGCGACTTATTCTTATCAATGATCTTGACATCACCGTTCACCGTCATCTCTGCCAGTGAAAGGTTCCTTAGACATCGGCAATTGGCCATCAGGACCTCAAGCATTTGTGCCTCTAAATCAACATATTCTAAAGAAAGCGTTCTAAGGGCACTGAATCCACCAAAACGATCAGGCTGGAACCGACAACTTGATAAAGTCAAGGTATGCAACAAGCCACACATTTCATAGACGTCATCGGGCAACTCACCGCGGTTAAGTTTGGAAGGATGCATCCCATCAATGTCAGAATCCATGAAATCTAGATGAAGCTCTTCAATATCTCGTCTAACAGTAAACTTGATCCAGTCGTCGACCTCTGAGGCGTACCTGTGAGGATCGGAGAAGCGAAGGCGAAAGCAATCGATCTTTGGCTCGCGATACCGGGCAAAGAAGCGGCGAGCCATCTCCACAAAGGCCTGCTGGCCTCTCCTCTTCATCCTTTTGCTCAAGGAGAGGCGGCCACGCTCTTTTAGGAGGTCGCGCTTGTCTTCAGCAGTGAACCATGTCTCATCGAGTTCGATGGTTGGGGAGCATGGCCAGATGGTTCTATATCGCCTGCCAAGGATTGTGGTCCTCGCTCCTTCTTTGAACGGTAGTTTTCCCACTATGAAAGCAACGATAGAGTCTGGGAGAGCGCTAAGTCTATCAGGGTCCGGGAGAGAGCTAAGTTTTTCCTTCCTCTCCACAGGGTTTTCCATGATTGAAGATGAGGTTGTGGAGTCCTATTCTATTGCAGTCTCCTGCAGGGGGACGACGGCTTTGAAACCCTAGCCGTAACTCTAATTCTAACCGAAGCCTTCTTGGTGGACAAAGAGGGAAGAGAGAGTGCGTTGCAATGAACCAAAAAACACAACTTTTTGACCAGACACAGAAAGCATGTGAGGGTTGCGTGTCCATATTTGAAACAACCAATAGCTTTATGTTTGAAATTGGGCGTCGTATTTGATGCAATGAATAGCTTTCGGTTGCGAGTTTGACTTTCCTATTGGATGCAATGAATAGCTTTCCGTGCTACACGTGATATTGGACCAGGTTCATATATGAACCTCTATCCAAATTTATTTCAATCCGAATATAAATTTAAATATTCAACCGACATCAATATTTGTGTTAATATCAGCCATCATATATGAATGGAAATATGGAAGCATAACTATCGAATCCATATTTCTAGTTTTATTCATAATCTTATTGCATCTTATTTTGCTTTTGCAAACTTTTAAGGGAAATAGATGATCATATTGGCCTGTTGTTAATTTAATTTACCTTCCATTCAGTAAAATCTCTCTAAAAGAATTGTTATTATTAATTATTGATAAAAATAAATATATATGGGCTAGGAACAAGTTACACCTAATCAAAGTTTTAGGTGGCAACACATTTTTTAAATGAAATGGAAGGTCTCACATCGATAATCTAAGCCGTTGAATGTAATTTACTATCTTCAAAATTGTTTGCATGCTAAAAGTCATCAAAATTGGGCATCCTTTATTTTTAATTATTGATCAATAATAAATATATATAGGTTAGGATCAATTCACACCTAGTATAAATTTTAAGTAGCTATACCTTTTTTGCATTAAATAATAGTTTTTATATCGATAATTCGAGCAGCTAGATGTAATCTACTATCTCTAAAATTATTTACATACTAAAAATCATCTAATTATGACATCTTTAGCATTTATTTGGCATACTGTTTGTATTTGGATTTATATTGCATTTAAAACACAAGATTACGTTTTATTGAACATAATGTTTTGTTGCTATCTTGCATTTAGTCTCATGCAATGCAAATATGTTTACAAAATTTAACCAAAAATATGTAAATGCGCAAGAAAAGTTTAAAAGAAAATAGAGAAGTATCTAAGAACTATTTGCTTTCTTTGAGATGAGGAGTCCATCTATTTAGAATTTAAGAAGAAGAGGGCTTTGAGGATTCATATACAACTAATCCAAGTTTACCACTTAGGAAAAAAACATATCAAAATACCACCAAGAAGCTCTCATCAAAAAACAACATGCATTGATTTATAAGTCCTCATTATCTTAGGATTGAGTCACCTTCAACATTTCCTAGCCTCATCATAGATTAGAAACAAATATTCGACAATGCTCTTATCCAATTTATTAGAAACCTATCATAATCACATACGAAAGTAAACTTCCAAAAGCACAAATATGAGAAATATCAGAAAGCTTCCCAAATAATTCTTTATATGGAGTTATATGGCCAATACTCCCCAAAGGGGTCCTATTCGTAGCATACATTGTTGCATTCAACCACTTAGCCCAAAATTTAATTCATGCTTTATACTTTAGTAGGAATAATATTAAGGATGATATCAAATATGTGCTTATTCTCTCTCTTTGCCACATCATTTTTATTCAGGAGTACTTAGGCAAGTACACTATCTACGTATGCCACGATTAATAAAATATTTAGAGATTTTTTTTGAAACATATTCGCCACCAATGTTTGTAACTATGTAATCTATTTTTAATTTTGAAAGATTTTAAGCTATACATTTAAATTGCCAACATTTCAAGAACACATCTAACTTTTCTCAAACAAAATAATCCTAGGCATATAATAAATTTAATAGCATATCTCACACTACTAAAAAATGAGGCAATTATGCTTCTAATTAGATCGGAGTATATTAACTATAGAGATTGAGGAGACCTTGTCTTGCCCTCTTTGAAGGCCAACATATGCATCTTTCTATACATATTGACATCCAATGCAAAGAGTGATAATATTTATCAAATCTTGGGAAGTTCATTAACCAATCTTTTAATCTACATATCTTGAAGATTGTCATAATTCATGTGGGCTAGTCTAGCAAATCACAAACCAACTACGTCGTGTCTAAGACTCTAATCTATACATGATATAATGCTTGTGTTTACTTTCCTACATTGATTAATAAGTTTTCTATAAACTTTATGACAACATAAACCTCTATGCTAATAGGCCCAAATAAAAAATCCTCTATCCACAATCAAACAAAATTTATATTTTTCTTCCTGTCAAACATATAGCATTATACATAGAAAGAGAAGATCTAGAAGATGATGTGAGATATAGATCATCTTAATTATATCTAGATAAGATAAAGTGAATCAATAGAGCAACAAATAAAAATCTATATAACCACATAGCGAACCAAATATCTCTCTATAGCTAATAAGTTGATTAGAACATCTAGATTCCATAATCTGATCATGAACAAATTCATTATCAATCACATGAGAAGAAGTAGAAATGGATGGATGCTGGCATCAAGACAACAAGTGTCAACAATGCAGCTCCTTGCTCCCTTCCCTTCCTCGTTCTCTCTGATGTAATATTAGATTATTTAAGCTTCCCCTATAATCTTTAGTTGTGCATTCAAATTTTATACATCTATGATAATTCACTTTGAACTTGTTTTTTTTTCTCTCTTTTGATCGGGATTTTTCTCCTCAAGATCATTATAAGAGTACATTTTCTTCACATTATTAGATTCATTCTTTTCTTTTTTAATGCTAAAAAGTAATGCTTCTTCATCTGGAGGGGATGTACTCAAATCACGTATTGGACTATGAAGTGCTTCTTGAGTAATAAATATATTTTCCAATTTTGCTAGTGTACATTTTTTAGCATAAAGATACGAGCCATAAAGGACTATACTCTTCATTTAACTTATGAAGCAACAATTTACATTGTTTATTTTCATAATAATGAGCATTTTCATTAAGAATACGAAGCTCATCAAACAATTTCTTTCCTTTTAAAAAATACCAAGATATTATAAGATTACCTTTATGGAGAGGATCAATAAGAATATTTCACCCTTTCTTCAACTCCTCCATATCCTGAATACTTTGATAACTATCTTCATCCATATTGATTTACAGAATATGCATGGCTTTTTCAGCTTTGATCTTACATTTCTTCTCATTTTGTTACTATTAAAAGTTTTTGATGGTATCACCATACCTACATCATTCACAATTTCTCATAAATCCAGCCCAATCGGTAACAATTGATACAACGCTTCGAATAGCCATAGCTAGTATCATTTAGTCTCCTAATTGCAAACAGAAAAGAGAGATGACAATATCATCAGCCATGATAACTCACCTATCGAATCACACGACATCACAAGAAAAGTCAAAATGGTTGCATTGGAGCGCAATGAATTACAGAAAGGCTCTCAACCATGCCGAGATTCTAACATACAAAGTACCAAGCCGAGCTTGTAACATACAAAGTACCAATCTTAAAGCCTATGTCTTCAGTATCATATAACATGGCATGGGCCTCAATGTTGTCAAAACTCATCAGCCTAAGATGAAGAAGATAAGAACCAAAATATCGCAATAAATAGCAAAGGAGGAAGAGGAATTTGAGAGAGAAATATGTTTTATTAAAATCTTATAAAAAACATTGTGCTTGTCTCTTTGCTACCCTCAAAAAGATGTTTCACAAATAAGGGCACTCTCACACCTCACAGTTAAGAATAATTCTCTCTACGGACGGACTCATGCACACCTTATAAGAACTCTCTCTCCAAAGGCACGTATCCCACATTGGAGGTGAAGGACACCTTATCTAAGAAAAGCTTCCTCAACCTATCATAATTTGATATCCGAACCTTCTCCCATCACATCTCTCTAAGACAAAATGCTGACACTAGTTATTATGCCAACAATGACTAAGATGTGGTATTGGAAGCAAACTCACAACAGCCAAAAAAGAAGACAAAAATCCCATTCTGCATGTCATAACATTGTAAGGACGAACTAGCTAGGATAACTCGAGAGTAACAAGAGCTAGGAATAAAATCCTAGTATAACAAGAAGCAATGATCTCCAACACAAACCGAAGTGGTGGTAAATAACTTTCGCATTCTCAAAGAAAAAGGTTAGCTGGAAAAGAGATCTAAATTAAAAGAAAGAGTAATTCAAGATCTTATTTTATTTAGGCAAACATTATTCACCTGGTCAGCAAACAAGCAACCTATTGAGGCATTATCTACCCATAAAGTAACATATATTACAATGACATTACATGTTCGTGGGACTGTTTGGTTAAAAAAAAAAATTATTCAAAAATTTGGATCATACACAAGAGGCTCCAATAGTTGTATTTATTAACAACAAATCGGCTATTAAGTTAGCCTAAAATTAATCCTACGAGCGAATTGCAAGCGTATGAAATAGAAGATATCATTTTCTTCATGAGCATCTTAAGAAGAAGATTGTTGAGCTGTATCGTCAAATAGAAGAGTGAGTTGCAAAGACTTTCTCAAAGCCCCTCTAAACTAAATATTCCAAGAGGATGAAGGTAACTCTTGGTGTTTATCTCAAGGAAATTCATGAGCAGGTTTGAGGGGAGCTCGTTAGAGTTAACCTGCACATGATAATTATTTCATGAAATGTGTATTTTGGTGTTTACAATTAGTTCTATGGTGAAGGGAAGCCTAAAATGTCTCTTAATTCAAAATAAATTTTTATGGTTGTGTTTTAGTTGGAGGTAATGAAAACAATAAATAGATGTATCTTTATACCTAAATTAATTTGTGAAGATCATATGCCTCTAGTATAGGGATGTGAGCTTTGAATGCAAGACTGAAATCTAGAAATGTGTTAAAGAAATGTCTATATGTGCTTTTTCAAGTCTATGAACTGTAAAGACTTTTCTTTAACTAAAAGCTTATGTTGTTTAGATTCCTACAAGTATGGTTGGCTGTTTTCCAAACAAATATGTAAGTTTTTGCCTACAAGATATTTCAACAATTTTTTTTTGCCAAACCAGCTATTAGCGACGCCCTCTAACTAGTCTTTCCCTGGATAATCACTGCAATATATCCATCTATATCGAATGGCATCCATGATTGTCATAACATATATCTTTAAAAATTTAGAGCTAGTCGAGCGAATTTGGTAAAAACAGAGCTTCCAAACAAACATTATATACTTAAAGCAAAATATTGCATCACACATATAGATAACTTAGTAAAAGTTCACAATTATTATAGGAATGTTTGACACACAAAAATAAAATAAAATAAAAGTTAGTTTAAACAAATTCTAAAGGCCAGCTTTTCAAAGAGATAAACTTAAACAACTTCAGCAGTCTAAGCCAAAATATTCATTTCACCGCAAAGAGCTCTTACTGAAATTCTGCATCACACAAGCCTCAATGATTATAATCATACTCCCTCAATTAGCACACCACGATTTGTGCCACAGGTGAAGCCTTCCTAAACCCTCGAAGTCTTTTAGCAGCTTTAGTATATCGTCGTCTCTTCCTTAAGGATTCATCCTTTGAGATGCTGATGAGTACCTCTTCCAGAACCTCTGATCTATCGAGTAGAAACCTTAAAAGTTCGACCTCATTTTCTTTAGCCTCAAAGCCTTTGATCTTCACTATCTTAAGATGGCGATCAAGGCAAATGAATTGCTGTGACCGTAAGGATTCCCAGAAAGCTCGACCATCTAAAGCTTCGTCATAGGGATACTCATAATTCTAAAATTTAAGAAAACCATTCTTATGTTAGGTAGAGATGCATAAATCAAACATGTCATGAGTATTCTATTTAATTAGATTATAATGTGCAAAATTGGAATTACTTACCTCAATGTCATTTCCCTCTCCTACTTCAATTGTGAGGGTTTCCAACTCAACATAACTTCTCAGCAAGAAAGCAATACCTGGCAGTTCATTTTGATGCAATGCCAAGGAAGAAAGCTTTAGATGTCTGAGTTCATTGATCGGTTCTGGTAATAGGAATTTGTTGTCTCCACTTGCTATCACCTTTACATAACATGGAAAGCAAGATATCAAAATAAAAGTTACACATGGTTAGATTTGACACAGTCTAAATGATTCAAGGATTAATAAATTCTAATCAAATATGACATGTATAGAGAAAAAGGCAATATCCAATTCACCTGGTTCATTCTACACAATAAATTGATAGCAACAATAGTTTTCAAATGATTTAAATGGTAGTTATGTGATTTGCTGCATTATGTTCCAAAAACCAAACCTGAACGAGGTAGCTGCACACGGTCAGTGATTTGGCGTTGCGAATTCCAGGAAGAAGATCGTTGCATATATCGTCACCATCATAGTGGAATTCCCCATCTATACTAAAGTCGAACTCGACCATGTCGAGACTACCTAGCTCTCTAAGAACAAAAGTACCTAAGCTTCCAGTATACTGCAAAACATTTAATTTTGGTGCTTCAATGATGCAACCCGGCTCCAAACCATAGCAAAAGCTGATGTTCAGATGAGTGAGCGACTTATTCTTATCAATGATCTTGACATCACCGTTCACCGTCATCTCTGCCAGTGAAAGGTTCCTTAGACATCGGCAATTGGCCATCAGGACCTCAAGCATTTGTGCCTCTAAATCAACATATTCTAAAGAAAGCGTTCTAAGGGCACTGAATCCACCAAAACGATCAGGCTGGAACCGACAACTTGATAAAGTCAAGGTATGCAACAAGCCACACATTTCATAGACGTCATCGGGCAACTCACCGCGGTTAAGTTTGGAAGGATGCATCCCATCAATGTCAGAATCCATGAAATCTAGATGAAGCTCTTCAATATCTCGTCTAACAGCAAACTTGATCCAGTCGTCGACCTCTGAGGCATACCTGTGAGGATCGGAGAAGCGAAGGCGAAAGCAATCGATCTTTGGCTCGCGATACCGGGCAAAGAAGCGGCGAGCCATCTCCACAAAGGCCTCGCCGGCCTCTCCTCTTCATCCTTTTGCTCAAGGAGAGGCGGCCACGCTCTTTTAGGAGGTCGCGCTTGTCTTCAGCAGTGAACCATGTCTCATCGAGTTCGATGGTTGGGGAGCATGGCCAGATGGTTCTATATCGCCTGCCAAGGATTGTGGTCCTCGCTCCTTCTTTGAACGGTAGTTTTCCCACTATGAAAGCAACGATAGAGTCTGGGAGAGCGCTAAGTCTATGAGGGTCCGCATGAGGGCTAAGTTTTTCCTTCCTCTCCACTGGGTTTTCCATGATTGAAGATGAGGTTGTGGAGTCCTATTCTATTGCGGTCTCTGCAGGGGACGACGGCTTTGAAACCCTAGCCGTAACTCTAATTCTAACCGAAGCCTTCTTGGTGGACAAAGAGGGAAGAGAGAGTGCGTTGCAATGAACCAAAAAACACAACTTTTTGGCCAGACACAGGAAGCATGTGAGGGTTGCGTGTCCATATTTGAAACAACCAATAGCTTTATGTTTGAAATTGGGCGTCGTATTTGATGCAATGAATAGCTTTCGGTTGCGAGTTTGACTTTCCTATTGGATGCAATGAATAGCTTTCCGTGCTACACGTGATATTGGACCAGGTTCATATATGAACCTGTATCCAAATTTATTTCAATCCGAATATAAATTTAAATATTCAACCGACATCAATATTTGTGTTAATATCAGCCATCATATATGAATGGAAATATGGAAGCATAACTATCGAATCCATATTTCTAGTTTTATTCATAATCTTATTGCATCTTATTTTGCTTTTGCAAACTTTTAAGGGAAATAGATGATCATATTGGCCTGTTGTTAATTTAATTTACCTTCCATTCAGTAAAATCTCTCTAAAAGAATTGTTATTATTAATTATTGATAAAAATAAATATATATGGGCTAGGAACAAGTTACACCTAATCAAAGTTTTAGGTGGCAACACATTTTTTAAATGAAATGGAAGGTCTCACATCGATAATCTAAGCCGTTGAATGTAATTTACTATCTTCAAAATTGTTTGCATGCTAAAAGTCATCAAAATTGGGCATCCTTTATTTTTAATTATTGATCAATAATAAATATATATAGGTTAGGATCAATTCACACCTAGTATAAATTTTAAGTAGCTATACCTTTTTTGCATTAAATAATAGTTTTTATATCGATAATTCGAGCAGCTAGATGTAATCTACTATCTCTAAAATTATTTACATACTAAAAATCATCTAATTATGACATCTTTAGCATTTATTTGGCATACTGTTTGTATTTGGATTTATATTGCATTTAAAACACAAGATTACGTTTTATTGAACATAATGTTTTGTTGCTATCTTGCATTTAGTCTCATGCAATGCAAATATGTTTACAAAATTTAACCAAAAATATGTAAATGCGCAAGAAAAGTTTAAAAGAAAATAGAGAAGTATCTAAGAACTATTTGCTTTCTTTGAGATGAGGAGTCCATCTATTTAGAATTTAAGAAGAAGAGGGCTTTGAGGATTCATATACAACTAATCCAAGTTTACCACTTAGGAAAAAAAACATATCAAAATACCACCAAGAAGCTCTCATCAAAAAACAACATGCATTGATTTATAAGTCCTCATTATCTTAGGATTGAGTCACCTTCAACATTTCCTAGCCTCATCATAGATTAGAAACAAATATTCGACAATGCTCTTATCCAATTTATTAGAAACCTATCATAATCACATACGAAAGTAAACTTCCAAAAGCACAAATATGAGAAATATCAGAAAGCTTCCCAAATAATTCTTTATATGGAGTTATATGGCCAATACTCCCCAAAGGGGTCCTATTCGTAGCATACATTGTTGCATTCAACCACTTAGCCCAAAATTTAATTCATGCTTTATACTTTAGTAGGAATAATATTAAGGATGATATCAAATATGTGCTTATTCTCTCTCTTTGCCACATCATTTTTATTCAGGAGTACTTAGGCAAGTACACTATCTACGTATGCCACGATTAATAAAATATTTAGAGATTTTTTTTGAAACATATTCGCCACCAATGTTTGTAACTATGTAATCTATTTTTAATTTTGAAAGATTTTAAGCTATACATTTAAATTGCCAACATTTCAAGAACACATCTAACTTTTCTCAAACAAAATAATCCTAGGCATATAATAAATTTAATAGCATATCTCACACTACTAAAAAATGAGGCAATTATGCTTCTAATTAGATCGGAGTATATTAACTATAGAGATTGAGGAGACCTTGTCTTGCCCTCTTTGAAGGCCAACATATGCATCTTTCTATACATATTGACATCCAATGCAAAGAGTGATAATATTTATCAAATCTTGGGAAGTTCATTAACCAATCTTTTAATCTACATATCTTGAAGATTGTCATAATTCATGTGGGCTAGTCTAGCAAATCACAAACCAACTACGTCGTGTCTAAGACTCTAATCTATACATGATATAATGCTTGTGTTTACTTTCCTACATTGATTAATAAGTTTTCTATAAACTTTATGACAACATAAACCTCTATGCTAATAGGCCCAAATAAAAAATCCTCTATCCACAATCAAACAAAATTTATATTTTTCTTCCTGTCAAACATATAGCATTATACATAGAAAGAGAAGATCTAGAAGATGATGTGAGATATAGATCATCTTAATTATATCTAGATAAGATAAAGTGAATCAATAGAGCAACAAATAAAAATCTATATAACCACATAGCGAACCAAATATCTCTCTATAGCTAATAAGTTGATTAGAACATCTAGATTCCATAATCTGATCATGAACAAATTCATTATCAATCACATGAGAAGAAGTAGAAATGGATGGATGCTGGCATCAAGACAACAAGTGTCAACAATGCAGCTCCTTGCTCCCTTCCCTTCCTCGTTCTCTCTGATGTAATATTAGATTATTTAAGCTTCCCTATAATCTTTAGTTGTGCATTCAAATTTTATACATCTATGATAATTCACTTTGAACTTGTTTTTTTTTCTCTCTTTTGATCGGGATTTTTCTCCTCAAGATCATTATAAGAGTACATTTTCTTCACATTATTAGATTCATTCTTTTCTTTTTTAATGCTAAAAAGTAATGCTTCTTCATCTGGAGGGGATGTACTCAAATCACGTATTGGACTATGAAGTGCTTCTTGAGTAATAAATATATTTTCCAATTTTGCTAGTGTACATTTTTTAGCATAAAGATACGAGCCATAAAGGACTATACTCTTCATTTAACTTATGAAGCAACAATTTACATTGTTTATTTTCATAATAATGAGCATTTTCATTAAGAATACGAAGCTCATCAAACAATTTCTTTCCTTTTAAAAAATACCAAGATATTATAAGATTACCTTTATGGAGAGGATCAATAAGAATATTTCACCCTTTCTTCAACTCCTCCATATCCTGAATACTTTGATAACTATCTTCATCCATATTGATTTACAGAATATGCATGGCTTTTTCAGCTTTGATCTTACATTTCTTCTCATTTTGTTACTATTAAAAGTTTTTGATGGTATCACCATACCTACATCATTCACAATTTCTCATAAATCCAGCCCAATCGGTAACAATTGATACAACGCTTCGAATAGCCATAGCTAGTATCATTTAGTCTCCTAATTGCAAACAGAAAAAGAGAGATGACAATATCATCAGCCATGATAACTCACCTATCGAATCACACGACATCACAAGAAAAGTCAAAATGGTTGCATTGGAGCGCAATGAATTACAGAAAGGCTCTCAACCATGCCGAGATTCTAACATACAAAGTACCAAGCCGAGCTTGTAACATACAAAGTACCAATCTTAAAGCCTATGTCTTCAGTATCATATAACATGGCATGGGCCTCAATGTTGTCAAAACTCATCAGCCTAAGATGAAGAAGATAAGAACCAAAATATCGCAATAAATAGCAAAGGAGGAAGAGGAATTTGAGAGAGAAATATGTTTTATTAAAATCTTATAAAAAACATTGTGCTTGTCTCTTTGCTACCCTCAAAAAGATGTTTCACAAATAAGGGCACTCTCACACCTCACAGTTAAGAATAATTCTCTCTACGGACAGACTCATGCACACCTTATAAGAACTCTCTCTCCAAAGGCACGTATCCCACATTGGAGGTGAAGGACACCTTATCTAAGAAAAGCTTCCTCAACCTATCATAATTTGATATCCGAACCTTCTCCCATCACATCTCTCTAAGACAAAATGCTGACACTAGTTATTATGCCAACAATGACTAAGATGTGGTATTGGAAGCAAACTCACAACAGCCAAAAAAGAAGACAAAAATCCCATTCTGCATGTCATAACATTGTAAGGACGAACTAGCTAGGATAACTCGAGAGTAACAAGAGCTAGGAATAAAATCCTAGTATAACAAGAAGCAATGATCTCCAACACAAACCGAAGTGGTGGTAAATAACTTTCGCATTCTCAAAGAAAAAGGTTAGCTGGAAAAGAGATCTAAATTAAAAGAAAGAGTAATTCAAGATCTTATTTTATTTAGGCAAACATTATTCACCTGGTCAGCAAACAAGCAACCTATTGAGGCATTATCTACCCATAAAGTAACATATATTACAATGACATTACATGTTCGTGGGACTGTTTGGTTAAAAAAAAAAAATTATTCAAAAATTTGGATCATACACAAGAGGCTCCAATAGTTGTATTTATTAACAACAAATCGGCTATTAAGTTAGCCTAAAATTAATCCTACGAGCGAATTGCAAGCGTATGAAATAGAAGATATCATTTTCTTCATGAGCATCTTAAGAAGAAGATTGTTGAGCTGTATCGTCAAATAGAAGAGTGAGTTGCAAAGACTTTCTCAAAGCCCCTCTAAACTAAATATTCCAAGAGGATGAAGGTAACTCTTGGTGTTTATCTCAAGGAAATTCATGAGCAGGTTTGAGGGGAGCTCGTTAGAGTTAACCTGCACATGATAATTATTTCATGAAATGTGTATTTTGGTGTTTACAATTAGTTCTATGGTGAAGGGAAGCCTAAAATGTCTCTTAATTCAAAATAAATTTTTATGGTTGTGTTTTAGTTGGAGGTAATGAAAACAATAAATAGATGTATCTTTATACCTAAATTAATTTGTGAAGATCATATGCCTCTAGTATAGGGATGTGAGCTTTGAATGCAAGACTGAAATCTAGAAATGTGTTAAAGAAATGTCTATATGTGCTTTTTCAAGTCTATGAACTGTAAAGACTTTTCTTTAACTAAAAGCTTATGTTGTTTAGATTCCTACAAGTATGGTTGGCTGTTTTCCAAACAAATATGTAAGTTTTTGCCTACAAGATATTTCAACAATTTTTTTTTGCCAAACCAGCTATTAGCGACGCCCTCTAACTAGTCTTTCCCTGGATAATCACTGCAATATATCCATCTATATCGAATGGCATCCATGATTGTCATAACATATATCTTTAAAAATTTAGAGCTAGTCGAGCGAATTTGGTAAAAACAGAGCTTCCAAACAAACATTATATACTTAAAGCAAAATATTGCATCACACATATAGATAACTTAGTAAAAGTTCACAATTATTATAGGAATGTTTGACACACAAAAATAAAATAAAATAAAAGTTAGTTTAAACAAATTCTAAAGGCCAGCTTTTCAAAGAGATAAACTTAAACAACTTCAGCAGCCTAAGCCAAAATATTCATTTCACCGCAAAGAGCTCTTACTGAAATTCTGCATCACACAAGCCTCAATGATTATAATCATACTCCCTCAATTAGCACACCACGATTTGTGCCACAGGTGAAGCCTTCCTAAACCCTCGAAGTCTTTTAGCAGCTTTAGTATATCGTCGTCTCTTCCTTAAGGATTCATCCTTTGAGATGCTGATGAGTACCTCTTCCAGAACCTCTGATCTATCGAGTAGAAACCTTAAAAGTTCGACCTCATTTTCTTTAGCCTCAAAGCCTTTGATCTTCACTATCTTAAGATGGCGATCAAGGCAAATGAATTGCTGTGACCGTAAGGATTCCCAGAAAGCTCGACCATCTAAAGCTTCGTCATAGGGATACTCATAATTCTAAAATTTAAGAAAACCATTCTTATGTTAGGTAGAGATGCATAAATCAAACATGTCATGAGTATTCTATTTAATTAGATTATAATGTGCAAAATTGGAATTACTTACCTCAATGTCATTTCCCTCTCCTACTTCAATTGTGAGGGTTTCCAACTCAACATAACTTCTCAGCAAGAAAGCAATACCTGGCAGTTCATTTTGATGCAATGCCAAGGAAGAAAGCTTTAGATGTCTGAGTTCATTGATCGGTTCTGGTAATAGGAATTTGTTGTCTCCACTTGCTATCACCTTTACATAACATGGAAAGCAAGATATCAAAATAAAAGTTACACATGGTTAGATTTGACACAGTCTAAATGATTCAAGGATTAATAAATTCTAATCAAATATGACATGTATAGAGAAAAAGGCAATATCCAATTCACCTGGTTCATTCTACACAATAAATTGATAGCAACAATAGTTTTCAAATGATTTAAATGGTAGTTATGTGATTTGCTGCATTATGTTCCAAAAACCAAACCTGAACGAGGTAGCTGCACACGGTCAGTGATTTGGCGTTGCGAATTCCAGGAAGAAGATCGTTGCATATATCGTCACCATCATAGTGGAATTCCCCATCTATACTAAAGTCGAACTCGACCATGTCGAGACTACCTAGCTCTCTAAGAACAAAAGTACCTAAGCTTCCAGTATACTGCAAAACATTTAATTTTGGTGCTTCAATGATGCAACCCGGCTCCAAACCATAGCAAAAGCTGATGTTCAGATGAGTGAGCGACTTATTCTTATCAATGATCTTGACATCACCGTTCACCGTCATCTCTGCCAGTGAAAGGTTCCTTAGACATCGGCAATTGGCCATCAGGACCTCAAGCATTTGTGCCTCTAAATCAACATATTCTAAAGAAAGCGTTCTAAGGGCACTGAATCCACCAAAACGATCAGGCTGGAACCGACAACTTGATAAAGTCAAGGTATGCAACAAGCCACACATTTCATAGACGTCATCGGGCAACTCACCGCGGTTAAGTTTGGAAGGATGCATCCCATCAATGTCAGAATCCATGAAATCTAGATGAAGCTCTTCAATATCTCGTCTAACAGCAAACTTGATCCAGTCGTCGACCTCTGAGGCGTACCTGTGAGGATCGGAGAAGCGAAGGCGAAAGCAATCGATCTTTGGCTCGCGATACCGGGCAAAGAAGCGGCGAGCCATCTCCACAAAGGCCTGCTGGCCTCTCCTCTTCATCCTTTTGCTCAAGGAGAGGCGGCCACGCTCTTTTAGGAGGTCGCGCTTGTCTTCAGCAGTGAACCATGTCTCATCGAGTTCGATGGTTGGGGAGCATGGCCAGATGGTTCTATATCGCCTGCCAAGGATTGTGGTCCTCGCTCCTTCTTTGAACGGTAGTTTTCCCACTATGAAAGCAACGATAGAGTCTGGGAGAGCGCTAAGTCTATCAGGGTCCGGGAGAGAGCTAAGTTTTTCCTTCCTCTCCACAGGGTTTTCCATGATTGAAGATGAGGTTGTGGAGTCCTATTCTATTGCAGTCTCCTGCAGGGGGACGACGGCTTTGAAACCCTAGCCGTAACTCTAATTCTAACCGAAGCCTTCTTGGTGGACAAAGAGGGAAGAGAGAGTGCGTTGCAATGAACCAAAAAACACAACTTTTTGACCAGACACAGAAAGCATGTGAGGGTTGCGTGTCCATATTTGAAACAACCAATAGCTTTATGTTTGAAATTGGGCGTCGTATTTGATGCAATGAATAGCTTTCGGTTGCGAGTTTGACTTTCCTATTGGATGCAATGAATAGCTTTCCGTGCTACACGTGATATTGGACCAGGTTCATATATGAACCTGTATCCAAATTTATTTCAATCCGAATATAAATTTAAATATTCAACCGACATCAATATTTGTGTTAATATCAGCCATCATATATGAATGGAAATATGGAAGCATAACTATCGAATCCATATTTCTAGTTTTATTCATAATCTTATTGCATCTTATTTTGCTTTTGCAAACTTTTAAGGGAAATAGATGATCATATTGGCCTGTTGTTAATTTAATTTACCTTCCATTCAGTAAAATCTCTCTAAAAGAATTGTTATTATTAATTATTGATAAAAATAAATATATATGGGCTAGGAACAAGTTACACCTAATCAAAGTTTTAGGTGGCAACACATTTTTTAAATGAAATGGAAGGTCTCACATCGATAATCTAAGCCGTTGAATGTAATTTACTATCTTCAAAATTGTTTGCATGCTAAAAGTCATCAAAATTGGGCATCCTTTATTTTTAATTATTGATCAATAATAAATATATATAGGTTAGGATCAATTCACACCTAGTATAAATTTTAAGTAGCTATACCTTTTTTGCATTAAATAATAGTTTTTATATCGATAATTCGAGCAGCTAGATGTAATCTACTATCTCTAAAATTATTTACATACTAAAAATCATCTAATTATGACATCTTTAGCATTTATTTGGCATACTGTTTGTATTTGGATTTATATTGCATTTAAAACACAAGATTACGTTTTATTGAACATAATGTTTTGTTGCTATCTTGCATTTAGTCTCATGCAATGCAAATATGTTTACAAAATTTAACCAAAAATATGTAAATGCGCAAGAAAAGTTTAAAAGAAAATAGAGAAGTATCTAAGAACTATTTGCTTTCTTTGAGATGAGGAGTCCATCTATTTAGAATTTAAGAAGAAGAGGGCTTTGAGGATTCATATACAACTAATCCAAGTTTACCACTTAGGAAAAAAACATATCAAAATACCACCAAGAAGCTCTCATCAAAAAACAACATGCATTGATTTATAAGTCCTCATTATCTTAGGATTGAGTCACCTTCAACATTTCCTAGCCTCATCATAGATTAGAAACAAATATTCGACAATGCTCTTATCCAATTTATTAGAAACCTATCATAATCACATACGAAAGTAAACTTCCAAAAGCACAAATATGAGAAATATCAGAAAGCTTCCCAAATAATTCTTTATATGGAGTTATATGGCCAATACTCCCCAAAGGGGTCCTATTCGTAGCATACATTGTTGCATTCAACCACTTAGCCCAAAATTTAATTCATGCTTTATACTTTAGTAGGAATAATATTAAGGATGATATCAAATATGTGCTTATTCTCTCTCTTTGCCACATCATTTTTATTCAGGAGTACTTAGGCAAGTACACTATCTACGTATGCCACGATTAATAAAATATTTAGAGATTTTTTTGAAACATATTCGCCACCAATGTTTGTAACTATGTAATCTATTTTTAATTTTGAAAGATTTTAAGCTATACATTTAAATTGCCAACATTTCAAGAACACATCTAACTTTTCTCAAACAAAATAATCCTAGGCATATAATAAATTTAATAGCATATCTCACACTACTAAAAAATGAGGCAATTATGCTTCTAATTAGATCGGAGTATATTAACTATAGAGATTGAGGAGACCTTGTCTTGCCCTCTTTGAAGGCCAACATATGCATCTTTCTATACATATTGACATCCAATGCAAAGAGTGATAATATTTATCAAATCTTGGGAAGTTCATTAACCAATCTTTTAATCTACATATCTTGAAGATTGTCATAATTCATGTGGGCTAGTCTAGCAAATCACAAACCAACTACGTCGTGTCTAAGACTCTAATCTATACATGATATAATGCTTGTGTTTACTTTCCTACATTGATTAATAAGTTTTCTATAAACTTTATGACAACATAAACCTCTATGCTAATAGGCCCAAATAAAAAATCCTCTATCCACAATCAAACAAAATTTATATTTTTCTTCCTGTCAAACATATAGCATTATACATAGAAAGAGAAGATCTAGAAGATGATGTGAGATATAGATCATCTTAATTATATCTAGATAAGATAAAGTGAATCAATAGAGCAACAAATAAAAATCTATATAACCACATAGCGAACCAAATATCTCTCTATAGCTAATAAGTTGATTAGAACATCTAGATTCCATAATCTGATCATGAACAAATTCATTATCAATCACATGAGAAGAAGTAGAAATGGATGGATGCTGGCATCAAGACAACAAGTGTCAACAATGCAGCTCCTTGCTCCCTTCCCTTCCTCGTTCTCTCTGATGTAATATTAGATTATTTAAGCTTCCCCTATAATCTTTAGTTGTGCATTCAAATTTTATACATCTATGATAATTCACTTTGAACTTGTTTTTTTCTCTCTCTTTTGATCGGGATTTTTCTCCTCAAGATCATTATAAGAGTACATTTTCTTCACATTATTAGATTCATTCTTTTCTTTTTTAATGCTAAAAAGTAATGCTTCTTCATCTGGAGGGGATGTACTCAAATCACGTATTGGACTATGAAGTGCTTCTTGAGTAATAAATATATTTTCCAATTTTGCTAGTGTACATTTTTTAGCATAAAGATACGAGCCATAAAGGACTATACTCTTCATTTAACTTATGAAGCAACAATTTACATTGTTTATTTTCATAATAATGAGCATTTTCATTAAGAATACGAAGCTCATCAAACAATTTCTTTCCTTTTAAAAAATACCAAGATATTATAAGATTACCTTTATGGAGAGGATCAATAAGAATATTTCACCCTTTCTTCAACTCCTCCATATCCTGAATACTTTGATAACTATCTTCATCCATATTGATTTACAGAATATGCATGGCTTTTTCAGCTTTGATCTTACATTTCTTCTCATTTTGTTACTATTAAAAGTTTTTGATGGTATCACCATACCTACATCATTCACAATTTCTCATAAATCCAGCCCAATCGGTAACAATTGATACAACGCTTCGAATAGCCATAGCTAGTATCATTTAGTCTCCTAATTGCAAACAGAAAAAGAGAGATGACAATATCATCAGCCATGATAACTCACCTATCGAATCACACGACATCACAAGAAAAGTCAAAATGGTTGCATTGGAGCGCAATGAATTACAGAAAGGCTCTCAACCATGCCGAGATTCTAACATACAAAGTACCAAGCCGAGCTTGTAACATACAAAGTACCAATCTTAAAGCCTATGTCTTCAGTATCATATAACATGGCATGGGCCTCAATGTTGTCAAAACTCATCAGCCTAAGATGAAGAAGATAAGAACCAAAATATCGCAATAAATAGCAAAGGAGGAAGAGGAATTTGAGAGAGAAATATGTTTTATTAAAATCTTATAAAAAACATTGTGCTTGTCTCTTTGCTACCCTCAAAAAGATGTTTCACAAATAAGGGCACTCTCACACCTCACAGTTAAGAATAATTCTCTCTACGGATAGACTCATGCACACCTTATAAGAACTCTCTCTCCAAAGGCACGTATCCCACATTGGAGGTGAAGGACACCTTATCTAAGAAAAGCTTCCTCAACCTATCATAATTTGATATCCGAACCTTCTCCCATCACATCTCTCTAAGACAAAATGCTGACACTAGTTATTATGCCAACAATGACTAAGATGTGGTATTGGAAGCAAACTCACAACAGCCAAAAAAGAAGACAAAAATCCCATTCTGCATGTCATAACATTGTAAGGACGAACTAGCTAGGATAACTCGAGAGTAACAAGAGCTAGGAATAAAATCCTAGTATAACAAGAAGCAATGATCTCCAACACAAACCGAAGTGGTGGTAAATAACTTTCGCATTCTCAAAGAAAAAGGTTAGCTGGAAAAGAGATCTAAATAAAAAAAAGAGTAATTCAAGATCTTGTTTTATTTAGGCAAACATTATTCACCTGGTCAGCAAACAAGCAACCTATTGAGGCATTATCTACCCATAAAGTAACATATATTACAATGACATTACATGTTCGTGGGACTGTTTGGTTAAAAAAAAAAATTATTCAAAAATTTGGATCATACACAAGAGGCTCCAATAGTTGTATTTATTAACAACAAATCGGCTATTAAGTTAGCCTAAAATTAATCCTACGAGCGAATTGCAAGCGTATGAAATAGAAGATATCATTTTCTTCATGAGCATCTTAAGAAGAAGATTGTTGAGCTGTATCGTCAAATAGAAGAGTGAGTTGCAAAGACTTTCTCAAAGCCCCTCTAAACTAAATATTCGAAGAGGATGAAGGTAACTCTTGGTGTTTATCTCAAGGAAATTCATGAGCAGGTTTGAGGGGAGCTCGTTAGAGTTAACCTGCACATGATAATTATTTCATGAAATGTGTATTTTGGTGTTTACAATTAGTTCTGTGGTGAAGGGAAGCTTAAAATGTCTCTTAATTCAAAATAAATTTTTATGGTTGTGTTTTAGTTGGAGGTAATGAAAACAATAAATGGATGTATCTTTAGACCTAAATTAATTTGTGAAGATCATATGCCTCTAGTATAGGGATGTGAGCTTTGAATGCAAGTCTGAAATCTAGAAATGTGTTAAAGAAATGTCTATATGTGCTTTTTCAAGTCTATGAACTGTAAAGACTTTTCTTTAACTAAAAGCTTATGTTGTTGAGATTCCTACAAGTATGGTTGGCTGTTTTCCAAACAAATATGTAAGTTTTTGCCTACAAGATATTTCAACAATTTTTTTTTGCCAAACCAGCTATTAGCGACGCCCTCTAACTAGTCTTTCCCTAGATAATCACTGCAATATATCCATCTATATCGAATGGCATCCATGATTGTCATAACATATATCTTTTGAAATTTTGAGCTAGTCGAGCGAATTTGGTAAAAACAGAGCTTCCAAACAAACATTATATACTTAAAGCAAAATATTGCATCACACATATAGATAACTTAGTAAAAGCTCACAATTATTTTAGGAATGTTTGACACAAAAAAAAAAATATATATAGTTTAAACAAATTTTAAAGACCAGCTTTTCAAAGCGATAAATTTAAACAACTTTAGTAGTCTAAGCCAAAATATTCATTTTACCATAAAGAGCTCTTACTGAAATTCTACATCACACAACCATCGATGATTATAATCATACTCCCTCAATTAGCACACCACAATCTGTGCCACAGGTGAAGCCCTCCTAAACCCTTGAAGTTTTTTAGCAGCTTCAGTATGTCATTGTCTCTTCCTCAAGGATTCATCTTTTGAGATGTTGATGAGTACCTCTTTTAGAACCTCTGATCTATTGAGTAGAAACCTTAAAAATTCCACCTCATTTTCTTGGGCCTCAAAGCTTTCGATCTTCACTATCTTAAGATGGCGATCAAGGCAAATGAAATGTTGTGACCGTAAAGATTCCTAGAAAGCTTGACCATCTAAAGTTGTGTCATAGGCATGTTCATAATTCTAAAATTTGAGAAAACCATTCTTATGTTAGGTAGAGATGGATAAATCAAACATGTCATGAGTATTCTATTTAATTAGATTATAACGTGCAAAATTGGAATTACATACCTCAATGTCATTTCCCTCGCCTAGTTCAATTGTGAGGGTTTCCAACTTAACATAAGCAATACCTGGCATTCATTTTGATGCAATGCCAACAAAGAAAGCTTTTGATGTCTGAGTTTATTGATCGATACTGGTAATAGGAATTTATTATCTCCATTTGCTATCACCTTTACATAACATAGAAGGCAAGATATCAAAATAAAAGTTACATACGGAGATTTGACACAGTCTAAATGATTCAAGGATAAATAATTTCTGATCAAATACGACATGTATAGAGAAAAAGGCAATATCCAATTCACCTCGTTCATTCTACAAAATAAATTAATGCCAACAATAATTTTCGAATGATTTAAATGGTAGTTATGCGATTTATTGCATTATGTTCAAAAACCAAACCTGAATGAGGTGCACACGGTCAGTGATTTAGCATTATGGATTCCAAGAAGAAGATTGTTGCATATATGGTCAGCATCATAGTGGAATTCCCTATCTATTGTAAAGTTGAACTCGACTATGTCGAGACTACCTAGCTCTCTGAGAACAAAAGTACCTAAGCTTTCAATATACTACAAAATATTTAGTTTTGGTGCTTCACTGTTGCAACCCGATTCTAAACCATAGCAATAACTGATGTTCAGGTGAGTGAACAACTTATTCTTATCAATGATCTTGACATCACCTTTCACCATCATCTCTACCAGTCAAACGTTCCTAGTTGGCCATCAAAACCTCAAGCATTTATGCTTCTAAATCAACATATTCTAAAGAAAGTGTTCTAAGGGCACTAAATCCACCAAAATGATCAGGCTGGAATCGGCAACTTAATAGCATCAAGGTATGCAACAAGCCACATATTTCATAGACATTATCGAGGAAGGATGCATCCTACCAATGTTAGAATCAATGGAAACATTTTAAAAGTAAAGAATTCATATGAAAGAAATCACCCACGTGGCCTTCAAGAGGAAAGAAATCACACGGCATGTGATTTACTGCCTTTTCAATGTGATACGGCCATTGTACCAAGCTTATAAATAAGCTTTAGGATGAGGGCCTAAACACAACAATTTTCTTTGCTCTTGCTCTTCTAATCTTCTTCAATTTTCTAGTATTTTTCCTCCATCACACACATGCCACATTGCAGTTACGGGTGCATTACAATTACAAGCATGTGAACCGAGCTGATGTGCGCCCACATGTGGTGCCGAGCCCACTTCCCTCTAAGGCCAAGAAAAGATGGTCTTAAAGGGAATGCATACAAGCAAGAGAAAGAATCCTTCTCTTTCTGATGTGGGACCAAAGATTAAGACAAAAGACTTCTCAAAACTTTTAGAGGGAATAGAAATTTTGAGTTTTCCCTCCTAAAATTCTAACAATCCCCCTTAAAACTCAAAATTTCAAAATAAATAATAATTATTTTAAAATTCAAGGTAAATGAAATTTTATTGTTGATATTTATACTATGCAATGGATGATGTCTTAACCTCACTTAGTGTTAATAATTTCCATTTGAAAGAATTAGAGTGAACCAAGTCTTAAATTACATTCCTTTGACCTAGACTTTAACTATCACATACATAGTATAGATAGATCTATCATGGGTTTGTATGTTATTGGTTGTGCACAGGAATCTTGATTGTTCATAAGAGCACTTAGGGATTACTCATGTCCCATAGTAGCAGACATATACGAAAGCTCTCATATAGGTGAGCCCTTTTAGAGATGTGTGTAGAGACACATATAAAAGAAAATACATCTTTGGGTCTCATTTACATTCTTCCTTAACATCTACATAGGATGAGGTTGGAGCAGAAATTCCAATATATATATATATATATATATATATATATAATAAAATGTACTCCTTGACCAACTAATTAGCTTGTTATTACCATATTGAACCTTCTTCGATAAGTCTCTTATCACAGAGTTTAGGTTTCCATTGCTGGGGGACCCATTTTAGGCTAAGTCTTGTATCCATTGATGGCTCTAAGACCTTAGTTCTATTTAAGCCTTTATCAAGGCAATTGGCAAGATTATTATTGATTTTCACATAAGATAATGAAACAATACTGTGAGTTTTTTTATTGTCTCATAGATTTTTGTCTCACTTTTATATGTTAGCTTGTTTTAGAATTCATAAGCTTCTTCTTGCAAAAATCAATTGCTAGTGTCATTATGGATCAAAATAGGAAGAATAGGAAATGAAATCAAAGAAATTTTGATAAAAGATTTTTAAGCCATTTGGCCTTGATACAGGTAGAATCAAAAGTAACAAGTTTAGCTTCTATTATACTTCTAGCTAATATGATTTGTTTGGTTGGTTTCCTGAAAATAACACTACCACTAAAAAAGAATATATAGCTAGAAGTAGATTTAACATCAGATGCATCAGCAATCTAGTTAGTATCACTTTTCCCCTCCAATATAGCAGGATAGCTAACATATCTAAAACAATAGAAAATGGTACCACTAAAGATTCATGGTAGAGTAATTCAATAAAGTCTACTATGGTTACTAGTAGAGCAACTAAATCTAAAGACAGTATGAGTAATGGCAGGTCTACGATAGGCGCAATCCGCAGAGAAGGCAATAAATATATTTCTTTTCGAATTGGACGGCATGCTGCATTCGAAAATGTAACGATGCTAAAACGGCTGGCACCTTTGCCGGAATAATGGGATGGGTGATGATAGGTGAAAGAACCAAGATGGAAGGTCAGCCCCATCAGGTGCAGTCGTTGCTTTCCGTCATGCATGGTGGTCTACTCAGATCAATGAGCCAGTTAATGCCAACATGAATCCGACAGGCCACCTCGACCCACGTCTTCACATCAGCGCTTACTTGTACGGCAAGTTTGTGTTCATTTTCTATGGCTGACATGCTGTGGAATACGAAGAAGAGGAAGAGTGCGCTGAAGATGGCCATCTGGGCGGCCAAAACCGCCTTCGTCGTGATCGGCTTCGGCTTCACTGTCGCCTTCACCAGCCTCATCGTTATCCGCTTCCTCAACCTCCTCCGCTCCTCCCAAAGCAGCATCTGGTTCACCATACAGCTCATCGTCGTCGCCATATGGAAGCTCTCCAATTCCAAGCGCCATGGCAACCGCCCCCACAACCACGACAACCCTGCCACGCCTCCTCCCGACGCACCGGAGACTTGGTACGACGTCCCTTCCTCCGCCGCCACCTCGACCATCATAGCTCCACCAGAAGGCGTCATCTCACCCGAGACTGTAGCAGAGGCGGCGTCGTCGAGCTCCAGCGATGGAAACGATTCGATGGACGCGACGTGGAAGAAAATCATGGAGGGCAGGCGGTCACACGCAGGTCCGGTGCTGAAGAAGTACCCGACGTGGGAGATGGTGCAGGACGTGGAGGTTGTAGCAGAACAAGCGGCAGCCGGGCGGGAGAAGAGGAAATCGAGGAAGGCAAAGGCGGCGATGGTGGAGGAGGGATGGACGAGGAGGGATGTGCTGGTGGTGAGCCAGGACGACCTGCTCCGGCGCGTCGAGACCTTCATGAAGCGGCAGGAGTCGGAGCAGCGCCGGTTCCTGAGGAGGCTTCGCCGGCACAGCTACTAGTAAATAGTAGATACTTAAAAAGTCCTCTCTTCCTTCCTCTTAGTTCTCTCCCCTATCAAAATATCTAAAAAACTATAAAAACTTTCCTCTATATCTCCATTATCACTAACTACTACGTGTTTTTTCATTAAATGCCTATTACTTTGAAAGTAGAGTAACAAGAATATTGATCATTAAGCAATTTGAATTTATATTCAAACTTTGTAGCGAGAGAACTATTTCTCTTTCTCTTTGTTCTTGAAAGTTTGGTGGTAAAGCTACAGGATATATTAGATTCTGTGTTGCGTTTTTGTTGCGTAAGTTGCTGCTGGTTTTGTGTTTTTCTAACGGGAAACTACGAAGGTTTTGTTTGCTTTGGTCGCCGTGATCAAATTAGAAATGTCTTTTAATTAGATACGTTGAGAATTGGAGTTTAAATTTAATTATTAAAAAAAAAAGACAGCTTTTGGATATCTACAAGTTTTTTTTTCTTTTTTCTTTTGACTAAGTTTTCTTGGCTTTGTTTCTGCAGGTTTACGTTCGAGATGAGGAGTTAATTGCCAGCTATGGTGGTGGATTGGGTGTAGAAAGATGGGGAGGGTGGATCAGTTGGTAGTTTTGCCTTTGCCTGGTATTTTAATCTCAAAGCTTGTTAATTTTTTTTAGTTACTGGGTGAAGGTATGAATATGAGTGTGAATATGCTGCGTATAGTGCATATATGGAGATGCATTTGGGAACATAGCAGGTGTAATAATAGTTGTGGGAAGTATCAATAGGTAAAAATGCCTAGCAAGGTAATTAATTTACTCTTTGAAATCCAAGCAACAGGCCTCTCTAACTCTTCCTCATACTTTCAGCTTTTAGCTCAAGATTTCTGTTTTACAATAATAGAAGAAAACTTTTATGCTGATTTTATCTAAAAAAAAGATTGAATTATTTGAGAAAATATATTCAATCAAACGTAATATTTTTTACTAATTAAGTTGTTGATCTTGTAGTATCATACCTATTTTCTCATCAAGTGAAAGGTACCAAATTTCTCTTTATCTTCAGATTTTATCTAATGATTTAAGGAGGAATCAAAAAATATATATCCATACATTGGTCAGTTTCTATTTGGAAGGTCACAGATTTTTAGTAACTTGACCTCTTCCATTTTCAATGGATCATGCATGTCCATGCGTGGCTCTTAAGTACTTTTGATGCACTGACATGGCAACATGTAATTGGAGAACAAACAAAAATTGTCCTATAGCATAAAATATTTTAAAAAAAGCTTCATTAAATTAAAGTACTATCCTCACGTTTGGTGCTTAGCACATGAGATGCAATTGACATATTTAAAAGACAGCAGTATGAAATAAAGGATTGTGCTACCATTACTAAATGAAAGTTAGGTTACTTAGATATATCTTTTGTTTATGAGAATCAATAATCACTTTTGGCATTGGGCTGAAAAGATTAATTCCACAAATCATTTGATTTCTGCATGGAATGCTCCTTGACTGTCTCATATGATAAGGGAGAAGAGTATCTCATATGGAATGACACAGAGCAAACAAATTTTCCACAACCTAAGTTAAAAAGTTTTTTGTAGCACTTAAAAACTATGTTATTATGGGGACTAAAAGGAAAACTTGCCTAGCAACAAGAGCATTCACTCATAAATTATTACAATATTTAGGAGGGAGTTGGAGAATTTATAAAATCAATGTGAATGGCAGTGCAAAGAAAGGTCCAGCTAAATATTTAATGGTGGTAGAAGAAATTTATATTATAATCAGCAATCAAACAATTGCTGGGTGACTTGTAAATTAACAAACAAACAACTAAAGGAAAAACATATTGTTAATCTTTGAATAAGTGATATCACAATGGTAAATGCTCTCATCTGTTATTGTGGTATTGACGTGCAGTTCTGAATATATAAAAAGGCAACAATGCACAGACTTCTCTTTTTCTATTTTTCTCTTTAATTTTGAGGAAGATGATTGTATATGCTCTTCTTATTGCTCATGTCTATCTAAAGTCTCTCTCCCACGCATGCACTCACGTAAGCATGCATTATGACCAAAAGAAATGATCTCTCATCTACGACAGATCATAACAATCCACCCAAAAAAAAGTCAACCATACTCCTTTTTCTTCTAATCTTCTAATCATATCATATATACAATGCTCCTCCAAATCACTCTCACATTAATGTATAACTACAATGTCCATTTCTACATAAAAGATACAATGGGACCTCATGGACTTGGTCAGGTGATGGATGAGACTTCGCATCACACTCACTTTTTCCCCCTGACTAATTGCCATAAGTGGTAAATGATATTAGTTCCCTTTTTCCAAGACAACAATCTTGATCCCAAAAATTATTTAATTAGACAGAGGAAGCCAAGTAGTCAATTAAATAGTTTACTTAAAACCTACTCGATCTAGGCACCATGGTCCCTCCCTATTTTGTACACAAGTATAAGCATACAAGTAAGCTCCCAAATGACCCCATCCTTTCATGTAGCCATATTTATTTTTAGGACTTCCTGTCTTCTCTTCTTTAAATCCAACCGAATTGAAATCTATCCATCATTTCAGATGGAAGGAAAAAAAGAATCACTTTGAATTGATATTGTTTTTAACCATTGTTTCATTGTTGCGTGTTATTGTGAAGCTAATCTTCAGTTTGACAACATTTATCATATATTATAGTTTGGTTTTGCCTAACATTAGGCTTACTTAATGATTGGTTTATTTTCTCTTAAAGTTGAAGTTTGGCAGACCCCGTCCGAGCCCCTGCTATAACCAACAAGCCTCATAATGTCAATAGGATGAGGTCCTTTTTCCACAATCTATGCCCAACGTGGGTTATAGTTTAGTGAAAAACTAACTTTCACCTCATGAAAATGAGATAATTGAAGGACAATAGCCACCGCTCCAAAACAATTGACATGGTAGACTTTACAGGATCATGGCGCAAATCAAGAGAGAATTTTACAATAGATAAAAGAGGGGCTTGACACGTGGTCCCTTCGTAGGCTGTGCTTTAAGGAAAAACTCTTGCACTATTTTTCTTTAACTTTCGGTCTATGCTAAGTGTGTATAATGGGCAGATATATGTGCACACTATAGGATAAGTGTGTATAGTGCATGGATAAATATGTAAAATAATAGAATAAGTTTGTATAGTGGACGGATAACCATGCTATATACTATATGGATAGATATGTACATTGAATGGATAAGTATATACAGAAACCAAAAGTTATAGAATTAGTTGATAGAGACTAAAAATTATAGTTTCATCTTCCCAATAAATGCTTGTTAAATGCTCATAGATAAAAAGAATCATCTACCAGAACAAAGCTAGCACAGAGGAAAGACTTTTATACAAACTAATATCCTTTCTAGTGGTTCGCATAAGTCTCTTTTTTTCAATATATATATAGAGAGAGAGAGAGAGATAAATTTGGCTACATTCAAATGTAGCCAAGTTCAAGACCTGATCACCTTATCAATCTTGGATCTACATAAATTCAGAAGTCATGCCACTTTTTTTACTTTTTTCATCTTTGGGATCCGTGAACTATGTAAATCTAGTAATGGAGGAGGTGATTGGATCTACACTTGGCTATATTCGAATGTAGCCAAGTCTACCTCTATACATAGGATATATATTTCAAACAAGATTCAAATCAGCCATGAAATAAATTCTCATGCCAAATACCAAGGAAATGCCTCCATAATAAAACCTCATCTCAATGAAAACTACTAGGCTTTAACCCAATTTGCAAACTAGTCATGGCCTAGTATCAAAATATAGGATTACAAACTCACTTTCCAAAAAAGAAATGTGATGGATTCAATAATAAACACAACATATAAATTTTATTTATTTGATTAATTTGAATTTCATTTGATAAAAATATCTTTCTTCCTAACAAAGTAGTTCTCTAATTAAAAATGAAGAAAAAAGAGAGGGGAGGGAAAATGGAAAAAGAAAAATTGCACAACAAAGTAAATCTCTAACGCATTTTAAAAACTCCTTGATCCGTTATTCTACTAATAATTTTCCATATGTTAGTAGTATACATGTGCTCATAGAGCAAATATAATCTTGGTGGAGCTTTGCTCTTCCGATTCTTAAAAAAAAAGGAATGGTGCATCTAAAGAAATATTGTCTCTCTAGAAGTGAAAATTTATAGAAAAATCAGTGGATTGTACGAATTGAAATATTCCATATTTTTAATTCTACTTTGTTCACTCTTGCTTTAGTTGAAGAATTTTAATAGTTGAATGTCAATAAGAAGTTTCTTTTTAGGTTACCAATCATAATGGTAGGTTATAATGCATGTCAAATGCATGCATCTACCTAAAATCCTAGAGTTGGAATAATTTAATTGTTGTCTAATTCTAAGAAGATATGAAATACTTAATTTATGATTAACTTATTTTGGTTGGTTCAGCAGTCAACATGAGTGGGTCTCCTTTTATTTATTATCAAAATCCAACAACATCAGAATCTTCTTATCCATACAAGTTTAGCATATTTTAAAATTTTTAAAACAATAAATTAAAATTATTATAAAAATATTTTAAATTTTTAATCATATCACTTGACTAAGGTTTTTTATTGAATTGAAAATTAAAAAATTAAGCAACTTTTGTATAGTTTAAGTGGGTCTCTTTTTTTATTATCTAAATCCAATAATATTAAAATATTTTTTGCAAAATTTTAATGTATATATTAGAATTATTGTAAAAATATTTCAACAAAACCACCTTTTTAAGGCTATTCTTGAATTGAAAAATTAAGAAAGTAAGCCACTTTATATAGTTTTAGTGGATCTATTTTTTACTATCAAATCCAACAACAATAATATAATCCTTTCATATGCAGAAATCTAACATATTTCAAACATTAAACAAAAAATAAATTAGAATTTTTATAAAAACATATTTTTTTATTTTTAATGAAATCGCCTAATTAGGGTTGATTATAATTTATTTTGTGTGATTTTTTTTTTGGGTTAAGAAGATTTTATTCAATAATTTTAATATTGTATGTGAATAAGAAGTCTCTTTTCAAGTTATAAAAGGAGCAAGCATTTACATATTTACAACACAAGATCAAGTCTCAAAATTTGGGGCAATCGACACAAGATAAAAATGATCCAAGAGAATTAATAAGGATGTTAAATAGGAACCCAAGAGTAGCTTTCATTATAAGACCTCAATCTGCAGAAGAACCTTTCACCACCAACGCCCCCTCCCATTAATTTGATAAATTCTATCATGCTTCCAATTACATGTGGATGGTGCCACAAATAAATAGAAATCAAGGGTAAAAAGACTGGTAAGAAGGAATAAAAATATTTGAATGGATAGGATTGAAGTTTGGTTTTTAAAAAAAAATTAAAAAAACCTTAGTTGAACCCCACCAACTTATGATCACCTTGTCCATCCTCTTAGGGTTGTTTATATTGACTCACAAGTCAATTTGATATGATTTTTATTAGTAAATAATTTAAAAAAATCTTGAGTTTGTAATTAATGTAGAAGAGTCCAAAAAACTAGTTCATGCATTGAAAATCCAGTTTACACAATAAATATGTGGAAATGGAGATACAAAAAGAAAAATAAAAGATATCATCATACTCTAGATCTCACAGGAAGTCGGTGAAGGAGGACCATAAATATAAGTCTTATATCCAAAAAGAGCATAATGAAATAATAAAAAAAAAATACCAAAGTCTCCATTCACCCTCTCTCCCTTGTGTCTCCATTCCAAACAACTTCTCCCTCTTATTCCATCCAAATTCTAAATACCAACAGCAATATCGGAGCCATGTTTGATCCCTTTGATAACCATTATTTAAACCAAAATCTCCTACCTTCTCATAGGAAATATAGCCTATTATTCAGCAATTTTTAAAGGCTTCTACAAGTCAATCAGTTTCAACCACTTCCAGCTACTCTCAAACCTTAATACCTATATTTGCAAAACTTTGGAAACTCTAGCTCATAATAGAGCTTTTTTTTTTCTTTGGATGCTATGTCGTAAAGCTCTCCCTACTACACAATTACTGGCCACAAGAATCTATTCTTTACATCCATCTTGCCATAGGTATGGTGTTGATAGTAAGAACTTAGATCATCTTTTTTTTTAATTGCCATTTATCACAAAAATTATAGGCTAGACTTTCATAGCTTCATCATATTCGGTCCCTAAGCCAAGTTGATACAATGTTCCTGGAGACTCCAGGTTTGTCCTAGCAGTTATTCTTGCAATCATTTCTAATTTATTTGCGATGGCTAATCTAGAAAGGCAAGAATGATAGTCTATTTCAAGATAGATAGTTTCATCCTACCCAAATTGCAAGGCAAGTTTTTCATTTATCCATAGAGTATATGAATGCCATCAAAACACTTACTATGAGGTCTTCTAGCACCTGGGGTAGTCATGGTCTTGGGCAATCTAGACTCCACCTTCAACACATTATCTTCTAGCAACCTCCTCCATTAGGAATCCTTAAAATCAATTTTGATGGTTTAGTATACACAGCAACAGGTGGTACTACTTTAATTATTTAGAATTGTTCAGGATATCCTATTATTGTTGTTGTGATTCCACTACGAAAATCTTCAATTCCTTCTATTGAAGTCATAGTGGCCTAGCATGGACTGCTTTCCACTTTGTCCTATCATTTTGAAAGGTTGGAGCATTCTGTGGAATGCATTATTTTGGAAGGTGACTTAGCTATAGTGGTGGTGTAGATCAATGGAAGTATAGGGAATTTGCATCCAAAGATGAGGGACATATATTTTAGAATCACACACTGACCTCACTTTCAATGTCAATATGTTTTTAGGGAGGTCAACTAAGTAATAGACTACCCGACAAACCGAGGTACTTCATTGTCTTCTAATACCTTTTCGCATAATAGTTTTCCTTTTGACTTGTGTACTATTATGGATGCAGATGCTAAGGAGACATGGTTTGTAAGATCATGAAGTTCTTTATATCTACCAAAAAGGAGAGACTTATGGGCAGCCAGATGAGGACTTTGTTCATCTCACAGGGTCTGTGGGACTTGGTGGAAAGCAGGAATGGGCAACCTCAAGATGCAACTATGTTGGCATCATGGGACAACAATAGGAAGATGCAATTTCATGAAAATTAAATAAAGGATGCAAGGGCCCTATTATTCACTCAACAAAGAGCCAGTAAGACAATATTTCCAAGAGTCATGGTGGCAATGACGTCAAAGGAGGCTTGGAAGATTTAAGCAATGAATTCAAAGGCTCCAACAAGGTAATTTCTATTAAACTTCAATCTTTATGGAAAGATTTTGATACTTTATTGATGAAGGAAGGCTAAACAATGCAAGAATTCTTCTCTCATGTCTCAAATATAATTAATCAAATTAGAAGCTATGGAGACACAGTAGAAGACAAGAAAATTATACAAAATATTTTGAGAAGCCTTCCTGCTAAATTTGATTACGCAATAGCTACCATTGAAGTATCTAAAAATTAGCTTAGCTCACTCTAGTTCAATTGAATTGATGGGATCTCCCCAAGCACATGAGGAGATAATGTATAGATTTGAGCAGCCCCTAGAACAATCTTTTCAATCAAAATTAAGTGTCTCCAAAAATGATGGAGAAAGAAAAAAATCATGATAGCCACAGTTGAAAAATTCAATAAAAAGAGGAGCATCAAATAACCATGACCAAGGGACAAAAAATAAAAAAAATCAAGGGAGTAATAAAGAAAATAGTAAATATAGCTCCTATTGCAATTTATGCAAGAAAAATAATCATGCTACAGAAGATTGTTGGTTTAAATACAAAAGATGTAAGAGGCATAATTATCTTTAGAAAGATTATTGGTATCAACAAAAAAAGAAGCTAATTTCACTAAAATTAATGAATCTATGCTATTGCTATGGTACTTTACGCACTTCTTTTCTTTATTTTTTTATAATTTTTTCTAACCCTTTGATTTATTTTTAGTGCATCAGATTAAGTGACTGAATAATTAGTTCAATTGGTAGTGTGTAGGGTTGGTGCATATAATTAAAACAAAATGAAGGATATTTTATTACGAGATGTGGTTACAGAAAATACAAAGAGTGAACCATTGCTAAATGCCCTGCCTTGCATTGATGATGACGACATATGCGGTGAGGTAAACTGGGCAGGGTTGGTTAGGGGATATGGTGCCAGTTCGCCATTATTGTTAGAGAAGAAAAAAAGAATAATTAAAGCCTAATCGAAGGTTAATGATTCCCTTTTCTTTTTTTTGGAACTTTAATTTTAAAAAAAATAAAAGATTAATGATTCTTTGTTTTTTATCCTCTTCCTCTTGTTTGTTCTATTTCAAGACCAAACCCATCCGAAAAAACTCTCATCAAAAGCTGAGGCTAGAGTTTCTTCAAGTGAGAAAGGAAGAGGATGAGATTTGGACTTGGGGTTTGAGGAGCATTAAAATTAGAGCTCAAAAGAAGCTTGAAGAAGGATAGCATGTAAAGCCATCAAGTGTGTAAAGCTATTAACATTCATCGAAAACTTAAAAAAAAAAAAAAAAAATGTTAACCAGGACAGTTGGTTTATCTGATAAAATACCAAAACTAATCCTACTTTAAGGAACGGTCCATATGCCTTTAAAAATGATGGAGGAATACCATAGCAAGTCCTATAAATCTAATGATTAGTTATTCTATACTACTTACTCAACCAAGCAAGAGTCAAATGACATTTGGTCTCTTGATAGTGGCCGCTCAAATCATATGACTAGCAACAAAAAGTTGCTTCATCAATTTGAATGAAAATATAAAATCAGAAGTCACACTTGGTGATGGGAAAATCAAAAATATTGAAGGAAAAGGTATAATTGCCATCAAAACTAGAGATGACAACACTAAATTTGTTCAAGTTGTTTTGTGTGTTGGAAACAAAATTTATTAAGTGACAGCTAATTAATTCAAAGAAGCTATATGCCAAAATTCAATGAAGATAAGGGATAACTTATAACTACCATCCAAAATGGCTCCTAACAAAGTCTTTCCCTTGATAATGCCTTTTGGGCAAAAATATGCTCTAAAGTGTAAAAATGTGGATGAGTCCAGATTATGGCATTTGAGATATGACCATTTAAATTTAATGGCCTTAAATTATTGAATCAAAAGCAAATGGTGCTTGGGCTTCCATTTATTTCATTTGTGAAGAAAATCTGTGAAGGCTACATTTATGAAAAAATGCGTAAATTATCTTTCCCAAAGACATTATAAAGAGCTAAAGCTCCACTCAAGTTAGTGCATGCTAATATTTGAGGGCCTTTTGGAACCCCATCTTTAGTTGGAAAAATATATTTTCTGCTTTTTGTTGAAGATTTTACTTGCATGATGTGGGTTTATTTTATAGAGCAAAAATTAGATGCTTTTTCTTTCTTTATTCAATTCAGGGCCCTAACTAAAAAATAAAGTGGGCATTCTCTCAAGATTTTGATAACAGATCTTGGGAGAGAATTTAACATTAAAAAAAATTGATAGTTTGATGTACACCTCAACAAAATAATGTCATCAAAAGACAAAATAGAACAATTGATGAAATGGCACATGCCATGCTTTGAGGCAAAAATTTGCCAAAAATATCTTAGGATAGAGATTGTTAACATAGCTATTTATATTCTTAATAGATCCTCTAGAAAAGCATTACAAGATATGACTCCATACGAGGCATGGTACAAGAAAAAGCCCAAGGTAGTTCATTTTAAAGTATTTGGTTGCATTGTTTATGCCCACATTCTGAAGGAGAATCAAGAAAAATTGGTTGAAAAAAGATAAAAATGTATTTTCTTTAAATATGGTGATGAATCAAATAGCTATCGCTTATACAAGCCTGAATCCAAGCAATTACTCATTTTAGAATATGTCATCTTCCATAAAATTCAAGAATGGCAATGGAGTAATGGAGAAACTCAAGGCACTCAACTGATTGAAGAAGCCGAAGAAATGACAAGAAGAAATCAAAGCCCAAGATCAATTTCAGGTGATTCTTCTCATTATTCTTCTCCTCTAAGAAAAATATGATCATTGCAAGATATTTATGAAACCTATGCTGTTGCATTATTTTCTTGTGAGCTTCAAAAAATTAAAGATGCAGTAAAGAAGAATGGATTGAAGCCATAAATGAAGATATCAAAATGATTGAGAAAAATCATACACGGGAGATCGTGGACAAGCCAAAAAATGAGGAAATCATTGGGCTAAAATGAGTTTACAAAATTAAATATAATGAAGATAAAGTACAAGGCTCATTTGATTGCCAAAAGATACTCGTAGCTGGAATTGATTTTAATAAAACTTTGGCTTCTGTTTTCTAAATGAAGACTATAAGGATGTGTCTTGCATTGGCAATGCAACTAAAGCTGTAAATTTATCAATTAGACATCAAATCAATATTCCTTAATGGAGAAATTGATGTCTATATTAAGCAGCCACAAGGCTATATCATCAAAGAAAAAGAAAGCAAAGTCTATATCTCGAAAAAGGCTCTCTATGACCTCAAGTACACTTCACGAGTATGAAATAATAAATTTGACAACCAAGGACATAAGAGATGGCATAAGAGGTTGAAGGTATTAAATGAGAGTGTTGAATGGAAGGGATCAAAGTCCTATTGCCAAAACAACTATAAAAAAAGAAAAAAAGTATCCCCACTGAACCTTAGTATAGAACATGATATTAGATAATTTCCATTTTAGACAAGTACAACTATAAGACTAAAATATTTCATTTATTCCTCTATCCAATGTTTAGTTTAACATATCAAATCAACTCACAAATCAAAGATCATATGTCATGACTTGAATCCCCTAAATGCTTTTTCAAGTCTGGCATCTACCTAATCAATTGCTTCATAAAGATAAGATGGCCTGAAATCTATTAGATATATCAAATAACTATTACAACAGCCCATTAAACTTTAGTGTGGCTTCTTCTTGTAGGACTAATGTTTTGATTACAAATTTAATGTGTGAAGTATAAACTGGTTTTATATTTTTTTATAAACTGGAAGCAAAGATTTGTTGAAGCATGAAGCTTGTGATGATTGATAAACTAAAGCCAAATTTTTAAATTTTGGGTAAGAAACTTTCTACAATGTTTAAACCAAATTGCTTCTTTGTTGCAACAACAGAAACTCTAGTAACATTTGGTATGACAAAGGCATTCAGGAAATAAAAAATTACTAGGATCTCTTCCCCACCAAACACTCTCTTAAATTCATAGATCCACATACACTCAACAGGATCTCTCCTCAACTCTCACAATAACTTGCTGGATTACCTAGAATTCTTCTGAAAGCTAAGACTACATGTGGTTATGTAAAAGAGAAATATACAGTGTTTTACATTGACTAGGATTAGAGTTCTATAAGAATATAAAAACATATCATTCTTTGTCTGCTAAATTCTAAGCCTACATAAATTATGACTGAAGTCCTACTTGGATATTGGATATGGAAAACCTTTTCTTTTTAAGCTTGCAAATTTCAGGACAAATCCTAACATCCTTTCTCAAAAAGTTGTTGTTCTTTGCTAAATATATGTGCATGTTTTTTTTTTTCGAGGGTGGGGGAGGATGGGGTAGAGGCATTGATTTTATATTATTTTAGGTGATATCTTTGGCTAGTTGAAATAAAAGTTTAAAGCATTCTCCATCTCTTTTGCATCTCAAATAATCTTTAAGATTTCCTTGACATTACGAACATCTTTTCTTCTTTTTTTTTTTTTCCTTTTTTGTGAGGAAAGAGAAGTTCCCCCACTAGAATTTTAGATCTTAGAAGAGGTTTAAAAGGAAGAAAAGGGAGAAAGAACATTACTTATGGGAACACAAGTTACCCCATAGAGAAAAGCTAGCAATAATTTTATGAAAGACCTAGGTTATTATGGAAGCTTTCTTTTTTAGGAAGATTCTTGAATTTCATTTGTACCACATGCTCCATATGAAGGCTAAGAGAAGCTGGTCCCAACATTTCCTCCATATAATCTGCACATGCTTCCTTCTCCATTCTGATTACAATCTACAAACATTGGTGGGTAGCCGACAACTCAGGCCTACCCCACCTACCAAGGATTCCAAGATGGATAGCAAAAAGGGGCATCTAATGAACAAGTGGTTCACAGTCTCTTGGTTAGCTCAACAAAACACACATCCAATACTAACCCTCGAACCTTCCTAGCTAAGACATCTTTTGTATACAACTTATGTTGAAGGACTGACGAAAGCAAGATTTTTGCTTCCTTTGAGGTGTATGCTTTTTACATTGTAGAATAATAGGGATAAATAGCTCTATAATGGTTTATGAACCTGCTAAAGAAATCAACATTAAATATACCATTGCAATTGAGTTTCTACATCGAGACATCAAGTGCTAGCAAAGGAAATGATGGATAGTAGATTTTGCATCTACTCAAAATGGAGAAATTTCATAGTTGAAAGGGGACCATATAAATGAACCTTCCACTATTGGGCTCTAGATTGAGGCAACAAGAGAATATTTCTTAAAAGTACATCCCTAGAGATCCTCAAAGAGGTAAGTGAAGTGGATAAGGACAAGCCAACAATCTTCTCAGAATCTAATATTTTCACCACTATCCAGTTTGAACGATTAGCAGGTTTAGAAGGAATCTAGGTCCATACAAATATTTTTCTAGATTGGTGATGCTCTCTCCAGCCTTCATTGCCTTTACATGATAAAGTACCATCTTGAATAGTAAACTTTAGTGATGAACTTTGACCAAATTGCATTCTCCTCTCTTTGGTTATAAATAAACTTTCAAACCCACTTTGACAACAATGCTTGATTCCTACTCTTCATATTTCAAATGCCCAATCTACCTTCCTTCTTATCTTTGCAAACTACTTCCCAATTGACAAGGCAGTTGAAGCAACTAATTGATTCTTTCCCTTTCCATAAGAATATTCATCTTAAGTTATCAATTCTCCTATTATCCCAGCTAGGAAATCTGAGCACAAACATGAAGTAAGAACATAGCACTGTTAGGATTGAGTTGATTAGGCATACTCTACCCTAAACACATTTTCAATTCTTACACCTAGCTATCTTCAGCTTGTCTTGGGTAATAAGGCTCAAGAGGAGCTATAACCGAGCATCAATTACAATAAACACTGCTATCTTGATTAGCTTCCTAACTTAAAGTGCTCATATCTCTGACCTCAACAAGTTTCCTAGCTTGAGCAATCACTCAAGCTATTCTCCTTGTGAACTACTAATTTTGAACTATTAGTTTCATGTATGTAGTACTTAGAGAGAGAGAGAGAGAGAGAGGAGTGGCTGATATGAAAAATTAGTAAAGATAGTAGGCCAGGACCAATCAAATTAGATAGGAAATATAGATTTTACAAATCCAAAATACAATTGATAATCTTTATATCATGAGTTTATGTACACATACAACATAAAATAAATCATACATGAATTCATTTTAAGATCTATAACTTCTCTTTTCTATAAGATCTAATTAGGGTTTACTATATATGTACGAAAGAAGAGAAGACTTCCCTCTACTGTGGGGCAAAAAAAATATTGTGGCTTATTAGGTCCACCATGATATTTATAGAATGAGGGTAGGGATTTTTCCTTGTAATAATTAACTTAATACATGCCCTACCCATCATGAGTCGCATACTCATAAGTTCCATGCTTAACATAAATTGATACTGCTCTAAGGTGCATCAAATAGCTTAATAAAATAAATGGCAATCACTAATCATACTCCATTAATCTAACATATAGCAATCACTAATCATACTCCATTAATCTTACATTTAATTAATTCAGATTTTTTAAAGAATCACTATGCTAGTCCACGTAATGAAAAATTTGTAATTTCTCCTACTTGGATAGCATATGACATGATTTTTTTTAAAAAAATAATTCTTCAGATTAAATAACATAAAATATGGCCATAATAAAGAATGTCAAATATGAGTAAGTAACTTTTCAAGCAAAATTGGTCCAAAATGAGATTATGAGCACTAATGATGTAAAATATCATAACCAAGAGGGATATAAAATATCATACATGTCAAAGTACAAATAATCTCTACCAAAACAACATCATCTGAAAGTATGGTACGAAAATGCATGCCGAAAAATAATCAATATGCAAACTACCAAATGGTCCAAGCATCCACCCAAGATCTACTACTTTATATGAAGCATACTGAGACTGGGTCAAAATGTTTCAGAACATAATGTTAGAAATAATGCCATAAATAAACATAAATACCCACACAAGAATAATATGTGGCATAAACAATGATGTGTTATATTCTTAAGAATAATATAAACATAAGTCTCATAATTATAACTATTATAAATTCATAAACTTCCACTAACCTAAAATATCAAAAAACTTAATATTCCCATAAGGGTTACATGTTCCTAAAGAACATTAAGGACTAAGTCTTTATTTAGTGGGCCAACAATCATACAATCAGACACTTCAAGATAGACTCAACAATATAAAGATCTAAAATGAAATTGCATAATCAAAGAGCTTGATATGTAGCCTCACAATACGTAACATACTCTACCTTCATAATTGAAGTAGCTGTAAATGTTTGCTTGACACTCTTCCATAAAACAGCTCCTCCTACCATTACAAATTATATAACTAGAAAAGGGGTCTCTTATCATCTAGACAGCTTTCATAGTCAGCATCAGAATGTCCAATCACTATAAGATGATTAGATCACTTATAAATAGGCATAGAGTCCTTAGTACCCTAAAATATCCTATGACTTTATTTGTAGCTTTCTAATGATTCAATTTAGCATCACTCAAGTATCTTCTAAAGTACATTTATTGCACAAGCAATATCAGGATGTATACATACTTAAGCATATGTCAAGCTACCAATGGTGAATGCATATGAGACCTATCTTATTAGTCTGAGAATATTAAGTCCTCAAAAGGATCTCACCTTTCAAAATCAATACTGCTATAAAAGAGCAGAATTATATATTAAATTTATTAAAACCTCTCTCAACATAAATCTTCTAAGACAAGCTAAAAATATCATTATATCTATCATGATGGATCTGTATCTAAAAGAAGCATCACCAAGATCATGTCTAAGTGATATAATAGAAACTGCCTTGTCTTACTTAGAAGAGCAACGTCATTGCTCACAAGCAATATATAGCACAAAAAAAAATATGAATTTATTCCCACTTATTCTTATGTATATGCATTGGCTAGTAGCTTTCTCTTTAAAAAATAAAGAAAATATCTATCTCATCAAATTTTAGATGTCATTCCTATAAGCCTGTTTTAACTCATATATAAACCTTTTCAATTTGCACACCAAATGCTCTTTGCCATCAACATTGAAAACATTAGGTTGCACCATGTATACAACTTTTGATAAGTCACCATTAAGAAAAATAATTTTCACATCCATTTAATGAAGCTCTAAATTAAAATGAGCTACTTAAGCCTATAATTATCTATAACGAGTCCTTAGTAGAGACGGGTGAGAAGGTCTCCTCATAATCAATAGCTTCTTTTTGGATAAAACTCTTTGCTACAGGTCTAGGGCCTAAGCATCAAGTCTCTGATTGCAAAAGCCTTTGTTCTGAAAGTCTAAGAGCCTTCTGATTCCCTATCCAGCTTGAGGTCCCCTGCTAAGAAGAAAGGGTGAAACCTTGAGTTCCTAAGGCCCTTGAATAGACAAAAATTTACAAGAACCTCTTCCCTTTTTTTTTTCTTTTATTATTTCTGTCCATTTTATTGTTTCTAAGTTTCTGACTACTGTTGTATATAAGGGATAATTCGCCTGCAATCTCCTTGAAGGGTAGGAAATTAATTCTTATGACTATGTCTAACATGCTTTGATTCCGCACGGTTCTCTAGTTATATTTATTTTATAATTTTATTTAATTTACATCCAATCAGATTCAAGAGTTTTTAATAAAACCCAGGGTTACTCTTTTGAAGATGATAGCTGCTGACTATTAAGCTGATGATTCAGCGAGTATAATGAGGATGCCAGCAAATATGCAGACTCATTAGATGCTCATGTTTTGCTTGAAAACAGAAAATCCTTTAAACTGGATATATTTAAACAGAATACGATTAAAAAGGAAGCCACAAAGGAATTTAAATAAACAAATATAAAAAAAAGCATAAACACAAACACGTTTGATTCCAGCACTTTGAACAAAAAAAAGAACTACAAAAACAAAAAATCACACAACATTGACGACAAAAACTGTTCGAACTGAGTGTGCTCCATCGGACCATGTCACAGATCCAAATCCATATCCCTTGGTTGCACCTTTAACATCAAAAGTGACATCATAGGAGGCCTTCATCCTTCTCCTTGTGAAAACCAACCTATTTGGAGAGACATTGACCATGAAGCCACTTGGTGCATCGACTGTGGCGAAATATGTGGAATTTGCTGGTCCAACATTGGTAACAGTCCTACTGACTGTCCTCCCTGCTCGCTTGCCATCGAGCCTGGCAATGGAGATGGAAGGGTAGTTGAGGTTGGAGATGAGGTCTGGTGAGGGGTTGCGGGGGCAGCTGAAATTGGTGCGGGAGAGGGACCTTATGACCTGATCTTTGTAGCCATAGTAACAGAGGAAATATAAGTAGTCTTCTGTTGTGGTCTCAAAGACTAGGCCTGGGCTCAGGGCTCTCAGGGGGCTCATTTCTCCTCCCCCCATATCAAGATAATTTGCGTTGGCTCCTGAGTGGGTTGTCAGGGGCTTTCCAAGATTGTTGGTTGTGGTAGCTGCTTGGAGGAAGAACAAATGCCATTTGAGTAATTTTTAAATAGGAGAAATATCAAAAATAGAGGAAAATACCAAAGGAGAGCCAATTCTACATGTACACATGCACACATACATATATTACCATTAGTGGCATGGAAAATTAATTAGTTGCTTAATTAATTATATTTAGAGTATTTCTTGCATAAGATAACAGTTATTTGTGAATAGTTCATGGCATACACAGATTCTCAAATGGGCTGCTATAATTTGTTTATATTAGGAAATAATTATAAGAACCATTCACCCAATGAAAACATCATAAAAGCAAGTGAGAGAATTGAATAAATATGATTTTTTTTTTTTTAAAAAAAAAATTTATGGTACCAACTTGCATTTGATTTCTTCTGAATTGGATGGCAGACAAAAGTAAAAACTGAATTGCCAATTATTTCAGTCATCAAAATTGGAAGTTCATAGCATGAGAGTCTTACCTGTTGTCATAAGTGCTGATCTTATCATGGAAGGAGGCCAACTTGGATGGGCTGATTTTATGAAAGCAGCGGCACCCGCAACATGAGGGCAAGCCATCGAGGTTCCCGACTTGATGGCAAAGTCTGAAGGCTTCTTTCCTACTGGAACGTCTCCGATGTCGACCGAGGGAATCGATGCTGCAACGATGCCAACTCCAGGAGCCATCAAGTCAGGCTGTCACGCAGAATTATGGATTCTTGAGAAAATCCATGCATACATTTTCATTTCTTTTAAATGGATGGATGAGAGTGTGGACCTTAAGAATAGCTTCTGTGAGCCCTCCAGGACCTCTAGCTGAGAAGTATGCGACAACTGGCGCTGGTTTAAACTCCTCAACATCCTCGGTTGGGAGAATCACAGCTGATGGGTTCCTGTTTTCACCAAATGATGTTAAACACTCTCAGTAGTTTTGTTCAGATCCAATTGATGCATGCAGTAGGTATGTGTTCATGAATTTTCTAAGACAAATCTGATCCTTCCTCTTAGCTTACTTGGTAGAATTTATGTAATGAAGTATCTGAGCTCCAGCATCATTCCCAATTTCTGAGAAAGGGTAACTGCCAGAATCAAATGGCACCCCTTTCTCAGCCTCACCAATTAGGATCAGACCCTTAGCTCCAGCTCCTTCAGCCACCAGTTTCTTTATTCGTCTTGTCATGGTCGGATCAGTGTCGACGCAGATGATTATCTTTCCAGAAGCCTTTTCAGTGTCCAGTGATCCAGGATAACAGTTGCTGTCATTCAAAGAGCAGAGGATGAGTATGGACTCATTAGAAACATCTCACTGAAGGATTTGATGCATGATGTGCTGGAAAATATTACAGCAGTAAACTTGAAAGTGGTTGATATAGAGTGTCCACCACAACGAAAAGTGTTCCACAGTCCAATCCAAAGGATATATACTGTGATCAGGTAGACAGCATTGTCTTGAGATTACCTTGCTTCTGATACTGGAGTGGACTCTCCCGCTACATCTCCACCAAAGACAAGTGGATATGATTCTGACCGACTAAGATTGGAGAAGTTTATGGCAGATCCCTGAGAAGATTGATATATGATTAATAAAAGGAAACCATGGAATAATTCACAAGCACATACATTAGGAAAAATTATTGAAACAAATGAGAACAAGCATTGAGTGACAAATTCAACAATTAGTCATTTAAAAGAAAGTATTTTGAAGGACTAATATTTCTGGAAAAGAAAATGTAGGATTTCTTTGAAACAAGTTTACCTTCAAAACGATTCCATTGCCAAGAACAATGCTGGACTGGAAACTTCTGTCGATGCTAGAAGCTGCGACAGTGAGGATCCACGGAGCTGAATTAACCACGGTAAAAGGATCCGGTCCATCATTCCCACCCGAACAAACCACCAAAATTCCCCACTTATTAGCATGGAAAGCACCAACGGCTATGGGATCACTCAGAAAGTCTGACTGGAATACAGAGCTCATTCCTATTGAAATCGAGATTATGTCCACTCCATCATAAATGGCATCGTCAATGGCTTTCAGCACAGCAGAGCTAGCACATCCTCCCAGCGAGCATGCCTTGTACATTGCAATCCTACTAGAGGGAGAACCACCCTTGGCTACTCCTTGTGCAAGCCCATAGTAGCTTGCGTTCATTACTGTTGAGCCCGCAGCAGTGGATGATGTGTGTGTCCCATGGCCCACAGAATCCCTTGGAGATCCAAAGGAAGTGATGTCAGGGCTATGGGAGCTGTTGGATGGTGATTGGATTGAATCGGGTGGGTTGTTGTAGTATCTTGCACCGATTAGCTTCCTGCCACAGCGATGGAAGTTGAATAGAAGTGAGGATGTGAGAATAATACAAAAACTAGTAAAAGATGCTCCTTTCTTAACCTTGATCTTGTTCACTTACTACTAGAATCCTCCAAGTTTAGGCCGCCAGGGAACAGGTCAAGAATGACTCAACCGGAAAAAGAGTCGAAGAGAAGGAAATTGGCCTCTATGGGGACTCAAACCCATGACCACCATGTTAACTTACCACTGGACCCAAAACTTTGGTTATCATGTAAGAAGCTAACTCTATATATGTGTGTGTGTGTGTGTGTGTGTGTGTGTGTAACAGGCCTTTAGAAATGTAGAATAGAATTTAAGAGCACTGAGGGTAGACTTAATTTTTTGAATTCTTTTTTGTTTGCAGTTTTTCTTGATTCAAAGTTCCACTTAGGCATCTAATAGGACTACACAGACAGGGAAATGATTTTGCAGAGAATACATCGATGCTCCTGTTTTTCTTCTACATTTTGTTTTTGTTGTTTTAAATTTTTTAATATTTTTATTCCTAGATGATAATTAAGAGGAAACAATAATTAATGTAGACATATAATAGTACTTTTAAGTATGTGCTAATTCAGTGGACAATATGACCATGGTTTACTGTGGTTTGCTGAATATATTTCCTAGAATCTTAATGAGTAGCTCATGAGTTTACCTGTTGCAGTTGGATTTTTTAAAATCAGATCCTTCCATACAGACCCCCTTCCACCTGGAAGGGATTTTCCCCATTCCTGCATCACTGAAACTAGGTGATTCTGGCCAAATCCCTGAAACGAGAATTACAAAATAAGCTGTTAAAGGTATATCTGATGATATGTTACAAAATGTGGAGCTTTTTCACTATCATCTAGTTAACTTAAATTAAACTTATAAATCCATGTTCAGAACTGCATCATAGGAATGCAAGCTTGTCTAGTATCTAGAACCAACCACTAAGAATCAATTTCGTTTCATGGCTACAATAACAATGATGATGACGATGATGATTAGTGGTAGTAATAGCAACAGAAATAACACCATGACATCTCTCTCAGATTTATAAATGGAAGCCAAGGGACCATAGTCTTTAGCTCAGCTGGTTGGCATCTCTCTCCACATGGGAGAGTATATAGTTCGAGCCGTAGCCACTGTATCCTATCTTTTTTGGCAAAAAAAAAAAAAAAAGAAGAAGAAAAAGAAAAAGGAAGATAAAGATAAACAAATGACGTGCCTGTGTCGACAATGCCAATTATAATATCACTTGAAGCTCGCTGGCGCAGTCGCTGGGATCTTAGGCCTGACTCCTTTTCTAAGAAATCCCAAGAACGTGTAGTATGGAGCTGAAGAATTCGATCACGAAACACCGATACAACTCCTTCTCGGCCTGCTTTCAAGCATCAAAAAGTCATGCAGAGAAAGGTGGGAAATGAAAGTTTTCAGCATTGTAACTGAGAGGTAATTGTGTGCATCCAAAGCATCCAAATTGAAAGAAAGGAATACCAACCAGATAATACAGCAGCTTCTTTTTCAGTTAGCTTGGCTGTGAATCCCTTGAGAGCATGATGATAACTTTGTATTAGATATACTCTTTCTTTCTCTTCACTGTTTAGAAAAACATGATGGGGAAAAACAAAGTCAAATAATTACTGTGTTACCGAATCCAACATGGTCCTCAAACATTGCAAAAGGAAATAAATATTAATCTCTCAAAGATAGTTTTGTTGCCTTGGAATGATGGACGATAGCATTTCCAAGTGTGCTTGTTGTAAAGCTTCTGGATTTGTTTCTTCCGAAATGCTACCCATATACACCACGTAAGACTGGCAGATTAATTTAAAATACAAAATGGAATTAGTGTATAATTAGAATCTTTAAAGACCATGTGCAATTGCCCTGGAATTGAGAAAAGCAAATAATAACTCAGAATTAATTCCTCAGTAAAGACTTGGAATTTGAAACACTAAAAATGTCAGGCATTTTTAACCACTTGACAAAACACCCTAGATTATCCATTTCATCTGCTAGAGGGGAAAATACTTATATATTCATTAGCAGTGATTTTTGAAAGATTTTAGACAAGTATATGAATGAATCTGCCATCAATATTTAATGAATTTTAGCCATTAAAAGGTGCCTTGTCTTCAGGCTAACAAAAAAAAGAAAAAGAGAACCTCAGCACAATGGCAACATTTTTTTAAGAGTCCGTTTATGATGCTTTCATAATATATTTCTTGGAAACCGGATTTGAATGCAGTTCATCCAATACACCATACAGCCTCTGATATTTGTTTCATTTTACTCTTGCTATGATATTTGTTTCATTTTACTCCTTCCAAAAAATTATGGTACCAGTCCAAAAAGGACGAAAGCATCATAACAAATGCCTTTTTTTTAACTCCAAATAACTTGCTGATCATATCACATCATATTTCTCCAAATAACTAAATCAGCAAGAGAGACATGTGACAAGATCAAGATGATGTAGAAAGCATTACATTAGCTAAATAACAAAAGTAACTATGAAGCTAGTGTCTAATGAACATATGATGCTTTTTTTTTTTTTTTTTTTTTTACCTCTGGAGCCTTGCTTGATCTAACAAACAGAACGAACGACGGCAAAACAAAGAAGAGTAACTGCAAGAGGTTTGCCATGGAAGACAATGAAATCTTAGTCCTAATAAGAGTTGAAGCATAACATAATAATGGAAATGCAAGGACCAGGGGTTCATGGACCCATTTGTAGGCAAGTTCCTAGGCAACCTTTTTGTATGAAGGGAATTTGGCTCATGTGCACTAGCAACAGCTTTTTATAGTTTATGCTCAATATACTCAGGTACGTGCCTCTCCTTTTCTTTTCATTATATTTTTTTTCCCTAAACTTTCCCATTTTATATTTGTTGCCCTATTATGGCCATCAATAAAAGGTCGAGCGCAGATGTGCAAGAATCAAAATATAGTAGTTAAAAACCAGCATTCGTGCTGCTTAATTTTCTTCCCAGAGATCAATACAGAATTTTCTTCTTTTTAATAGTTACTACTTTAGATGCACTTTTAAAACTTTAATTATTCATTATCTAATGAATAGTTAATATCATAGTCTTAAGCTCTCTAAAAATCTCTAAAAAAAATTTAACAGCCTGTTTTTATTTTAATTAGCATGACCTTGAATCTGGTCGGATAGGATCTCACAATTGGAAACAATAATATGCCAGACTTAATCTGATGATTGGTCAAGCACTATCATTGGTTATGAAAGTTAATTGTCAATGAGGCCTACAGCCTGAGAATTTCTTATCATGCTGTTCCATTCATCTGATCTACCATTCCAACATGAAAAAACTAGGAAACATCCATGATTGCTTAATTAATTGGAAGCTGTTGGCCGGTGAAAAGATTATTAGTATTTGTCCTGCCACTGCTGACCAACAAGGAAGTAGTACACCATCCCAGTGATAATATTATTTAGTGATCTCCATTAATTACGGTTTTCTTGCCATTACAATTGGAAACAACTAATATTTAATCTTGGCATGAAACTATGACATATTCAAAGGTCCAGCACAGGTGGGATCTAATCAACCAACGCGCAAAGATGACAGCTTTCCACTTTATATCCTTGCTTGAGGTATGAGATATTCTTCAGAGACTTGGTTTACAAGTAGTTCCTTTGGGCAACAGGGCGCTTGCTTCTCAGACATGCAATCTTTCAACCAATTTACCTCTTTGTTTTTTATTTATTCATACTTCCTCTTTGCTTTCTTCTTTGGTAGCATGTCCTTTACCTTTCGGTTTCCGCTCTGGGATCAGTGCAGAGAACCCACTTTGAAAAAGAGAAACTCGGGGGCGTACACTTGGATCCGAGTCTTGATAAAAGTGAAGAAAAGATGGCAAGTTGTCGAGAACTCTCATCAATGCAACACATGATCAAAGGAGGAAAAGTTCTCATGCCTGTTGTCTCTAATCCTTTGTTCCATCACAAGCCAAGAATCTATTGTCTATGAACCCATTCTCATGATTCCAGCAATCATTGGGTCATGCTGTGAATCAGTGAGGCTCAAGTACTTTTAAGCATACAGAGCTCTTGGAGAATGATCAATCATGGAGGCCTTGTTGAGGCCTTGAGGACAATAACATCAAGGACTTGGTTTAGTGGCACGATGAGGAATTAGCTGTGGGTGTTATTCCTTCCGTAGGGCCCAAGGAGACCAAAAATCTGACATTGAGCGTTTAAGTGACAGATTGACCGGTATGGTTGTTGCATCTCAGCTTTGAAATTGATTCCCAGAAGCAAAGTATTGTTGCAGTACGAAGACAAGGGAACTTTTCTTATTTAAAAATGGACGTACCCATTTAAACTTCTCCATAATATAACATGATGATAAAAAAACTATATTTCGAAGTTGTTGACGAAAGGAAAGGACAATTAAAGAGTCATTTGACCAGGGATTGGAGCTGATTGAATTCAGAACCGCTTAAGCTCCATAATTGAAAGGTAAAAAAAGTCAAGCATGAGAATATAAAACGAGCAAGGAAAACTAAAAATTCAAATAGTTGTTGTTGGTTTTTGATTACACGATTAATTCCATGCTGCCATCGTCAAATAATTGTTAAACAAAAAGTCCGCAAAGTATATGCTGCAATTGCTACTGGCATGAAGATATCAGTGGAGCATTCATTGATCAGTAACATGAGATGCAATACTAATTATTTGTACGAGATAATGATTAGTTCAGTGCACTTTTTATCCAGATATTATTGTAATGAAGCTATAACAAGTAGAATTTAACAACGAGAGGCAAATGAAAAGCAAATATTTAAAGCAACTGCACTGACTATGGTGATGGTTGAAGTATCACAAGTTAAGATGAGATTGGTGCTTGTAATGGCTACGGTCCGGCATCAATTCCATTTTTCGTTTCTTGTTTTTTTCTTTCTTCTTTCCCTTTTCTGAGAAAAGGACTTTGGTTAAAGGATTGCTCATTCTGGTTTGTCAATTGCCCAACGTCAGGCATTTGGGATATTCAACAATTCCTTATTTCATATCTGAAGTTGTACATTTTTTAATCATTGATGGGGTGCAAGACTGACTTCCAACTCGGATTTCAACTCATTTGAAGACAAACTGGATCAAAAAGTCCAGAGCAATGGATCATATTTAGATCTTATACCTGGACTAATTCTCTGCAATATATATGGGACAGCTCCATGAGATACTTTAGATTAGACTTGAGGGGGGGTGGAAGGGTACTGGCTGAGATTTTCACTTGAGAGATGGCTCTTATGTGTGACTGAATTACTTTCACTTAAGAGATCGCTCTTAGGTGTGATCCGGTCACTTTTCTTTAAGCTTTATTCACCTCCACCGCTAAAGATGTGCACAAGATAACAACAAAAATTCTTTAAGATACAAGAAGGCTTACTCTTTTGCAACTGCACAAACAAAAATTTTCGTTTGAAAGATGGCTTCTAGTTGTGACCAGATTACTTTTCTTTAGGCTTGATTCGCCTCTACCACGAAAGGTGTGCATAGGATAACGATGAATATTCTTCAAGATATAAAGGAACTTGCCCTTCTATACAAACAAAGAGGACTTCGATAGATGTGGCACAAATGAAGAAAAGTAAAGTGGATGCCCTTCTGAGAAATTGAGTTGCCGAAAAACAAATGCACTGTCCTCTACAAATGAACAAATTATCCTATGTCTAATCCTTGACTCCCATGAATCCTATTTATAGAGGTATTCTGCACCCATCCATCCGATGGTGTCTCATATCTGAAGATTGGATGCATCTCTTCTGAGAAACGTCCATGAAAGGGCTTCCCATGTCTAATCATAGGCCCCCATAACCCCTATATATAGATGTATTTTGGACCCATCTATATTGGATGCATCCTCAGATGTGGGCGCATCCCTTGTTGTCTCATTCAAATATCGGATTCGGATGCGTCCCGTCTGAGAAATAGCGTCCTTAAAAGGGTACATTTGTACATGTTAGCATCTGATCCCAAATATGCTTACATGTTTTTCTGACTTATTGACCGCTTGGTCAATACTCAGATAACCACGCACTTTGGTTCGGATCAAAAGTTGCATTAGCTCCAATGAGGCTAGATCTTGTTCAAGTTAACAAGTAAAGCACTAATGCCCTACAGCTCGCTGCCCACATTCGAGCTAAAGGTAAAGCACTAATGCTCTATAGCCCACTCTCCATGTACGTACGTGGACAATGATCCGATCCATTTTAGCCATGATCCGATCCATTTTAGCTTACTTTGCTCCATAAGAACATAGTAATATGACTTAAGTTTCTACGTAAGCATGCTTCCCTTTTCTTATCATTCCAATGTGGGAATAAACCTCCAAGTTCCTTCTTCTCCTTATCAAAGAATGAAGATAAAACACATTTAAAAATGGAAAAACGCTTTATTATTTTGAAAAATATTTAACACTAATCAATATTGATCGACGTGGCATGGACATGTAATTGGAAACTTTGTTTCCATTAAAAAGATGACCACAGAACATAAGACCTTGAGATTCATGGTTCACCCAATGCTTTTTCTTTTCCCCTTTGGGGTATTTTAGATTACAAGTAATTTTTATATACTTATTCTCGATAATTTAAGATTATCATATTTAGTATATTATATCCTAGTGATTAAAGATACCCAAATATTTATGATTAAGCTATTTGGTATGCCAAGACAATTCTTGATATATTTAACCACCACCATGATAACTTATCGTTATCTCATATTATTTATTATTACAATATATGGATTAAATTATGATATTATTTTTAATATTAAATTATGGTGTAATTATATTATATTATATAATATTATGAAAATATGTTATAATATCATTGTAGAAGTAATCTAAGATTGCACCATGTAGGATTATTGAGGTGCAACTAAATGCAGCGATCCGATCACGTTAGCCTAAATCACTAATAATCCTATATGAATCATTTCATACCAAATGCTTCTTTAGTTTAATCATAAGATTTTTTTATCAAAGTGTTTTATTATTATATGTTTTATTATAACTTGCTTTAACAATTCATTGAAATTTCAAAAAGAGTATTAAAAAAATAACTATTAGTATTCAGTTAATTTTAGATTGTTATGCTTCTTCTCCATGTCTTCTGTCCTCCTCCTCCTCCATGCCACCATCATATGGTTGGCCTTGGCCACTTCATCACTTACCCACATGATTGCCCACTCTAAACTTCCTTCTTTGAACTCTCTTCCACTGGAGGAACGAACAATCTGCTCTAATAAATAAAGTACATAGATTTTCCGAGTATTCATTGAGAGAAAACAACCTGGAGAAAATATACAAAGGCAAATACAAAAAGAGATCCTATCCAATACAGAAGTAGCACATCACTGAGAGACCATCAAGATGTCAAGACTTAAAAAATAATTTTTTTCTTCTCTATCTCTCTGCCTCTCTCTTTTTCTGTTCTTCTCCTTCACTTCCTCTCTTTTTTTTATCTTTTCCAATCTTCTCACACCCACACTAACAACCAGGTTTAAAAGAGCACTACCTCTTTTTTCAACATGGGGTTTAAGGAGTAGAATCCTAAGTGGACTATAGTTCGTTTTCCTTACATGGAGAGAGAAGCAAAAACCCGGCGAAAGCGTGGGCATTTTTGAGCTTGCGTCCTCGCTACTTTGCTATATCCAATAAAGGTTGTTCACTTAGCATCAATAAGGCTTGTTGCCAAGAAAAAAGGGAGCTTTTATTGGGAAGAAATAGAGAAATAGAGAGTTTAAGTTCAACTAAGAGAAAGGACATGATATACAAGCCAGAACCTAATTCAATTTAAAAGCATAAGTTATTATGTTTTAGACCTAATTATTTATATCAATCCATTTATCTCCTACTAATTAATTAATCAGAAACTAAACTTCACAAACAATCCTCAACATTTCCTTTCTTTATATGTGAATTAATTTCAACTCTCCCTCAAGTCGAATCAATCATTCTTTGATTAAGCTCCATACCTAGTGCCTTTTCTTATGTATGTGTTACTATGCTAGCCAAAGAACCCACTCTCCAAAAGACACATACTAATTAAGCCCAAAAATCACCCATCCTCTAAAGAGCCATATTTTACTACACCCCTGCAAAGTCCTCTCTTCTACAAACTAATGCTCGATCCTATACTCAAATCCAATGCCTTACTCTATCAAATTTATTTGCTACATATATTTGATATATTGTAATCATGACAACTTTACCTATGAATATATATTAGTCGTAGACTCGCATAATGCAGGGAGCATACAAAATTTATGTGAAAAATTTATGATTTTCAATCAGCATAATATAGCTATAAAATTATTTCAATAAATTAAATTTCACAATCTAAACATATTATTGCTTATTCAACTAAATACGTATCACAAATTTATAGGCAAAAAGAAATCATTGAAATAGGCCGTTGTTTCAAGCTAATTAGAAATCATCTTTTCTTCTTCCTTAGTTTGCCTCAAATTTAGAATTTCAAATTGTGAATTATCATCTACCATCCAAATTAAAAGCTCAATACACATTCAATGATAGGCTCTTCAGTTTCCTAGTCTTGTCATGGCAACTTTCAATGTTTTAGCATGCCTAGTCATAAATGACTTTTGGAGTCATATAAATGTATTATCAAGACATTTCATGGACTACGACAATAATTAGATGTTCGGAGATATAATGGATGATCATTTTACAATGCCATGTTGCCATGTAAAATGAGAGAGATGCCTTCTTTGCTTCAATTTTTCTCTGCTTCCGCTATATTGCAACTTTAATCAAACCTTTAGAGATGCAATGGATGATCATTTTACAGCACCACTTTGCCACTCTGCTTTCGTTACTTTAATATTCACTAAATCTACTTTCAAATGTCACAGTGTCATTACTCTGGAATATGATGGGCATTGTTAGCTGGAGCGAAAAGTCCTACAACAACGACGGAGGAAGAATCAGGCTTAATATTTCTCTGGCTAAGAGAAGTTTTCTCTCTCCGCTTCATGAATTGATTAAGAAAATGATGTGCCTCTTCATCCCCCACTTCAGGAAGTCACTACAGAATGATGTGCCATCTGGAAGTAGAGAGAAACTTTCTCTTTACCTTAGCTTTATCTCCTCCTATAGCATCACGGTCCCCACAGCCCAGATATCCTAGCACAACTCAGACCAGTGACTAGTTAGAAACAGGGGCACTAGTCCCCTGTTTTTCCATTTAGATAAGCACTGCCTCTTTCTCCCCTCTCATTTTCTCTCTCCCTCTCTCTCTCTCTCTCTCTCTCTCTTTGCCACCATCTCTCATCCCAGTAGATTAGTAGACTGACCGTTAGAATAGTAGTTTCATGTTATAAATAGTATTATTTGAAATTTAGAGGTTGGGGAACTTTAGAAAATTTATTTGAAAATATTAACGCAATGCCGATTTAATACCTATATAATTTTGGATTATTAGGTTCCGAGGGATCTGGTTGAAGTGTTTTGTTTGATTTGTTATGAATATCTATGAGGTAAGTAGTACTCCCTATTTCTAGTATATTATTAAAGTTATTTTAAAGAAATTGCATCATTACAAATTATCGTCAAACTCAAAATTTATTGCATTAGAAAAATATTTATAGTGATGTTATTTTAGATGAGATTCACTATTTTCTTATGAAATTATGAATATTCTAAATTTATAAATCTTTTGTATATTCTATTTCGAGATTCGTAAATAACATTAATTATGTTTGATATTTTGGATATCTAATTTCATTTGTCAACTTGTGTTAAAGTTAATTTATGACTACTGGATCAAGCAAGAAGTAGTATTTATTTAATTATACTATTAAGAAATTATTGTATACTTTTTGACTTCGTCCACATGGATATTTAAAAATTTTATTTGTTTTGAAATATTTGAATATTTATAAAATTTTGATGTCGAAAAAGAAAATTTTGCAAAGATAAATATTTAAATATGCATATAGACTCTTAGCCAATCTACGCATGATATAATATTGACCACGAATGTAATACAAAGAAGAGCTATATTGCAGCGATAGTATTTAATATGGACCTACTCCATGGGGTTAAATGCGATCTCGAGCCTACTCTATAGGGCTAAATGCGGACTCGAACCCATGTTGCAGGGGATAAATGCAACAATAATCCTTAGTTGAAGAAATAAAAGAAAACTAAAATTTAAGATTTGATATTTATAATTTGATATTTGATTTTCTTATTAAACTTTTAATTTTATATTTCATTTTGACTATTAGGCATATATAATTCATGTAGTATATTTATGTGATAAAAATATGTTATACTAATTTGTACATTCAATGAAATGATATATTTATAATTTTGTTATATATACCAAACGTAAATAATCCTTTACATATATTTATCAAATTATAATATTGAATATTGCTTGATCCAATTATATTAAATAAAGTGTTAGTTAATGAGCTGTCAAAATCATTATTATTATTTATCCATCTTTTCAATCCCAAAGGCTAAAAGGTAAATTGATAGAAGATCAAGGGTGAGCTAATAAAAATAAGGCTGACTCTCTATGCACATGCAAACTAGTTTTACTTTGGTCAATGTATAATAAAGTATATTTTGATGATATGTATAATTATATTAGATAGCAGAGAATGACAGTTGTATACTTTGTCATTATTAAAAATTTTAAGATTTGTATAAAGATTATCATACAGAACATAGTTAAAATGTATATGTTGTTCTGATGATCGTTACTATCTATGTATGAATTTTATTATTATTATATTAGATATATTCATTGATAAGTGGAAATGCTTTATATGCTTGTAGGGCTAAATCTCATGAGCATATGGCGATTGTCATAACTCTGAATTCGATTGGGTTTAGGGCGTGATATCTTCTTTATGAAATGATTAAAAAATTGATGTACCATATGAGAATAAAGAGAAACTTCCTTTTTATCTCATCTTATATATATATATATATATATATATAAAAGAAAGAGTTGAAGTTAGCTATATTGAATATAACTAATCTTGAATTCGGTCATTTTTTTTCATCGTCCACACGGATTTCAAAATCATTTTATATTTTTTATCTTTTTTATCTTTGACATTCATAATTTAGATGGATCCAATAATAAAAAGATTGATCGGATATGTGCTTTGCTACGTTCTCTCTCTCTTTATATATATATATATATAATTATTTTTTATAAGAACAGCATCTTTATGCCTCAGAGGGTTTGATCAAAATTATCTATCATCGATTTTGTTACCACTTATTAAGGGAGAAACAAGGTGTTTTGAGTTCAATAAATAGAAGGTCTTGATATGCAAATCAAAATTCAATTCAACGAAAAAATTTAAATCATTAGATCGTTGGCTTAATATCTCTATATGCTAATGCGTCGTCCACTAATTATTTTATATACAGCTGAACCTGATCGTCCAAAACTTCATTCCGCTATTACTGCAGTGCGGTCTTGCTGTCCATCAGAAGAGTAGCAGCCACCGTTGAGAAGCTCCGCAACGACACCTCTTCCCTGGTATCGCTTTGCCAGGACCTGCCGTTGAGAAGGCCGTCCACGGCTCTCTCTTTCCTCGTATTAACTTTGCCAGTCTCATACGCTTCACGAATAGGCGAAACTCGAACTAGTGAACCACATACCCTTTGCCAGCCGGCAGAGTTTAAATCTGCGACTTAAAAGCTATGATGGTTTCACTCCAAGATTCCCCACAACCCAAGCAAATTTCTGGTCCTATTGATCCTAATGGTTGATTCACATGAGCTGTACTTGATCTCTAATGGAGGAAACTAGTGAGAAGCTGGAGATTGAAGATGGAGACGTTTCTGTAATTTAATGGGACTGTGGTCCATCCAAACTTGATGTTAAGCATAATAACAAGTCCAAAACAATCAATGGTTGAAGTCTAATGAAGGGATCTAGCCTAGCCCAAAATGAGCTAAAACCCAATTAAATTAAGGATCTCATTGCATGCGTTATAAACCTAATCTTATGTGGGTAAGCTCTTGCTAAACTTTGTATAAGATAAAGGGGGGTTGGTCTTTATTGAGTTCAAATTAACTTAATCTAGCATATACATTTGCTGAAAATAAATGCCTTTATAATATAATACATTTATTTAATTTGACAAATTTATGCACATTTTCCCTTGTTTTGGCGGTTGACTCTCGAGATGGTTACGGGTTCAAATTCATATTAAAATAAAATTTTTTATCCGTACTTTTGTATTTTTGTTGCATCTTATTCCTTAACATATTTACCTAACTTGTGATAGGTCAAGATTTGATGTAGAATTCATAAAATAAAATTACCAATTTACCCATTATATTACTAAATAATCTTAATATTTTGGTGAAGTTGAGATAGAATATAGCTCAAATGTAATTGCAACTCCTCATTTTTCTTGACATCATACCACGTGAGCACAAATTATTTTCATATGCTTTAATATTTTATAATATTTTTTAAAAAATAAGCCTTATCATTGAGGTTAAGGTAAACACAGCTTTATTGCCGCTGCCAAAGGCATTGCATTCTGAGCCAGAGTCAAGAGTCAAGGATTTATCTTACCATTTGATAATAAAGTATTGATTTCCAACAAACCCAATAAATAAATAAATTTAAAAAAAAAAAAAAAAAAACTGTTCATATGATTAAATTTAATCAGCTAGGAGGAGCCTGATAGGCTCCTGGAAACCGTGAGTCACTGGGTAACGTAAAAATAAAAAATAAAAAATAAAAAATAAAAGAAAATCTCTGGTCTTCGATGGACTAAGTTGCGTCTTAATTTCACACGGATAACATTTCCCATGGGCATTCCAGCACGCGAGGGCCAGAACAGCAGTCGCCGTCTAGATACCAACTAAGCCCCATTATGGCGGTGCCCTCCGGTCCGCGGCAGCCCTTCCTCGGTGAACGCGAGCGAGAAATTCAAAAGGCGCTGCCGCTCTCCATCCCCTAAATTCCCCGTCACGCGCTTGTTTTACCCACGAATCAGAAAGGCCTCACTGCCTCTTTTTTCCAACGCCCCGAGCTTTAACGGTCCCTACCGCTGGAACTGCCGTTCTTTTTCCGTGGAAGAAAATGTCCCTTAGCCATGACCTGACGCACGCTGGAATGAGCTCCCCTTGGGATTAAAAATTTGGGTGGATCAGCCTCCCAGCTAAATATGCAGCCTATTTGAATGGGTCAAGAGCTCGGAAATTTCCCTCACTGCGGGCCCGGGATTTGATAGCTGCTTGTTGACCCGACTCTCTGTTTCTCTCTGAAGTCAAAGAAAGGCTTCTTTCGCCGGCTCGTATCTTTTCCCACCCTTCTTTATACCTGCTTGTTTGGATCGATTGGTGATTGAGGGGAAGTTGTTGGGTCTCAGCTTACATGGGGAATTTCTGTGGAAGGCCGGCAAAATGTGCAAATGCTTCTTCTTCGTTTGTTTCAAGTAAGGTTTTTTTTTTTTTTTTTTTTTTTTTTTGTGTGTGTGTGTGTGTAAGTTTATTTGTTGCCTTTGCTTGAGTTGGTCTCTACTGTCTGTATATGTGGAGAAAAGGATAATTTCAGGTGGTCATATGTGGTTATGGCGTGAGCAACAAGTGAATATGATCTTAAGGCTAAGATATTACACTGAGACATGAGTAACTGCAAGTCTTTTTATCAATTAATTTTGTTCCTTATCCATTTTGTGCTGCTTTGATTGTAATTCTCTGTTGAATTATTGCTGTTTATTCCTTTTTTTTTTTTTTTTTTTTTTTGGAAAGGAAAAGAGGGAAAACTTCTTAGTTGTGGTCATTTGGTTCACAAGAGATATGAGCTGCACTTAATTTTTGATGCTGCTTGATTATGCGCTGGTGATGAGGCTATTGCTTGTTTTGACAGTGGAAGAGCATCTAGGTTTAGGAGAATTGGGCTACCTTGGTTTGTTTTTTGTGTGCTGTTCTCTCTCTCTCTCTCTCTCTCTCTTTATTTTTCCTCCTTTTCTAAACCAAAGTACGTTTGCCAGGGCCTATGTATATTCTTCAAAATCAAGATAGAATTTTGTTTGCACTGAGAACCATTTCAATTACTTTGTGCTCTCTTCTGTCTTCCATTCAAAATCTCAAGATGAAACAAATATCCTTTCGTATTTTTTAGATGTCTTTTCCTTTTATACACCCTGATCTTCTTTTTGGATTGGCAATCTTGTAGTCTTCTATCACCAACTCCCATTCTGATCGATGATTATGGAACCCGTTTCTGAACTTCTTGCTATCTGAATTATGTTTAGACCTCTTCTGCTGCCTTTGTATTGCCTTTTGATGAAAAAAAACTCTAGCTTCTGTAATCGGCACCATGAAGTAAGACACCACTGCTTTATTGTGTCCTCTTGAAAGAATTTGTCCCATGAAGAAAAGGCAACCAATGAAGAGAATCTAGTTTGCAGTTGCTAGTTGCTAACCTGCGAGTGTTTTCCCTGTTATGTTTCTTCACATAGAGTAGGAAATCTCAAAATCTAGAGCTCTTAATCACGCCGACCTCTTTTCATTGTTTCTTAATAAATGAATTTTAAAATTCTCCTCTTTCCACTAGTTTACAGGATTCCAAACCATAAAGGGGTAATTGGATGGATATCATGCATCCGTTCGTAAGAGATAAGCAAAACACAAAATTGCAGCTGTATTCATGAAATTCTACTCATGAGCCATTGTATAAAGTCATAGAAAACTACTATGGAATAATGAGTAAGAAAATGGCAACAATAATAGATAACCAATGTCATGTAATGTTAGGGACGTGGACCATGAAGTTTGTGATGCATAAAAATTAAAAACATTTATAGAGGGAATTTATTGGCGCTACAAAACAAAACATATTTGAAGGGTCTATGTAGTTTGTTGCTCATGTGCATGAAGTATTGAGCAAGCCTTTTGATTAATGGCAGCTAGACAAGTGAATTTTCTTCATATTGCCTACATCAAGGCTTTAACTAAGCAAATCTTATAGTATCTCCTTAAAACTTAAATAGTACTAGTACTTCAAGGAAAGCATCGTGTTAAATGTTATTTATGGAAGATATCATGTCAACTGATGAGACAGATAATCTGGAACACGAAATTAGAACAATCAAAGAAAGGATAAGAGCAAGGTTTGTTGTCCTGGTACCGAATCCCATACCGGCACCATGTTGATGCGATGTCGGTGCACTTGGTACATAGGTTGGTTCAGCATACTGATGCTCGAAACGCACCTTGTACCGAGTCTTGATTCAGTACTAGTATGATATGATACACTCGATACAAGATGGTACGCATCGATATAGTATATCATGGATAAGAGATCAAACATCTGAAAATCAATAAATATTAATACATGGAATGCATTTTGTTGTAGAATTATGAATAAAAATGTGGCTCCAGTCAAAATAGATGGTCATGGGATATTCTGGTGTGATCATAAGAATGGAGGGGAAAAAATCAATGGAACTAAGCCATGTGGATAAAATATATTGGTGTTTCTAGTGTTATGTGATTGTCAAATTCCAGTGAAGCTCAGAATAGTTAACAAGATAGCAAGACTTGAATCTTGTAAGATACATAGAACCTAAAATTTCACTCAAAATTTTTTGGATTGTTAAATAATGAATTGGGAAAAAACTAGCTTAATAGTTATTTTTTTGAAAAAAAAAAAACAAGTATCAACTTATCTCAAATTTTTTTATATGAATATAGTATTTCTCGGTTGATTCATCTGAAATGAATGGTCTTCCTTGAAATGACCCGAAACAAAATAGTTGTATTACAGTGTATGATTTGTTTTCCTTCATTGTTTCGATTTGTTTTTCGGGAAAAAAAGGCAAGACATGTACACTGGTGCATTTACACAAGTCTGTAAAGCCATTCTAAAAGTGGAAGCTAAAAGAGTAGTTCTGCATTAAATTGACCAGATTTCAAGATTATCTTCTTAATATTTTTGAATTATTCATTCTATCTAAAATATCCATGTGATCTAGAATTATCTATTTAATATTAAAAAATCAATTTAAAAAATTTTGGTAAAGCATGAAAAGGGAAAAAAAAAAGTTTGGTACCTTTTCTCATAATATAAAATCATATCTAACTGCAAGCAAGTCAAGAGGGATTAGATTTTGGCATAATATGAGCCTTGTGCATATTTGAATAGGACCAAAAGATTAAATGCAAGTTTGATCTTCTTCTATTTGGCTTAGTTTGGATTGGGTTTAAGAATTATAGTATCGATCCATAAGGTTTTGCTAGTCAAACTAGAACAACTATAACCAAAACATGCACCATGAAAAATATACAAAAATTGAGCTAATTTATTATATCCTAAACAATTTATGCTATAAAGCGGGAGTCATAACCATCAACCATCTTAGTTAGATAAATTTCATTGGCAACCACATATAGTTCTATTAATTTTTTCCATTGAGTACAGCAATATTGATCATGATGAACTTCTCCTACTTCAGGATTTCACATCCAACAAGTAGATATGCTTCAAACAATGTTTGCATAATCTCTTGTAAACTTTTGAGTGTTGATTGTAAAGAAAATGAAAAAAAAAATATAATAACTAGGGAATGCTAGATTCAATGAATTTGTCTTTCTAGTTTGTATTTGGTTCTTGAAATGAGTGTCAATACCCTACTTTGTTCTAGCAGTTTGATTTTCATAATACAATATCATTGTTATACTCACAACCATGGTATGCCTTACTAGAGCATACGATACTGTATTAGTACCAAATCGAGACTTAGGACTTGAGGCATATCAAGTCTCAAAATGCCAAACAATTTCACATATTAGGCATACCAACACTGTATCAGTATGATACCAGTACAAGATCTGGTACCAAGATGGCAAATCTTACTCACAACAGCTTCCTGTCCTGTCTAAAGCAAGAATGGTAATACATATTTATTGCATATTGACAGCCTAGACAGGCAAAAGAAGTATCTATCCTGCACAAGTCAATCAATCATTGGATATCATATATTGCAAATAATATGCAAAATTTGTAAATCAGAATGATGTGCTGATTACTGCTGACACTGATGAAATGCTTCAACCTTTCTGCTGGACAAAATTAATGACTAATAATAAAAGTTTAGATCTAAACATTTGAATGTTGGTACTGAATAGGATCATGTGAGAGGCTTAGATCCATATATAGGAGTAGGAAAGAGGGGGGAAAGGCCTAGCATAATAAGCATAGAAGTTGCCAGAAAATGCAAAAGACAGAAGATGTAGCTACAATAGGACTGAGCATTACAAATTTAAAAATATGAAACCAAATAGTAAGAATGGAGCTTGCTGTTTATGGTGTTGTCATTTCCATCTTTAGAAAGCAATGTAATCTAGATTTTCTGAATTGAAGTGTTAATGTTGGGTTCATTATTGCTTACCCATTAATAAATATTTCATTTTATGCCTAGACCACCAAACCTTTCCAGCTGAAGCTATCTACCCTCTGTTCTTGGCTATTTGGATTGTAGCAGTATGAATTTTTCTGGTTTATGATTATGCAAGATTAGAAATTATTTCATATATGTAAGGAACTGTGATTACCATAGTAAATTCACTGCAATTTGATTTGAACATCAAAACTATTTTAATTAAGAATTAAATGTGGCTGTTTTCATCTTTGATGCTCACAATCACAAGACTTTTTCTGGATCTAAGATCAACCAATGCACAGCCGTATAGAGCTTTCAGAATCATCTTGACAATCATTTCTGAAATATATCATAAAAGTACATACTGGGCCTTGAGAACAGCTTGATTTTCCTTACCACTTTATCTTCTTTGCTTCTTTTCTTTTTTTTGTCCTTTCTTTTTGAGGAAAAAAAAGAAAGCAGTCTATCTCCTTGATAATATATACTAACATGAAAATAATCTCATTTACAATGCAATAGGCTCTGATATGTCATCCTATTCGAAGTAAGTTTGGTGCTACTTGACTCATTTTTGGTAAACTCACACTTTTACTGTTTATTTGTTCTTGTTATGTTCGTATTATACAAAGACCATTATGAATTTTTACTTACTTTGGATTATGACCCTGTTTTGAGTTCTTTGAAGTAAATTTCTAGACACTGCAGACAAAATTATCTTTTTGTATTTCCATGGTGCTATCATCATTCAAAGTTAAATTTCCTTTTCAAATATTATCTAAAATATAATAAAAGCGATCTAAATTAGCATCTTGTCTCCAGAGAATTCGCTGCCTAGCATTACTACTACTTCCAGTTCAAAAGATTCAAGCAAAACAATTTCTACTGGGATTAGTAGTTCTCTTCCATCATTCATAAGCGAGGAAGCACCTGCAGTCAGTACACCTGCAGTCAGTTTGCAGGCATCACCTGCAGTCAGTTTGAAGGCCTTTACCTTGAATGATCTCAAGAATGCTACTAAAAATTTCAGCTCCAATTCTTATCTCGGTGAAGGAGGGTTTGGGTGTGTCTTCAAAGGATGGATTGATGAAAACAGCTTTTGCCCCACAAGACCAGGAGTTGGCATTGTCGTTGCCATCAAGAAACTCAAACGGGAAAGCTTTCAAGGACACAAAGAATGGCTTGTATGTAGCCCAAATACCTAATTTCTCACCAGGTTTTCTTGATAATACTTCTCATGTGACAGGTGAACTTCATTTCTGAACTTCACCCTGACTATTTATTCATTACTTCTGCAGACTGAAGTGACCTATTTGGGCCAGCTTCGCCATGAAAATCTAGTGAAACTCATAGGATACTGTTCAGAGTCTGATAACAAACTTCTTGTCTATGAGTACATGCAGAGGGGCAGCTTGGAGAACCATTTGTTCAGAAGTATGTTGATACTTCCATCAAAGAACTCTCCATATATGATGTTCTTTTCTTTCTCTTTTCCTTCAAATGAATATGTCAAGTATCCTGTGAAAGTTTAGGGGAAGAAAACATTCTACATCAAAATAAACCATATTTCACTGCAATGAAATCACTTCCAATGCATTGCTAAATTGGATCCAGTTTCAGACATCCTTCTTTTCATTTTTTTGTGCCAATGATAAACTTGGAGAAACACAAGCATTGTATTTGCACATTTTATACAGTTATGGTGGCAAGCATGGATTTTGTATGTGTTTCTTCCTAATTTTATATTTATCTTCCATTGAGATTGTTGATTTTGTCTATCACAGGAGGAGTACAACCTATTTCCTGGGTGATGCGAGTCAACATTGCCATTGATGTCGCTCGAGGGCTATCATTCTTACACAGCTTAGAAACACCAGTAATATACCGTGATTTAAAGGCTTCCAATGTTCTTCTCGACTCGGTATGTTTATTTAGGACAGCCAGCAGACAACTATCTTCCATCAATCTTTCTCTATCTTTCTAGGTACAAATGAAACTTAACTTGGAGATTAATTACAGGACTTCCATGCAAAACTATCGGATTTTGGCTTAGCAAGAAACGGTCCTACAGGAGACAAGACTCATGTTTCAACTCGTGTTGTTGGAACCCGTGGTTATGCTGCTCCAGAATACATTGCCACAGGTTAGTTATATCAGATCCCTATTTGATTTGTCACTGGACTGCACTAGAGACCTTAAAATGCCCTTTACAATTGTACTATAAAAGCCTTTTAGAACTGTACTATACTATGAAACGCAATCTGATACTTGTTTGTCTTTCACCACAAGAATTTTAGGCTGACCCATCATGTAATGTCACAACAGGCCTGTATATATCTACTGGGATTTAGTACTGATTGTCCCATTAGCATCAATGTCTTCATCTAACAAACAATGAAATGAAAATTTATGTTTCAATGCCAGTCGTATTTGATTGAGAACTATAATATTTCACATATTTCTTACCTTTCCTTCCTGAACTGACTAAATGACTAGTGTATCACATGTTTTGGCCTTTTCTTCCTGAACAATTGAAATGACTAGCATTTTTCTTTTATATTGTTAATCAATAATATATTGCAGAACTCTTGAATTAGATTTATGATTCAATCCGTTCATATGTCCTTAAGATGGAAGAAATTATTCATTTAAATTGTGTCATCTAAAACAACAAATTGGATAGCATTACCAATTAAACCTTCCTGTGCCAGGTCACTTGAGTGTAAAGAGCGACATGTACAGCTTTGGAGTTGTGCTGTTAGAACTTTTATCAGGGAGGCGAGCACTGGATGAAGACAGATGTTCTGCTGAGGAGTCTCTTGTAGACTGGGCAAAGCCATTTTTGAATGAAAGAGGGAAAATATTAAGGATCATGGACACAAGGCTGGAGGGTCAATATGCAAAGAAGGAAGCCCAGGCGCTTGCTGCTCTTGCCGTGCAGTGTCTACACACAGACCCCAAAAACAGGCCTAGCATGACAGAAGTTCTTGCCACCCTAGAACAGCTCCGAGCATCGAAAGACACAAAGACACCTAGAATCTACACAAGGAAATAAGGTCAAACCAGGACCTTGAGGCAATTAAACCTGTGCTATTTAAGTGGGCTGGAAATGTGTTCATGATTGATACAAGAACAACAATATGCATGCTGGAATACTCAGGTGGTTTTACCACAAGTTCCATTGAAGAAACAAATGTCTGGAGTTTATGGATGTAAAAGCTTGTATTTCCAGGAACAGACTTTAGTAGCAGCGCATGTTGAGAACTAATAAGAGCAAACATTGCACCCTATATGTAAGCATATGGGCACCTGAGCGGCTGAGCCAGCATGTGTTTTTACCTTGTTTTTTTTTTTTTTTAATGGTACGTGTTCTTTTTGTATATTTCAAATTTCAGGATCATCTGTTCAGGTTGTAGTACTCTTGTAACATGTGCGAGGTTTTAGATTTTTTTTTTTTAATTCTTTATTTTATTTTATTTTATTTTTAATTTTGCATGGCAGAAAGTGATGAAGGAAAGCTGCTAGGCTCTATATTTCTTAAGCAGCTCAGTCATGTTTGTTGTTGAAAAAATCAACAAGTCAACCATATTGAACTTTAGGAGTCTATTATCTGTTTACAATGTTATCAGTTTACCTAAAGAATGTTTTATTCTATCTATACAGAAAGGTGATTTGAGGAAATTTTATGATCTGTTGTGTGAGGGAATTTTGCCTGCCAGCCTCACTAGACCTACATCTGAATTACTCTACTCACCAATACTTTTTTTTTTTCTGCTTTGTCAAAGGAGTTCCCTGTAAAAGATCTTGATGAGTTGCATTATTTCTTGGACATTGAAGCCAAACATGACTCACAGAGTGTATCTTTCTCAAGAAAAATATTGCCCTGATCTTCTAACTAGTTTTGGCCTTGCAAACATCATGCCTAGGTTTTTTTTTTTAAAAAAAAAAAAAACCTATGCTTTTAAAATCAATTTACCAAACAAATGCGAAATTCAAACTATTTACCGTGATGCATTTTGGGCCAGCTTTGATGAAAATCTGACATTCAATAAAATCAAAACGTCAGTCCATCGGATGTTTTCAAAAATGTCAGTTAGGCTGATGATTTATTGTACCACAATGAATCAAAGATGATTTTGGAATTGCCACTTCAAATGATGATTTCGTGTTTAATTCATTTCAGTTGAAGTAATGATTTCAGTAATTTTGTTTTGTTGTATTTTTATTAATAATTTTATTTTATTAAATAATAATTAGTAGATTTTAAATTTTAGTACACACAATGTACCATTATTTTATATTATTTATATTATAATAAAAAATATTATCTATGAAAAGGATCCATTACTTGGAGAATTGGACCGTCTTTAATTTGCTTTTAGGCTGGAGGTTCTAGATTCTAGATGGAACATTCCTCCCCCTTAATTCATCGGTTAGGAGTGAAAGATATTTGAACTAGTGGAGCATACCTGTGCCCGTTTTTTTTTTTTTGTAATTATTCTTTCTTTGATTTACTTATAGATTGTAAGGATTGAATTGGACTATACTTATGTCTCCAAACATTTTTACTTAGGTATCTGTCATGCCCTAACCCTAACCCAATAACTAGGTGAGTATGGTCATATAATTTCTAAATAAAACTTTTGAAATTACGCAAAACCCACCTATTTATAATATACTAGTTATACAAAGATCATAATTAAATAGAATTTGAAAGGTGATGAGAATATTCAGTCACACAAAGATCAAATTATTTGTTATAATAGATATTAGTATCGACTGATCTAGCTACGCTTTATTCTTTTTGTTCCATACTCCAACCCGACCAATGAGCGCTGAGACCAAGCTTCAGGTGGCTCTATATAAAAATTTAAAAAAAAAAAAGTAATGAGCCTTAGTCCAATAAAAATTTCTCCATACTCCAGCATGTGGTATGAATTAGCCTTATAAACATATAATATACAGCAATATGAACAAGAGTGATGGTAACGTATCATAATCATATCTCAAAGCAATAATAATTCATATTAGTTAAATCATGCTCAATAATGACCATAACATCAAATCACTGAACTAATATAAGATCGGCAATAAACCATAATATCATTATATTAGTTGTTATCATGTATGTACTAGTATCCTCATTTTCGTGATGTTATTTAATGGTAGTTTACTCAGTTTCAGATTTTTATATTTGAAGAGGCATTGGACAGGCCTTGTTTCGACCCATCGCAGTTTGTCAAGTCTAGCCGCCGGTATCATGGGACTAGTTAAGGCGTTGGACCACTGCTCTTCTGGTATCATGGGAGCTTCGCGTGCCTTTTGATATTTGAACTAGGACAAGTTGATTGTCATTGATTACTAAATTATCTAGAGAGGACTCTTGCATGCATTTGACTAGATGCAAAGCCAGGGCGCCAAGTTCCCTCATAGACATATGAGAGAGAGACCCAACGATGGAGCCAATGTTAATCAGGCTATAAATCAATGATGGAAACAACTAAAGTATTTGAATAGAGTAGATTCTTTATTAGACGTGGCTCATAAATCAATAGTTAGCCGTAACGTGGCATGATCTAGCCCAGTCCAGAAAAAATTAAAGGTTTCGAGTTTCAGATCAAACCTGGACCCAAATACAGTCCAATTGTCGGTGAGTGACACGTGCAATGAATTTTAAGCTATATTTGCAAAGAGAGAGGAAAAAATTATTAAAAAAAAAATTACACTAAAATCATCTCTTTAAGTGATGATTTTGAAATCATCATTGCTGACCATTTCAACACTTGGTAGATTTTGAAATAATCACTTGCAGCTAGTCCCTATTTTTTTTTTTTTTTTTTTGGTTGGTTGGTCCACTGTGAAACCATCACTTGAAATGGCAATTTCACAATCGTTACTAATACCAATGATTTTAAGCAAAGCGTGCTTTTTAAGGAGATAAAGTTATCAGTCCTACTGTTGTTTTTAAAATCGTCTTATTTGGCGTCAAATTTTTAAAAAGTTAAATATTAACGTGGGTCCAAAATGCATTACTACGTAAATAATTTAAATTTCACATTTTTTTTTTTGGTAAATTAGTTTTTAAAAATTATTATATATATATAAAAGCCTCATGGATGAGCTGACCACCTCTCAGATGCAAGCCAGTGAAAAGAATATATATCAGTCTCAAAGGAGCTGCCAATCTTGGTTTACGAGCTCTAATCTCATCATTTCACGGAGCGTGAAGAAGCAACCCTACGTCTTGCTCAGTGCTGAAGCTGAAATCAACGGAATTCGGCAACTTTTGCGAGACTCGCTGTTTATTTCAAAATTCCAATGACTACTTGTTGTGATGATGTCGAGACAACGTGGATGGCAACTAGTTCAGTTTTGATGCTCGTACCAAAGACATTAAGATTCGCCATCGTTTTATACAAGAAAAGTTACAAGCGGAGAATTATTGCTTCGTTATATTTCATCTACGGAATGGTTCACAAATATGTTCACTAATCTAATGCCTTGTCATCGTTTGCCGGTCTACATTCCAACCTCTTGGTAGGTTTACATCCCTCGGATTGGGTGGGCTTATAGACATGTCATTTTAATTGATTATATTGTAATTCAAATATTTAAACTTCTGCTGTAAATTTATACTATTGCGACCAGCCATAACAAATCTTTACTAGGGGCCTCAATATTAAATCTAGCAACCTTCATCTTAAACCGAATGGAAACTTATAATGTATTTATAAATAATTATAATTTAAATCCTATAATTTAGAATTATTTTAATTTAAATTTTATAATTAATAAAATATATTAAAATAAAATATAAGATATTTTGGCTGTTACATATAAAGCCCTTCATTTATGACACCATTACATGTAGTAAGAAGTTCATTTTGATCAAGAACTAAGAATTTTTGGGCAGCCGCGTTAGGGACCCATCGCCATATTCTCACCAGATTTCTTTATGATGCATGGTTAAAGTTTGGTTTTTGAGAGAGAAAAAGGGTGAAGAAAATTTTGGAAGGGATCTAAGAGAAAGGCCACAACCAGCGATAGACATGGCTAATTCATCTAAATCCAAACTTGATAAAATTTGAGGTTGTTGTTAGTTTAATGGGAAAAGATAAACTATTTCTGGAAATAGGGTCCTTTAAAAACTATTTTTAGGAATAATATCCGCCAAGCTGCATAAGATGCCAACATGATGGATAAAAAATATTTTTTTATGCGTCACGAGTTGAAATCACTGAAATCATCTGTCCAACAAATAATTTTAAATTTTTTTTTTTTATGTAAAAGAAAGAAAATATGGCATTGAGATCATCTCCTGGGGAGACAATTTCAATGACTATATTTTTTTTCTTTAATTTGATTAAATATTAAAAAACTTTCATGAAATCATCCGTTGGGAAAACGATTTTATGTGAAATCATCTTCCCAAAAAAAAAAAAAATCACATTATTTTTATTATTTTTTTCCTATGGGTTGATTAATATGTGAAATGTCTCCCTGATTTCACATTATTTTTATTTTTATTATTTTTTATTTTTTATTCTTTAATCAAACTACAGCTAAAAAAAGGGAAAAAAATTAGTCATGAAATCATCTTCCTTGGTACAAATTGGAACGCAATTTTTTTTAATCAAACCATAGTTAAAAAAAAGGAAAAAAATTAATTGTGAAATCATCTTCCTTGGTACAATTTGGTACAAATTGAAATTTACAAAAAAAAGAATATTAAAAAAAAATTATTTTGTTGAAAAAAAGTATAAGTTGAAATTGTCTCTTCAGGAAAGAGAGTAATAATTTAACGTGTCTTCGTATATAGATTTATTGAAAAAAGTAAAAATTTAATGTTCCATATGCCATAAAAATAAAAGATGTGACAGTACACATAGGGATATCAAACACATAGATGTGATGTGACAAATAAGGACACCCATGTCTCTGCACACATAGGACAGATATGATTGCATGCATAGATGCCAACTATCGGAGTATAAAGGCTAGCATAATAGGCCAAAACAACTATGGCTGGAATATCGAATGCAAGCTGACGATCAAGAGTATGGCTACTTCCTAGATTCCAAGATGACTATGAGAGTGAGAAATATTCAAATTGTAGAGAGTATTATACTGTCCTGCAACATGAATGGGCATATCATTTAGAAGAGGCAAAAAGGCTCATTGAAGAACTGTGTGCTAGGAGCCCTTCGTTGTGCATCATCGGTCCATTACAATGGAGAGACGTAACATGACAGATTATAAGGTGGTTATTAGAAGGATACAAAAAGAGAATAATCGCATGCTGATGCATCGAAGTCAATAGTCCATGCTGAAGTTTGCATGCAATCAGGTCAAAATCATGGAAAGAGAGTTGGTTCAAAAGGAAGTAGACAATGTCCTTTGTAACGATAAATATCTTTCAGATGAATATATCTCCAACAAGGACTAATTGTATGACTCTAATTTATGGTAAAATATTGTCCTTAACTATGTTTATGTGGTATCTTTCCTTTAATTCCGTGAACCTAAGTAGGAAATGAATTAGAACTTCCTTAAAAGCATGCTTGGAATCGTTTTCAAATGGGACAATGTAATTGCATTACAAATGTAAGATTTGCAATTACATGAGAAGTCATTTACTTCAGGCATCGCCATCTTCATCCAATATATTGACATCAAAAAGGCATTTCTTCTCCCTACTCAAATGAGCAAATATGTGCGCTTCTTCAATGTTTCCATCACGAGCAAGTTCGTGTGTGTGGTGCATAAAATAATACTTATTAAGATAAATTTTGATGTGGTTATTCTCCTATCTGATACGATACAAGGCCTTGCAAAGTGAATCAATATCATTCCATGGCATGTTGACAGTTATTACTCAGGGAGCAAAAATGTTATATGCTTTTGCATTCATCCTAAGATCTACAGCCTGGCATACATGAAAAGTCCACATATCCATAACCGTGCTCAACACTATCATGGAGCTCTACATATTAGGATCCATTAGATGGCTAAACTCATCTTCCAACGCTCAATGTCGACCAATAGCTCGAAGTATGTCGTCTAAGGTATATTTCAAAATCATTTCAGAAATGCAAACTTATGATTTGATTTAGGATGTTATCATAATGGTAGGGACACCAGCTTAAATAGCACTGACTACTGGATAGCAAGAAGCCGGATGATGATGACTTTGCACAAATCTAAGTCAAAACATGATATTTACTAATTATTGATGTACATTGGGCTAATCGATGTGACTTATGAAAATCAATATTCTGAACAATTCTAACTCCATGTTCACCAATCAAAATTAAGAGTCCGAAATACACTTACGTCATGCAATCATGAGAAGTTGGACTGTCATAATGCAAGCATATACTTGAACAACTATCTTATGATTCATCTTAGTCACCAAAGACCTTGAAAATTATTTTCTGCTTATCATACCATGTCTTCTTATATGATACCTCATATTAGAACCTACTCTTTATCTCCTCTACTATCACTGCAACTAAAATAGAGAGATATGCACTCACCATACCCACTATGCAATTAGCAATAACCTTCGAGGAAAGTTAGTGGTGGTCCTGTGACACCTTAGGATACACACAGGAATAGAGACCATTATATCGCCTAATCTCCTATAGACCATCGCTCTTCCGCTTTGTTGCTTAGAGCCTCCAACTGCAGCCAGTCGTATGCTACTTACATCGCATTATCTAATATGATGGCTGTGATTCATCCACCATGCACTTCGGATGTCTTTTCAAAGAGTAGAGCTTTATGGCCATCTGCACATCATCCTTGTTGCAAAAAGATCATACCTTGATCAAACTCAAGACTTGGATCCCAATTCACAAGCCATGTAACACCCGTGAACAATGGCTATGATGCATCAATAACAGCCTAATTCAACTATCCGAAGTGTGCAAAGAACGATATATACATCTGCTCGATGAGAAGAGGCACGTCATCTACCTTAGCCGGCACATGACCATAAGAAGGCCCACTATCACCAAAGTCTAATTGAAGCACACCAACACCATCATCATCATCGAAACCGTCAATAGGTACAGGTTCCTTATCCTCCATCCTCAGGCCTGAGAAGTAGGCAATGTTAGTCAAACAATCTAGTGTTAGTGCCAAGCGATCCAAGCAATGAGCTAAATCCCCCTCTCCACTCAACTCTAAGCCAACGTAGGGAATGGAACTGCTCGATACAATCATTTTGAAATCCGAAGCTCCATGGTCAATATGAGACACATAGCCAGCCTGCACCATATGAGTCTCGAACGATGAGGAGGCCAGTGAAGGAATCTCGAACGATGAGGAGGCCAGTGAAGGAAGAGATATCAACGGTCCAATATCCATCAACAATTAAACATATAAGCTAAACCCGCATTCAGACTAAGCATATTTTCTTATAGCTTACTCCCATAGTGAAGACACTACCATGGTACTTACAACCTCTAAATTCACCTCCATTCCGAATAATGCCTCATGTGCTAGATACATATCAAGCATCATCTCCAAATCATCGACATTTTTAATTTCGAATGGCATACATACCATCTGACCCGCTTAAACAACTACAGAAAATCTACACACTAATCTGCAAACCCTCTGATTAGGGTCCATAGTGAAGCACCAAGGCGTAGGAGCGCACGAATTCGGGACAAAGCGGGAGGAAGCACATTGGACCCACTTGATGCTAGTAGTTGATCCTTATGATGTCTTTCGTATTATCTTATCTTGTCTTTTGTTATGTTGGTATGGGTCTTTTGTTATGTTTGTATGGTTTTGTTGGGTCATGGGTATTTGGGTCATTGTGGGAGTCCATATAAAAAGGATGTGTGGATGAGTAAGGAGGTTTTATCTTGGACATTTTGGGAGTTCTTGGGGAGTGCTTGTGGCGACTAGAGTTTGTCTTCATCGGCGAGCTTGAGATCGGTAGCGGCGTAGCAATACGGTGTCTACTTGGGCTGACAAGGGGGTAGGTTTATTCCCGAGCTAGAGAGATCAAACCACGGGCTATAGTGGGGAGATCTCTTCTATCTATCATCTTTCTTTACTGCTGTATTTTTTCTTTGTTTTGAAGGCTTGTAATAGGTGAGATTTGTTGGTTATTGAAGTGGTGTTCTTCATTGTTGTCAAATCTGGTTTGTTTATGTTAAATCTCATTTTGTGCTTGATCTTGATGTGAAAACCCTCTCAAATCTGTGTGAAGTGTGCAAGGAACCAAAGGTAATCATTGGTGTGATCAGAAGCTTTCTTCCACCTCCCGAACAACATCTAAACTGGGCCCAAACTGGGAATTTTTGTTGTCTAGGTGGGACGCCCAAGGTGTGGGGCGGTTTGGGTGAAGGGGGCTTGGGTGAAGGGGGATTTGAAACAGCGATTGGAGGCTCTTGGGGCACCTTTTCTTCAGAAAAGGCTTGGGAAGGTGGGCAAGAATATTTATAACAGTGGCAAAGATCGAAGGACTGAATCTTCACTCACAAAGGGAATAAATTCTGAGCACACTCCAGATGTTTGATTAAATTTTTGAACCGGATTTTGTTAGGTTGGAGGTTGTTGAACCCATTGTTGTGGAGCTCAAACGAGGGACCTCAATAATCCAACACTAGCACATGATAAATTTTGGCCACTAATTTATTGTAAGACATACTATACTTCATTTGAAGGTCCTTTGGGCCTATCAAACATGATTCCATTAGGATTATGTGTAATTGTCTCATTTAAGATAAAAAAGACATATTAGTGGCCTGCTCGTAACGATAACAGTTCCTAAAAACCGAAACATAACAAGCATTAAATCCTCTCGTGCCAACAAAAGTGACCTAAAGCATCTAAACCAAAATTTGTCAAACTGTCTTTATTAGATCCAGACAGGATTTAAATTAAATCCCCTCACACCAGCTATATCACACTTTTTGTTTAACAGGAAAATAGCTAAAGCGTGACTTCATAAGCATAAGATCACAATGATAACATGATAAATTTTTATCAGCTCATGGCACCAAAGATATTTCTAATTTCAAAACTAGTTTTCTGAAGTATAACTTATAATTATTTTCCTTTCTAAATTAGTTTTTCTTAATTACTTGCTTATAATTTTATTTTCAGAAAAAATAAAACCTATCCTCCTTATATTTTAATTTTCTAATGAAAATATAATACAACTTCATTTCTCATTTAAATTTAAAATTTACAAAAAAAATTATTTTTTAAAAAAAAAAAACTCACCTCTCCGACGTGCGGCTGGGGCAGACCGCGCGGGAAGGGCTGGGCGGGTGCAGTGCGAGGGCCGAGGGGGAGGCACGGCACGATGGGCTGGGAGCCGAGGCGGGGGTGCGGCGCGGGGCCGGGGCAGGGGGAGGACGGGCAAGGGCGGGGCCGTGGAGGGGGGAGGGCGGGCTAGGGCGGGGGGCGAGCGGCGGGCGGGGCCGGGGCGGGCGGGGGGAGGGCAGGGCCGCGGCCGGATTCGCAGGGGGCCGGAGGGAGTCGACCGGCGGTGGGGGCAGGCAGTGGGGGCGATGGTGGGGGCGGCAAGATCAAAAGGGGAGGGCTCGGGAGACCCATTTAAAAAGAAAAAAAAAAAAAAAAATCTTTTTTTCATTTTTTTTAATATTTAATCAAATCAAAGAAAAAAATTTAAAAAATTAGCCATTAGGAGACGATTTCACGTAAAATCATCTTCTTGAGAGACGATTTCAACGCCAATTTTTTTTTTTTTCTTTTTGCATGAAAAAAAAAAAAAAACCTGAAATCGTCTACCCAACAGACGGTTTCAGGCTTAAATTTTTTTAAGGAGCTAATGACCTGTAGTACTATTATAAATAATTCTTAAATAAAAGATCGTCGAGGATTTCAACCGGTGGCGTAGACCAAATAATAATAATAATAATATTAATATTAATATTAATATTAATAATATTTTTTAAAAATAATTTTTAAAAAAAAAATCCGTGAAGCTAGCATCTTGCATGATTTGATGGGCATTAATTTTAAAAATAATTTTGAGAAAACCATATTTTTAAAAATAATTTTCAGAAGACCATATTTTAAAAAATAATTTATTTTTTTATTAAATTAAAAATAAAACCCAATCCAATAGCTTATTTTGTTTATGTTTGGAACCCAACCACTATCTTTCATATCAATTTCAAACTGGATTAGTGGTTTATTATCTCTTATTATTATTATTATTATTTCTGCATGGAACCCATGAAACAATAAAATATCAATTAATATACAGTTGTAACTAGAAAGGAAATCCCATGCAACCAAAGTTGAGATGAATTAAAAATTATTCATTTCATCAAATATGGAAGAGAGGGTCAAAAACGCATATTAAAATAAATTTTCTAGAAACCATAAACTCGATGACGTTAAGAATTCCTGCGACGCCGTTTTTTAAAAGAAAAGTTGAAGTTGTAAAATCTTGAATATTAAAATAAGAAGGAAGGATATAATAAATATATTATGATAAAGAGAGAGAATAGAGTACGTGAAAGCTGAGCATGCCAACAAAACATATCAATGGTCATAAAAAAATTGGATCAACTTCAAAAAATTACAACAAATAGATTAATTTGAATTTGATCAATTTATTAATCAAGTCAAAAAATTTAAATCCGAATTTAACCCATATATTACATGGGTTACACTACGTAATTCATATAATCCGTTTAATAATCAGATCGTGTTCGAATTTATACAAATACATAACCTACGTAACCTACATAACTCATATAACCCACATGATCTGTATAACCTCTGTAATATATTTAATATCAATTCATTCATAAAGTAATTATATATTTAAAATCATAACTAAAGTATGAACGTAATTTGTTTATTAAAAAAACATAAAATCCTTGCATAACTATATAATCATTATCATAAATAATAATAAATTATAGGATGACATTAACTTAGATAAATAGGTCCAGTAAGTCATGTTTAGGTCGGCGAGTTGGGTTGGATTATACAAATTGATATGTTTAATAATTGAATCAATTCTGAATCAATTTTGATTTAGTGGGTCAACTCGATACCTAACTTATTTATTAATTATGCCTAACGAGTTAGCCTAATTTTAATTCAAATTCGTTAATACTCAACAAAAATCTAATAAATTTTGTATTGGATTCGAGTCATGCTCATATATCATGTTCAAAATTATTGCCTTCAAGATTGATCATGATTGGTGGAGCAAAATGCAAGAGGGAGAGATAAACAAAGAACATGGCAAAGAATGCAAGAAATGAAGTGTGAGAGTGACATTAAGAAAAGGTAAGGAGGAGAGACCTTAGAGTAGTGAGAAGCAGAGGAGATAGAAAGAGAACATAGAAGGGAGAGAGCGATAGAGAGGGAGAGAGCTTGAGTTAAAGTAGGTAAAAGAAAGAAAGGATGATAAGGATAAAAAATAAAGAGAACATGAATGAGAGTGAGAGAGAGAGAGAGAGAGAGAGAGAGAGAGAGAGAGAGAGAGAGAGAACCAAAAAGATTATTAGAAAGCAAAAGGCAAATAAGATTTAGCCATTCCCTACTTTGCATGATAGAAGACCTAGATTAATGAATGTTTACGGTATACGTTGCCCAATTTAACTAATTTCTCCCAAGAGGTACGATCAATTCTTGTGTAGAACTACCCTTCATTTTTTTTTTTTTTTTTTCTTAAACAAAAGGTTTGCACAAACTAAAAAAATGCAGAAAAACAAAACTCTGATTTTATTTTAAAGCTTTCTTATTGAGGCAGAGTGAGTCACGATGCAACAAATAATTCAATCTCGTTCCATCTCGAACATCCTCCCAGCTTGCGAGGGCACAACTTTGATCCCAGTCAAGCCTAAAAGACCATCTCTTGAATCCTGACGAATCCAATCTATGGTATTAAGGCAACAACTGCGGCGAGACCTGTGAAGCCATATGGAGATGCCAGAGTGTGAATCCTTCGGCATCATTGGAACCACTCCGACATTGAAGGACGCCATAATCTCTACACTTGACATCTTGATTGCCTCCATCAGGATAACCTCCTCGGCTATGACTTCAATAAATGCACTTCCAACAACGCCACGAGGGTTTATTTCCTTACAGCTCCGGAATTTGGACTTTTTCCTCCGTGGATGGGACTTAAGCAAGATACTCCATGTGCAGTGATGGTACATGATGGGAACTTGAAGAGAGAAAGCTGGGCCAAACGTTGCTAAGATAGCTAGAAATAACCATGATAGCGGAGAACTAGCTCCATTGATCGGTGGAGCAGTGTTTTATCCTCTCGGTGACTTCACTAGTTTTCAAGGTAGATGGCTCTTTCTTTTACCTCCATCTGCCTAATAGATAAAACGGTAATTTCTTTCTTGTTTTCCTTATTTTCACCCTACGTAGCCTTTGTACAACTAACAAACAATTTTTTTTTCTTATTTTCTTATTTTTTTTAAATTTTTTTTTTATTTCTATAATACCTTAAAAATAGTTTCATATGATTATAACTCAAGTCCATTTACTACCAATTAACTTCTATTTGAATTTTTAAGTCACATGATTTCGACTTGCTAATGAATGAATTAATTAGACCAGCAAATGAATAATATGTAAAAATTAATAAGTATGAGAAAAGAACTACTCATGAAACGATGATAGAATCCTACCGCCATCCTTACTTACAAGGAGAAAAATTGTAATACTTCAAAAATAATTTCACATCGGATGAAAAAAGATTTAAGTGCTTATAATTCAAATTTATTTTTTATTAATTAATTTTTACTTAAGTTTTTTAATTTCTTAACAAGTTAATTGAAAAAATCCTTTTTTTTTTCCTAATATCTATCTATTTTTATATATATATATATATATATATATATATATATTTATAATTAACAAATTATGGGAAAAACTCTCTAACTTCTTCATTTTCCGTCAAGCAAACAATAAGAAAAAACAAAAAAATCAAATAAAATTAAAGGCACAAATTTGAGACAAAAGCCTTGCAGAAATGGCCCCACCGCGTATCATAGGGGCAACCAACCACCCCACCCACTCCTCTGAAAGCCCCCACCTTCCCCTGGCCCCTTAATGCTTTGGGACTGCCTCCCGAGTCATTTCATGCCTTCCAAAACTCGCTCACTCCATCATCACTACAATCATGATTCCCACCACCAATCAAGTGGTTCCTGCACACAATCTTCGTTGTCGTCACCCTCTTCTTCGCACTCCTCCTCCAAGCTCCAACGCACCTATAGACTTTATCATAGATCCTTCTCCTTATAGGACCCCAAATGGGCCACCGGATGCCTTCCAACACCCCTTGCAGCTCGCTTACAACCTCTCCCATCGATGGCCTCCTCTCTACGTTCTCCGCAACGCACCGCACTGCAATACCAAGCATCCGATCGATGGGCCTCAACATGCTGTCCGGCAATGACACCCTCCGGTCGCAAACTTCCGCCACCCGACGAGCTCTGATCAACGGCAGAGCCCATGCCACGATCGAAGACGGATCGCTGTCCATGTCCATAACCTTTCTAGAGCTCGCGAGCTCCAACAAGACCACTCCAAAGCTGAACACATCGCTCTTTGGGCCCAAATCCCCCGACTCGGTGTAACACGGATCCAAGTACCCTATCGTTCCCGCTGGCAATCTCCAAACTGCCGTCTCCGAGCTATCGTACCTGACCGCAAGGCTGAAGTCAGCCAGCCTCGCGTTCCAGTTCCGGTCGAACAGAATGTTGGCGGACTTGATATCTCGGTGGATGATCGAGGGCTTTGCCTCGTGGAGTGAAAGAATGGCACGGGCGATCTGGATCGCTGCGACGACGCGCCGAGGCCAAGCCGGTGGGTCCGGACGGAGGTGGAGGAGGTCGTGAAGTGAGCCGTTTGGCATGAACTCCATGATGAGAAGCTTGTCTGTTGGACCGTGACTGACTCCTATAAGGTTGACGATACTGGAACTCTTTATTGATGCAAGTATGTCGATCTCGTTGCTTAGCTGCGGGCCATCTCGAAGAGATTGGACCCCTTTCAATGGCTTCTTCACTGCTACGAGCTTTCCACCTCTAAGCTTGCCTTTATAAACTCTCCCATGGCTTCCCTTCCCAATTAGCTGATCGAGAGCGAAGCCTTTGGTGGCGGCTTCGATGTCTTCATAGCTGAAGTCCTTCATCTCTCTTCTCTCTGCTCCTCTTCTTGGTTTTTTTAGGAAGGGACTCTTTTCCTCTCAGAAGGTGTAGAGAGGTACAAGGACTTCGCTGCACAGGGGGTGATTAAAGAGGGACAAACTGTAAAGGAGGGGAAGAGTAAAGGTCTGGAAGAGAGATTTAAAAAAAAAAAAAAAAAAAAAGGCAAAGGCAAAAGGTATCTGAGGAGATGCTAAAGTGAAAATTGATGCTGCAAGCTTTTCTATGGTCCCCAGGGAATGAACTTTGGACTGTAGATTCTGTTATAATATTTCACACAATGTTGGGGTTCGTAGTGGCTGTGTCCGTCTAGTACAGTGACTTTATTCGTGTAGGACATCACCTCCAACCAATTGGGCTGTTTTTCCCATGGATAGGAAAAGCTTCGCCTTGTGGCCCACCCAGAAAGTCCGATCATGAGGCCTTTGTGGTCATTTCATCCGTGAGATCTTTAAGACCGACCTGCCATCACTCTTTTGTGTCTCGCTTAATCCATCCCATACCACACCCAAGCTAAGACCACGGCACATTGTCACGCATACAACAATAGTCTACCTCTATTCTTTTGAGAGATTCTTCAGCGTGACAATGTGGTCACCCTCATGAGTTTGACCCCCTTCCTGCCAAGGTGGCTGTCGTTCTATTGATGGAGATGTCTAATGGGTTGTGGTCGTTCCTCAAGTAACTAAATGGGGTTGAGCTACATCAGATGTTGAATATAAATTTATATCATCGCTAGGTTTGCCAAAGATTGTTCAGATAGTGATGCCATAATTTGGTCCATGACAGCCCAAAGCATCAGGGTGTTACTTCAAAGCATGGGATGCTGCTATGTGCTGTTGCAATAAAAACTTGTACTGAAGCTTTTCAGGAGTGTGAACGATCGGTTCGGTTGGGGTTGGTGGGTTCGGTGAACTGCAATGACTTTTTGTATGTGCACCAGCGTCAAAGATGAGGCATGAACGGTTGCGTGGGCTGCTGGCTTACTCATTGAATTAGGTAAGCGCCATATCACCTAATCAAAGCCATTAATTATAAACAGAAGACCGCATTATAATGGTTGCTATGGACTATTTCATGCCATTATACTAGGGCTACTAGCCTAATAGTTAACATCGACAAGTACCTTTCTTATAATATGCGAGGCATGCTTTGGCATTCGACTCAACTACCAGTCAAGCAAGCATTTTGGATTTCCTTGCATACCAAAATCATTCCATATCCTCTCTTGATAGTTGACATCATTTTTCAACCAGATTTTTATATTGCTGGTGATAATTATGTGGCCTTCGCCATTTTACTCAAGAAATTAATTTAGATAATTAAATATATAATTTTGGCCTCCAACCTCACACATGTTGGTTGTACAAGATTAATAGAGCCTCTAGCTAGATTGCTAGCTGGAGGTGAAAAAAGTCTAAAAGTACTCCATAATTAATATAGCTGTCTCCTTATGGATGACATAAAGGTGAGGAGGATTGAAGACAACATCAAGAAATTTTTTTCCTTTTAACAATTCAATTAAAATATATTAGTTGTCTACATCTAACTTTCTATACCATGCAATTTTCTTCATCTATCATAATTCATTTAAGCTAATTTATGTTGCATATAGCCCCTGTAAAGTAGAAAACTCTATCTCTACTAATGCAGAAAATATATTTCCTATTTTGCATTATACACGAAATTATCTTGCTAATTATTGAAGTTATTAGCATTTACTCACGTGTGTAAAACTTAGTGACCCTCTCCACGGGAAGCCACGTATAAGGACAAATAAAAGGAAATCCGATCCTATGTCCTTTATTTTCTTACTCCCTTCGGTCCTCTTCCTTCCACCAATCCCTATCTTCTCTCCTCATCATCACTCCCGAGTCATGGGCAACCCCTCTAGTTGAGCATTACTGCCCGATCAAGGTAGGCACAAATCTTCTATTCTTTCAATTCATAGCTCATTATCACATTAAAAAAATTTTTCTAGCTACCTCTCTTAGGCCTTTGCAAGCGATGATGAGGCTTTAATTATCGAAGTGCAAGTTGGATGTTAGGTAGGATCAGATATCCTTCTCGTTCTATTCTTTGATCTATTTTCTCTATTTTCTATTTAGTTTGCTATCACTTCATCGGTTGTCTCTTTCCAACATGCACCACTTATTTGTCTCCTTCATATGGTGCTGAGCCTGAAGCCATAAGGTTTATGGTTTAGCCTAGAACCTACCTTTTTCTCCTAAGAGACTTAAATCTCTCCCTTCATCTCCTCCTTCCCTCTTTTCTTGTTTGATTTTTTGATTCACTTCATGGCATCTCGATAAAGGACTCCAAATTTTTCAGCTCCAATAGTCGAGATTAAATCATTGATTCCAATTTATTATTAAGTTTGAACCACTATTCCTTAGCCTAGCCTATCTTCTCTCTTTCTCTCTCTCTCTCTCTCTCTCTACTACTACTACTAGATTTGATGGCCTTGTTTTTTATATTCTTTTGATTTTTGTTTCTAATTAAACAGTCATATCTTGTGTAGAGGAGCAATCAACTAGTCAAGAAGTATACTTCTGTGGGGTTCAATACCTAAACCCTTGAGTTGTGGTAAGACCTTGATCCTTTTAGTTAATTAAAAGTTAACTTGGTTAGGATAGAACCTAAGGACTAAAATCTATTGGTTATATTTTAATATAAATGATTAATTTCATTGTTAGAGTTGATTAGTGTCATTAATTCTTTGATAGGTATTATGTAAAGCTAGCCATTAGCAGGAACATAGTATTGTGAATAACTAGTTAAGGATAGGATCATGGTATTGTGAAATGCTTAAGCATGGGTGAGAACACAACATTATGATTGCCTGCCATAAGTTAGAGAATGGTTGTGGTTAGTTTAGAGTTAAAGAAAAAAAACTTTAAGCATACTCAAGGTATCATTGAGCTTGATCGTATTAATTTGATAATGTTATTTGCTTATCTCAAAAGTTGTTAATAGAATTGTTAATGTTGGCATCTAACTAACATATTAAACTTTATGCATGGTTGGTGCAATTTTGAACATTACATAAATTGGAGCACATATGGTAAGATAATTATGTTGTTCTATTGCACATGTTTTATCACATTATATTACTTTCTATTCACATTGCTTTATGTGCATTTTGGGATTCTTATTGAGTTATTTAGCTCATTGCATTCTTTTAAATTTTTCTTATAGAGCCATTGAATGCTTAGCATGTGATGAGATTAGGTAAAGTTTAGAGAGCGAAAGAATAAGTTATCTCTAATATAGCAAATGTAATTGAATGTTTATCATCAAGTTTATAAAGAAAATGTTTGTTTAGTTTTAATCAATGAAGAATTTTATTACTATTGTTATCATATGATTGACTTTTTAGTAAACCTTACATGTTTTATAGGGGTACACTCTAGAAAATATATGGTCACATCATAAACTAACTCTTTTCTTATATTTACGTCATGACAATATGCTTTCTCCATTTTGAGCAGCCATTGTTTTCTCTTTCCCCATCACTGTCACTATAGCATGTTGAGCTTTGTTAGCTATTGAATCCGTAATGAGCCCTTGTATGTGGCCGCTGCTTACCAACACCCAAGAAAATGCGTAGGCACCCTTGTTTTTATTTGTTTTCTCAATTTTTTTTTCTCTCCTTTGATTTTTTACTAGCAACTTGAACCCTATTTAGTGATAGGTTCTTAGCCTATCCTACTTCTCTATAGCAAAGGTTGAGGTTGAGGATGAATTTTGAATGCTTATTGATTATGTCCAATACGCTACAAGCAAGATTTATATGCTGGTTGATACTCTACTAGCAGGAATATATCTTAGTTGATACTCTGTTAGCAAAAGTTATATGCTACTTAATACCCTACCAATAGGAGTTACCCATTGGTTGATGTCCTGCTAATAGAGATTATCAATGTTTTAAGAATCAGATTAGATTGGCTAGTCAAACCAGTTGAATTGTCAATCAATCTGGTGTTTAATTCGAATGACCTTTAAACTAATTGGGATAAAACCCAATGAAAATTATCTTAAACCATAGTTTTAATCATCACTTATTCGAACCGCTTTGGGTTCAATGAATTGGACAATTCTCAATTATTAGAGCAAGGAAAGTGGTGGAGTTTGGATTACCTATGATGCAATGGTGATGACAATGCTAATAAAGGTGATGGCCCAGGCCCATGCTATTGTTAAGAAGGTTGAAGTAGGGTTTTAGCTAGGGATCAAAATAGCTTCAAAGAAACAACTCCTAATATGAGAAGAAAGTAGCAAAGGAAACATCATCACTCACTCTGATTGAGTTGTTGAGAGAGATGATGTGAGATCCACATCATAGGAGATGTCGAGCGAGGAATAAGGGTTAGATTCGGGGGTGGTAGACTACTGGTAAAGGAGGCCGATAGGATTGTAGATGAAGATTTTCAACTAGAGAAGTATAGACTTCTCGACACTGTGACTACTTACCTCCGGTGAGGTTGCGACAAATATCACTAGAAAGAGAAGGAAAGAGGAGAAGATGAAGGCTAGGATTTCAATGGGCCGAGGTTCTTTGATGTTGCATCATCATCGATGGTGATGGGCTAAGCATCAATGGAGAAACCTTAACATTGGCAAAAGTCTCAAAGGAAAAGCTCCTAGACGTAATTATCTTAATGTTTGTTAGGATGTTTGGGGATCTTGGTATTTTCTCAATTACATTGTTCTTCTCATAACATCTCGATAAATACCATGCGAGTATCATGCCTTATTTGTCACTCCTTTCAGTGCTATAATCTTTTTATCATCATATCAGTTTTTTCGTGTGTTTTTTGATGGGTTTAGTGTTGATTGATCGTTTGATGGGTTCAGTGTTGACTGATCGATTGATGGGTCAATCATAAAAAAGAGGGGGTGATAGGCATGGATTAGGGTTGCTTGATCAAGTCGGGATCGAGTCCAGAACCCTATTCATTATAGATACCCACATGCTCTTGAAGAAGAAAAGAGGGAGGAGGATGGAGGAAGAGGGTGAGAGAGGGAGGGGAGAGAGAGTGTAGGGGAAAGGAAAGCGCAAACATTCGCCTAAAGGAGAGGATTCAGGAGGAGGAGAGAGAGTTGGCAACGCAGTTTATTATTTATGAGAAACCTAATGATTATTACTCCTGTTACATATCTCAATATCATTAAAACATCGTTTATAACAAATAATAAGAAATATTCAATTATAATGGGTTGGTAGACTGACAATTTGCTAATATAAAATTTACTCAAATATCTTTATAAAATTAAGGGATAAAATTATTTCTACTAGTAAAAAAAAAAAAAAAAAGTATGGTAGCAACCCTTCCATTGGAATGAACAAGGCCAACAGAATATAAAGAATCCCACAAGATGTGGAAGGGATTAAAATTTCGACACAAGGGTTGGGGGTCTATGCACTGATCCACCTCTTGTTACTTCTTAAATAAAATAAATATCATACATGATGTCATAGCCCAGCGAATCTGTCAAAATTAAAAAAAATGGCAGAGGAAATCAGCTGTGTAACAAGAGATAGATTTTCTTAAAATAAAATCCCAACTTCGACACGTAGATGCAACCTATCGTTACAAACTAAAACGTGGCAAAGAGCTCGGGCGGCAACCCATCGAGTTCTTTCGTATCATGTGCACGTGGCAATAGAAAAAACGAAAGAATCTGATCTTTCGTACTATACGTTGCAGCCAATCCGCCCGTTGTCGTCATCCAGGGTTCCGACCTTATCTCGGTTGACGTGTACCGCTGTGGGAGATGGAGACATCCCAATAGAATAAACACCTAATTCTTGTCTTATAATCATTACTCACCTTAATGACCGCTGGAACAAGCCAAGACTATAAATATTTATTTTCCGCAATCTCGACCCTCCATTCGATGATCTCATCGATTCAACAGTCCTGGTCTGCCAGATAATTTATGATATCTTTCACATTGGTGGCTCGAACGGAACCGCTGTTTAAAATTTCGTTATCCTCCGGCAAGAAAGCGTGGTGCATGGAGGACGACGGAGTAAAGGCTAGGTCAATCAGGGCTTGCAAGCAACGAAACGAGGAGTGTGGGGAGTCGGCGTGCCGGAGCTTGATCGGAAGCCGTCCGATGCCGATCGGTCGGCGATCGGTTTGACAGCAACTCCCTAACAGCGGTAACCATCTTCGTCTCCACCTCCTCCAAGAACCTCTGTTGATAGTCTCCACAAACCCTATAATTCGTCTTCCGGCACTGGTGATCTCGACCAATTATCAAAGTTGGTAAGAGTTTGCCCTTTTAGACGTAAAATTGATTTGAAACTTGGTAATTTTTTCGTGTTTTTCTGTGCTTTCCTATAGATGGACTGTTTGCTTTCTGCTCTGTACTTAACTTTTAGGTTCATTTGACCTTCTATCTGGTTTCTTGCAGCAATTCGGAATGATAGATTGATCGTATGATACCCTAATGCGAAAAAAACACAGATTCTTTTCTTGTCAGATGGTTTTTCTTTTGCCTATTTTTCAGAAGGTTCTTTGGGTATTAGATTTTAGTGATCTTGGTTTTGTTATCTAAACTAGATGTAAGATGGTGCGAAATTACATTTTACACAAGATTCGAAGGCAGTTAAGGATATGCTTCTGGCTAGTAATTCTTGCACCAAGTTGCAGATTAAATTTTGATGAAAAGCATGGTTAAGTGTGGTACTGCAATGAGAATGACTCCTGGCTGGAAACACGTTTAGCATAAATAAAACATACCAGGCATTTTTACCTAATAGGGCATCATTATCGAATTTTTTTTCACAGAGCTAGATTTATTCATGTTAATCTGAGGTGACTTTAGGTTGTTATGGATTGCATTCCTTCAATTGATTGTTCTTCATCTCTGAATTTGTGCAAGTTTACAAAGGTTGCGCTAATAGTTTGTGGGATTGGATTTTTTTTTTTTTTTTTTTTTTTTGCTGCAAGGGCAATGGGTCTTCGAGCGGTTTATTTCAGTGCTTTGTTTCATGTCCTGCTCCTGATATGTGCTTCATGCCAAAGTTTTGCTTTTGGGTTTGATGCAAACAAGACGGCGCTTCTGCTTGTAGATGCTTCACCAGAATTGGGACAGAAAATGCCTGCAAACATGTTTGGTATCTTTTTTGAGGTGAATTATGTGCTTTCATCTTTGCATATTTCAGAAACATCATGAAACAATAAATTCTAAATAAATTTTGGAAATGGTATAATTCATTTCCAATACTTCTTAGAGTTTGGCCTTTTTGATTGAAGGTGGCATAAAAGTTACTAAACAGATAGCATGCTGACATGTGAAGTATGCTCGATGGGTCGCTTTGCTTCAACTCATTTGTTGTTATTCAATTGTGACCAAAGCATATCACTTTTTGCGAATACAGATTTATTTTTGAATGGTTAATTTTTCCTTCCTTATCATCACCTCTTTATAAAAATGTTTTGTTAGCTCCTTCAATATTAATCATGGTGACATTTGCCGAAAAAAAATTCATATCCATAACCAAGACTAATCTAAGGAATTCTTTTTTTGCTACCTTTTCATGATAACCAAAATCTGAGTTCATGAAAAATGCTCATAATTTTGCACTTCAAGTTATATCGGTTAGTTTGGTTGTTACATTTAATTACTGATCTGCATTTGAGTTAAATTGATGGTTCTTTTTTATCAACAATATATCATAATGATATAAACTTTTCTGGTCTTTTAATTTTGTCTAAGTGGGGATTGTTTTCAAATAGTCACCACTTCAAAGGAGTTCTAATTTTGATCATTCTGACTTTTCTCCTTGTCAAAGTTTAGGTCAGAGTGTAATTATTGGGTATTTACTTGTAATTCCATCTATAGGAGATTAACCATGCTGGAGCAGGTGGATTATGGGCAGAGCTTGTAAGTAATAGAGGTAAGCTGGACTCCTCTCATCAATGATGCCAAATTACTATGTTTCTAACAGTTTGGTTAGCTCTGTATTGCCATCAATGTTGTTGTAGTTGATATTCTCGTTGTTGCTAAATTTGAAGTTTAGTAAAAGAAAAGAAAAGAAAAGTGAAAACTCAATACTACACAGTTTCTTATTTGTACTCATGCAGTAAAATAATGAGTAAAATGTAATGCAGGTGACTACAGTGTTCTTAGAAAAAGGTGGTGACATTCAATAAACTCTTAAAACCCTATCATGTTCTTCTTTCACATCCAAGGCGTAGGTTATTAAAGGGATGTAAAACTGAAAAACAAGGTTTTAAATCTTGGTCCCGGGCCTCATCTCAATTTGCTCTTGGGAAGGTATGGTACCAGGATGGGACGGTTCAGTCAGGATGGACCAACACAATCAGCAACACGAATCAACGAGGAAAAATTTTTAAAAAATGCATTTCAGTCTGCACCAATCATCCTGGATTTCCCCAAGTCTCAGAACACAACCAGGACAGTCAGGATGTCCTATTTTTTCAAGTGATAACTGGTGTTCCACTCCTGTTCCTCTCCCTTTTTCTTGTTGGAATGGTATCCCATTCTGCCATGACCAAAATACCCTTTGAAAATACTTATTTCCTTTGTGCTGGGTACAAGTGTGTCTTTCTGTTGGGTTTAGTACTGAAGCTGAAAAATGTAGACAATTGTAGGGGATATTAAGATGGATTTTTGGTGAAACTGGGATAAAAGAGAACAAATGATTGTGTGGAACCTAGATGTAGCTTTGAAAAAGACAAGGATGATTGGGTGGCGATGGATTGGGTCGAGTTTGATTTTGGTTGGATCAAGTTAGGACAGCAATATGTGGAACCCTGACTCATAACAAAAGGGTCAACCCAATTGACCCAATTTGAGTTGTTGACTTGTAACACAGTCTAATTTGCAAGTCTTCATCCTTAAAGGACCCAACTTAACATGTATAACTATCTTATAACTCTTAATAACTTATTTCCATGATAAATTAAAGAACTAGTGTTGAAGAAGGAGGCCAGCCATTTATAGCACTAGAGTCACAACACAACCCAACCGAAATTGTCCTGACCCAAATAGAATTCTACCTTATGACCCAAGTTGGGTCAAAGCTCTGATCATGCCCAATCCACTAAAATTTTGGGTCAAAAATTGACCCATACCCAGCACAAACTGAAAACCTTTGACCCATAGCTGACCCAAACAGGTCAGTCAGGTTTCTGGGTTGGATTGATTTTTGCCACCCATGGAAAGAATTTGTTCACTTGCAGCCTTCTGAAAAAACCAATAAGTATCTCTACTGTGGAGGATAATCACAAAAAGGATGCAGGGTCATTTTGTATGGCTACAACTTGATACTGAATAGGTGATACTTCTTCACATGACATTAGATGTGACAACATGCAGGAATGAATGGAAACTTTTTATACAGTAGTTTGCTAGTTATTGTTTTTCATGATATGATGATGATTCTGTTTTCTTTGAGGATATGGAAAGCTGTATCCTGAGTTTTAAACATCTCTTTTTTCTGACTAGAAGTCCCTTTATACCTAAAAGCAAGTCTGGTAGCATGTTTAGCAGAATGTTGCTGAGAGTTTGGTTGGTCCTTTATGTGCATATCCATTACATTTAGAACTCTTTTGTAATTTAAATTCAGGTTTTGAAGCTGGAGGCCCTAACACTCCTTCAAACATTGATCCATGGTCCATAATTGGGAACGAATCGCACATAAGTGTATCAACCGATTGGACATCTTGTTTTGACCGTAATAAGGTTGCACTTCGAATGGAAGTACTTTGTGATGATGGAGGATCTAATATCTGTCCAACTGGAGGTGTTGGTGTATACAACCCTGGTTATTGGGGCATGGTATGAGCTTCTAGTTATGATCATGTAAATTACTGACTTTGTTGCTTATTATGATACATAATTTTCTTGATAGTTGTCTTTGTTCTTTATCATAGAATTTCGTGTTTGCAATTCCTCTGCATGATTGAAATATTTCCACGCTAACTATTGCAAACAAACAACAAACAACAATAAAGCCTTAATCCTAAACTAGTTGGAGATTTCTATGCTAACCATTATAGTACACTTTTAAACTACTCTAGATACAGCTCTTTGTTGATATTCTGTTTGAGCATATATTTTAATTGACCATTATCCTTGGTAATTGCTTGTTTTATTCTCAGTTATCATTATTTCTTTTATGTCCATGGAATTCCAGAATATTGAACAAGGCAAGACCTATAAAGTAGTCCTGCATGTTAGGTCATTGGATTCGATGAATCTATCAGTTTCACTAGCAAGCTCAGATGGATTGCAAAGCCTGGCTTCTGCATTCATTATGTGAGTCTTTTTTGTGTTCTAAACAATTTGAAATATTTCTGGTGGATGGTACAATTTTTCCATTTCATTTGTTCCTTTACATGATTTGTACTTTTTTTAGAGCTGATACCTTGGATGTCTTGAGCTGGACCAAGTTTGAGCTTCTATTGGAGTCCACTGAAACAAATGTTAATTCAAGACTTCAATTAACAACTACGAAGGAAGGTGTTATTTGGTTGGATCAAGTTTCAGTTATGCCTCTAGACACATACATGGTAATTTTTTTTGCCGATATATATTAACATGTTTTCTTTCTACTTGTTGGTATTTTGGATGGCATTGATATAACAAGAAGTTTGCTTAGTTATTTTACACATGCCTTTCTTGCTATGATGTCAATTGCAAGAGTAGACGAAATTCTATATCAGCATGTTATAGTGGTCCAAAGTTATATTGTAAGGTTTCTGGTCTGCTGCTGGTACCACAAACCAATATGAGATGCATTTTCTATTTTTCAAAAACAAATGTGAGAGAATTGAGTGAAATCTTGTTTTCCTTTTAGTATAGGAAAATGACAATATTTGAAACATTGAAAATGATATTTGCAACATTGTATTGGCTATGATTTGATGATGCATTTGCATGTAGAATTGTGAACATTTTTAATTCTAAGATTCTTGGATATGGAGACTCCTTATCAGTTTTCACGGTTGTCTAAGAGAGCTGTCTGATAATCTGGTTCGAAGAACATATGGAGATTAATTCATACATGAACTGAGCTTTGTGGTGCTTAATAGATGATAATAGTTGCTGACATTAAGGTCAAATTCAAAAGATTTCTAGATAAATTCAGGAATTAATTTATGGAAAGCCATTGTTGTGCGGTGATATTTGTACTGACAAGGATACTGGTGGCATGGAAAGTTTATGGTTCTGTATGCATGCATGGGTGAATGGATGGATGCATGCTTGCTGGTTGAAAGATTGTAGTGGATTTGAGAAAGACCACGCAGAGAATATATTGTTTGTAACTGAATAATGTGTTATTTGACTAATATTTCATATTATGCTGGAGTAAAATATAAGAATCAAAGTAATAACTTATGTGCAACTATATAATGAAATTAAGCTATATGTTCAAGTATTTTCTACTGGGGCAACTGGAACATCACTTTCATCAATTCATCATCGGGATGATCAATCGGCATAATGATCATTGTCCATGCACCAGATAAAGAAATTTGTGTCTTCTTGATTCCAATATCATGAGTGGATGGTACTTCTATGTACACTGACTTCCCCTCATGATTGATTCAGACTTCAGTGTACTAGGTGGCATACAATTTGATAACAAGTATAGCTAACCTGCTACAGTTAAATATATCAGCGCCATCAAACACATTGTGAAACACCATCACATGAAAATGCATTCACCAAGTTTTTCTCAAGTAGCTCATTCTGTTTCAGTGAGCATCTTTGCCTAGTGCTGTTCCATCCGCAGGGCCTTGAATATAAGAGATGCTCTTTGCATTGTAAAATGCTAATTTTAGACTGGATTTTATTTCATTCTATTTTCCCTTAAAGATTGGTGTGATTATTTTTCACACTCCTTTATCCATGTGTAAAGGAAGTTGGGAATACCATTAGATTCACGCTCAGATATGATGGGCATATTCACTTCTCATGAACTCTTGGCATCATGGTTTCAAATCCCAAAGAGGTGTCTCATGGGACATTGGGATGGGTTGCCATCCCAAGTATCGGTATAGGATTGTCCCACCATCATCCCAACATCTCAATTCGGGCATTTTGAAACATCCCCATTCCAAGTGTTGAGATGGGCTGAGACGATGGCATGTCCTGTTCCATTAAAAAATCAGGATGCTCTCATCTCACAAGATTTAAAACCTTGCTTAGCACCACTAATCCATTATTGTTAGATTCGATCAGTTTGTGGCTGAAGGTGTGACAGGTCCTCTTAAATTTAAGCACCAGCTTGATGAAGAAGGAAGTTGACTTTATGTGTCAATATTTGCATCAAACATCATAAAAAAGGCTATATATTGATTTAATATGTGCAACTCTTGTGCAAATTCAAAATTTTAACTCTGTATTTTGGATGGGAAACTGGTGAGGCTTGCTGGATTTTTACAACTTGGGGATTCCTCTTTGGATCTCATATGTATAATTCTGCTATTTATTTGAAAACTCCCTGGTTTCTTTCTTTCTTTCTTTTTTTTCATGCTTCCTAATTGCGTGGATATAAATGTACTTTATATTGCTATATTATGAGCATCAGTTCTGAAGAATCTTCAACCCTCATCTCCTGGGGCAATAAAGGTTTTTGTGCCAACATCTGTGGTCTAATATTTGATTTTATCCTAACGAGTCTATTCTTTTCAAGAAGCATAGAAAATGTTCCTGTTGCAGAACAGGGAGTCTTTAGGCATTTCTTATGTTTGATTTGCAATCATTTATTTAGTGGTTGTCTAATATTACAGGGACATGGTTTTCGGACAGAGCTTGTCTCCATGCTGGCAGATCTGAAACCTCGGTTTATCAGATTTCCAGGTTTGCACTGGGTTTTCTCTGACTTCTTTTTTAGCATTAGATCAAAGACAAGGCCGTCTATATAACTAGTCACCAAAAGATCTGGTTCAGCTGAAGACTCCCTCTCTCCCTTGAAATTTGAGCTATTAATGGACCTGCCATATCTGAGCAAAATTAAAATTTTGAATAAGCAAATCCTAATATTATACTAATCTGTCTCTAATCCAGGCCCATTAACAGCTACAAAGAAGACTTTTATCTGCTTGAAGTTTTGGAGTGTTGTTGATGCCCTCTGGTTACTTAGGACAGAACATCTGTAGCAGGAACTGCTATAAAGCTGTCAAAATAGAAACATGGCTCGTTCTATTGTCTTGTTTTGGCCTGATCAATCCTGCTCCTAGTAGCAACTACCCAAAACTTGTTAACATCAGTCCTAAACTAGTGTAAGTAATTTTCCTTCTAATATGAAATGATGATACTATACTATGGAAGTGGTTTCCAATTCCAAAGATGTAAAGAAGAAGTGTTGGGATCTATGTTAGGACAGCCTGGGGGAAAGGAAGAGTCAAGGTTGATGAGGCTTTAAGATGCTTAGACTTTTATAACAATTTCTTGAATTTTTGGATTGGATCTGAGTTTCCAATATAACCATCTTAGATAGTTAACGTTCTTGAAGAATATAGGTAATGATTGACTATTATGTGGTCATGGTTTAAGATTCTAGGGCCTAAATCAAGTTTTTAAGGGTTTATGTGATTGAATAACAAAAATCAGATGTGTGGTGGAATTTCTGGTAAGAACATGGTATTTTGTTAACCAGTGTTTTAAAATGGCATGCATGAGACCACATATACATATGCAGTCCCTTGACCGCACCACATTACATCTATGCTATTGTGACACATGGTTACAGTCATACAATATATAGACTGAAAAGCATGTCCATTTAGCACTATGTGGCCATATATATGGTGCAATTAGTATTTAGTGGTTGGACCTTAGTACAAAGGTAACATTTCTCCATTATGACTTGGGTGTTACAGGTTCAAAACATAGAAACAAACTCTCCTCATGTGGGGGTTAGATTGCATATATTTGAGCATCTCTAGAGTCTAGACCCTACAACAGTAAGAGCCGCGTGTGCTAGACCACCTTATATGGCCTGCCTGGAATTATGGGGCCAAATATTTGGCCTACTCTTACATAGATTTGTATGGATGGAGCATGTTCAAATTGATGGTTACAATTGCTATTAATATTAAGTACCAAGTAGCGAGCACTGCTGCTAGTTATTGTTATTAATACTGATACTATTTATCCAAAAAATATTATTATCGCTATTGTTGTTTTGTTGTATTTATTCTATTTTATTTTTTTTATATAGTTAAAAAGTGCTAACCACAAATTCATGTGCGTATACAGCCCACATACCACATGTTCACCATGTTATCTCTTGGCTGCTTCAATATTGCAGCTAACTTTTAAACACTATATTTATAAGGCAGGAGACTAATGGGAAGAGACCACAAAAAAAGATCACTAGGAAAGAAAACATGACTGGATGATACCCTGTTATATATAAAAAGAAGCAATATGGGATCAATATATGAATAAATTAGGGAAAAATGGCTTAGATGTGAAACAAACAAAGAAACAAAACAAAAACTAGTCATCCTGAAGGGAACTAAGAAAAGGACAAAAGATGATAATGGTCTCTCTGTTGACTTGGGAATCACATATAGGGATGCAAGCCTCCTGCATTTTTTACAGCTCTTTTCACCATAGAAGAAAAGAAAAACCTTGTAATTGCATTCATGTTCTGCATGGAAGCTCCAATTACATAACTTCTATATTTAGAGAAATAGAAAATCCTTACAAGACTATTAGGCTCCCTGAAATACCCACATAATATGTGGTTACTGTTCATGGTTATGGTAGCAACGTATGAACTGTACCCTTATGCTAACTTGGCTTATCAAACGATCAAAATAAAATCTGAGATATTTTGATCTCAGCCTTTGATTTTAAATGACCTAGTGAAAATTAAAAATAACCAGATATAAAAAGAAAAAAAATAAAATTGACAAGAAGGATTAAATCTTAGAAAAATCCCTCAGTTGCATCCCTTCAATGCATTATGATATGATTTTGGAATGTGACATGCTTCACCACTAATGGACATTGGTTAAGCCTCAAGGCGGCTTGTTACATCCACTAGAAAATGAGTTATCTTACATCACCCTTCCCTTTCAGAAGACCACTGATCTTAAGAGGCTATGAGTGGTCTTCCCTTGTTGAGCGGCCAAAATTTTCTTGGAGCTCTTAAAGGGCAGCATGCGAAACCTCTTCTCTCATCTTTTGTCCTTCTCTTGTCCTTGCCATTCTTCTTAATTTTTCTGAGCATTCTATCTTTGACCCTGAATACCTAGATAAGCTGTTTTGAGCTTATGATTTCGCCTCATGTTAATGCAGTTTTCTGATTCCTTTGGGACAAAAGCCTCTCTGCTCTTTTTGTTGTATGTAAGTTACCCTCGCTTAGCCAGTTAAAGCTTTATGAGCTTTTCCCCTAGCCTCTGAACTCTTCACCATGGGCTAAGAGCTCTCAAATTTTTCAAACAATTGATTGCAGGCCTGGTGTAAGATAGGCCTTAGGAGAAGGGGATATTCTAGATTTTTGGAAGTTAGGCTCAACTTAAAGGTTTCACTCTGTTATATGGTTTAAATCAATTTTCAGAAAAAAATAAAGAAGGAATCAGCTTTTAGGACTTGAGCAGATGACAATATTGCTTCAATGATTAGATTCTTGGGTCAAAAATGACAGAAAGCCCTCTTGGAAATTGTAAAGGGTGACCAGAGGACAAATTGCAATTCAGAGGTTATAAATGAAAACAGTGAACACATTACATAAAGAATTAAATAAGATATACCAGAGTTGCTCCAAAGGCCTAAAAATGACATGAGGGGCCGATCTCACACTAGATTTATGCCTCACATGGGAGATCAACTCTAACAGAGTTTAATTTATTTTAAAGTTCATCTATGATCAAAACTTACATCATTAATCAACTCTAATAGTCTCATCTTGTCATCTATGAGAGGAAAGTTCAGCAAAATAAAGAAGAAAACTAAGAAAGGAATGAATAAAGGTAGCATACAGTCTGTTTGGATCTTGGTATATTGTGATCCTCTTCTCATCTTCCATATTTGTTGGACTAGTAAACTTCATTGAAAATCTCTCATCATCTTCTGTACTTTATATGATCTTTTGATTGGAGATAATTCCATTTTGTCTAGAATTTTGGAGATAATTTCATCATTTGTCCTCGCTATTGTGCATATGTTAGTTAAATGATACAAAAAAAGATAGCTTTGCTCTTGCATCATTTGGTTTTGTTGCACAAGTGCTCGGCTCAAGTTTTTTTCTGCAAGAACAATGTGGGAGTGGTTTGGAAATGACTAATCACCTATTCCTGAATTGCACTTTTCCTAGAATAGAGTGGTCTTGTCTCATGAATGAGCAAAACATTTTAGCTAAAGCCATGATTATGACCTCTCTCTGCGTGAAGTGGAGAAAGAAAAAATTTCTTTTTGCATGGAGGTTTGCTTGGGATCAATTGAACATGGCTATATGTTGGAAATTCTGGAGAGAGAAACTAATTTTTGGACCCAATTATGAGATGACTGTGATGGTATCGTTTTCCTAGTACAACTTGTTTTTTGGCTTTTCACTATGGTATTCACTTACCTTTTTTTGTTAACTAATAAATTAGGTGTTGCGTAACCTCTCTCTTTCACTTTTTTTTTGTGTGTGTGTGTGTGTAAATCAAAGGTAAAGCAGCAATATTGTTTGATCCTTGTCCAACTGATAATTGGTGGTAGATTCCCATTAAATGATGTATGTGAGAAAAAATAAAACATCCAGATTTGCACTACATATAACCCTTTTTTTTATCATAAATGTTTTTCAGCATAGATGTAAATTATTGTAGGCCTGGCTACTCAAACAAACTATAAATCAATCTGACTATAGTTTCTTGCATACTAGAAAAATGTACATCAAATGGAACTTCAATCAAGCACCTTATTAAGCGCACTTGCAATTTATTCTTTAGATTCAACATTAATAAGTTGATTATCTCCATAACAATTATCTCTCCCCTTGGGTGACAATTATGTTAATGATCCAGAAACATGTTAGATATGGCTGCCTAATGTTTAACAAAATTTCTAGTCTTGCATGACCCTCCAAACTTTCATGATTGTAGTTGTGTCATGTACTTCTTCACAAGGTAGGATCGTGGTACACCATACTAGTGTTCATTGATGCATCAAACATACTATACCGCATTGGTACTAAACTAGTACGCAATATGGAAGGCTCATCGAGTATCCGTATGCCAAACCGATACTCGTACCACTTGTACTGACATCATACTAAGTACCAGTACTGGGTTTGATTTTGAGATTGCGAACCCTGATCTTTCCTCTGTAACTTAATGAACCATAGACGCAAATTGTTGTTTTGACCATTTTCAATCTCATATGTACCTTGTGCATTATTTTCTACCCATCTTTTGATCATAATATGTCTAATACTGAGACACCTGGACCTATTTGACACGTACTTGATCCAGTGCATGTCAAAGCCTAAGCAAAAGAGCAAAAGGGTTCAAGATTGAGTTTGGATCTATATTAGTTTTGGGAGGCTGATGCAAATAAGGAAGGTAATATTGGACATATGATAAAATAATGCTAACATGATCAACTCTAGGCAAATTTGAAAGGACCCAACATCAATGTTAAACAAAAATATTATCAAATCATGTGAAGCTTATTCATACAACTATATATGATAAAATAAAGCTGACATGATCAAATCTAGGCAAATTTGAAAGGACTTAGCATCAATACAACAACAACAATAAAGCCTTAATCCCAAACTAGTTGGGGTTGGCTACATGAATCCTTTTTCATCAATCAGCTTTGTTCTGAGTTATATTTTTTTGTAAGATGAAAAAATTTTAAATCTTTCTTAGTATAACTCATGAGTTTGATGCCACGATAATTAAAGCAGTTTTGAATATTCCTTTATTCTTATAAATTGGTACTATAATGTTCTTTCTCCATTCATTAGATATCTTTTTGGTTTCTAAAATCATATTAAATAAATTTGTCACTCACTCTAGCATTACCTAAACATTTCTAAACTTCTATAAAAATCTTATCAGGTCTCACAGCTTTTCCTACTTTTATTTTTTTATAATTTTATTTACTTTAGATATTCTAATTCTATGAGTATACACTATAACTTTAATCTCAATGAAGCTAATAGCGCATCATGAATTATCTATATAATTTTTATTTAATAATTTATTAGAATAGCTTCTTCATCTTTCTTTGATTTCTTTCATCTTAACCAAAATTTTTTGATCATCATCTTTAATGCATTTAACATGAAACATATCTTTAGTTTTTCTGTCTCTTACTCTTGCAATTCTATTATGTCTTTCTCTCCATCTTTAATTTCTAACTTGCGATATAATTTCATATACGCTTTACATCTAGTCTTCCGTGTCATCTTTTTAACTTCTTTCTTAACCATCTTATAGTTTTCATATGCTATTTAGGTAATTTTTTATAGCACTCTCATTTAGCCTTAACTGCTAATTGAACATTCTTATTCCACCAAGTTTCCTTTTGACTTTTCTAATACCTTTATAGCTACTTTTCTAATACTAATAGCCATCTCTTCCCATATGATATTAATCTTTTCGTATATACTTCATTTTCCTTCATCACTTTATCTTTAAAAATTATTAGTTTTTCTCCTTTCAAATTTCACCACCTAATCCTTGGATTCTTATACTTCATTTGGTATAACCTTACAATCTTTATAAAACACTTGATTAATCTTTCTAGTAAGAAAATAATCTATTTAATTAGCATTATATCAACTTTTAAAAGTTATCAAATAAGAGTTCCTCTTTTTAAAATATGTATTGGCTAATACTTAATCATATACCATCGCAAACTCTAAAATGACATTGTTTTTGTCATTTCTATCTCCAAATCCATAACCTCTATGTACTCTTTCAAAACCTATATTATACTTTCCTACATGTCCATTCAAATCTCCTTCAATAAATATTTTTTCTTCAGTAGGAATCTTTTGAATTAGTCCATCCATATATTCCTAAAACTTTATTTTGTCACACTATGTAAATCTACTTGAGGAGCGTAAGCATTAATAATATTTATTGATTCATCATCTATCACTAATTTAATTAAAATTATTTCATCTTCTATTCTCTGAATATCTACAACTTCATCTTTTAGGCTTTTATCTACAATAATTCCTGCTCTATTTTTATTTCTATCTTTGCGTGTATACCAAAGTTTAAAACCATTAACCCTTTTTGCTTTTTCACTTATCCACTTCGTCTCTTGCAAGCAAGCTATGTTAATTTTCATTTTAATCATTGTATCTATTAGTTCCATTAACTTTCCTATTAATGACCATATATTTTAAGTTGCTAAAATATTTTATTTTATTTTATTTTATTTTTATTTTTATTTTTATTTTTATTTTTATTTTTATTTTTATTTTTATTTTTTTGGACTAACTTCTTTACCCACGCCCTCCATAAGGATGTAGGAACCTTTACTTATTTTTCGTCACACTTGGATGCTGATGTGATGTCACTTTTGGTGACTGCCCTAGCTACCCTTGCCATTTTCACTACATTTAAGATTCGATGCAGCATGTCACTTCTGGGAAACACCCTAACTTTATAGATTTTCTTTATTGGATTCATGTTCATAGGGTGACTATAGTTTTACGCTGGCCGTTAGTCTACCACAACCTCATGTTCATAGGGTGACGATAGTTTTACGCTGGACGTCAGCCTACCACAACCTTTCTCCTTTATCCGGGTTTGCGACCTGCTATGTATAAAAGAACTCATACATAGGCGGAGTTACCTAGCAATGTCAAACAAAAATATTATCAAATCATGTGATGCTTATTTATACAACTACTTTGACATATTTACGTTAAACCAAATTCTAGCAGATTATAAGGGAAATTCTTTTCTACAATTGGTTTCCTTGGCTATAGAAATCTCCTACCTTTTTAGCAAGAAATAAATGTGGGTACACTTGTGGGTAAGTTCAAAGGGTTTTGCAACTATAGATAAGAGTGCCTAGTTACTATCAAGGTCATCTGAATTAACTTTCTACTTTTCTTGATTGTTTTATGTGAGAGTTTTATTTTCTTGTTGCTTCTCTATGACATGGGGTTTAATCTTTTTCTATTTTGCCTATATTTTTCTGTTCACAAAATATATATACAAGGGTCAGGATTCCTTTAAACATTTACTTGTGTATTTTTTAGTTTGTAAACTGCTAAATGCAGCAAGTTGTCTGTCCTTTTTATTGTTCTAGGTGGTTGTTTCGTTGAAGGTGAATGGTTAAGAAATGCATTCCGATGGAGAGAGACCATTGGTCCATGGGAAGAAAGGCCAGGTCACTTTGGTGATGTTTGGAAATATTGGACTGATGATGGACTTGGATACTTTGAATTTCTTCAGGTAGGAATCTGATAATTTTGTCAATTCTGCATCCTTTTTTTAAGGACTTCTAAGCTATGCATACCATCAGACACACTGCTGAAGTTGCTATTAATGTCGACTTACTGCAGCTAGCTGAGGACCTAGGTGCTGAACCAGTGTGGGTGATAAATAATGGTAGCTTCATCTACTTTGAGAGCTGTATTTGTTGGTAGCAACATGTGCTATTTATGTGTTATTTTTGATCCCTTCTGTTGTTGCAGGAATCAGCCATAATGACCAAGTTAATCCATCCAGCATCTTACCTTTTGTCCAGGCATGTCTTGAACTCATAAAACAATAACAATAATAAAGCTTTAATTTCAAACTAGTTAGGGTTGGCTACATAATCCTTTTCTCCATTCTGCTGGTTATGTCTTGAACTCATAGCTTCCTCTATTTATCACTGGTCATTGTGAAACTAATAAAGCATTCACTGACTGAAGTATTAGTTGAAATCTACAGGAAAAAGTCTAATTTTTAAGTTGAAAAGCCTAATATCTTCAAGATTTTTTGTCTTACTCTAAAAGGAAAGAGTGATAGAAGTAGACTGAAAATCACATGTGATGAAGTCGTAAGGAATGACTTAATATCCCTACATCTTTCAAAAAATATGATTCTAAACTGACTAGAATGGAGGAAAAGGATTCATGTAGCCAACCCTAACTAGTTTGGGTTTAAGGCTTAGTTGAGTTGGGCTGAGTTGATCTCTTACTTTATATTTTTAGATTTGTCCCTTTAACCTTCATTGATGATTTTTTTTTTTTTTTTTCCCTTCAGCTTATATGGATGCCATACTTTTCTTCTTTTCAGCAAGTAACATTTATTAACCAAAATCATAAAACAAGCTTGGCTGTAAAATTGAGAACTAGCTAATAGTGGCAACGATCTCATAATTATTCCTTTCTTGTACTAGTGGAATCTAACTAAAAGCAGTCAGCTTTTTATCAGAACAGAACCAGGTCCATCTCTAGCAAGATAGCAGATACTTTCCAATGCTTTGTCTTCTGAGTTTGCAATAGTTGTGAAAATTCTAGTGTTTTCTTCCAAATTTCCCAACAAAAATGAGAGTGAGCACATCCCATCCAGGTTTGAATTTTGCCTCAGAACTTAGTACCAACATCTCCAAAGCTCCTCTGCTTCTGAAGAGAAACTTAATTCACCAATCTTTGAGCCAAGAGAAATAAATGACCTCTTGGATTATTCATAACTCAAGAAAAGATGATTGACATCCTCCTGATTCTGACTGAGAGAAAACAGAGAAGGTTGCAGCCAGCTCTTTTTCTGATATTTTTCCATTGTAAAAACCTTCTGCCAAATAACAGTCAGTTGAACATCCTAATTTTAGAGCAACAGGGCATTTCCAAATAAGTTACTCTAATTTTTGAAAATATCCTGCTATAGTTGCTGACTTACCATAGAAATATGTGAGTTCCTTATCTAAAAGGAGACATTGAAATTCCAATAGTTGATTGCATGACTTGTCTGATTGTTTGTATATTCACTATTTTCTCTTTTTATGATGTGTTGTCTTCAGTTTATTTGGTCATATTTGCCATTCTTGGGCAAGATTACATATTCTCAAGTAAGCATGAAGTTTGCCACGTTACAGTATTTTACAATCTATAAGGCTACATTAGGAGCTTAAATTCTTTAACATTGTGCAAATAGGGTGTCCTTTTAGATATTGTATGAAATGTAGCCTTTGTTGGCTTTACTATGAGATGAGCTGATTCTAATCAATCTATATTGCATGAAAGCTTGTATTATGGTGATTGATGCTTCAAAAGTTTTCCCATCTCTAAAGCTATGAATATTGAAGGGAACCTGAATATATGACATTGTTTACATTCAGATTTCCGCTCCTGTGATGCTTTTTTTAAAATTATGATAGGCACTGATAAATTTTTTTGTATATTTGCACTGTTGTATTGATATGGCTGATGTTTCAGACTGTTCCCTGCTTTCGATGCCATGAACATTTGAAGGAATGGGAGCCTGAGTTTATGGCATATTGTTTATATTTCAGATTTCCCCTGCCATTGTGTTGCTTTTATTTGAAATGAGATCAGCACCAATAATTTTTTTTTTTTTTTTTCATAGGTACTCGTTATTTATTATCTGCTAACCACATTGCAGGATATTCTTGATAGTATTGAATTTGCTAGGGGGGACCCTGATTCTAAATGGGGTTCCATTCGAGCAACAATGGGACATCCAGAACCCTTCCAACTGAACTATGTTGCCATTGGGAATGAGGACTGTTCAAAGAGAAACTATCGAGGTCTGTCTTGTTAAGTTCACATAAGGATATTGCTCAGAATGGGACTATATGTTGTGAAATTACTTGTTTACTTGTCTATAGAGAAATAATTGAATATGAAAACTTTAGGAACATAGTCATGATTTTGTCTCCTTTGTGTGGCTTAATTTATACATAAAGAACAGATTCATCTCAAATAAATCGCAGCTTATTTATGTTATCTGAATATTATTCCCATTAGGTTTGTTGTTGTGCATGTGTTCTAGCATTATATCATGACTAATTTCCTTTGGCATATGTAGGGTTATGCAATATGTTCTTTACCTAGCTTGCTTGCTCACTTAGTTGTGATTTTGATGGTAATGCATCAAATTAGGAGCTCAAGCTTCCACAATTCAATTTACCATATTTGGTGGTCATAGAATCAGTGAGTGCTTCCATTGACAAGTGAGTTCTGCTTGGAAGAAAGTGTCAGAACCAAAGACTGAAGACCCCATCTTTAATGGCCCTTTCCAAGTGTACCAGATGGGACTGATAAGAGAACTGGATCTCAAGATTGCCCTGGCATCCTGGTACGCTGTGGTGCAGACTGTAGACTAGCACCTGCTGGTTAAACCCATTTACCAGTTGATACCAAACCAAAAGCATGGGAATCTTTGACTTTGAGATGGGCAGTGAGGGAGGAAGAGAGTTCCTCCACTCACTTGGTTCCCAAATGTGGCTGATTCAATACGGATTCAGCTAGTTCCTAGCACAAAAATCACTTGAAATTAGGAGGCATTTGGTCATCCAAATAGGATCACCATGATGATCTTAGATCACTAGTGATCCTTGTACTGGGGTGATTTGTTCCTCGGTGATTAAGATCACTTTGTTTGGTATAATATATGCTAGTGATTAAAGGTTTCTGATAATCTTTGATCATTGCATTTGGTCCTTGTCCTCAATCACTTTTCCTCGATCAAACACCTGCCAACAGTGACCATGTAGGTCCTTGTCCCTAGATCTTGGGCTTACTGTTGGTCACCTTACCATTGACAATGTCCCCTTTACACAACTCCAGTCACTTAACTCATAGCTATCCTTTTTATTATCACTTTAGGGTAAAATAAATAATATAAAGAGCGAAAGTAATTTTAGAAAAAATAATGGGAGCATTTTGTATGATAGGGTGTTCACATGCTACCGTATCAAGGTTGCAATTGAATTTATTTTTGGTGTATTTGAATGCACTTGAACCTATGTTGAAAATTATAATTTTTAAAAGTAACCTGATCAAACGCTCTTGTTGTATTGTACCTAATGCTAAACCCCTACTGAAGACTTTTGTCATGAGCTTGTGTTAAACCAATTATAGTAGATTATGGCAAGGAAAGATGGATGGATAGTAAAGATAGGAGAGAGGGAGTCTTTTAGAAAAGCTAAAAGAAATAAATCTTTTGATCAAACAAATTCTTCAGCACTTAATCTCATGGGCTTTTGGCAACTTTCTCCAATTCTCCCTTTGGCCTCTAGTTTGTAAACACTCACATTTTTATGGTAATAAGGCAAAGCTCATTTGAGTTCAATTAAACTCGAACTCCTAATTTTTAAGAAAAACATATCCTGTACCAAGACAAAGTCTGAATACTTTCTTTCTCACTCATAACCATGGTGGTACAATCAATCCCATGTGGTTCCACTTGGTTTGAATCAATTTGGCTTTGGTAACCACAGTACCAATACAGTCAGTACAGGGCAATATGGGTCAGAAGGTGACCCTGATTTCAACAGCTTTGTACCCCTTGTTAATAAAATTCCATTGGTGTTCAAATTCAAGTCTCTGCGGAAGGAACACTACTCACCACCTGATATAATTTATAACATACATCCTATGGTAGGTGACCACAACATAGATATCCTTCTCTCTTCAAACTTCTAAAATTCATAAAACTCTCTCAAAGAACTTTGTTCTTTCATCATATTTTTGACTTGGTATTTTGGTTCCATAAGCCAACTGGGTGGTGCAGAATGGGGTAGGCTTATCCTCTTTGGCATTGTATCATAGGGTTGGATTTCTAGCAACTACCTTATCAATCATGCGAGGGAATAACATTTAAAATAAAGCTTTGATAAGCACCACCCTTATTTCTATTTTTTGTTCCTCTTGTTATCTTTCTGTTTTTTCTCTCTATTCCTTCCAAGATTTCCAACATTGATGGTAATCAGCTATTCAGTAGCTTTTTCGTACTATAGTAGCCCTAGAGGCAGCAAATAGGTTTCATTAACGATTTCCCGACTTCTTTTTTCTTTACAAAATAGATTTCTCAGATGCCTTTGAATCTTTACTTTCATCAGATAAAAAATAAAAAAAATCTGTTTAATGTTTTACCAGCAATTCTTTCACTAATAAACTTAAGACCAGACTTTGTGTATCATCTTACTTGATAGTTGAAGGATGATAAAAAGCTGAATAAAGTTTCTGACTGATGCCCCGACTTTTGATTGAACAGGAAACTACTACAAGTTTTACTCTGCGATAAAAGCTGCTTATCCAGACATCAAAATTGTATCAAATTGTGATGGGTCTTCTCGCCCCTTAGATCATCCTGCTGACCTATATGATTTTCATGTAAGAATATACGAATAGTGATGCCATCAAATATGTTGAGTTGTTGTGTCCAAGTCTGTTAACTTCTTTAGTTATAGTATATTCTATTATAAGAAGTCTGACAGTTTTATTTCTTTCATAGATTTATACCTCTGCAAACAGCATGTTTTCCAAGGCTCATCAATTTGACCATTCATCCCGAAGTGGCCCCAAGGTGTCAAACAACTTCCACTTAAGACTCAGATTTTATACTTACCTGTAACCATACCCAAACATCACCCATGTCTTTGGATATGGCTTAAAAGGCTTATGGAGACTCACTTAACATGATTATACTTCCAGGCTTTTGTTAGCGAGTATGCTGTGACTGGTAAAGATGCTGGTAAAGGGAGCCTCTTAGCAGCATTAGCAGAAGCTGGCTTTCTTATTGGGTTGGAAAGAAACAGGTGTGCTTTTCAGTGTCCCACTATTTCAAGGTTACCTTTATTCTTTTAGATTCCTCTGTGCTTGGAAGTGCCTGTGATAATCTAGAAGCTTGCTTTGGTATTAGAAATTATCTTTTGTGGTGACATGACACTAAAAACAATCAGAACAAATAAACAATGTTTTTCTGTGCCATATAGTCTGTTAACTGTTTCTGGTCTTTTTCAACTTTGCACAACCCGCAAGGCACCATTGCCTTGCATGCTGCAAGTTTTCACAGATATCCTCCTGCATTCGGAAGTCTAATTTCCAGTTCTCCAGCTGTATAGGGATCGCATAGGAGCTCATGTAATTCATAATGCTGCTCATCAATTTTTTTAAGCATGAACTAAGCTTTCAGTCACCCTGGTCAATATAACTAGCACTTAACATGCCAATGCCTTTCCAGAAAGCCAACTAGTATGGTATCAACTACATGCCAGTGTCTGGCACACTGCACTGTCAGAGTGTGCCAAGCAGTGGCATGGCACAGCCTGTACCATACCTCAGTCCATGGTAGGAAATGCTTGTAGTGGTTCATAAGCACAGATTTTATGAACATCAGAGCATAATAATTATTATTTTGTGATGCTGGAGCTAAAATTCTGTTGCAATTCAGTTCTGCATGACTGTAAATGTTGGCACATTTATAAATTAGATATACGGATATTAATCAACTGTCTGTTACATATTGTTGTTGACCCTGGTTGGCCAATCAAGATGTGCTTAGGTTCTAATTAATTTTCAACTTTTCTGAACTTTTCAACTTTGATGTGACTAGCAAAATTTATTTTGTGCATCACCACTGAACCCCTTGTTGCTGATTAATCATTTTCATGCAGTGATATTGTTGAGATGGCAAGCTATGCACCACTTTTTGTCAATGCCAATGATCGCCGGTAACTTCTTGAATTGCTTCTATTTTTCTCACTCATAGGCTATTTAGTTTCTAGCACAATCAACTCTTAGTTTTGCTATTATGTTCACCTGATGGTTATCTAGAGTTGAAAGGTTTACTTATGAGTTTTGGTGCACATTTTGAATGGTCGCTAGCACATAGCTAGACAACATATATGCAATTGGGACTCATTTTTCAGATTGATATTTGCATTTCAACCATAACACTACAAAACAAGCCCATAAATAAGGACTCAGCCCTCGAACAAACAAACTCTTTTGTTTTTCTCATGTTGTGAAGTTCTAATTTTTGTTAAGTTTTTGCATGATAAAGGTGGAGCCCAGATGCCATTGTATTCAACTCATGGCAGCAGTATGGAACTCCTAGTTACTGGATGCAGCAATTCTTTAAGGAATCAAGTGGTGCTATTCTTAATCCTTCCACCATTCAAGCTAGTTCCTCCAATTCTTTGATTGCTTCTGCAATTACTTGGCAGAATTTAGAAGACGGCAGCAGTTACCTCAAAATAAAGGTCTTCATTTCTCAGACAAGTTCCTTTGTCTTATGCTCAATAGCATCGTATTCTGGTTTTTTCTTTTTCTTTTTGCTTTTGTTTGCAGCAGATGCTTCTGATGCATATTTCTAGTTAGTCATGAAAAACGTGCTAAGTATGGTTATAAGGGACACATCCATTGCAAAACAAAGTCATTTCCTTTTTTATCGCAGCTACAAACCACATATTATAGCCTAGTTGTTTTCTTAACGAATAAGACTGATTGTTTTGTGTACTGCAGTTTCCATCTGCTTATTCTTCAGGAAAGATAACTGGCTAATTCTGTTCTTGAAAAATCATTTTATTTTTTACCTGCTTCTCTGTGATCTGTACTTTATTATAATGTGACCAAATTTCAATGATGCTCTCTCGTCTGTCTTCCAAGCTGCCACTATTTTTGATATGGTGGTTGCCTTCATTCAACAGTTTCTTGCATTTATACCAGCAATTGATAAAATGTTTATTCAATGGGCCAAAAAACTTGTCCTTTTTTCTATGATATTAAACTCCATTGCTGAGGGTGTCTTTTTTATCTATGTTTATCAGCAAACCTTTTTCTTTTGTTATTTTAACTAGTTGATTTAGTTGTAGGATTTTTGTGAGATTCTTGTCATTAACCATTCAAAGTGCTTTTGCAGGTTGTCAATTTTGGGAATGACCTTGTGAATCTTAAAATCTCCACGACTGGATTACAGAATGATGTCAATTCATTTGGATCAAAAAAGACTGTACTTACATCCAGTAGATTGACAGACGAGAATTCCTTCCTAGCACCAAATAAGGTTGAGTGGCCATACTGCATCAGTATAATTCATCAACAAATTCACATGTCTGGATGCATACAGCATGTAGGGATAGATAATAGTGATGTTAAACTTATCATTCCCAGGGTGAGAGAATGCATAACACTTGTTTTTTAATAATTACAAATTCTTTTTCTCATTTTCATGTGAACGACTTATTCTATATTTTGACCAGATGAATGAAGGAACGAAATTTGGAGTTACTGCCTTAACACATAGCAATCTGTTGAGTTTCATACATTGTTATATATATTGCTATCATAACATCATGAAGAAAGAATATTTTTAATTACAGTAGATCGTGATTGGTGTGGCCGAGCTATTGATTTCTCTTCATTAAGTGATGATTTTTTTTTTTTTTTTAATGTTTTGTGTCAACTAATTTTTTCATTGAATTATGTAGGTGGTGCCCTTGCAGAGTATGCTCCCAAATGCAGGAACAGAGATGGATGTTGTGATCGCCCCATATTCTATCTCTTCATTTGATTTATTACTTGATCCAGAAGTGTATAGATCTGCAATTTAAATAATTAAATATAAGAAGGGAAATAATGCGGGTGACTTTACCAATCTTTATATATATATATATATATATAATAATAAACAAGGGGAAATAGCGTGCAGGAAAAGAACAATGAAATGGAAGAAAGAAATAAGGTAAGGTCTGATTTGTAAATATGTACTCCTTTGTTAGCCCGGTCTCATCTTGGAAAACCTTTCTGTTTATTTGGATCCAATATTACATTAATAAAGAATAAATCAGGTCCTTTTTAAATTCTGCCTGTCTGTTGGTTCCTCTAATTTGAAGTTGAGCTCTCATCTATCTTGATGCTTGTATCCAAATAATTCAAATGAAGAGAATCGTGGGTTTGGAAGGAAAAACACAGGAGAATCTTTTGCAGGAGATTGGATTTATGTTGAGCCTTCAATTTCTACCATCAGGAGAGCTGTGGATTTGTATCCTCTGTGGCACTCCAATTTGTTCCTCAATGGGCTCTCACAGTTTCTACCATCAATGGGCTCTTTTTTAAGTTTTCGCTTCCACACTTTTAACTTCTCACCATAAAATAATTTTTCTTCTCGTTGGACATTGAATATTATTTATTTGTACTTTTGAAAGGTGCCTATGGAGCAACCAACTTGCTTGGTCAGTCCCTGCCGCTTGACGAGGTGTATCGATATTCCCTGCCTTCTTAAACGGTTCATGGATCACACCTAACAAAAACAATTGACCATCTCCAATTCCATCAACAAACCCAACATTATCCTATTCATTTTTGCTTATTCTAATAGCAGCTTCTTGTGGCCATGGATGATGGATTAGTTGGCATTCGGAAGCAATGAGAACTTTGCGCTTCAATTCGTCATTGTCTAAATAGCCTTAAAATTTATACCCAAGAAGTTGACCCGTCCGCTTCCATGGACCGGGACAATTATTTGTTTTAAGGATGTCTGATTTCCTTTCGCACGTCGTCAGTATCCTATTCATGGTTTTCAGCTCCCATGTAGCTTTGGATACGTATGTATGGTGGTTGGTGTGATGGTACACCTACTTCTGTATTCTTCTAAAATTTGTCGTTACTGGCAGCCGGTTGGTGATGCAGTTTTCTATGAAATTGTGGTGCAGGGGCATCATGCCGTCAACGCCGCGATCGCACAAATGCGGTTTAGAAATCAGCTCACCATGGCATACGTTTATTTCAGAAAAATAAAGACATTTTGACTTTCTTCCCAAGCCTAATAGCAAAAGTCTTTTCTTTTTTCTTTTTTACACTAAGATAATTAATGTATGAATATTTTATAAATAAGATAAAATAGTCCGTGTAAAATTAATAACTTGCTCTCTTAATATTTATGTTAAATAATAATTATCTTTATTCTTTTTATTATTATAATGCATATCCATCTTCACTATCCTCGTTTTGTATTACAAGTGCCATACCGATGGCTGATGTCATATGAGGTAGTAAGCTAATCAAAAGATGACGCATGTCCTTTCAAATAAAAAAATCTTATGAAGAAAAAAACTTTCTGCCAATGGTGTTACCTTCTTCGACATCTAAGCTTACTTAACTATCACCATTAAGCGAATCAAATTAAGAGAACTTTTCGTAACTTTATAAAAGAAGCTCTGTATCCTACGTATGATATGCACTAAAAAATTCTAGAATAACTATGGAAGAGCTAGGTTTTTTTCTCTTGGATTGGCTTGAGCGTCAAATGATCCCTCCTAAATAAAATCTTCAGACCTCTTCTTCTCGCTTCTCTCTCTTTTGCAGGAGTTTGCTTTCAGATGGGCTTTAAGTGCTCTACCATAAAAGTTTCTATCCTCACATCGGTTGGTATTTAGGAGTCATATTTTATATTCTACTTTAATATGCTAAGGGCAGCGGAAATATCCAATCGACTAACAAAATTCTAGTTGCCAGCATCCATAAGTTCATTGGTGAGAGGTCAAGAGTGTGGCATGAAATGTTATCAGAAGTCCTTGGATATAAAATAGTCTTACTAATAGAAATGATAATTCAATCATAGAAGATAAATTATCAGCACAATTAAGCAACCAAAATTACCAATAAGCTATGATGGTTGGGTTAAATGAATTGGATGAGATGAAATTGGCCACATTGAACTGACTACATGCACAAAAGCTCAAGATTGTAATAGCCTATAATAAGAGGATTTGATCTAAATCCTTCAGCATCAGAAGTTTGATTTAGAGGACTATTTTTCTTATCAAAGTTAAAGATCCTAGATTTCGCAAATGGCAGTTGAATTGGGAAGATCATTCATCATACAACAAGTCCAATTCGGAGGAGTATACCAATTATGAGACATTGATGAATAGATATATGGCTGACTAACAAATAGCAAATATCTAAGATATATTATATAATAATATGGGAGAGGTATAAAAAGAGCAATGATGACCCGTTGACTTAATGGTCATAAACATATTTACAACATTTCATTTTCAAAAAAATTGGACATGGCATGCAGGCCAATGAGGAAAGGTGATTATCATATTCTTTCATTCACTAGGTTGGTGAATCCTGGCATCCTTTCCTCTTATATGACTTCTTGATGCTGGGCATAATGCTCTACATTACTCTGATTGAAGTAATAGCATGTGATACATTGCCAAGCTCAATAGAAACTGTGATATGATGCCAAGCTCAACAAGTATGCCGAATTGTAGAATAAAGAGGACGTCAGTGTCACCTTCCAAGAGGTTCCATGAGAGCATTGGTTTGCTTCTGTGATGAGAACAAATAATAGAAGCCCATTTCAATAGCTTTTGAGGGTCATTAGAGAACTCATACTTTCTTGATCAAAGGAACTTAGAGATTTCGTAGAGGAATGAGCTTCAGAATGAGACAAGGAAGGAAAGAAAGCACAGAGAGGACATTGCAGCAGGCACCTAATCTAACACAAGTAAGGTCCTGATTAACAAGCATTCTATGTGTAATACTAAGGTAGCCCCATTAAATCTGGATCTTGAAAATGATTGATGAAAGTGTTTGGTTGATTCACATTTGCATTGATGGTTTGACCCTTGGGTAACATAAAGACCATGAGCAAAGTCTTAAATAGTCCTTTAGCATAGGCTATATATTTAATTAATTTGACCTCAATAGCTTACTTAGGAAAGGGGTTATTATTGGAAGCTGAGTCATTAGAGATATCAATTGTCATGCCAAATCAATTTATTGTTTGCTGGGCCACATGAAAAGAGATAGATACATCCCATCACCCTCTTAGTTATTGACCAAGAGGATGTAGGACAATATTTACACCATAATCCTACCAAGGTAAAGAAACAAAGTGCATGCTATAAATAGATGCCACTTGACACCTAATTTGGGAGAAAGAGGAGTGATGGGGATGGAAAATAATGGCTAGGCCGCTGATTGTTCGATTAAGATAGAGGCCGATTATCTTGCTAAGACTAGCTAGACACGACCCATTAGCCTAAGATTCTTAAAAGCTTCATAGTCATGAGGTTATAATCTCAAGGATATCAATAATGATTATCGATTATAAAATAAAAAAAAATATAACTTCTAACAGGATTTATGAGGTACCACCCCTCAAACGTAAGAGAGTAGAGGATCCATACTCAATAAATGCATTAAAATGAAAACGTTTTCATCTTATGGCTAACACATATCTTGCTAATTAGAATTTAGTTATTTTTTTCTCTTTATATGTATCCTTGACTATAATATAAGAAAAAATTTTAACATATCAATCAATTTAATTTGTTTTTATCTTTTATTTTAGCTTAGCTTAACTTTTCTTTAAGAGTAGATGTAATGTAGCTTTTATCATCCCAACCTTTGTTGCATTTCTTTTGATTAGTGATATTATATTGGTGAAAGTCCTTAAAAGGTCAATGTAATAGAACTCTAGCTTATCTATCTTCTTTATTTCTGATTCATAATAATGATATGCTTACACAACAAATTGGCATGATCACAAGCTAATCTATTATTGTATTAGACTTCAACCTACAAAGAATCTCTTTTAACCCATTAAATCCTCTCACATGTCGGGTTAAAAAATAGATAATAGTCATTTTTTTAATTTTATCATTATTAATAATTGATAAAATAGGCGATACTCATTATTATTTTACATTTATTGATATTTTAAATAATCCTAGGGCATCTTATTCAAAAAAATTTATATTTTCATGATTTATTAGATGGTGCCTCTTAGAGCGATATGAATATGATGTGGGAATAGCAGAAGACCCTTATCTTTTGAATTTTAATTCATGTCCTTAGAGACCTACTTAATGTTTTAGATGGATTCATATCCATAATTTATTATAAAATAAATTATTGTAGTCCTCAATCTAGTAAATTTATTATAAAATAGTATTTGTTGATTCATAAATATAATATGTTAAAGCCATGATTAAATGCAAGTTTAATTGGGAGACATGGAGCATGTGATATTTTGTAAATTTTTAATAACAAAAATATAGTATTACCAAATTTAGAATATCTCAAATAAACTAGGTGCCTCCTCTCTCACACATATATTTATTTCTAAGTAGTTAAACAATGGATGAAATAGGAATAAATTAATGTTTAGCCGTTAATGAATTACCTTAGAAAGAAGTTACATAAGAAGGAGAAAAGCCTCCTCTTATTTTTTTTGGTTCCCTCACTTAATATGTAATTTAATTTTCAAAAATAATCATATAAGAAAAAGAAATAAATGACTATCTATTAAAACAATACCATACTGGCCTCAAAAAATTTTTAAGGCATCTAATTAAATACTTTAATAAATATTGCAAGAGATCTCTCTCAACGCTTGATGAGATATTTTTCTTATTAAAAAAGTCAAAAATTTAACTCATAAATTGACCTAATTAATTATAGAATAAAAAAATAGAGTTTACAGTGCCTTGCTTACTTTTATTGTTTTCAATGGCCACATAAGAGTCATTAATGTTTTGACTGATATACTAATTTTAATTACAATTAGACCTTCTATGCATTAATCTTGTAATTCTTTTTCTTCTTATGATTATCATAATAATTAGAATCATATTCGTACTCATGACTTATCCTCTCTATATGTGAAAGCCACTGGATCATAACACAATGATGATCTTTCCGCACTCATGCATAGTGTCATTTATAAACTTATTTGTGCAAATGTTATCTTTCTTATTTACTTTAACTTACAATTACATATATTTGGTATCAATTGAGTTATGTGATATAATTTTTTTTATTATATGAATCGATAAAGTTATGGAAATATCGATGGATTAATATAGTTTTAAAATTTTTTATTTTCTTATTTAAACTTTAAATTGTGACTATTAACAGTAAAAAAACTCTACATTTGCCCGATGCAACATATTTGTGTTTATACAAATAAAATTTAAGTAATGAATAAATAATAAAGTTCAAATAATGAATAAATTATGTTCTCATATATGTCTTACAGTCAAATTATTAATATTTAAGAATATAAGTTACATGGCACTCCACATGCATGGTATATGTATTCCCGCAATCTTGAAAAAATTGCTTCAAATAAATGATACGTTTTTGTAATATGAGCTTGGTGAATACTTTATTCCACATTTCTCAATGAATTTTTGCAAGATCGTGCATCCTTGGGACGTTCAGTTTACCCAAATCAACGTGATGCAAACCTAATAGCAACTATAACAACAGTAATAAACTTTTTATTCTATGGCAGCCATAGAACATGAAGAATATACAACCATGAAAATTGTTCAAACCAAGAGCCTCTCACATCACACCTACAAATACGAGCCTTTTTTTTTTTTTTTTTGGGTTGGGATAACAACATCTACTTGTCTTTATTCCTACCGTTTTTATATTCCAAGGCCATGTTAGCAAGGGCCAATCCAATATTCATCGCGCGTTGACCATTCAAACCTGCCATGCCTAATAAAATACACCTCATGGTTTGTAATCCAGACAAAACGGGCAGCAAGGCTCGCCAACTTGTAACCCCTCTTCCCTTCTCTCGTCCCCTCCACCTCCGAAACCCCCGCCCCACCTCTCTCTCTCTCTCTTTCTCCGCCCTGGTTCCTTTTATGCTATATTTATCCGAGGAAGCAAAAATATCCCACATCGTTCGAAAATAACAGCGCAAGCCACCAGATTAAACCAAGAATCCGAAACCGACCTCCTTTTGCGTCCGTGCCCTCTCCTCTCTGACCATCTTCCATTGCTCCGGCCACCTCCCTCTCCGATGGAGGATTCCGATCGAAGAGGCGGAGGCGGAGGCGGCGGAGATGGAGGAGACCTGGCTGCGGCCCCTGTCCTCACCGGCGGCGGCAGTTGCGCCACCGCCAGCCGGAGCATCCCGGTGATGCTGGGGCGGGCGACGTCGCGGCGGCTGATGCGGGTTCCGTCGTCGTCGACCGCCGCGGCGGCGATGAGGGAGACGGCGGCGCTCCAGCTGGAGGAGCGCCACTACGACTGGGGCTACTCGAAGCCCGTGGTGGCCCTGGACCTGGTCTGGAATTTGGCCTTTGTTTTGGTATCGGTGTCGGTGCTGCTGTCGACAGCGAGGGAGCGGCCGTCGACGCCGATAAGGGCCTGGATCTGCGGCTACGCCGTGCAGTGCCTCCTGCACGTCGGGTTCGTGTGCTTCGAGTATCAGCGGAGGCGGCGGTGGAGGTCGTGGCAGAGGATTCGGTGGGACGGCGCCGCGGAGGAGGAGGATGGCTTGGAAGATACCCCGGAAAGCAGGTTTTGTTGCTAACTATGACTTCTTCCTTCATTTTGTTTTTAATTATATTTGATTGTTTCGTTAGGGTGGAGTTGGTTGAATGAAGCTATTATTAATTTGATAAGTTGGAGCGTGTGATGCCACAATTTTTCTGATTTTTTAATTTTGAATAATTTATTTCCTATTAATGTGGATTAATTGTGTCTGTTTTCATATTTCTGGCATGATTCTCTCTGGATGCAGGTTGTGGTTTAGATTATGAGTAATTGTGAAAATTATGAGAAGAATTTTCATAATTATAGCGTTTTAAAGTTGTCCTTTTTTTTTTTTTTTTCCTTTAATGAAATTTGTTATCTGTTAGAATTTGTGTGCTTTGAGGTGGTTTTGTTTGTTGCTGACCAAATTTTCTCTTAGATTTTCTGGATTTTTGATGGGGTTTGATTGGGATCTGGTTTCATTGATGGCATTGCATTCTTCTTGTTTTATAGATTTCTTTTGTTCCTTAAGTTCTGATGCTGCATGCTTACAAAACATTTGTCTCCTTGATTTCCATTTCATAAAACATTTGCATTCTAGATTTGTTGATTTACTTTAAGTATAATACCTGGTTTTATTATCTTTGATTTGTTTCTAATATGATAATATAGTTCATAGCATCTCATTCTACCATAAAAATTAATGGCTTGAGAAAATTCAGTGAAATATTATAATGTCCAGATAATTCATACCCTGATTCTAGGAATATAGCCCAGAGGCAAAAGGCTTTTCAACTGGTGGAAGTTCTACAACAAATGCATCATCATGGTTCACTTCTTGAGTTTCCTCATTGTTCCCCCATCCACATAGATGGCATTGTCAAGGATTTGGATTCTATCAAGCAAGGTGGGGGAAAAAATGACTATGTATCTCCAAACAATTTTTTGGAGTAACATAAGAGAATCTTGATTTGTGAATCCAAACTTCATATTAACTTCATAACTTCAACCCAGTAAACCTTATTAATATCTTGGATGCCCCAGACCCTAAAAGCCTAGCCCTAAAACTTGAAAGCATGAGAATATTTTTGTTTTAGCATTTAAAGAAGATAATTTGCCTCCTAATATTTTTCAAAAAAATATAAAAATTTAAGTTTTTTATTGCCATAAACAGATAAATGACTGAGCATTGTTTCCCCTTGGCTGTTCTGCTAATGAGTATAAGTTGACGATGAAGCTTTTAAAGGCCTTTTCAACATAACATTGCTTGTTAACAACTTCTAGTCAACTCATGCTGGAGGAATCGATGCAAAGCAAGGAAACTCGTAGTCTTTTCTGAAGTCATGTTTCTGATAATTTATGAATGTTTTGGTTCACTCAAGGCTCACGTATGATCTATTCAACTTCTTGCTTCATTAACTGTTTCATGTTGCTTAACATTGAACAATACTTCCTATTGGTTTTCTCTTGATGGTCTATTTGGAAGTATTTAACAAGATTACAGTATTATTTCTACTAATTTGTATCTTTTTAGCAAACAGTTCTTTTAGTTCAGATTGATTTTTATGAATCATTGGCATCACACTGGTGTTTGAGTTTTGGAGACTGATTCTGATAGTGGGAATTGCTAGATTTTTCTCCCAACAAGTTAATGGAGATGTCATTATTCATTACATTGTGTCTTGCAACTATAGTAAGAACAGAAATAAAATGGGAAATATGATAAAATTACCACTTGTATTCTTCCAGGCCATACCATGCTTTGCACAAGATTGAATGATTAATGTGCTGATTTTAGAAGCTTTCAATGATGATTCAAATATGTCATGAAAGGAAGACTAAACATGCCCCCAAAGAAGTTCATGAAGTGATAATCCATCAAGTTTCATCAGCTTAGACTTTGGCTCTAGCATGTTCCTTCAGCCATGACTTTTTTTTTTCCATCTCATCATATATAATGAAAGTATGCAACAACATATAAATAATTTTAACTACTCTTCCCCTTTGATTTCAGTTATCTTACTGATGTCAGATTCTCACACTATCAAATTAAGTCTGCCTAAAAACTAAATTAAAATAAAATTAATTCCAAAGTGTACATTTATATCTTTCAAGGAAGTTTCACTTTACAATTCATTGAAAGTAAAGAATTAATACTTATGAAACAAGATGAGCAATCACTTGCAATTTGGGAGGCACAGGGCATTTTGGAATGCTAAGGCCATCTTATATCATTATTTATCCTTTGATCTGAACTGTTTCAACTTTTATGTGCAAAAATAATACATGCACATCTAATGGGATGCATTCATAATCTGCTATATAATATTGCAGGTGTTTACTTGCCTAAAGTTATGTTATTCTTTTTTGTAATATTTTACTGTTTCTTTTCAGGGCTGTGAAGAAATTGGAGTCTGTTAATGCAATGATTTCATTACTCTGGTGGATGCTTGGTTTCTATTGGATTGTTGTTGGTGGGCAAGCTCTTCTGCAAGATGCTCCTCGTCTCTACTGGTAGGAACTATATGTTCGGTAATCGTTTTTCCTTTGTTAAACTGAGTTGTATATTAGCTATTTTTATGAAGCAATTTCTTGTCTCAGATGCAAGTTTAAATGGACAAAGATATGCATATGTATGTGTCATAGAATCTGAGAAACCTAGGAGACTGATATGAATTCAAAGATTGGAGACTGAGAGATCCGATAAAGGGCAAGTCAGATTCATTTTTGACTATGGCATCAGCTTAAGGATGAGAATGAATAAGTTATATGTTTGTTATGGGTACTTTTCCGACATTTTGAGCCATTTAGGTTGGCCTAAAGGACTTGCTTTCCTTGCAAAGCCATTCTATTTTCAATGATTTTGCTACTATGTTGGTTATAAAATGTGAAAACTGATGTTTTCAAGGAGCATAATTCTGTTATTCCAGAAAGTGATGCCTCTCTGTCAAGGCAAGATTGTGGGCAACAGAAGTGAGACAAGATTTCAGGGACGATAGCGTTTACGTTGCTTACATCCAAAGCAGCACTATAGCTTAACCACAATTTGCAAATAAATTTGACACCATAATATAATGACCACCGCTTATATAGGTTTGAAAAATTTGATGAACATTTGTAACTAGGATGAATTTGTGATCAGTTTACATGTGATGATAACACTATATAATAACCTAATGCTTTGCGCGCCAGCAGGTGAATCCTCAAAACTTTAAAATTGTCTCATTTCTAAAAAATGTATACCTGAAATCTTTTGAAGCGCAGCTTGTGTTCACTTTTTAAACACAAAAGAAAAGGATTTGAATGGGTAGCTCTGTTGTGATTTGGAGGTCAATAATGAATTCAAAATACAGAAACAGCCTCTCGGCAAATGGGGTAAGGCTGCTTGCTTTTGACCCTTAAACCTCGTAATGGAAGGAGCCTTATGCGCTGGGCTGCTCCTTTTTAACTTTTGCTGAGTATATGCCCTTACACTTTCAAAAGATCAAATCTATGCTAGTTCTTGGTCATGCAATTGAATTGGTGTGGTCTTTTTCATTTTCATATATAGAGATCTTGATGATTTTTCTAAAATAACTTGCAGGTTAACAGTGATGTTTCTGGCATTTGATGTGTTTTTTGCTATTTTTTGCATCGTGCTGGCATGTGTAATTGGCATAGCTCTCTGCTGTTGCTTGCCATGCATCATAGCAATTCTGTATACTGTGGCTGGCCATGAAGGTGCATCTGACACTGACCTTAGCAATCTCCCCAAGTTCCGGTTCCGCCGAGCCAATCAACCAAAGAATTTTGATCTTGAAAAGGAAGAAGCAGTTGCAGTGACTATAACAGAGCAGGATTCAATTGCTGATCTTGTACTTCCTCCAGAGGACTCGGTAGTGCTTTCTGGATCCCCATTAAATCTCTCCTTTGAGTTTCATTGTGTTTCTTTTATTTTGAGTGCCTGTTTCTTTTTTTTCTTTTTTCTTTTTTCTTTATTTTTTCAATTCCTATCTATTGAAGAATTCATGTTTATTATCTGGTTGAGGGGTGTTGACTAAAATACTTGTTTGTTCTGACTAAAATATGATTAGATATGATACACTATGATCAAAACTAAGGTAATGCAAAAGTAATATTATCGTTTTAATTTAACATTTATGTTTGACCCTGATAAAACTTAGAATGGGATTTTGCATCTATATATATAAAGGATTAAGTAGATGGGACTAGGTCAGCACATGAATAGATGATTTGAGGTAAAGCATGTACAACTAGTGGACCTAACATCGAAGCTAGTCATGGGTGCTGCTATGCCTTTACCCTTCAATTTTTTTTTCAAGTACTGTATACAATTATTTGCATCTTTCACCTGCAAACCCCAAAATGTTTTCTGCATAGCTATAACTATTCGATGAATAGTTCCTCGTCTCTGTCACCATTTTTTTTTAACTAGTGAGTTGTGTTATTTAGCTATGGCTTCAGATGCTTTTTCCTGATTGACTGCCATGGTGGGAGCTTGACTTCTGCTATGAACTGCTTTTATAGGAATGCTGCATTTGCCTTTGCCAATACGAAGATGGGGTAGAATTGCTCTCGCTTCCCTGCAACCACCATTTCCACTCTGGATGCATTGTCAAGTGGCTCCGGATCAATGCTACATGCCCCCTCTGCAAGTATAACATCCTCCAAGGTAATGAATACGTCTAATTTGGGATTCATGCATCCACATTCAAGCTGGCTGCTTATGGGAGGCAACTTCTGCTAAATCTGACCACATTCCAGAAGGTCATAATCTCTTCTGTGCGGCCAAGTACTAACACCCAGGCGTTTTTGCTGTCTTGGTTTGAGAAGGTTTCTTGTATATTCTTCTTCTGACAGCTTGGAATCATGAAATTTGTCACAGTTTTGGATGATCCACATCATAGAGGGGAAAAAAGATCCAGCATAAAATTTCATGCTCCTCCTGAATCATTTCTCCTGGGTTATAAACCCTTGCAGAGAAAACTGAGGGCTTTGATCCTGGATAACATATTATGGGCATGCACCCACGCCACTTTAAGCTGGCAGCTAAATCTTCAAGAAATCACTCTTGATAGGCTTCAGTCCAAGGCTTCATTTCGGAACGATTTTGGTTGGACCAAAAGTGTCTTTTTACGTCCAAAAGGTATTTATGAAAAATAGAGGATGTTCAGTAAAATCTTTAAATCAACTTTTCATCCTTACAGAAAAAAATAAATAAATAAAAGCTTTATTTGAAGCTTCTATGAGAATCCCTTCTTTGAATTTTTAGGGAAGTTGTGTTTATTTGAAAGGCATGGATTCAAACACTTCCATTTAATATTATAACATAATAATATTATATTATAATTATAATAATATAATATAATAATATTATATTATAAAATAGATTTGTTATATTTAAATATAGTCAAGTTAAGGGTTTGGTCATTTTATTCATTTTAGGATTTATATGGATCCTAAAGTTATTTTATTTTTTATTTTTGAGATTTATGAATTGTATGAATTTAAAGGTGAGGAAAATGATCGGATATAGACTTTGTTACATTCAAATGTAATTAAGTTTATCTTTTATATTATTATATTATTATTAATAATGATAGTATAATAATATTATTATGATATTATTATAATAATTTATAAATTTTAAAAAATTATAAATAGTTAGATAGTTGAAAGTATCATAGCATGTCCTTTGTATATTATTTCTTATTCTAAAAGTATTCAGTTTGATTAAATGGAATGTTCTTTTACAAAAGCATTACTTTCAAAAATTATATTGTCAGAAGCTTTACCATAAAAGGTTCTGCTGTTAATGCTAATTGCTCTATCAAATAGGATCTAAGCTTTAATAACATTGTATATTAAAACTTTCCCATATGTTATGTTTGTTTTGAAGTGTTTATATGACATGATATAAGAGGTAGATTCGGTCATTTTTAACATCTTTGAAGTCCATACAGTTTACGAATTTCAAAGATAAAAAAAGTAAAAAAGATAGGATGACTTCAGAATTTATATGGATTTAGAATAGAGAAGGTATTCGGATTTTGAACTTAGCTACATTCGAATATAGCCAATTCTACATTTATGATGTAATATTAAAATTTTATATATATAAATGATTTGAGATGGCACTACAGTAGGATACTTGATCTTGCTTGAGGAGATGACTATTGTTTCTGAAAATGGTGGCTACAATAATCCATAAACATGGTTATTATTCTAGTGATTACCTAAATGCTACCTGATATCTAATTCTGTCTGGATTTGGGTTTGAGTAGGTTTTGGTAATATGATCTTTTGCCACCCGAATGGGGGAGCATCACTAGCTGTGCCATATTATGGTTTATAATACTTTACTGATATTTCTTGCTGTAGGAAAAAAAAAAAAAAAGAAGTAAAATAAAAACTTTATTGCATGCTTTTCAAGCTAATAATATACCAACAAGATAATTCAATCTCCATCAGGGGATAGGGCATCGGTGACAGAGGGCACTTGCCAAGCAACCTTTTGATCTAACTAGGTGTCGCTGGTCCATTCCACCAAAAAATCATAGGGCTAATAAAACAAGAAATGATGATTTTCTTTTGGAATAAAATTTTATTATGGGCAATTCAGATGAGACAGAAGTATCAAGCTTGTTACTGCATTTCTTGCAGTATAAAGTTAAATCAGCAATTATATGTCGAAAAAAAAAAAAAAGGAAAGCTTTTATGGATCCTTGTTTTTAAAGGAATGCTATTTTGGTTCTTTCTACTTGTATTAGTAACTAAGCAAGAAGGCATAGAGTATAAACATGATGATTGACCTACAAACAGTCCTAAAAGAGTTCATTTAGAGCATCTATCAGTCTACCCAAGTTAACCGCTAGCTTAGGGCTCGTCGACCGCTAGGCTTATACCGATCAACCATTTATTTTATAATGATCGACTGCTGGGCTAGACAGAAAATAATTATTTTAATTCTTTTATGGTTTGGTCAACTTTGATCAACTGTTTTAAGGTCTGATCCATCATACACATTTGGTTTTAGATTTTCATAATTATTTTACTTTAATTATTAATCTAAAACCTAATCTATTTTTAAGAGTTTTGAGCCTTGTGTACTTATTCTCCTACCAAGTTTTACAATGGATCCTTAGGAAAGATAAAATTACAATTTAAAACCTTTTTTTGAACTTTTTGTGTCGATTATTTTTTGAATTTGTCAATCTTTTTTCAATTTCTAATTCTAATGTATCTTGAGCTCATATTGTAATAAGTACATGCCAGATAAAATAAACATCATTTTTAAACTTTTATACCTGTCTATCATCACAAGCTCAAGTATTGCATTAGCCCTTCAATCAATATTTTTGTTATTATCAAAATATTATTAAACCGTTAGTTTTAACAAACATAAGCCTAAGACTTCAAAAGAAATGCACACCATCACCTTATAGCTTGCTACCATCTTGTTGCAAGCCAACCAACAAAATTACTAAAAACACCTTTCCTCCCATCTCCAACCCTTAAAATCTTTTTGGGAAGCCTCCTTCAATCTAAAACCCAAAAATCCTATTAAATCCCTACATCCATCCTCTTAAGGCCCCCATAAAACCTTGAAGCTCTTAGCACCTTTGCTGTCCCAATAGGATGGCAACCTACTTCCTACTTTCCAAGCTTAAAACTCATCCCAAATCTCCATATCTAGCCATATTCTTGCTAAAGAAAAACCCTCTTTGAGTTAGGAACAAAGAAAAACCCTCTTTGAGTTAGGAACTCAAAAAAAACTCAATATTTTGATATTCTCAAGTCTCTAGAGCCCGGAGTAAAGGTAGAAAAGAGGTATTATTCTTATTAACCTATAGTAGGATAACAGCTTCTAAATTCTTCTTCACCTGCTAAATTTCATCAAATCCAAGACCACTACTTCTTAGGAGTAATACTTTACTCCCCCACATGCACTAGCAAATGTACTCGAAGTATCTTCATAGCCTAAGAAAGAGAAACAAAGCAAAAAAATTGTAGCTAAGTTGCAATAGCTCGTAGCCTGCAATAACTTCAAAACTTGCCTCCAAATCCCTCTCTAATGGCAAGTCCATCCAAACCGAGGCTATCCAATGCAGAGGGACAGGCCTCTACTCCTCCATAAGCACTAGTAAGTGTATTTAAGGCAACCCCAAAGTTGAAGAAAAAGAGTCGAGTTGAAGAAGTCGTTGTTGTCAATAGTGGCCCATGTCCTGCAAGCTTTGTACTCGGGTGTTCATCCTTCATATGGAGCATTACTTGGAAGTCCCAAATGATGGTCCTCTAACTCATTTCCTCCTCATCGTCGAATGGAGCATTGCTTCATGGCATGGAAGTTGAGGCATTTTCCTATGAAGATTGATGTTCTCCATCTATTTGAAGATCAATTTTGTAGAGCCTTGATCTACCTCTGTTATGTGCATTAATCCTCTTAATGGAAACATTGCTTTCTTTTTAAGGCTATCCAATGTCGGGTGAGCAGCTTTCTACTCTCCCACAAGCCTCAATAATCATTCTTGAGACATCTCGAAAGTTAAAAAAATGAAGCCAAGGACAGAAAGTTGTTGCAGTTTATAGCAGTTCCCAACCTACAGGCCCGACATCAAGATTTCTAGATTAGGCATGCAGGCCATAATTCTTCACATGGAGCATTATTCCAAATTCCATAATGGAGCTTTGTACTATCTCTCTCCAGGAGCATTATTCCTTTCAATGGTGTTTTTCACCAACCCTAAGGGCTAGTGCTTAGAGTCTTACTCATTCTCTTCAAAAGCATTGCTTTAAAGTGAAATGAATTCAAGTTCATCAAATGAAGTAGCATTCCCAAAGTCAGATAAATCAAAGTTCATTAAATGGAACATTGCTCGCAAGTCAGATAAATCCAAGTTCATCAAATGGAGCATTACTCCCAAAGTCAAATAAAACCTAGTGCACCAAATGGAGCATTGCTTCAAAGTTAGATAAACTTAAATGGATCATTGCTCCTAAACTAAGTTCATCATGTAGAACATTGCTCCCAAGTCAAGTAAACCTCGATTCATCGAAGTCAAAAAATACTAGTTTGTCCAAATCAAAGAACTCAAGTTCACCCAAATTAAAAGAATTTGTTTAACCTTGGTTGGAAAGGCCCAATCTACACATAGAGTATTGCTCCAAAAGTCCAAAGTGACACAAGGCCTCTCAAGCCTTTGCCGAAGGTCTAAAGTGGCCTATAGTAATCCAGCATCTCTTAGGCCAAACATCCAAGCAAATGTCTGATCAAAGCATTCTTCCACTGTTGAAGTATGGAGCATTGCTCTGGGAGCCTTGCTCTATTATCAAAGATGTAGAGTGTTGCTCCAATGTAAAAGACTAAAGTATTGCTCTATTATCAAAGATGTAGAACATTGTTTCACTATTAAAAACTTGGAGCATTGCTCCACTAATGAAGATCGAAGTATTGCTCTACTTTTTTAATCTTTTTTTATTATTTAAGACCACCTTTATTAAAGACTTGGAGCATTGCTCCATTATTGTTCGAAAGTTGAAAATCTAAAGTGTTGCTTTATCATTAACCCAAGGTTGAAGTTCAGGAGCCTTATTTCAGTAATAAATATTAGGAGCATTTCTCTTTTACTTTGAAAGTACTGCTCCCTTAAAATTAAGATCTCAGAGCACCACTCCATTTCCTTGCTAGGGGCATTGCTCCTTTACTATGGAAGCATTGCTTCCTTCAATGATGACTTATTCAAGCCATGCTAATAATAGTGGTTTACCTAATTTAAATGATGGCCCCATGTTAATGGTGGTTAACCTAATTCAAGTGATGGCCCAGATAACTTAAGCAACTTGAGGCATATATCAGGAGCTCAATATAAGCTAGCTTGACTAAATGTTTGAAGCTTAATCACCCTAATGCTATTAAAAGATTAAAACTTGAAATATTATTTCATAATCAAAGGAGTGGCTCCTCAACTATAAGAGTATTACTCTCTCCTAACAACCCAATAAGGGATCATTATCCTAGGCGCTGTCAAATTGAAAGCACTATTTTCAAATCAAAGGTCTTTATTCCAATGAAAAATATTGACGAAGCATGCCTAGTGAGGCTTAAAACCTGTATTTCAAGAGAAGGATGAACATAGGGGATTAAACCTAAACCCTGATAAATGTTGCCACCCTATATTTCAAAAAAAAATATAAATATAAATGATAATAAAATTTTTCGTATGAGTATGCATTTGCATAAAAAAAGGCTAATAAGGAATATGATCTCTTAATCAGAAGTTTTCAGCCTTTAAAGCGGCAGTAATTAACATTGGATGCTTGTCCCCATTAAAAATCTGGACTCTACAAAACTTGAACAGAAATCACCAATGAGACATAAAACTTATTAAAATAAATTTTCTAATCACCATACTCTAATTCGATGCTCATCGTGATTTAAAAATATTTGAGTGCTTAGAGGTACTAGGAGGCAAAAAAAAAAAAAAACATCATGTAGAATCATCTGAGTATAATCAAATACAGTAATTTCATCATCTTCACCTTTATTATTAGTAATCTTGATGGATCATCCCATACCAAATGCTTCTATAATTTATATTAGTCCTCTTGCTTATTTATTTTTAGCTTCTAATCAACTTTCACTTTAAAATTAATGTTTTTACTTTTACTTTTGTTAAGTTGATATAAAGTTTGCACTTCCCTCTCCTACTTCAGTTACATCTTGATCAATACCACAATCATCATGGTATCAACCTTAGCAATAAGTAAGGGATTAAAATGAAAATTTTTGTTCGGATTGATTTTTTTTTTTTTGATATATTTGATGAATAAATGAGATTTGAATTGATAGATTTTTTGTCATGACCAACAGCCAGCCGGACTTTAGCCATGCCTGGCTTGATCCAGTAGCTTTCCATGCAAAGAAGATTGGATGGGCTTTCCTTTCAATGCACGATTGAGGACAGGGCCTGTCTTTCCTAATCTTAGGGCACATGATCAAAATCTGGTGAAGCTGGCCGTGCGCGATCTGGAAGCGCCGTGGCAAGGCGGTGCGCGTCTTTCCTGGGTTTTTGCTTGGGAAAAACCTGATCTAGAAAAATTCTGGAAAATGATGAAGAGACTGGCCTGTGCAATCAAGAAGAAAAATGTTTATCTTCGCAATCAAGAAGAAAGGTCTTGAACGACGGATTCACAACCCCTTTAACATCCCACCCATCCATCCCTTCTGCGTTCTTCTGAGAGAATGGCGAGGAGGAGGAGGAGGCGCCGAGTCCCGGAGGCCCTCCGGCGGGCGTTCGGAGGCCGTGCCCGGTCGCTGGAGGACGCCATCCTCTCCCTGCTTCCCCATACGCCGCCGTCCCCGTCCCAATGCCGGTGCCGCGGGCGGCGCTGCCTCGGCTGCGGCGGCTCTGGATACCTTCTCCGGCGAGACGACCCGCCGGACTACCGCAACCTCCTCGTCCGTGCCGTCTGCGTTGTGCCCAGCGGCGCTCCGCCGCCGGCCCTCCTCTACTCCTCCGACTCCCCCTTGCCGCAGCGCCAGGTGAGCTCGCGATTTCTGGACCATAAATAAATTAAAAAATATATATATATAGTTGTAATTCTTTGGTGGAGTTTTGAATTTTTTTTTTTTTTTTTCCAATGAAAAAAGAAGGATGGTATTTATCTCGGTTTTTATTTTATATAGTCGGAAAGAACATAATGTTCGGAAATCATATATCTGCGGAGCAAGAAAGAAAATGATGGAGATATAGGGTATATCTGTTGAGTAACAATGATGCAGATGTAGAACATGTATTACAGTGCCGCATTCGATCTTTGTATTCATCTGATAAAAGAAAATTGAAGTCGAGTTTGGTTTTCTTGTTTCACCTTCATCTGTTTTCAGTAGGGAGCATGGTGCTCATTGACACTTCCAATGGTCTATACTTTTCCTAATTTACAATGTTGCCATTTTAAGTGCCTTAAGCACAATTGCTCCGAATGCAACTGATTGCAATATGACATGCTTTTATTAGGCAATAATATAATGTGCTAGACTGGAGGAGATCTGTTAAGTTGTCTTTGCTTTAAAATATATTTGCATATGCATTATAACGATTCATGTTTAGAATGTTCTCCGCTAGCATGATCTTCATTCAGTGTTTGTATGATTACTAACATAACTGATAAATACATTTATGATGTTATATGTACAAAGATATGTGAATCTTTTTTAGATATACATGATACATATGCATGCCTACATGCACATACAAACGCATGCACACGTATATGAGTTTGCACATGTGTAATGTATGCTTGCTTACGCGGATATAAAAGTATGCATGTATACACATACATGTCTTATGCGTATATAAGTTAAAAGGTTCTGTGCTTGTGAGTTTGGCCTCTTATTCTAAAGAGGGCATGCTGTCCTTCAGGCATGAAGTTTGGCTTTATGTCCTAAGGGGATTGCATATCACTATGGTTATTGTTATTTGATCAGCACCAAAATAATTATTTTGTATGAGTAACTGTTGAAAACATGGTTCTGCCATTCCATCCTTTGGAAAAATTGTCCTTTCGCTGATCTACAATGATCTTTCACTCAACCATCAACATCCACCTGTCCACTTCCATGATCCACTCACTGCCAATACTGCCTTTCTTAAGACTCAAACAATGGGTTTCAACCAATCAAAATGGTCTTGCTTTCAATAATTTTGCTAATTGTGCTTTAAAATTAAAGGATAGCTTGAAAATAAAAAATTGTCATGTGCTGCTTCTGGTCAAAAATCAAAAATATCAAGTGATAAGAATATAAAATATATTTTGCATCAATTTTGAGTTATAAAATATTGTTCTATGTTTAATGGCATTCTAAATTTTGATGTGATTTGAACATTAATTTTGAAAATTTGCTTAGCATGGAGTTTGAGTTTTATTTACTCAGCAAAATTCCAGTCAGATCTTTTAAAACCACGATAAATCTGTTAGATCAAGAACAAAAAAGGTTAACATAATCTTCAATTTTTGGAAGGAATTAAGGAAATATAAAGATGCATATAATTTTCTCAAATCTTGCAAGAAGACTGAACTTAATGCTGAAAAAGCAATTCTCTTTTGGGACCAGATTTATCGCCTAGTAAGTTCCCCATTTTAATGCAACTGAAAGAAGAATCATGAAATGACTGCAAATGATGCTAATAATCCAATTATGCTCAAATGAATAAGAAATGACATGAAAATGACATTGAATACCTACTCTAGATGGCTGTTTTAAGTCATTTAAGCCAAAACTGTCTGAAATTGCCCAGTCATAGGCAATCTAAAATTGGTCTCTCTGTTGCAATCTGTCTACTTTACTAATCCTAGGCCTCAGTTAGGGCCTCATGATTGCAGGGACTCATGCAACCCATGTAATTTATTGCTATTCTGCAAAATTGTTTTCAGAACAATAACAGCTCAGACTATCCCAGTTGGAAATTTATCTCTCTCTCTCTCTCTCTCTCTCTCTCTAAGAGAAAAATGTCTGATCACACTACCAGTAGGTGTATGATGCACCACCAAGAGGGGTATGATATATGCCAAGACTTTTACTTTTAGATAAAAATTTGGATTGCCTCTTTTCCTCCATATGATCCTTGTTGTTTTCGTTATTCATGTGATGGAGCTTTTGGAGATATTTATGCGATTGAATCAAATTGTTGATATAAAGTTAGAGTGAAGCAAGATCTTCGTAGTTGAAATCAAGTTTTTAAAAGTGACTGTTATGTGGGTGCCTAGAGTGGTGCTCATGCAGAAAATGAGGAAGCAGAGGGAAAGTAGATAAGATGTGGCCAATGAGGAGCAGCAAACGGAAGAAGAGGAGTGTTGAGTGGAAGGAGAATAAGAAGGTTAAGTCTAGGAGGAGCGGAGGATGCATTAGATTAGCTGAGACAACCTGGAAGTTACATTTTCTGCTCGTGTTGCAAAAATCTGCTTGATATGCATATATAGGCTGTTGTGGCTATACAGACACCTAGATGACTGGAATAAAGTTTAGTTGCATACTAGGGCTATATGACCATATGTGAAGTGGCTAGGTGCCATGACATAGTTCATTTTTGGGACAATGGTCTGAATCTTCTATTTATGATTTGCATTTGATTTTTATTTTCATTTATTGTTTCTTTGTTCATGAACCTCCTTCCTACGTTCTATTATGTTTTTTATTTTTTATTTTTTTTATTTTTTAAGACTTTTTGAAATCTCTGTTTCTTAGCTCCTACACTTGAATCTGCTCCTAAGTTGGCTAACTGAAAGTAGAATTTGTTTTGTCCTCCCTTTGTCTAAGTTTGCCACAAACTTCCTACAAAGACCAGCCTTATTAATCATCTAAGTGGAGAACGCCATAGGCCATGCCACCAATCACTAAGTGTTTAAAGATTTTTTTTTTTTTTACCTCTTATCTTGCTTTCTTGCATCCATATATTGTAGCCACTACTTTCTGTAAAGCTATCCTTTTTTCAGTCGAACTCTACAACCATTTAATATGTTCATGGCATGACTTTTCATCCTCTACTGCAGTACTACCTAGTATCCAACCTAGTAGCTAACATTCGGGGATTAGCTTTCTTTCTTTATGTGTGTGTGCGTGTGTGTGTAATGTCAAATCACATTATAATGGGGCTATGATATGGCAGGACTTTAGATTAAGATTTTGATTGCATCTTTGCCTCTATCTGATCCTTGTTTTTTTCATTATTCATGCAATGGAGCTTTTAGAGATACTTGCATGATTGTATCGAACTGTTGATTCAAAATTATGGTAGAGCAAGAGCTTGGTTCTCGAAATTTGTGTTCTAAAGCGATGATGGTATGTGGGTGCCTGGCATGGTGCTTGTTCAGAAGATGAGGAGGGGAAAGTGAACAAGACAAAGGTGTGGCAGAGGTGGAGCAGAAGGATGATTGGTGGATAAGTGGGGGGATGATGATGAGTGGGAAGGAGGGGAAAGAAGAAGGGGTGGGTTGAGTAGAAGGAGAACGAGGATCATAAATTTTGCAGGAGGAGAGGATGCACAGGAGTTTAGATACAACATGAAACCTGCATTTTCTGCTCTTGTCACAAGTGTCTGCTCAATCTGCATATACAGGCTGTAGCTATACAGGCACCTAGATGACTGACATGAGGTCTGATTGCATAGTGGGGCTGCTTGGCCATATACAGAGTGGATGGTGGGGTCATGACATAGTTCTTTTATGAGACAATGATTTGAATCTTCCACACAAGGTTTGCACTTGATTTTCATTTTTATTTATTTTTTGTTTGCTCATTCATGTACCTGCTTCCTATGCACTAATCTGTTTCTATTTATTTATTTATTAGCTTTTATCTTTTTAAGAACTTTTTAAACTCTCCGCTTCTTAGCTCCTACAGGTGAACCTGCTTCTAATTTAGCTAACTGAAAGTAGAATTTGTTTGCCTCTCTTTATCTAAGTTAAGCATAAACTTCCTGCAAAGATCAACCTCTTTAATCGTGATCTATGAGCGACTTTTTTATGCTTTATAGGTGCAGTAATTGGTGACCTGATAGGCATCGCCACCTATCACTTAATGTTTAGTGATATCTTTACTATATTTACCTCTTGTCTTCCTTTGTGGCATCTATATATTGTAGCTACCTTTTTTTGTGTTGATGTGTCCACAGGTGAGTAATATGTTTCATATACTTTAGTTTTGGCATTTTATGTGGACTTCTTCATTATCATGGTCTCCACACACCCCCCCCCCCTCCAACCTTTAGCAGCAATTAAAAATTCATAATTCATTGAAAGAGAAAGATAAAAATATTTGGTTTGGTGTGCAAGGTTCGCAATTCCATTTTTGTAGATGTATTAGTACCATTTTGGTGTAGTGTTAGTGTGGTCTAGTTCATGATACTGACACTTGTCACGCCTCCCGTATCAATTATCAGTTCACTACCGGTGTAGTACAGAACACCGGGTATGGGGCGATGCAGTCTGGCATGGAAAACCATGGTTTTGTGCATCCCTCTATCAAGGTGATTAGGGTAATGAAGGTCAGCAAAACAAAGATTTGTTAATGTACAATAACCAGTGTGGAGTTGCTCTAGTCTTAACAAGGAAAGAGGGAAAAAAAACCTTGGCTTCTTTGTCCCAATATGAAGTTCAGATGCTCCACCAAAGACCAATTATCTTGAAAATCTGGAATCAAAAAAAAAAAAGCCTCTTCTAAATTATTCTTTCTAAACTTCCTACTGAATTGTGGTACTTGTGCAAGACGATGTTCCAATCTCTTTTAGTGCACATATTGTTGTGAGGAGAATTATGTATGTGCAGTAAATATCATAGTTCGTCCACACGGTGATCCATAGAGGATTGACAATTTATTCATTGTTATTGATGATATGAAGCAATAGGATCATATTCTTTTTGTAAAATTATGTAAATACCTTCTATTGTCTTTTAATTGAAGCAAGGTTTTTCTTTCATCATTTTCATTTCATTTTCTTTTCATATATCATCTTCATCATTCAATAAATGAATAAGATGAACTTTAGTGATGCCAAGGGTCCAACCTGTCAGCCTAGTCCACCTTGTCTGAATTTTTATTTTAATTTTTAGTATTTAATGTAATTAGGGTTTAGTATTTTGGAAAGTTCTTGGAATTTATCAAGAAAGTAGGATATTATTTAGAACTTTCTTGGAAGGAGGTAAGATTTCCTATTAAAGTAGGTTTACTTGTATTCTAAGAAAAGATTTACTTATATTACAATTTACAAGGTATTTATTAGTATAAGGTAGGATATACCGAACCAAACCAGTCGGTTCGGCCTGAAAATGGTTCGTTTCTGCTTGTCAATTTAGTATGGACCTCGAACCAATGTAAACCATGCCGAACTGCCCATTTCGGTCTTCTTCGAGTGGTTTTTGGATAGGGGGCTATGCTGGGTGCCATGTGAGTTCACATCCTCTCTCTTATTTTCATTAAGTATATATCATCATCTTTCCTTTTTCCTTATTTCTTTCCATTTACTAAACATTTCTTATAGGAAAAAGGGAATATTCCTATTTGAATTCTACAAAAATATCAAAAAAATCAATTTTCTTAAGAATAAAAGTCAACTCTTTCTCTTAAAAACAGATTTAGAGAATTTTAGGAAATTGTGATTTAGCAAATATTAAGTTAGGGTGCTTTTTTTACAGATAAAAAGCTCAAAAATTTAATTTAACTTAGCAATGATGAGAAAACAAAATATCAAAAAAAAAATATTTTAAAAAATAATGTGCAAAGCTTTGATCAATACTTAGTCAACTTTACAAGGCTTTTAGACTTAGATAGGTTCATAGTAATGTTGAACCTTACACCATCCTATGTTGGTTTGATTAATATCACATCAAAACAATAAAATTAAACTTTGTTATAAAATTCTAAGGTTAAAATGTACTTTTTAGGATCGAAGACTTTGATGTATTATTAGATTGGAAAGACTAGTCTTTTAGTTTTTCTTTATTTTTTAAGAAAATTGACTTCAATTATATTCCTTTAAGAAAGACCAACTAGTAGATGAGAGAAGAGCCCTTGTTTAGAGGTCATTCTGATCAATGAAATGAAAAAAAAAAGGAAAATGATCATCACCTCTTTTGTGTACTTACTTCAAAGGTCAAGTTGAAGAGTCTACTATTGTTCTTCATTTCCTCTTTTTTCTTTTAATTTATTATCTATTATTTATCATTCCATATATATGGTTAAACTGAGGTGGTCTAGTAACACGCTGCAGTCTAAACCCTGAGAAATATGTTTTAACCTCAGAATTTTATGATAAGTTTAATTTTATTATTTTGATGAATTATGAATTAAGTTAGCATAGGTTAGCGCGAGGTTCACAGTTATGTGATCCTGTCCAATTTTGGAAACTCTGTAAATTTGATCAAGTGTTAATCAAGGTTTTACAAATTGTATTTTAAGATGATATTTTATGGTATTTTATTTTCTCATCATTTCTAAATTAAATTGATTTTTTAGGATTTTTATCTAAAGTGAAAGTGCTCTAATTTGATATTTGCTAAATCGTGATTTCCTAAAGTTCTCTGAATTTATTCTTGAGAGTGAGAGTTAAATTTTATTTTTTTAAAAAATTACTTTTTTTGATTTCTTTGTTGAATTCAAATGAGGGAAATTTCTTTATTGATATTTACTTAAATGATTTTGAATAGAAATAAGAGAAAGGATGAGAGCTCATGAGATGCTCTTAGCATCATATACCACATAAAAAAATGAAAAAAATAGAAAAACAATTGTAAAAAATGGTGAATCGGCCCAAACCGCTAGCACAAACCAGTTTGGTGTTGGTTCACGATTCAGCTTACCTTGATTTGTATAAATGCCCCCTTATGAGAACTGTATCCTGAGAGTGGCCTACTAAGGTGGTGATTTGGCCTTGGAAGAGTGAGACTGACTGTGATCTCCTCTAACAATCTTCCATGGCCAGCGACCGTGCTCTGGTTGTGGATTCGCAACGCCACCATTCAGGTTCAGGACTTCATGCATTGTATGTTCTGTAGTGGGGTTGTAAATCTTGCCACAATCAGATTGCGGCCCGACAAATACTTGTGCTGGTGTCAATCTGGGTTGTTCATATATTAAGACAGTCCAAGTCCTTTTTTCTATAATAGTTTCTATTTTATAATGTAAGTATGCTCTCACTGAGTCTAGGTTTGGGCTGTTTATACTTACATAAACATTGAATCTAACTGCTGTACCTTTCAGTATCTATATGTTTTCATTTGCATGTACATGCATGTAAATAGTGACGTATGCATAAATATATGTATATATGGTAGTGCATTTGACAGCATCTACATGCATTTATTACATTCTGAAAGTATTACTCTATATTCAGATTGTCAGGAATACAATGGAGTTGATAATGGACAAGCCACAAGTGACCACCAATGTGCTATGCAGTAATTATGATAAGGTATGTTGCTGGCTTGGGAGTCTGATCTATGAATTGGAATGCATTCTTTTGGCTTTGCACATATTGGAGATAAGATAAGAGATTATGGCTGTCTGCTTATAGTTCAACACGATGAACTATGGTTGATCTTAAATGCTTTTAATGACTTCTACACATAAAATGTCTATAACCAAAATTAGGGGTCCTTATAGCCAGTGATTCAAGACTCAGCGGGGCGGGGGCGAGATAGCCATCTTGTCTCGCTACAGAGAGGTTTTAGGATTGATCTCGACCATTCTGTCCTATCCTATCTTGGTCATAGTATATTATAGTGTCAGTTTTAAATTGATCTAATTTATCATAAAAATAGAACTTTTAAATTTTAAATATGTTTAAAATTGAATAAAATACTAAAACTTTACAATTTTTTTTTTAAAAAAAATCATCTCAAGTACTAGGATGGCTGACCAGTTTGGGGATTGGGACGGAACGGGATGGGATGCGGAGCGTCTCGTTTCAAACAGGGACACTCTATCCTACAAAATTTAACGCCTTGCTTATAACAATCAATTGTCCTGCTAGCAGCATCAATATTGTAATAAGAAAGGGAATCCAAACATCGAGTGCTCTACATGTTGTGACACGAGTTCACAACAAGGACATCAGCTTTTCGTTTGCAAGATTTTAAAATTCATTCTTAATTAATGCACTTAGAGAAAGTAGTGACAGTTTTTGTAGCTTAGAGCATAACATATGTATGTTATTGTTGATAATCAAAGTGCTTGCATATTGGTTATTGATTCCCTTGGATGCTTGTATCTTTATTGTGTTTAAGTAATTTGACATGATTATACTATTCATTTGTGTGTGTTAGCAAACACGTTTCAGCCCCATTGGTGAATTTCTCTGTACTCGCGCTTGGGATCTTCTTTTAACTAGGGTAAGTTATTAGATCTTGAGTTCCTTTACTTTTTCTGTTTAATTGAACTTGTTTATTTGTTAAAAGAAAAACTTGTGAAATTTGCAGATTGGCAATGCATTGATGCTTTTTCTTCTACAGTTTTCATCTATTTTTGTACCAATTGCAAACAAAAATCACTATCAGATCACAGGAACCCCATTTAACTGTATTCTTCAAAGTCCAGAGTTATTTCATACTCCATCGACGTTGAGAAATCATCAGTCATTATGCTTGAAGAACAAATCCACGGTAATCATGACTTTTTATCTGAACATTTTTTTTTATGGCATCAAGGTTTTAAACCCCATGTGGGATGGGACTGTTCTGATTTTTCTATGAAATGGGACATGCCACCATCTTGATCTGTCCTGACACTTGGAAAATGTATATCCCTAGACATGCCAATTAGGATATTGGGATGATGGTGAGATAATCCTGTCTCAACACTTGGGATGGCAACTTGTCCCAATGTTCCATGGGATGTCTTGCTGCGATTTGAAACCATGCATGACATTATGTATTCCTGTCTGAATCATTCTTTCAAGTTACAGCTATATACAGAAATTTTGGATGTCATTTAACCTTTTAATATGTTTATCCAATTGGATTTTTTAGTATAGAAATTCTTCCTAATACTTGGTATCATTTTCTGTTAATATTTGTTAGTAGTGTATTGAAAGCTCATGAACATGAATGTTAGGATACCTCTGTCACCCGTTCACTTGAATATGCAAAGTTAATCAAAATCACAATGATCTGAGATTAAGAACCAGAAGGAGCAAAGCAGACATACATGTCTTTACAGTTAAATCATCAAACAGTGTAAGGAGCGATACTACATTGTTTCATACCTGAAATGATTGCTGGGGTTCATACCTGAAATGATTTCTGGGGAAGACTAAGCGCACAATTAATTAGCATCAGGAATATAGACACGATGCTAAACTCATGTCCAAGGCAGATGGATTATACAAATCTTAGAGCTTGTTTATTATAGTTTCTTGACTAAGCAGAATCAGGAATTGTCTAAGCAGAGAAGCTCATGAATTTAGAAGTAGCGGAATTGCATTTAAAAGTCCTGTGATTTTGAGATTGATGGCCATTCCTAATCACGTCGACTTCTCCATCCTTACACTTCCTTCCCCTAGTCCTTGACCTATGCTGAAAGATAGGCTTATGATAGAAAAACTACTAAACAAGTCGCTAATGAAGTTTGGGCAAATCTTACATTGTTGTAAACTTGTAATTATGCAATGGACTGCCATTCTAGTTTGATTCAATTCTTATGCCCAGAGTGGATGATCTTCTGACTATGGTTGAATCACACGGGTCCTTTTGATCATGAACTATGGGGACATAAACCAATCAATTTTCAGATCATAAACACATTAATGACCTGAATATGCACAAATAGAAAGTCAAGAGTACTAAATGACTTCAAGAAATATGCATCCCTTTAATCTCACAGCACAGATAGGGAAAAACTTGCAAAAAATCAGAAATGCTAGATTAAGGAATATGCATCTCTTTAACCTTATATCAAGTGATTCCCAGCAAGTTCTAAATCTTGTGGGATGGGAGTGTTCTAGTTTGTCCATGGAATGTGATACTCCACTATCTCGCCATGTCCTGATGGCCATCCCGATACTCTCATCTCTCTCCCTTTTAATTTTCTTTTATTTTTTCTTTCTTTCTTTTCTTTTTCTTCTTTATTTCCCTTCTTCCTTCTTTCCTTCCTTTCTTTCTTTTTGTTCTTTCTTCATTTGTTTCCTTCATTTCTTTCTTTTTCCTTCTTCTTTCCCTACGTGATTGAGTTTCAACGTCTCGCCCTTATGCAGGTCCCGTTTTCTTGTAGGAATGGGAAGGGATGGTTAGGACGCCTCCTATTCCTTTGGGACTTGAAACCCTTGATTCCTAGTATGTCCATACAAGTCCAATGACTGTAGAATAGATAGAGATGAGATTTAGTGCACATCACTATAACATTGCATGGACACTTAGAAGCATTTGATATTTTACATTGAATTCCATGGCCATTTCAAAATCTTTGTAGAATTTTACTTTTGGAGCTTAAGGTTATCTACTCATTTATCCTAAACCTTTTTGAAATCTTCCTTCCCATCTACACTTGAGTCCACTTCACCTCAGGTTACAAAAGGTCTCACAAGAAATCCAAATTGTATTATGAAATGGGGAATTGGATCTGGTGGGTGTATGTTAGGCCTCTGAACCAAAATCATGAGCCAGAGATGTGACAACTGCTGCATACTTATATGGTATTGCTCTACAAGCATGCAAGGAATCCCACTTGTGATTTGATCAATATAACTGTTATGATAAAATAGAGTCAATAAAACTATAAAAGCAGTGAAACAATATCAGAGCAACTAAATTTTCCCAAATTGATAATTAAAAATTCCAAAACTAAGATGAAACTACAAATAATTAGTTCTCAAGGATCCAAGAAAAAGTACCTATAAAATACTTCTAGCAATTGCACTAAGAAAATACAAATTAATTCTAACTACACCAAGAATTTTTTTTCTCTTGTATCTAGTCGCACTCCCATAATGATCCCCATTAGCGGCTAGTTCTCTACATTTGTCAAGAAGGAACAAATCAGATATTGTGTTTGACAGCTAGCAAGTAATGAATACCATAACCAGATTATTGAAGTAATAATTTAATAAAAGTTTCTTGCTCATATTGATATAAAAGAATCATTATATGTTAATAAAATAACTTTTGTATCTGTTTGCTTGAATATACATATTCATATTCATAAAAATAATTTAAAATTCTAATTTCAACTCAACAGCTTATTAGACTATGACGACATTTATAACTTGTGGGGGCTAGAGAATTGCACTTATACCTTATAGAGTGGGTCAAAACCAATATATAACTCCATTGGCAAGGTTTAAAATAGTCATAAATACCAATGTATAACCTTATTGGCATGGTCTATAAAATATTTATGGGAGTTGAAGATTCAAAATATATCAAAGCTTTTTATAAACCATATATTTCCAATACTTAACAAGTATGCACTTTGAAATAAAGATTTCTAAATAAATATGCATGTTATTGATAACAAAAGTCTATGCCAAATTCTAGACAAGTATGTATATTCAATTATAGTTTCTTAACAGACGTGCATAATGTTTGGTAATAAAAGTAATACTTTCAATTTACAAAATTTATTTTTCATTCAAACTACAATTTTATAAAACTCTTAGCTTGCATGTTCATCAATATGTAATATATTTGATATCAAATATTATTCAAAAGAAAATAATGGAAAATCTAGGTAAGGATGTGGGAATTCCAACTATTACTGAGAAACTTCTGCAGAACCTAATATTCACAAAAATTACATTTTTCTCAAAATATGATCATGATAATTTTTAAAATAAAAATTAAGTTTTTGGCACCCTAAGATCTAGACAAAAACTAATAATTATCTGACACTAACATGTTCCTAGACCCGCATGGAATTAACCAACCTAAGCATCAATTTGGTAACTATTTATTCAAAATAAATTAAATCCTAATTACTTCATTATATATGAATTTTCAGATTAATATTTCATAGAAATAAGTCTCTAAATGGATTATATAAAATTTAAAATATTGAATATAGTACATATAGGAAATTTAATAATCTGAATTTCAGGTGGAATTCATCGTACAACATTAAATTACATGATTTTCCGTCTACATAAATTTGTTTTAAATTATAATATTTAATATAATAATAAACAATCTAGAACTAATATATAAACATCCAGAAAATTACTTTGCAGAAATTTTTAACAAAATTTTATTTGCAGAAATTAACTTTTCTGAAATATAAATAGAGAAACAAAAGTATCAAAAAATTAAAGTTCTAAAACTATAAAAGAATTTTCGGAAAATTAATTTTCAGAGACCAAAACAGATTTTTTTATTTGCAAAATTTAATTATTGTAGAAATTATTCATCCAGCTTCTTGATCTTAAAACAATATGACCCATGCATATGTAAAATTATTTCAGTACTGAAATGACTTGGAGGGAAGAAAGAAAGAAATTTGAAGTTGGAACCGATGCAGGGTTCTCTCGAGAGTAATGATGGTGTTGAATAGAGAGAGAGAGAGAGAGAGAGAGAGAGAGAGATGGCTTGGGATTTCTTAGAGAGGGCATGAGGTTTAATAGAGTAGCATCCCTTATAAACTGTGTAGAACTTGATTTCTCAAATGGGCAATTAGAGAGAGGAACACATGATTTTAAAAGGGAGGCAGATCCTCCTGCCTACACCGAGTACAACTTGGTTGGGCTCCCACCTATTTACTTATTGGGTATTACATTCTATGCCCTAAAAAATTCAAGTAAAACTCAATTGGACTCCTGCCTATTTCCATATCAGGCATTGCAGTATACCTATCATCATAATATAAAGAAAATTGCATGTTGTTGAACTGGTTAAAATCTGTCAATTATGTCGACAGTATCTCCAAGTTATTGACACATAGGAGCAAGACAGTCAATTCCATAGGATTGTGAACAAAGTTCAATTTTATATTGAGCTTCTAGAAGCAAACTTACTTGGCACAAGGGTCACACTTATAATCAAACATTCTTGATTAATGACATTATTGGAATGTAGGTCATAGCAATGGTAAATATTAGAATGGAGAATTATTTGGGGCTCGACCCCTACTATATCACAACTCAATTTGTGCAGTCTGTAGAAATGTATTTGTCTAAAATGCTTATTCATTTCCATCCATGTCTCTGAGTACCATGGGCTCTATTGCAATTCACCATCTGGAAGTGTTTTTTTTTTTTTTTTTTTGAATTACGTGCTGACACACAAGTATTCCATTAGTTGCTCCATGGAATACGATTTTAATGCTAGGTGTAGATTTGACTAATGCAAAAATTTTCTAGATTTGTTATTATCATTTGTTCTACATTTGTCTCTGTTTTTGATCATATTCCATTGCTGTAGGTTCTTTAAATCTAAGATCACTAAGATATGATATTGTTTAAGATATTAAACCAGAACACTGTTCTCATCACAATTTGTTTGAAATGCTTCAGCCTTCTTTAAGACCTACATTGAAGAGAAGGCGAGATGACTTGGAGGAGGGACCGAGCATGGATTTCTCCTTTCCTGCTCTGCAGCCAAATAATCAACTGGGTTGTGATTCTTTAGCTTCTGATTGTTATGGCATCACAGTTGCCAAGCACAAAAGACATGCAAAGGGTGGTCAACGAATGAGCAGCCAGACTGATGTACAATGTATTTTGGAGGACCACACTGCTGACATCATTCACGACACCAATATATTCTCTTTAAAAACTCAACATAAATCAAACAATAATCTACATTTTCAGTCTGAGAAATTCATAAGACAGCATTCTCGTGATGTAATTTGTCAAACATCTGCATTGGAACAGAAGGAATCTATATGCAGCCTTAAAAGCTGTACGTCAAAATCTGGTAAAGCGATCAAAGCTGAAAACCTTCTCTGTTCACATGCAAGAGTTATGAATCATAAACAAGAAGCATCCTCATGCTCACAGAACAAATGCCATTCTACTGATTCTAATATTGCTGATATTTTTGACGAGTCTTCCTTGCATGTTTTAAATAGCAAGTCGAGAAAGCATGGAAGATTGTTTAGCTGGCAGCGTCACAAGAAACACAAGGTTACTTGTTCTGGAGAGAATCTTTTCATGGGAAATAATGAAGGGCTCTCCAGTATGAAGCACAAGCAAAACAGGGATGCAGATTTTAATCATCAGCCAATTGAATCAACTGAGCCATTCATCTATGATGTAGCCAGTGAATTATGTGATGTGAATGATCGGGAACTTACTGCTTTTCCTGCATCTGTTGTAATGGAAGACACTGAAACAATTGATCATGTAAATTCTCATTCCGTGCATATTGAAGAGGTGTACCAAGGGCACTCACTTTCTTCAGAAAACAACCATCATCTGCCTAAAGCTATATCAGAGGATAGATATGAAAAGGAATCTCCTGCTGGTATAACTAACTTGAAAGTTCATTCTTTGTACTTGCAAGATATTCCCAATGTTTTCTCACATGATATCAAAATACCTGCTAATTTACAAAACAGAATCACCTCCAGATGAGCTCCTTTCCAAATATGTTGGGTCCTTCAAGAATCAGCATAGACTTCACAACCATTCTGACAAGGTTAGCCTGATAAGTTTGGCTGAATATTTCAGAATGAGTGGCTGCCTTTTGATGCTCTCTTAATACCTTGCTATAGGATCCAAATTCTGATACAGCACTTGCATCCTTCTTATACTTCTTCTTGACTTGGTTAGCAACTTGTCAGTGCTTATGCATTTCACTGATATTACAGCAATTTTCTATATCACGTTCATTCTTATCATGTCCTCTTATTTATGATACATCTTGATGTTTATAATTCAAACACTGAAGTTTGTCATATTTTCAATGATGTGAGGAAACAAACCAAATGTCTTCATAGATATCCAAAGATGCGTTATCTACTATTCTTTAGTGCAATGCATATTATGACATTTTTAGGTGTTTCCTACTGAAATATTGAAGTTGCTTTGATTAGTTTTTTAATGTTAGGCTTATGCAGCTATATATATATATATAATTATTAGTTTTATTCCTGATTTAATTTGGATTGTAAAATCCAATATATCACAGATTCTTGTATAAGTGAACTATTTGGGCCATCCATTTTTCTTTCCCTTTTTTGGTCAGGAAGTTGAGAGAATATGGAATTTGTTCACAGTAGAATTTAAAAAAAATGCAGCAGTACAATCAAATCTAGTTAGATCCGGAAAGTGGGGTGGCGACTTGGACTCCCTTTCACTGGATTCGGTTGCAGACATCCTTCTAGGAAAGCCTATCTACCACTTGTTTGGCTGTGCATTAGACATGAGAGACATGGGATGTAGTGAGATTTTATATCATAAGATAGATTATCCTGAAAGTACAGGGTGCTGAAGGTTAGTATCATTTGTGAGCCATGTACTTTCATAGAGTAACCTGATCATGATTTTAAATGTCATGAATGATGGCATAGACAGAGTGCTATCTATCATGTGCTTTTTCGACATGTGAAACTAATTGGTTTTGGCCCAGACTAATCTGAAACTGACCCACTTTTGGGTTTCCAGTAGTTTTGGTCAGTCTCGGAAGGAACTGGCTGAAACTAACAATAGATGCCATTGTTTTATCTTATCTTGGTAATTATGATAATGCTGGCATGGTATCTTTATTATGTATGTAGATTAGCTATATAATTTCAATTTTAGTTATTTTTCTTTCTTTTCTTGAATTAGAAGGGATAGGTGACAAATATGATCCTCGTCAAGCTGAGAACTCCAAAAAGGCTCTTACCATGGTACTTTAGAAAGGCTATTGTGCAAAACATTTCACAGCAATAATAACTTATTTTAATAAATTATCATGACATTCTAAAATGGCATCCATTTAATTAAACAGCCGCTTGATCTTAAAATTGGATAAAGAAATGTCAAAATTTGATATGCTTGTGAGTTTGAATAAAAATAGTAGCGGTATGAATGGAGCAGGCATTAAAAAGATTCATAGTTTCTCGATATAATAAATTTTGGAATAATCAAATTTCAATAAATGAATTATATATGTATGTATATACGATGCTTAAATTTCACTAGTATGTGGTATTAGTTTCAGCCTATAATTGAAAAAACTACACAAACACAGAGCCTATATAACACAGTAATCTAAAATTTTTCATAATTACTTTACTTGCTTTCTTTTATTTTACTTCAAGTTTTCTCATCTTCTCAATTTTTTTATTGACCTTTACTAAAACTCCAAAACTTTAAATGAAACTTCTGAAACCACTGAATTTGCTGTAACTGAAACTTTATGAAGCCAATTCAAATTGAAATCGAAAATGAGAATTCAAACCTTTTTTTTATGGTGTTCCATGATAGGGTGAAAACATATGATGACATATCCTGGTATAATTCTCACCCTAGGGATCCTAAATTTATTTAGAAAGTAAGGATAAGAGCTATGCATAGTTGTTTGATGGGTTCAATATGGGCTAGTTGATGTACTTAATTCATTGTTCAAAGGATTGGGTTTGATTGACTTAATTAAGTTGGTAGAGAGATATAGATTACATACACGATGTCATGCTCCAAACCCACCACTTAGGCTAGGCATGTGACATGACCACATATCCCCTAGGGCATTGCCCCCAAGGGGGATGCAAGACTTGCAAATCTGAACCACTCACTCAATATTAGGTAATATGAAAACATATTTAACAAAATATTTCCATTGATAGTTGTTAATAAGTTCGTTCAATTTTAGAGCCCAGATATATCAGATATCAAGGTCCAACTATTCTTCTTTCACCAAAAGTCTGAAATCAAAATTGAGAAGCTAGGCATCATATGGCTCTAGAAAAAGAAAAATAATGGTATCGTGACCTAATAGCTTAGTAAGAACTCACACATGCATTCCGGCATGAAAGATGAAATGATTACATCTTATCAATTAATCCATGGTTGAAACTGCAACATTCAGTTATCATGAAATTCATATGCCACTAAATAGGTATTTACATTATTTATTTAATGAACCCAATTTGTATGTTATCAAGATAATAGTTCCAAATGCATATCACATATTTCCAAAATAGTACTTCCATTCAATAGTGATTTCTAATAGATTATTTATTATCATCATTAACATGGGATCTGACAATGTTAACTTTTCATTATTGGTCTAGCCACATACAAGTCCTGGCCTACGATGGGCCAGCTGCCACATATCATGGTTTTGCTTGTGACCATCCAACACCATAATATCGTACTTCAGCCTGTGGCTGACAATCATCTATGGCTGGCTAGTCCAAACACAAAAATATCATCTAGCCATGGTCATATCCTAACCCATGATAGGCCACCACATGCAATGCTTTTGTCCCTAGCCAACAAACACCATGATAACAATAATATATATCATGTTTCATCCCATGGCCAGCTAGTCCAGATGCCCTTTAATTATGCAAAATTCATTTTTTTTATAAGTTAATTATACATATATGCTTATGTATTTAAACATATTCAATATCATGTTTCACGTGGAACGATAATAATTTATATATTATTGACATCCATAGAGGTGTTTATGCATGGGGATCCTTCTACTAATAGCGAGGTTAATTTGGTATGCCAACTCAATTTGCAAGTTCATCTAATTAATGAGTTAGGAAAAGGACTTAATGCTAGCTGTTTTCTTGACCATGTTATTGCCCACCTACACAAGATTATGCTAGCCCTAATGAGAGAGGTAATCCAAAAAGAGGATTAGAAGTATTGGTCACGGTTCCAAGGTGGTGATCCCTTAAGAGGGATTAAGTTGGACAGGTGTTAAGGATGGAGCTACGAAAGAGGAGAGAAAGAGAGGGAAAATAACCCACGATTGGGTCAATCCATAGAGAGAACAAAAGAGGGGTAAGCTCGATTCGTAGGAGGAGAGAGAAGTGAGTTCAATCCATGAGGAGAGAGGTGAGTTTGGTTCACAATGAAGGAGAGAGGGAGAGAGATTTAAGAGGGCAAGTGGAGTTAGTTGACAAAGATGGAGAGGAGAGAGATCGAGGGAGACTAGGAGAGGGATAGGGAGGGAGAGGTCAAAAGAGGGGTTGATCTTTGTGCTGGCCATAGAGGGAAGGGATGGAGAAGGCCTTAACCTTGTCCACAAAGGAGAGAGATGGAGTGTGAGAGAAAGAGAGAGGGAGAAAGGGAAAGAGAGGTTGGAACAAGGGTTGGCCTTTGTGCCCACTGTAGAGGGGAGGAGTGGTGGAGAGGGCTTCGGCCTTGTCTATAGAGGAGAGAGTGAGAGAGTGAGAGAGGGAGGTATCGAGCTTGGTGCTCTTTATTGGAAGAGGTGGCGGAAGGCTTTTGAAGGGTTAATGGATCGATAGGTCAACCATGGAGGAGAGAAACGGAAGAGAGGATGGCAATTTAGTTGACTTCGATATGGGCAAGCGATAATGGTAGGTTGTTGGTCCACCACAATCGATGTGGCTCACACACTAATCAAGAATGGAGGCTGATGTGTGTTGTTAGAGCTACGGCTTAGGATCAGGAAAGAGTGCAAAAATAGGAGAGATGACAATAGAGCTAGGGATTTAAGAGGTGGGTGCTTAGGCTTGACTATCAACTAAGCAATGGTGACCAGCAAGGTCAATGGCAACCAACATAGAGGGAGAGAGTTTGGGAGTCATCTTCTTTGCTTGTGCTTTCTCTTTCTTTTCTCTCTTAATTGCTTGAAAATAAACTTAGGGTTAGCTGACTAATTAATTCTAGAAAGGAAACCAATTTCTTGATCGGTCCTTTAAGTTTGATCTTGAAGGCTGGAGGAAATCTAGGTCCGAACCTATTTTTTGTGCATGGAACATGGTATGACACTCAAATATGGTTCTAGAAGAAGAAATTCTTAGACATTCAAAGGATCTGATGATTAGACACATCCCCCCTTGGCACACTAACCTGAACCGGACTCCTTGTAACGTAGGTATATATTACTTCTTAGTGTCACATTGAGCTTGTTATCTCAATGGTTAGCAGACCCAATGGTTTTTGGATTGATTAGTTTAATTCCTGAAGCCTAAGATGTTAAAATTTTTCATTTTAAGATGTTAAACAATAAAAATACTTGGATTAATACATACACATTATCAATTTACTTATTTGTTCATATCAAGAAAAAATGACAGTGGAGTGCATACAAAAACCATTTTTAAAAGAAAGCAAAATAACTCTTTCATCCTTCAATCTTTTCTTTCAGTTTATGCTCTCTCCTAAGGTGTCTTTGGTTGTAGAATGAGATTTAGAAAGTAGCTGTTTCTAATTGCCATTTTTCTCTAAGTAACTTATCCCATGGTGGATAGATAAAGCTGTTTGGTTGCAATTAGGCTATCTAGGAATAGGTTCCGTTGCTATTTGGTGCAGGACAAATTCAAAAACTTTAGCCAAACTTTATACCTATTGGACAAAATTACCCTTATGCATTAAAAAAATTCGTGAGTACTAAGCTTAACTTAAACCCAGTGTAAACCATAATATTAATCTACACATACATAATCAAGGTTGGAGATGGCTAGTTGGGTCATCATCAAGATGTTTTTAATGTTCTCGCTGAGAAGTGATTATCAACAGAAGAACATGATAATGAGTTTTTCTGATATTCCCTTTTCAAAATGTTCAATGCATGTAGTTGATGAAAATGGGTTGGTTTGGTGGTCCCCTGAAACATGTGAAACATGTGCATCAATAATCAAATGCATGGTTTTAAATAGTAAAACATTGAGCAATAGAGCATTACCTTTTGAATATGACCCATCTTATGCTATAACATGCCTCTGAAATTGTCTTTGCATTCAATTAGAGAGGCTCAGAACAATTTCCATTGTTGTATAGTTGCATTAGCTGCTTGAAATAGCATGTCATTCATAAGGTCAACCATCAGGAGCCAGTGTGTCATCATTGCCTCACCCTTGAGTTGCCATGATGGCCAACTGGCCATCCTACTTAATGTGTACTTAGTAAAGCCAAACTTCATGAAATTCAAACCTCCACAAAATGCAAATGGGTAGCTAAAGTACTAGCTACAATATAAACTGCTGAGAGCAGTCAAAGCAATCAGAGCATGGTTAAGAATTTATGGTAAAGTTTGAGCATTCATTATAGCCATTAGCAAGAGCACAACTTTGCAGGCAAAACATCACAAGCCCATGTGGATGATAGAACCATCAGCAATCATTGATAAAAAATCATTGGAAAAATACGAGGCAATATAACAACCTGTTCACATAAAAGAGACTGGATATTTTAGGGGAAGGTACTTCACCTACCGCCATATAGTCCACTCAATAGGAGAAAGGCAAAACAAAAGAATCCAAACTAGGCCCTTTTCAACTTACACCATAACAGTTATTCACATAGGAAAATGCTACTTTCTTAAAAAAAACTTTTAGTAGCCACCACCATAACAAGCTGTTGATACTTTCAAATTGATGAGACAAAGCCCTTTTGAGATGCTATTGTAAGTCACTTAATAGGAGAATGTCAATGTTAAATAAGAAAAGGGTGGTAGGGGTGCAACTTGGGTTGGTCTCGAAATGAAATTACCCTCCTGACCTGCTAATTGGGTAGGGTTGGGTTGAGATTTTTGTGAATTTGGGTTGCACTTGGGCTCAAAAATCCAAACTGAACCTCAAATTGTGTTTGGTTTGGTTAGGGTCGACCTTAAAATTTTCATGATACTGTATGATATGATATATTTTATCCATTCATGTTGTAATATATTAATATTTAATCCATAATCATAATATATTATATTCTAATATCAAAACATTATAATATTTCTATAATTATAATTATATTATATAATTATAATAATTTTATAACATATTTATGAAAATTGGAATATGCTAAAGGGTTTGTTTTATTAACTTGGTGTTACTTAGATTTATGTGAAATTAAACAAAAGAATCAAAAAATAGTCACTCCTAATGATTCCCTGGAATGGATACATTGTGAATGAGAAAAACATTCCATTATATTTCCAACATTTGAATATGGCCACAATTGCGTGAGCTTTTATAATGTCTAGTGATTTGGCTTTTCTTTTGTAGAAAGTAGATGTGTTTGGTCAACTTATTGTGATAGTTAAAGATAAAAAAGATGCTATGATGGTTTTTTCATGTCTATCTAAATTCCTCACTTTTGTTCATTTATTCTTCGTTGACTCAGTCTTATTGTCTACCGAAAAACTGCAATTTCCATTTTATATAATTCTAGGTAGATATATCCTTTGACCGTAGTCTTAAGGGTCACATTTCACTTTGGTTTATTTTATGCTCTTTTGACCTTTTTTATGCACTTGCAGATTTCTTCACAATGCTTTTATTGCTTCATGTTGCAAGCTTCATCAAAAGCTCCAGTGGGCACTCAAATCAAGAGAAAATATGTCTTTTATAATAGATTCTCATCTCGTTCTGTTTTCCCAAGAAATCATATCCTTTTATCCTATCTTGTATAATTTTTCTAGAATGCAATATTGCTTTTGTCAACAATAACTTTCTTAATTTATATCAGGTACATACTATAGGATAGTCCAACATTAGAATTGCACCTACCTTGGATTTTGAGATATGCATGTATGTATTTGTATGGATAATTGGGGCAAGGGTTGATAGTTAAATTCATGGTTATGGTCGGTTTGTTGGTTCGTTGCTCTCTCTCTTTAGATTTAGCTATATTCGAATATAGCCAAGTCCTGAATGCGATCACTTTCTTTACCCTTAGATTCAAATGGATATCGGAACCATCCACCTTTTCCACTTTTTTCATCTTGGGATCCGTAAACTGTGTGAATCCAAGAGTGGGGAGGTGACTGGATTCAGGCTTGGCTACATTCGAATATAGCCAAGTCTCTCTCTCTCTCTCTCTCTCTCTCTCTCTCTCTATATATATATATATATATATATATGTAGATTTAGGGAATTCTTCATAGAGATGCTGATTTGCTTATTTACTCGATGATACATATCCATCCAGAAGACCAAGGCTTGCATTTGTTCCACCCTAAAAATCTAAAACTTGAACTTGCACCTTTGCCTATTGAAAATCTGGAAATTGTGCACCTAACAAATCTAATACTTGCGATGTGCCACTGCAGTCATATGGCTTCCTTCAAAAGAGAAGTGACAATATCATACTCATCAACAAAGCGAAAAGTACACAAACTATTGGTACACAATTTTAGAGATTTTGGAGAAAGACCATGGAAAAGCTTTACAAACTTTTAACCTAGCCAAACTAAAGGTAAAATGGTAGAATAGTAAGAAAAATGATGGGAAGTATACGTGTGCAAGTTCTAGAGTTCTTGCACTGTCTACTTTTTAAAGTGCAAGAACTCATATATGGGGACCTTCTAGGGGTAGATATGCTGAACTCCCATAAATGTACATGAATTTATAGTAAGATTAGTTTAGAGGTTCAGAGTTATTATGTAAAGAAGTCAGCATAACATTAGAGTATTAACTTTGAATCTTGCTTAATAGTTGCTGTCCTACACTGGTACATGGTGTTCTTCTTTCAAATTGTTGGCACATATTGTAGTTTGTTGGCATCTATAATTTTTGTTCAAATATGGTACACATTTTGTTTTGTTCTTTTAATTCGCATCATTATGGTAGAAAAAAACTCATGGCAACATTGCTTATGAACTCGGATCACAACTCGGGCAAGTTGGGTTAGGCTAAGGTTTAACACTAACCCAACCCAAACTCTATATCTCCCAATTAGGGTTTTAAATCTCATGGGATAAAGGTATCTCGATTTTTTCATGGAATGAGATGCATCGTGTCCTGTCCCGATTAAGTGTCTTATTATTTGCTTGAGATGCTTTTTTTCTTTTAAAAAAAAAATTGTGAAGCTTTAGTATTTTATTGATTTTTTAAATATATTTGAACTTCAAAAGTTATATCTTTATAATAAATTAGATCTATTTAAAATTGATACTATAATTTATTATGGTTGAAACAGGACGGGATGGAATGATCAAAATCGGTCATAGAATCTCTTTGAGATAAGACATCTCGGCTATCTCAGCCCCCATCTCACTAAGACTTGAATCACTGCTCATAACCTTAATGCAACTCGGGATTTCTCCAATGCAACCCAACTCATCTTAAGCTAAATGGTGATTTGCTTGGAGTTGGATTGGATTGGATTAGGTTGGGTTGCATTTGTAATTTAAAATTGGGGAAATGTTTGGGCATTTTGTTTAGGTTAGTATTGGGCTGGTTGGGATCTTGTCTGTGTGCACTTAAATGATTTTACAACTTAATAAAGATGAAAAATATCGTCAAATGGAGCATATGAATATTTTGTGAAACATCAATAATTCAATATAAATCCGTTTATTTATTGGGTTGGACTGAGTTGTTTGGGTTTCAGTGGGGTTAGGTTTGAGTTCTAGTGAAGTTTAAGCTCAACAATAAGCTAACCCAACATGGGGTTTGGTTTGGATTTCTGAACAGAAGCCTGAGTACCCTACCCCACTTCTCTGAACCTCTGCCTAACCTGCCCTGCTGAATGCAATGGGCTAGTAGGGTTCAGGTTGAACCCAGCCCAAGTTGCGTCACTCTTATCAACAATTTTGTGTGTATGTGGTGAAATGTCGATGACCAGTAAAGAAAGATGACAAGAAGACTTGTCATGTGAACATAAATGTGGAGAAAGCCTTATGCCATCCATTTGAAATGGATACATCGATCTTAATTGGCCTCCTCTTTCTAAGGGTAGGCCTCTACTTTTAAGTGTATTTGAGTTTCCTTTCCTTCATATAAGATTCTTTCCTTGCATCAACCCTATTGAAACTGTGTCCTCAGTCCTCATAAGGCTATCTTTAGTAGCCACTGAGCATCTCCAGGTCGTTGTCACACTTTTTTTTTTTTTAGTTTGATTATCCAATTGCTTTATGATACTGTGGAAATACTGGACTTTGATTTGAGCGATTTTTACTTGATATACCTTTCATGATTTTCAGATATCCTAAACAGGTTGAAGCCAAACAACTCTGGTGCAATTTCTCTTATGAATCTTATTTTTGGGTTTCATAATGAACATTTAAACTTGGTGACATGTCTTAGTTGCAATGGTTTCTGTGACATCAAATCGAAGTGCTTGTAAGTATCACAACCCATGAGATAAATTTCTTTTAGTAAGAAGTTACTATAATTTGGGCTTTTTAATTGAATATTTCATGCTATTACCAGTCATCTATAACAGTTCTTGTTTGCTCATCATTGAATATTGATGATCCATTAGTTTTAATCTCTTAGACTCAGGAATGTGTTTACTTATGTTCTTTTGTTCATCTATTGCAACATCACCATGTTAGTCTCAAACAGCTAAAGACTGATAGTATGGCTGTATAATTACTAGTTGTTCTCTTTTCCCTTTTCCCTTTCCTTCATGTCATGCACAAATCTTCTCCACTGCAATTGCTTCATTTAAGCCTTTGGATTTTATTGAAATTTCAGTCCTTTATGTCTTATTTATGCAAGTTGCTTGTGATTGTTGTTTAATAATCCTTGTCATGAAACCAATGCTCAAATTACCTTTTATTTGTCAATGTAAGGTTTTAAGTCTTAACGAGATAGGGGGCATCCTAGCTATTCTATCCCATTCCCATGGGAAAATGGGATTAGGATGGGGGTGGGACTTTGAAACCCATCCATGCAAGGAAAGAAGGGTAGAAGGAAAGGAAAAAAGAAAGGAAGGAAAGAAGAAGAAAAAGAAAAAAAAAGAAAGGAATGAAGGGAAAAGAGAAAGAAAGAAAGAAGGGAAGAAAAGAAGGAAGAAGGGAAATAAAAAAGAAGAGAAATGAAAGAAAGAAAGAAAAGAAAGAAAGAAAGAAAAGAAAGAACAAAAGAAAGAAAGAAAAAAAGAAATAAATAAATAAAGGAAAGAAGGAGATAGAGATGAGGCTACCTACTGGGATGTTCTATGGGGACGGCCATTTGGATGAGGCAAGGCAATGGGGTATTCCATTCTGTGAAGAGTCTAGGATACCCCTATCCCATAGGATTTCAAACCTTGAGTCAACGTATCATAACAACTTTAGTCTCAATCTAATCTTTGCCATTATTAATCATGCCATTATCCTCTTGCATACGGTCTAGGAAGCATGGATACTTCAAATCAAATGCCACGTCCATATTAGACATGAATCAGATATTGATGCTTGTTGGATGCTTCTTGGATATTTGTCTGATAATTGTGTTTAATATCTTAGTTTTCAACATAAATAAGGCATTTTAAATATATCCAGCTGCATTTGTGATACTTCTGATACCTCCAAAAATGAGGGAAGGGCATTCTCTTTCTTCCAATGCCCTTTGAACAGTGAATTGCCAGTTTTAGAATGACAATGAAATATTAAAATATGAAGTATGGATATTGGTTTATGGATTTGAGTGATGACTAAATTATGAGCTAATAAAAGTTGATGCTATCTTATAAAATATAGGCTGTGCTATTCTGATAGCATACTATGCTTTGTGAATGCTTTCATATACATATTTGATTTGCATAGCAGATATGTAAGCATATACATATGATAAAACACATATTTTTTCATTGAATCCTATCTATATCTTATTGTACTTTCTCAAGATTTGCAATATTGATATACCTGTATTGTGTCATATATGTGCATCTCTATGTCCATGCTTCTTAGACTACAACCATCTACTATAATATTGCAAGCTGATTCCTTTGAAGCAAGATAAAATACCTGGATCAAAATTTGAGAGCATTCTAGATGATCTGTACTAAGGAAAAAAAAATTGATATTTTGGCATATCACTTCAGTAGATAGTGTTTTCCTCATTTAATCATCATTTGCTTGTTCAATTGTAACTTTAAATAAACTAATAATAATTTCTGCAAAGTAAGAGAAACATTTGGCATATGTTCAATCTCAGGACTTTCTTCCACCAGATCGTTACATATTGGTTCTTCATCAAATGGATTTCCAAATGCCCTTTTTTCTTCTTCTTTTTCTTTTTGCTTTAGGGCATCTGAAGCAACTCATTTTCATTGACCCAGTCTTCAGTCATCATGTTTGATGCATACTGGCCCATCACATTTGGAACAGCATTGAACACATCTGAAACCATGACTTGCATGCAATCTAGTCTTCATCTTCTTCCTTAGTCCTGCCAAATTATTGAGTCATATTCTATTTGACCGAAGGTAAGTGATTTTAAAGTTGTTCAGGACCTCCATCCCTGTTCGCCTCACATCTATAGACTGCTACATTTACTGCTTCACAAATCATTACTTGCTCAATATTATATCACAAGAATGAACTTAGTAATAGAATTTCATGAGAGAGAGAGAAAGAGGAGGCAATGGAGGCAGAAGACAAAGGGATGGAAGAATAAAATGATTGGAGTGGAAAGAGAAGGCAGGGTTATTCCCTTTGGTTTCATATTGCTAGGGCTGATTTTGTTTTATCTACAACAATGAGTTATAGATTTAATTATATGCCCTTTAAAACAATTAGACCCCTGTTTGTCATTATAGCTAGTGAAGCTTTTGCTTATAGAACTTTTGGTAGTAGAGCTTTCAATAAAAAGTTCTTTACTATATGGTAACTACATTTTTGAAGTGCTCTCTATTTGGTAATCAGACTATTAAAATACTTACAGTATCCTAATTTATAAATAATTTACTTTGATGTGTCTAAATAATATAATATAAAATAATTTTTATATATCTTATAAAAATATAATAATTTTCGTAACATCATTATATTATAATAATATTAGCTTAAAATTAATATAATAATAGTATCATATTAATAATATTTTAATGTAAATTATACAATAGAATAATATTATACTATAATTATTATATTATATTATATTATTATGTTATTATAATATAATAATATTATTATATTATAATATTAAATGTGGCTGTGTGTTTTGAACTTGTAACCTCCAACTCAACTAAAAACAACATTTTGATGGGTCTCAATTAGAGCTTTTGCCCAAAAGCTCTTTTTCCTTGTAGGTTTTTTTTTTTTTGCTTTTGGAGGAGTCATAAAACTATTTCAAAATTTTTACCAAAGATGTCAAAATTACCCAAAAGCACTTTTGGGTGGACCCTCCCAAAAGTGCTTTTCACCCTTCAAAAGCAATGCCAAATGGAGCCTCAACATTCCAAATTGCAGTGGAGGGTGTAATAATCATTATGTAATTTATTGTTCTAAAGTAAATAAAAATAAATTCTTGCAATATTACTAAAGTTTTTCCAAAACTTAAAATATTTTTGCTTCATAAATTTATTAGAATACAGCAAGCCTTATACTCTTCCTCTTTCCCTAATAAAAAAGACATTCTTAATAGGATACCTAAAAATAAAATTAAAAAAAAGCCTTATTAAGTTACAAAGCCACAACTTATGTGCACTATTATTTGAGAAATAATTAGCAAATAAATATTTGTTCATTTTTCTGTACAACTCCCTGAATCATCCTAAAAATAAATTGAAAGTTTAGGATTACAAATAAATCATAACCTATATCACTCCAACTTCAATTCTTATGACATCAAAAATACAGGTACATTGTGAAGTTTCTTCTGCCAAGAGAACAAAATATAGAAGAATGAGCTAGGTTTTCAAAGCCCAAAATTTTTACAACTGTCATTTGCTGAATACAGAAACATTTTATATTGAATTCCGTGAAGAACATCAAGGAAACAATTAATTAGTCCATCCTTTTATATTGTTTATTTCAACCACTTTGGGATTAATATATTTTATAGGAATCGACTATATAGTTGGCAGCCTCACTTTCTTTTAATGCAGCATTTGAAGAACTGTATGAAGAACTTAATGATAGTTTTAGTTGGTTGTTTAAGATGGTATTGTCAGTACATCTTCTGGATTGCTGTTTACATGCATCTTTGGATGCTGCCTATCTTTCTACATGTTAGACAAATTTCAACTACTTGCAGCCTCAGCTTCATATATGACACCATTGGCAAACTGTTGTTCAACTCATGATTTTAAATCCTGATGGGATGTTTTGAACATCGGAATGGGCTGCCATCTGAAATATCAGGATGGGACCATCTTGCTATCTAAAATTTTAAATTTCGTGAGATAGAGTTGTCTCGATTTTTCTATGGAATGAGATGTGCTGCCATCCTACCTCATCCTAGCAATTGATTGGGATAGGGGTGTCCTGAGACACGCAGATTAGAACGTTAGGACAATGGCATGATAATTTCGTTCAGACAATTGGTACAATATGTCCAAATGTCCCATAGGATGTCTCGTTGGGACCTGAAATCAAGGTTCTAAATCTTATGGGACAGAGGCATCTTAGTTTTTCTATAGAACAAGACACCCCGTGTCCTGTCCCAACCCAACCCTCAACCAGATCAGGCATAGTGGTACTTGGGATGCTTTTTTCTTAAAAAAAAAAAATTTGTAAAGCTTTAGTATTTTTTGATTTTTAAATATATTTGAATTTCAAAAGTTATATTTTTATTATAAATTAGATCTATTTAAAATTATAGTATCAAAGTACTATGGCCGAGATAAGATAGGATGGGATGGTCGAGACTAGTTTTGGAATATTTCTATGACAAGATGGGATGGCCGAGATGATTCCAATCCTACCGAGACTTGAATCACTGCTTGAAATTATGCCGCTATTGTTTCCACATTCCACTCGACGCATCTTGAGACATCTTCTATCCCAAGTGCCAGAATTGGGCAGGATGGTGGTGTGTCTCATTCTATGGAAAAACCAAAATGACCCCATCCTACAAGATTCCAAACCTTGGTTTAAGAAGACTCTTGAAATTCAGTCTCAACTATCGCATGCGATTCTTGGTTGCTCACTTACGTTTTAGCATCTGTGGTCTTTTTCTCTTAAACTTCTCATCATCATCATCATCATCTCATCACCATCGTCATCATCGTCATCGTCATCATCATTGCCATTGTCTTCATCATCTTCTTGTTTTTCATGTACCTATTTTTTAGTTAATGGTGTTGGTTGAGCAGGTATCATTCCCTTTTAAGCTCGCTTAAAGCTCTTATAAGAAATGCTCAGAAGTGCCAGCATAAGAAGTTGCTGCTAAAACATTGCCCCATTACAACTTTCAGGCACCACAACAAGGATGAGAACAGATCAGCATCTAAGGTTTGCAGACTTATTGAGTAATTTCTAGATACCACATTCTAAAATTATATGAGCATCATATACAAATAAATCACTTCTGATATTAGCTTCTTGTTGTCACCATTCCAAGTATCTTTGTTTATTTAAGCTTGCTGGTGGTGATTTTCTTCAAACACTTTTTCAGTTGTCTTGAGAATATGTTTTAGCCAACTCTTATGCTTTAAACACATTTTATTTCTAGTAATTGCATTTTAATTGAGAAAGATGGAGCGACACATCCTCTCTCTCTCTCTCTCACACACACACACACATTCTATTTATGTAAAAATGCAGGAATTGAAGGACTGAAAAACCTTACCTCTAAGAACCCTTGAAAACTAGCTAGCCCACAAACCAATCTCTGGTCAGTCAGGGAGGATGGTAAGGTTGTGGAAAGAAAGACAAGAACATCATTAAAGGAAGAACTTCTATAGATTAGATGGAAACAGAGACTGTTTCTAAAAGAAGGAACTTCTATAGATTTGATGGAAATAATGCTTTTGGACCCTTAGTCGACTTATTACCAAAGAAGGATGAGAAAATTTCAGTGCAAGAAGACTTGAATAAGGAGCACCATCGCTACTAAACCTGTATCTCTCTTCTATCACTAACAAATTGCTGATCCAAGATGATGTAGCCCAAGAGATGGGGTCACAGGATTGTGGTTTACAACATGGAAGAAAGTAAGTGAAAGGAGTAAAAGGAGAAAACCAAAAGTAGAGGTCAGTGAGGTAATTGAATTAACCATATGAATATTTCTTTTATACAAAAATCACAGGATTACATTTTCATAACTTAGGGTCTTGTAAAATAAATGCCTAATCAACATCTACATTGTGGTTGTGTTCCTAGGTTGTCATGCAACCAACGTAAACCTTGATAAGGGAAAAATTCATAGGAAAAATATAATGCTTGCAAAGATGAAGGTGGTAGAAATGAGTGTTGAAATTGGTATATGGTCAAACAAAGATAGAAAAAAGGAAATCAAGAAACATAGCAGTGGCAGCAGTGGAGGACAAGGTGATGGAGTATTGTTGGCTGGTGCAATTAGATCTGAACAAAGGCATGAGGAAGTTGCAATTTTTGAGAGGTGCCTGAATTGTGGTGAGCGGTTGAGATTTGAGAAAGAGAAGTGGAAGACCCAAGCTTACAAGAATTAGAGAATTTAGAAGAGATATCAATAACATTATAATTTTCCTCTAATGATGATAAGAACGAATGGTTTCACAAAGCTAGCCTTCTAACTAGTTGAGACAAGGCTTGATGGTTTTGGTTTTGGTTTTGGTTTTGGTTTCAGTTTCGGTTTCGGTTAGTAGCACCAATGGAGTAGAAATTAAGAGCAAACCATTTAAGACCTAGGTTAGGTTTCTTGCTTTTTGATCGCACAGTAGGTGGTTGTGCAATAATATTTCTTTTTCCTTTTTTTTTTCTTTTAACCTTGTGCATGCATTCACGTCAAATGATTGTTAGAAAACAGGTGTAGAAAGTTGACTTTATTGTATATGGTAAACAAAGGGGTGGCACATGATAAATATAGGGAACATGATCACTGATGTTCCTTTCATGAATAAAGCCAGTTCATTTCCTTGACTTTTGATGTTCCTGTTTGGATTTTTTTTTTTTTAAATAACCTTCAGAGGTGTAAGGCTCTTATGCATGGTTGTATAACCCTACTCTGTCATGATGTTTTGGCTTTGGCTTTCTTCCTTTCATCCCTTTATCTTTTTCTGCTGACATCATAAGGTTTAAGCTCAGAAATTATGGTAGAATGACCTTTCCAAAGAATGGTTTGTGAATTGTAACAATGAGTCAAAAAGTGTAGAAGGCCAAAGAAAAATCATGGAAGTAATGAAGTGGTACGCAGGGATCCTTCCCCTTTTTGGTGTACCTGACATTGTTTACAAAAGCAATGGTGAATCAGGGAGTATAGGGTGCATGTCTCCTAGATCCGGTAGATGGGTTGTTCTTGTCTGTGCCATTGTTTTTGTATGCTAGGCACTAAAAACAAATGTATCATCTCAAAGAGAGATGGAGAATGTGACGTGGCTTTTTGATACCTATTTATTCTTCTGATCTAGTTCAACTTATTTCTTTCATCCATTTTTTCCTTGTTCACGTATCAGTTTGCATTAGCAGTTGTGGGTTTTTAAAAGATTTTTCCCTCTCATTTTCATCTGCAGTACCTTATCAAAATATTAACAATGTTCAGAAAATTGCGGTCTCGGCCTCCTAAACAGGTCTGTCTAGCAGCTGCCTTGGTGTGAATGCCCGTGTTTTGTGTCATGTTTGAGTATGGAGGTGGGGTCAATTTATGAATCGTTTATTGTTGCCAAGTTGGTATTTCACTAACACATGTTATTTGCTATGCTCCAATTTTTCATTATATCTATGTTCTTGAATTTCCCCTTTTAAATATAGTTTTATGCGTTTGTTGTTTTTGGATTGCCTTGATCTTTGGGTGCTTGGTAAAACCTAGGCATCAGGTATCCCATGGCCACCACTCTGCTTCCTGTGAACTTCTAAAACATTAAGAGAATTACTAGCCTATCATCATCTTTCCTCATCTTCTTCTGATTGGAACTTGATTAATGATGGAAAAAAGTTGACTGGCCTTGTTGATAATTTAACTGATTGAGCTATATAATGCGCTGTTTTATTGCCTTCATGCTTGTTTCTTACCTTCTTGTAATTTACAATTTCTGGCTGGCTGCTAACGGAAAAGTTCATTATTTAAATATTTGTGAAATTTCTTTTCGAACTTTCATAAGCAGGTGAGAAAAGGAATATTTTCATCACTGAAGATGTTCAAGGAAATGCACCCTGGGTTGCAATGCTCATCACATGATATGCATCATGAAAGTTCTGGGCAGAGAGATGGACCTCATGAAAATTTGCTGAAAGTTTTTGATTCTGAGTTTGATCCAATTGAATCTTATTGCAGACACCAGGAAGTGGTTTCCTTTGTGTGGGCTGTTGCGAGGAGCATAGTTCCTCCATCTCTGATTGGAAGTTCTTCTACTTGGAGATCCTTACGGAAAAATATTTCAAAGTTTATTGGATTGCGTAGATTTGAAAACTTTCAGCTCAAACAATGCATTCATGGTCTGAAAACTTCATGCTATCCACTTCTATCAAAAGTTAGATTCTCTGTCTGCTTTTGCAATAGTAAGAGTGAATTCAGATGTGGTAATAATGAAAGCCTGAGGAGAGAGATCAGAAAGCCTGGTGAAATAATAATGCTTCAGAACAATTTATTCCTTCGTTGGATTTATTGGTTCTTTTCTTATATGGTGGTACCCATAATCGCCGCCAACTTTTATGTCACAGAAAGGGAATCCAGAAAGAATGAGGTATTTTATTATCCAAAGGCAGTGTGGAGAGTATTAGCTGAAAGATCGACTACTGGCTTGAATGAACAGAACTACAGCCTACTTGATCCTGCAACCTTTGAACATATAATGAGGAGAAGATCTTTTGGTTTTTCAAAGGTTAGATATCTTCCAAAAGAGATAAGTGTCCGGCCTTTAGCAAACCTTAGAGCACCGTCTAAGGTAAGATTTCCTATTCATGGATTTCCATTAAAATACTGTCATGCTACAATGGAGGAAAAAGCAGGAATGCATCACAAGCAGATGAGCATTAGAAAGAGTAAGCCCATTCATTACAAATCTGTGAATTCTGCTCTACGTGAACTACATGTGATCCTGAAAATGATAAAGGTTGAGCATCCAAAGTTAATAGGATCTTCTGTGTTCGATTACAATGATGTCTACCAAAAAGTACATCAATTTCTTTGTAAAGTGAAAAAAAGATCAACACAGATGCCTGGGGTATTCATTGTTGTTGCTGATGTACTAAAGGCATTCGACTCCATTGATCTGGATATGCTAATTCATATAATGAGATATGTTATAAAAAATGATGAATACATACTGAGAAAACATGCACGAGTTGTATGCAGGAGGAAGTCCTTATGGACCCTTTATGACCAAATATCTGATGATTTTAGTACTAACGAAAATGGTTGCTCAAAATCTGAGCTTTCCATTCAGTTACCTTCATCCCACAGTATTTTCATTGATCAGGTATTTTTTTTATTTCTGAGCTATCTAATTTTATATGTCTTTTGATTTGATCTGACGGTACTGTCAAGAAAATTGTGTCAAAATAAACTCAAATTCAGATTTTATGACAGGTATCCTTTATTGTCCAAACTCATTAAAAGATAATCTTCAGCTTTGTCTTATATGATCATTTCAATAATTTTCTCATACATTTTATATCAATCATGAATATTGAGTAATATCTATATGATTGATCAGTTATACTGGAATCATTCACCTGTCAGAAAAATAAAGATACAGGTATAACGAAATGCTCATGCATACCCACCTGTCTTCTACTGGACTTTGCTTTGGCTGATTGTTATTATTTGTCTTATCAATTTTCAAAAGGTCTATAAATTCACCTGATATACCATATATTTGTTTGGGATGTTCTGAAATCAAACTATACTTGGCCTTACTGTATATATTTATGGTTTGGAAACACCTTTGTGCAACTGATGACAAGTCTTGCCTAATCTTGATTACTCGTTTTCTTTTATTAACAAAGCAGTTCAGTACATCTGAGATTTTTTGTTCTGGATAATTTTAGGGGACATGTAAAAGGATCAAGAAGAAAGATCTTTGTGATCTTCTTAGGGAACATTTGAAGCACAATGTGTTGCAAGTTGGTCAGAATTTTTATTTACAAAAGAGTGGCATATCTCAGGGAAGTTTGTTATCTTCCCTTCTTTGCTCGTTTTACTATGGTCACATGGAAAGGAATGTGATTTTTCCCTATCTTGAAAAGGCACACAGGCTGTTGAATGCTAACTTTATGGTTGATGAAAATTTGTTTCATGGCATAAAACCTGTCAAAGATGATGCAACATTTATAGGGCAATGTAGTGCTATTGACTTGGACAAAGAAAATGTTGTGGTTATTGATAAGACACATTGGTGCCATAACAATCATGCAACAAATGTTTGTGTCACTGGAACAAACAGTGAGAACTCATCTTTGCCTGACAATCTGCTGTTGAGATTCATTGATGATATTCTTTTTATATCCACCTCAAAGAAGCAGGCAAGCCATTTCTTCTACAGGTTGAGAAGGGGTTTCAGAGATTACAACTGTTGCATGAATGATAAGAAATTTGGGCTGAATTTTGAGGTGGAACAAAACACGCATCTGGTAAACAGGGTATATACAGGTGAAGATGGTATATCATTTCTTCCATGGAGTGGCTTGCTTCTCAACTGTCGCACTCTGGAAATTCAAGTAGATTACACAAGGTAAATCTTTGTCATATATGCTATTTTGTTAACCTGTCAACTAGACCTTATGCAATTTTGTCTCAAACTTTTCTTGTGTTTCATTGGCCAGATTAAGTACTAACCAAACTTGAAAATTGTATTATAGGTATTGCAATGCTGCTATAAACTCCACTATTACAGTTAATGCACATGGTAGACCAATGTGTCAGCTGAAAGCCAAGTTGTGTGATCATGTGCGGATAAAGTGCCATCCTATACTCTATGACTCCAATATCAATTCTCCTGCCATTGTCAGATTGAATGCTTATCAGGCCTTCTTACTTGGTGCAATGAAGTTCCACTGCTATGTTTGTAGCATTTCAGAGACAATCAATCCTAGTGCAAGTTGCCTTCTCAAGATGATTGAATGGTCTTTCTGGTATAGATCCCATCACAACTTCTAGCAATTTAATCTCATTAGTTCCACTATAAGAAATGATCAACATGACTTGAAAGACACCTTGAAAAAAAACTCAGCAATCTCCACAATCTCCATATCTGCAATTTAATTTTTTTCCATAGGACCTGCTGTTTGACATGTTTAATGTGGACTATTGTGGGACAATTGGAAATGGTTGAGGTCACCGTAGAGAATCAGGATTCACTTCAGTTTGTGGATGAACTGGCAAGGTCCATTCATGCTGTCGGAGCCAACTGTGTATTCTAGGACAGCCAATTGCGTGGGCCTCACATGGTGCATTCAGTGAACTGTCCCATGTACAATACAGGGTCCACGCAACCATGACTGTCATGTGGTACATGGATGGCTGTGATTGCAAGACTGGGCCCCTCTGGTTCAGTGTTGAACTGGAGATGATCTGAACTGTAGTAGATACTTCTATCAGAATTTTTAGTCAATGTATGGATGGGGACCTGCATAATTACCTACATTTTTAACATGCGCACACCTCCTGAGTTTCTTAAACTGGAAGTTGCACAACTCATGGGGGTTAAAACAATTGCTTGAGCTGACGTCATGCTCAGTGGTGGTGGGGATTCTTCAATTTGTGTTTATCACTATTCGTAGTTAATATGATAACTATGATGTTATGTGATTTATGAGAATAATTGTGAAGAGGAATCTTACTTGTTAAGATGATGCAATCTTACTTGTTATATGCTTCCTATCCTTCTTTGTTTATTTGTTTTTTTGCCTCCACCAACGTGGTGTTAACTTGCCACCTCCAGGGTGGACCTCTCTCATAAGGGCAAGCCTTTAAGAGAGGGAGGTCAACCAACTGAGCTAACAATTATTGGCTGTATCTATTGCTAAATGAATTGAAAGAAAAAACAGTTATGGTTTTGATTACCAGAATAATTGCACGGTTTCTTGATATTTATTTTCATATGGTTCTTTCTCCATTTATTCCACTTTAATTCAGCATGGTTTTCATGTAATTTCTTAAGAAGTTTTTCTGGTATGAAACGAGCATACGAATTTGTTATTCTTTTGACTGTAAATGGGTGTTTCGATGTAAAACAATTTTGCCAACTTGTAAACAAAATTCTATTGTGCGCGCATGTGAGAAAAAGAGATAGAGAGGCTTTATGAAAACTTATGCATTAATTCTTGCTTTCGAACTACTGTATGTTCAAATTTTTCATTAGAATTTCTATCTGCTGTCTCTTCCATCATACCATCGGTGCTGGTTATAATGCAAACTTACAGTGGTGGGTCTCCAAGTTCCTCTCCACTGAATATAGATTTCCCAAACTTCTTCAAAAGTACTGTCCTTCTCAGTTCCTCCAATGAAGACACCTCATTTGCTCAACCCATCTTATGCAATGCTAAGAAAGGAGTGTGTTTATCATAAGGCACATACTAAACATGCGTACGTCATATGCTGAACACTAGTTATGTTTTATGGTTCTAATGGTACCATAAAAGTGAATGTTCAGCCTATCTATTTCTTTATTTGCCACATTTTTTTGTATTTCAACCTTCTTTCATTTAGCTAATCATCTGGGTGTCTATCTATTCATCAGCTATATGTACAAGTTCATCAAGAAGCGGATGTATGACATGAAGATCCGCTTCAACATCGATCCTGTTCTTCGGCTAAAGAAAACAGAGGCCATATGGCTCGGATTGTCTGCATATATTCGGGTGCTCAAGAAGAAACAGTCCCGGCACAAGGAGCTGTTATCACTATTGCGGACCAGGATTGCTGCATATGGAAAGATGGATACTGCTTCATCTCATTTGAGATATGCTGTTGATGATTCCCATTCATCGGCTTTTTGGAAAATGAAGTTCTAGGGTTGGATGGAAGGCAATTAACTTTTTCCCTGGGATGAGTGGGGATTCCTATATTGAGTATCTGTGAACTGTTTTGAAGGCTGTCTCTGGGATCGCGTGGTGCCAAGATAGCTAGCATTCCTGTTCATTTGGTAATTGGCATTAGTCTTGTGAACCCAGCTGCGTTCACTAATTATAGAGTATGATGACTTGGTGAGACTTAGAGTGCTGTCATTTTGTGTAATATTAATGTCTTACACAAAGTTTTAAATCATGTGGAATAGGATGCCCCATGTCCCGTTCCTCCTAGTCAGATGTCTCAGTTTTCTTTATTTTTAAATATTTTTGTACTTAAAAATTAATTTTTTTATGATAATTTGAATCTATTTAAAATAAATACTATAATAATAATAATAATAATAATAATAATAATAATAATAATAATAATAATAATAATAATAGTATATTATGCTCTTATAGGTTACTAAAAATATTTCCTTAATTACCAAGTAATGAGAGGTTAATTGATTCTGAACGAATCCTGGACAAGATAACAGTGGTGCGGTTTGGTATAGAAGTGCCAGTTTTTACCATATAGAGCTTAGTTACTTGTACATGAAAATAGAATTATTTAAATAGTATTTCAACATTACACAAAGTGGATTCATCAGTTTAAAATAGAAATGTCAAACTTACTACTAATCATCATCTATTTGGATCTTCGAATATGATATTGGCCTAGGTACCAAGCCTATTGATGTTGCTCATACTATTTTTGGTACTGCTTGAGATAAACCTCGTCCGATAAAATATTGTCCATCCTTGCTTTGGGTAATGAGGGGAGGTAACATATCATGACCTTGAACGTATCCATTTGAAAGTGAATATTATGTAAAAGGGTAAACTTTAGAATATGATGATTAAGGCCCTCTTTGGGGTAATTTTTTGCTCCAATTATTGAGAAACAGTTATCTGAGGTAGTTAATGGTAGATAGCTACTGTTAGCACTCTTAATAGCTATCTTAAATAGGATTTAAGAGTTATATCAAGTCATAAATAGAAAGGGTCATAATATATACGCCATAACTATTTGATGCACCACAAGGTCCTATTTTGGTTGATGATGATGACTTGACTTGCTTAAACTCCAACCTCCTCCTATAAACTTCTTTATCCATCCATAAACGTCTTGATCATCCACGATGTAAATTTAGGATATCTATAGCCTACGTCACATCTTGTAACAATTCTAGCCTTTGTCCTATAAACTAGTATCCCCTCAACTTGATGTTTAGATCTAGATTTGACTCCATAATCTTGGCATTTGGTAGTGTGGGTGAAGTCCACCTTTTTAGCAAAATAATTCTGTCATTGTCATTTAACGAGATGGTCCAGATAATTTAGAATTTAAGGGCTCAAGTATTGCTCTATTACCCTCCTTAACCTACATATCATCAATTATTTCTACTAGATTAATTGATGCCTTCTCCTTAATTAGACTTCTTATGGCTATCATTGACCACTCTTCTCTCTCTTGAGACCCGATTGGCCTTTATCAATTGACTTACTCTAGTACTAGTTTCGATGCCTTGACTAGCTTTGAAGGCTCATGTGTCATTGTCTTAAACTAAACATTCTATAATTAAATCATTGACTAGAATCCTTATATCTCTTACTATCGGATCCACCATTACCTTCTTTAGCAAGCTGTATTTTACTCTGAATGGGAGATAAATAAGTGATTACCCATTGATTCATATCTTATATCATTTGATGCATAGGCTAGAAGTATATAAAATCATAATTTTTAATGTTTAAATATTTTAGAAGTAATGGATCATATCCAATAGCTCAAATACTCTCATCATCCTAATCTAAACCTAATCAAATTTGAATAGAGATGGGAGTGTAGTTAGGCACTCTCTATATATTTATTTGTAAATGTTTATATACAAATATGCATACATACATACATAAATTGCTATTTATTCTCTTATGGTATTTAAAATAAATAATTACAAAATATTCATTATTCCCAAAAAAATGTTTTTATAATTTTTGTTTTATTTTTAGTTATCAAAGTATAACATATGACATCTAATAGTTCAAACTATCGATATAGCAATCTCTTCTTCCAATTTAGGCCTAATCGAACTTAAGTGGAGATTCTACGAGTATGGTCAAGCTTTTTTTACATATATGTATGCTCATTTTTATATACATACATATACATAGATATATAATCATACATACATATTTATTTCTATATATTATTTTATAGTAATTAAAAATAAAAATTTTAAATTATTTATTATTTAAGAAAATATCTATAATTTTTTTTACTTTTGGTCATTCAATTATTTAAAGAAATTTTTAGAAATAATAAGACCTACTAGATTCTAATATTTTGAGCTTTTTTAATTTTAACGACAAAATTTTGATTCAAGTTTTATATTTTTTTTGCCTTTAATTGTCAATTTATTTAAAAAAATTAAAATAATTATATCTAAAAAAATTACACATATACATATTGCTATACATAATATATGTATATACACATATGTAAATACAGAAACACACACATAACTACATAATTGCACATGCATATATATTGCTATATATTCTCTTATAGCAATTAAAATAATTTTTTTCAAATTGTTCATTATTTGAAAGAAAATATTTGTATATTCCTTTTAAGAATAGAAGGATTAAAAAATGCTAAAGGCTCTAACAATTAGGGTAGAATTTGCTCCAATCATAGAAGCGAAGTGAAAAGGATGCATTAATCCTACTTGCAATGACTTAAAAAGCTGTGCTTCTTCTAAAAATAACTTCTTTTTCAATTCAGAGGAAACTTTTAACCAATAGGGCTGAAAAAGCTATTCTGGAGATGGGAGACCAAGCATTGAAAATACGAATAAAGTACAAAAGCACAATTCAGCTATTTATATATAAGGAAGCGAGCTAATCCTCTTGAAAGAAAAAAAAAAATCCAATTTATTAAGCCACTAAGCAAATGCAAGAAAAATAAAGAGGCACCATGTGAAGTACTAAACATATATCCCATTCAAGGGAAGCAAAGAAATTGATAAAGATATAAAAGGTAGTTGCCATCAGAAAACCACGCAATGAAGGAGTCTTTCAAGTGTAACCTAAGCTAAGGGGCATTGTGGTCCTTCTAGTAAGTTGTGAAGCTTTTCTTTTTTCTTTTCATTGGAAGAAATGACCACAAGCGAAGTCCCACCTTAGCCTTATTAGATGTCTCGATTTCAGTTGAAATCAATGAAATGGCCTAAGCTACAAATGGCACCTCTTCTTCAAATTGCTCGATGGTCATAATAACTTCAACTCCTGTGGCGATGCTTTCTCTTCAATGTAGGTAAAATTAGGATGAGAGGCTAAAAGCTAGCAAGCTCGTCCCATATTAAAGGCTAAGGTTTATTGGAACTCACATTGGAGGTAATTCTCTTCAAAAGCCAATGGGACATGGGGGGCAATTGCCCACCCTCAACCAGGCAAGAATTTATGTTGCACAACTAATTCAACAAGATTTCCATGGTGATTTTGAGAATAATGCACAATATTTATGCATCAAGTAATCTAGTTAAATTAGATGTCCTTGGGTCTGCTTGAGAAAAAAGGGGTTAGGCCTGCCTTGCATGTATCATTCAAGGTTCAGAATCTAGAGTCTCTGGTTGCTAGACATAGAGATATGGTTAATAAGATAAGTTCTGATTAATAGCTATGAAATATCTTAGAATGAAATAATAAATATCAAGCAAATATATCACTTGATATAAAGTTCCCCATGCTTGGAGATGCTGTGATTCTAAGAATCCTGATAGATGCTGTGATAAATTTTCTATAAACATTATTTTGTAATATTTAAGTAAATTCAAGTGATTTTGCATACATTTTTTAATATTTATATATATTAAATATTTATTCAATAAATATTTGATATTTATTTTAATAAATATTCATCAATATTTATTATTTCAATATTTATATTTTATTGTTAATATTAAAATATTTATTACTAATATTATTGTATATATTAATAATATTTATGAAATATTAATATATAATACTATATTTATTTAACATTTAATATTTAATATTTTTTATTTAAAAATATTTATTTAATAATTAAAATAAAAATATTTATAAATAATGTTAGAAATGTTTCTAATTAAATTTATATTTTCATTATAAATATTTTATTAATTAAAAACAAATTTATGTAATAAAATATATAAATTAATCATAAAATATTTATAAATATTTATTAGTATAAAATACAAAAATAATATTTAATTGCATAAATTATAAATTAAATATTATTTTAATTAACAATATATATTATTAATAATATATTTAATAAATATGTCATTAATAATAATAATATTATTATTATTATCAATAAGTGTTATTTTATTTATATAATATTTATTTATTAATAAAATAAATGATGTTTAGGTAAATATTAAAATAAATATTAATGCAAATAAAATTTTTATAATATTTATGTAAATATTTTGTTGATATATAAATAAAATCAAGTATTTTGACTACATTCAAGTAAATTTTTAAAAGAAATTTGTAAATGATCATTTTGAGAGATTTATAAATTTTATGAAATTTTAAAATTTTTTTTTTTTTGGCTTGAAAGTAACTAAATGGGAAATTTTGTTTTCGAAAACTTTAAATTTTCACTTGAAATAAAATTCCTTCTTGAAATCCTTCCTCCCAAAAGACCCTTGACATCATAACGTATGGTAATATACTCGCACGTTAGGACCATATATATATATATATATATCGTGCTCGACCCAATGTACCCCACCGAAAAACAAATTAAAGAGAGCTTCCGGGCGAATCCTGACCGAGGGAATTGCAAGCGAAGACACTCGGAAGATGGCAACGGAAGATGTGGTAGCTGCACCACACCGAGAGAAGAAGGTAAGACGGAGCTTATGGTGACCCTTGTGCCGATCCTATTTTGAAGAGGATTTGTGCCAACGAAAATCGAAGATGATTCATTCTGAGCGATCATCATCAACACAGCCATCCGCGCAACAAAGAAGGACCCGTGCCTAAGAAAGATTAAATAAAAAGAAATACATTCATAAAGCACTGAAGGCTTAGGGAAATCAGAAGGCTCAATTAAAGGGCTAGGCATTCACGTTCAGAGACACAAATCGTCATCCACAAGCCACCAATCATGTGTGTGATTTGAGAACATGATGGTGCTCCTCTCCTCTCACCCTTTGGGTGTGCGGAAGTGAAAAGATACAAAGCTTGAATCTCTCGCTGGAAGAGCCTTGAAGGAATCATCATGCATATTAAAAGAGGCTCAAAAGCTCACCGTAAAAAAAAAATAATCTCATTTCAAGCATATCCGACACTCACTCAAATCTTAGTCCAAAATTATTTTTTATTCTTAGTTAGTTATACGAGTCTTTTGGAGCAGATAAGGTGATTATAGAACGATCCAAACGATATTATTTTAGCCAATAAGAACTTAGCCCATAAATTTTAATTTTTTTTTCTTATTTATTTAATTTTTTTAATCATATATCAAAATTACCATAAGTTTAGATGGGAGAAGAGACATGACATCCTCAAGAATCGTTGTTCGAAGGAGGTCCTCTGGTCTCATAAAAACGGGTAGTGATGCCATGCCGATCATACCTCATGCCATCTCAATTTTTAATAATAATAATAATAATAATAAACAGAGGGGATTGGATGGCCTCTAAAGATGTCCTCCTATTATTTTTTTCAAAATAAAAAGGTTAGGAATCCAAATGGCCTCTTAAGGTGTCCTGCTATTATTTTTTTTTTTTTAAAAAAAAAGGTTTCAGCCTGATGGTCATAAAAAAAAAATAAAAAAAAAAGCCTGAAAAATGATTTTAATCACGGCACTCCAGAGCAGTCTCTCCAAGACCGTCACTCACTCCATGCCTGAATGAAAAATTGAAAAAAAAAAAAAATTAGGTTTCAACAGATCCAAACACTATTGATAATCTCAACGCATTCATGAACGCACGTATAACATAAAATAAATGAGAGAAGAGGCCTAATCGATCGTACCAAGAGGTGCTTCCCTTTGTCTCTACGGTAGCCGATGATGGTAACGGAAGGAGGAAGATGGCTTGTGGGACAGAGAAGCGGATGAGGGCAGAGAGTCATGAGACCAGTGGCCTTCTTAGTAGGCTGCTGCCTGATGATGGTGGAGGAAGTCAACAAGAACAGCGAAGAAGTAGTTCCTTTGAACCGTGGTCGACTGCTCGCTGGAGATTAGAATTATCTCATGATATTAGAATTATCAATGTAATATTTTAGATTTGTTGAAATCTAAATTCTCTATCAATAACCGCACGAAGAAAGAAAAAGAGCAAAGTGCCCCGGCAAGCATTGGATATGGTTTTTACCTATGACCAATAGCAAGCAGCCTCTTACCATTGGTGGATACAAAAGTCGCCATTTATTTGCATGTATTAGAAAAAAGTCTTGTTATCTTACAGACGTGAAGAAGCTTGGGATGTACTCTGCCATTTTTTTTTTTTTTCGTTCTTTTTATTTCTATTGTCTTATGCCTATTGAAATTGTTTAATGAATATCTATGCATTTTAATAGCACGTAAATCATAAGTAAATCAACACTAATATGTATGCATAGCCAACGGATGGGGTCGTAAGGCTCAAAAGGCAACCCAAGGGGAATGAATTGGATTTTAAAAAATTTAAAACTAACTTAAACAAAAATTAATGCAAGATAATAACAAATAAATATATAGTAAGAAAGTAGAGGAGACAGAATTTTTATATTGATTCGACACTTCTTACCCATGTCCACTCCATAAACCTTCTATTTGAATATGATACGATTCCCTAATTTTGAAGATCTTTTCAAATCCATAAAATTCTCTTGATTTGAAGGATCTAGCTATTAAAGATCTAGCTATTAAGGGAAACTCCTGATCATACACAATAATTTATTTTCTCAAATTATGTAATAGTTCGATTAGGAGGTCTCTTTTGCAATTGTATTTAGCTTTCCTTGAATAACTAGGGTTTCACTCTATAAATATGTAATAACCCTTCTATCTTAGTATCGTAAAATAATATTATTGGCTTATTTTCTTTGGAGGCTCAACCCCTCGAAGTGGTTATCAAGAGGCCTGACCCCTTCAAGCGGTCATATGGAAGCGTGATTCTCTCGAAGCGATTACAGTTATCCAAATCCCCTATTATATCTATTGTTGCGATCGAGGTTCGTAACAGTTGGTATCAGAGCCTCGTATCGATAACTTGCCTCTCTCTTATCATCGGTCTTTCCCATCGACCCTCCGATCGTGTCTTCGTCGAACAACTGGAGCCACCTTGTCCCACATCCGACCGCATCGAAAGTGTGGTGGGCTCATAAGCCACCTGCAAAAGAAAATCTAGTTAAAAAAAAAGAGAAAAGGAGGGAGAAAAATAAAAAAAAAGGAAAGAGAAAAAAAGAGAAAGAGAAAAAAAAAAAGAAGAGAAGAAAAAAAAGGAAAAGAGAAAAAAAGGGAAAAAGAAAGTTGGAAAAAAAAAAGGAAAGGAAAAAAAGAAAAAAAAGGAAAGAGAGAGAAAAAAAAAAGAAGAGAAGAAAAAAAAAGGAAGAGAGAAAAAAAAGGAGAGAAAGTTGGAAAAAAAAAAAAAGAAAAAAAGGAAAGAAAAAAGTTCTTTCTTATTTTCAAAGAGGTTTGTTGCCGTAAAGATATGGCAGAAGGAACTCGTCGACAACAGTGGAAGAAGCGTATAAAAAGTGATAAAAAGTTTAAGAGAAAAGACATAAGCATCTACATTTGGGATACGAGAATCTATTAAGCAGCAGATTGATACTTTGGCTGATTTAAAAAAGATGATTATGGGCATGAAAAAAGAAAATTTTAGTGAATCTTCAAGTAGCAGCCACCAGATCTGACAACAAGGATTTGATCACTATATAGAAATGAAAGAAATGATCTAATCTCGAACCTCATGCCATGAAGTTTCCTGTTTTGATGAAAAGCTTATCAAGTTGTGTCAAACCTTCACGGTGCGTAAGTATCAATCTCAATTTGAACAACTCATTAACAATACTATAGGACTAACTGAAGAATTTTCTGTAAGCTGCTTTATTGATGGACTTAAAAAAGAAATCAAGCGTGCAATTCATATGTTCCAGCCAACCAATATGACTGAAGCTATTGGGTTAGCTAGGCTTAAAGAAGAGCAATTGCTTGCTTTATGCAAGGAAGAAGATAGCTATTTTAGTACAGAGAAGCAAGTTGGCTCTGAATCCAGATCTAAAGAGATACACATAATTTTTGGTACTAGTCTGGAACCCAATGCAACAATTGTTTCATCTCCTAATAGTTGTGAGTCATATGAGATTTGAACCACCTAGTGAATGGGATGATCACCATAATATTCTTGCACTAGATGGCCAAGATCTGCATTACTCAAACCTGCAAACTGAAGAAGTTGATAGCATATTTAAAGAAAATCAGCAGTGCTTCAGTAGCATATACCAGACTTTTAATTCTTTTCTTGGTATAAAATCTGCTCCTTTACAAGCATCATTAATGCAGCAACTTCTTCTTTAATAGCTGTCTCAGGAAATTCGATATCAGCATCTAAGCTTTATCAGTCCTCACAAATTACAATGAAGCTACTAGAAGCACGACAAGCTAATATGTCACAAAATAATCATCCATTATTGCAAGACTCTTTAATGCATGGTGGTGCTGATACTATAAAATTGGATGATACTTCTGATTTAATACAAATAACAGATTGGTTCTCACATGGATTTATTTTTGATCTTAGTTCGCAAAAAATATGCATGGTGATGATGCCACATGTGAGTACTTTTAAGCAGAAGGAGAAGTTTCTTGATTTTCAACCTTAAGAACAAGGTTGATTTTAAGGAGGGTGAAACGATATGATTCCCTAATTTTGAAGATCTTTTCAAATCTATAAAATTCTCTTGATTTAAAGGATCTAGCTATTAAGGATTTAGCTATTAAGGAAAACTTCTAATCATACACAATAATTTATTTCCTCAAATTATATAATAGTTCCATTAGGAGGTCTCACTCTCTCGAAGCAGTCATATGGAGGCGTGATTCCCTCGAAGCATTTATAGTTATCCAAATCCCCTATTATATCTATTGTTGAGATTGGGGTTCGCCACAGAATATTGCACTATCCAATCTTCTTCTCGGGTAAAGATCAAATCCTTCTACAACTTTTTTTTTTTTTCGAACTAAGGAGTAACCCTTATAAAAAGACTCAAAGTTTTGAAAACTCTTCTCTTAAAGAGAACATTCAATACCCAAAAGATGTAGATTTACCAATAAAGCTCTAAACTTGAATTAGATTTGTAAGTGCACTAAAGGCTTAAAGAAACCTTAAATAAGGATTTTCTAATGATTTTAAACTAAAGAGCATGTCTTTAAAATAACTACTAAACCCTCATTATATAGCCAAGGAAAAATATGATCATTAGGGCTTTTAGGTAGCTCCAATGGTCATATGAAATCCATCATGGAGTCAAAGCATACAGTGAAATCCTGGCGCATGTCAAACATATCCCATCGAATGTCTGATATGTCTTGGCGAATTAACCAAATATCCTTCAACAAATCAAAGTCTTCATGGGTTGATGCAATGGCCCAGAAAAAGGTCTTCTCAGAAAAAGGCTCTTTTTTTGGAAAGTTTACGAAATCTTAGAAAAAGGCTCTTTTCTTGGAAAGTTTACGGCAACCAAATAGAGCTCAAGATCTCAACAAAATTCATCAAAATCCCATCATAATTATCATGGTCTCTATCAAGATTTATTGAAATTGTGTTATGAATGGTTGGTATTTTGAAGAAGATTTGATGAATCTTATTGGGCTTTTAATGGATAGTATTAATATTACTCTTTTAAAACCTCAAAACATATTTGGATTGGATTTAATCCAACCCTTAGAGCGCAGCTAGATGATGCTAAAACTAAAATTAGGATGGGGGAGAATAAAAAAAAAAGAAGGAGAGAATAATAAATAAAAGTTAGTGGCTCTAGCTCAAGTAGGGGACAGCCTGGTATTGTCTATAAAATTTTAATATCATATAATTATACAAAACCTAATGCTATATAAAAGAAAGTAAATTCCCTAGCTTTTAGTTCCTATGATAAAATCCTAATTAGATTTCTGTTTTAAAGATTTAAATTAGGAAGACTCTAAGAAGTCTAACAAAGAAACTCTCCTTAAATTGAGATTTTCATGATTAGATGTACAATAATAATTTAACTTCCTTTAAAATCTAAATTTATAGTATTTACCAAAAATCCAAATCCATTGTGAAATATTGGCCATAACAAAATTTATCTAGATTAAAAATATAATATACAAAATATATCTTAAATAATTTCATGCATGCTAGCACTTGATCCATAATAACTTCATTTTATAAAAAATTAGCTTTTATGCAAAATCCCTAATTGTAGTAACATGAGCTAACTTGAAAAAAAGAAATAATGATATAGATAGAACTTTAACATACTAAATCTCTAACCGCTTAACAATACATTGTAGTGCCACTTGCAAGAACTTCACTTTGCATCACATGTAAATTTTGAGGAACTTTGAGGTGGCTTGTACGAAGGTTTCCATTTGTCATATGATAGCAAATGCTGCTTCCTCTCCCAAAATATCATTCTCAGTTTTAGTTAGGGTGGTTTTTTTTTTTTTTTTTTTGAAAACCAAGTTTCAATCTCATCCATTTAAAACCTATATTCAAAATCTTCAGCCTCTTATGTCATCCTTCTATATTCATAAACTTTTTTTTATTTATGGCACCATCTATGTACAACCAATAGTATTGTAGAAAAAGTCTTCTCAAGAGCTTGAATTACTTATAGGAATATAAAATTGACTAATGGCATTGACAGCCATTTAATAGGATTTGAAGAATCTCAATAGGAAAATAGGAATCTGAATCAATCATATCCTCAATTATTTAGGAAAACTACATCATAGTGGCTCTTAAATCATTTAAGAGGAGTTAGAGAATTTCAAGAGGAAAATAATAATCTCAAGCAACTGTATCCTCTCAAAGAGGAGTTTGGCTATGGTACACCTTTAATCTAGGTCATCTTATTCGTTGAAATCATTTTCTTTCTTAGAAAATCTTTCAATCTTTTTTTTTTTAACTTTCCAAATAGGATAACTGGCTATTGGTCTCCCATCGCCAAATCTAGCTCGTCTTCTTCCTCAACAAATCTCCCAATATTTTTTTAAAAGAAATTAAATCAAAGATTGATTCTAATCCTTAAGACCAAAGATTCTCACCAATGATAGGTATAATGTCGTTTAATATATTTTTTAAGAAACAGAAATTAAATCAAACTCAGATAGTAGACGAAAGATGAGAAATTGAAGGAAGAGATAAAGCAGAAGCGGATGGAAGAACCATTTAGGTTTGAGATGTTCCTTAAAAATAATCCTAGTACTTATTTACTACACAAGCACCAGCCACACATATAGTCTAACCGACTGAAAGCCATTGCTAATAGTAAATCTATATACATTAAAATAAAATTAGATGGTTGATAATTTTTTTTTTTTTTTTAAATGGAGGAGTAACCTTAAGAGCAGATATCATTTTTATTTCCTTTATTTTTTTTAAAAATGAAAACATGAATTTTGATATAAAAAATATATTCAGTTAAATTATTTTTATTTTTTATTTTCAAAGTAACTTACATTATTTATTAAAAAAGTGGAAGTGATTTTTTTTCACAAATTTTGCTACCATTTTTTTTAAAAATAACTTTAGGAAACCCAAACATATTCCTATTATCAAAAATATAAAAAACATAAAAAAATCTATTTCTTTTTTTTAAAAAAGTGATCTAACTTAGTCTTTTTATTTTCAAGACAAACTCTTTTTTTTTCTCATGTAGAGTGTCTTCTTATATTTGCTAGTGATAGATTTTTTGAATTTTAATATTTAAATGAATATATAAGGAAATATTTATAATTTAAAAAATGACACCATCTATTTTAAAATTAATTGTGTCAAATATATTTCTTTATCCTTTTCCCATTCCACTTTATCCATAGGAAGTATTCAACATCCATTCTTTTAATTAAGAACACAAAATAAGCGCTTCATGCTTCTCTCAACACCACAATTTCATGTTGGAATGGCTTTATTGGATTGATCTAACATTCACTAACATTCTGTTTGAAAAAAATAAATTTATAATTTTTATAAAATTTATTTATAAATTTATAATTTATTATATTTGATAACACAACAAATCATGGATTTGAAATTCTAACTACTAAATCATGAAATTACTTCTTCTTTTTATTGCAAATCCTATCAATCTTGATAAAATTGATACGATTTGTAAATGAATCCCACAAATGAAATAAATATTTTAGGCAAAATTACCCCATATAATATATAAATATATTATACAATAATTTAATGATAAGAAGGTCATAAATATCAATAATTTAAAATTTAGTATTTGCATATTATTATATAAATATATAATAGTATTTAAAATATTAAATATTATATTAATAATAATTTTAATATATATATAAAATATTATATTAAAAATTAAATATTTAAATATTATCTAGTGTAAATCTAATCTAATGTAGTAAAATAAAAAGAATTGCTCTTTTATCGCCATGTGTCAGGCCATCATTTAGTGCCATTGAATCTACACTTTTCTCCCTTAAAAATTAAATAAAGACTTTCTTTACATAAAAAATTGCATTAAATAGCTTTGCCCTTTTATATTCTTTTTTATACATCAAAACATCAACCATAAAAGTGTCCATATTCCTTAACCATCACATCATATCAATTTAGTTATCTAATTATTTTATTTTATTTTTAGAATTTAAAACAAATCAATTCAAAATAAATTCAAAAATTTAAAACCTTTTATCTTATTTCTATTTTTTAAATTTAAATTAAATTTAAAATTATATATTTTATATTATTTTATAAATAATAGACTCATTTGTAAAATTAGCTTATAAAAATATTTCTAAATTTTAAAAATCTTTTATTATTATTATTTTTTTTAAATTTAAATTTAAATTAAATCAGTGTAAATTCATGATTTATGGTAACATTATTACAAATTAAGTATGACCGTTTAGGTTGTTCTAATAATAGGTAACTTTTAGGGTTCATTTTCACGAATCAAATGATCTCGTGGCATTGAAAGACCAATGAACGGACCGCGTCATTCCTCTCCCACCGTAAAACACGAGGCATCGCCTACGACGCCCAACACAAACCCTAACCCTAATCTCAAGGTTAGTGTTGGCAATCCACACAGAACCGTCCAAAACTCTAGTTTCACCTTATCTTCCCCACACTCTCTGTGTGGTTCTCCTTCCTCCGTCCATCCCAACCCCATCTCCCCTGTCCCGTAATCGTCCGAGCGAAATGCGTACCCATACCCCATAGAAGCCAAGCAGATAAAGAGCAAGGAAAACGAATAAAGCCCCACCTATCCACCGTTCCCAACGCCACCCACCTCATCTCCTCACTGTTTCATCACGGCGGAGGCGTGCCTTTCTCCTTGGCCTTAGAGAACCCCATCCCTATTATACGCCATGGACTCCACGGACCCTGTCCCCCTTTCCACGGCACTGGGGACCCCCTCCCCTTCCCCCTCAGTACCCTTATCTAGCTCAGGCTCCCTACCTCCCATCCGCGCCCCGATCTCCACCGAAGAGAACGACACCGACTCCTCCGCCTTCTCCGACGCCGCCGAGGACGAGTTCGCCGCCTCCGACCCCGACGAGGGAGCTGCCGGTTCCGCCGCCGCCGCCGTGTATAAAGGCGCCGCCTTGACGAAGAGGGCCTCGATGCCGGTCGCTCAGCTCACCGCCGATGATGACGCCGAAGAGGAGGTGTTCGAGGAGGGTCTCGGTGATGAGGAGGACTTGGATGGCACCTCCGCCGTCGCTAGGGTTTTCCCCCCTGATCAAAACCCTAGCTTGGTGGATAAAGGTGTTGTCTTGGCTGCCGAGGGTCATGAGCCGGTACTGAAGACCGAAGGAAACCCTAATTCGGAGAAGAGTCCTAAGGGCGAGGATAACCATGCTTTACCTGAAACCCAGCTGGAAAACCCGTTCAAGGATGGAGATTTTGCATCTGAGTCCACGGGTTCCTTGGGTTCAGATGAAAAGGACCCGAACTTGAAAGCTGGGTTGGAAGAAATCTCCAGCCGGGCGATCAAAGAATCACTGGACTCCAAGACCGGGGAGGCTGAGCCTGATGTTGTGGTAGAGAAGGATGGAGTCATCGACAGTGCTGGTGTGAAAGAAAACCTTGAAAGGGCCGAACCAGCTGTTGATGAGGTGAAAACTGGCACTGCTGATGGTGCCAGTTCCAAGCAACATCCAGAATGGGTAAGTGTTCCTCCTGTCAAGCCCCTTGAGAATGATTCATCTGAATCCAGTGTTGTTCCTGGTGGCGAAGAGAAGAGAGAGGATTTCAATGGGGTCTCTGGTGCTGTGAATTCTGAGTTAGCTCAGGCTTCTGTCGAGAAGCTTGATGGAGGGAATGTTAGCGATGCTGTTGCTGCTGTTGGGGAGGTTGAGAAAGATGATGTTTCGGATAAAAGCTCTGAACTTGTGTGTCCTAAGGCAGCTGAGGACTTTGATGCTAAGCTTAGTGCCAAGAACGATGGTGAGTTTGCCAATAAAAGTGCTTATCTGAATGGTGAAACTGAGGATGACAAGGTGATCGCTGAATCAGAACAAGTTGCAAATGAATCTGAGTCGAAAACCAAAGAGCCAGGGCCTGAGTTGGTTGTAGAGGCTGGTGATTTGATTGCAGCTGATGAGGTGGATACATTGCCATCTTCAATTGCTGAGGACTCTACCAGCAGGGAGAAAACTGGTGAAAGCCCGTTGTCAAGTTCTGTTTTGCACCAAGAAGTGAGACCTAGTGCTGACGTTTCTCAAGTGGCAGATGGCGATGATTACATGGAACAGATTGAAGCCGAGGAAGAAGAGGAAAGCATGGTAACGGATGGACCTGCTAGGGTTGCAATCCTGGAAAGCTCCGAAACTGCCAAACAGATCATAAAAGAATTGGAGGAAGGTTCTTCAAGCAGTAGTACCCATTCTGGTTTTGACAGTTCAAGGGATTACTCGCGCAACATAGACGGACAGGTTGCCTCAAATTCTGATGAGGAGGTGGACACTGATGAGGATGGTGATGGGAAGGAAATTTTTGACTCTGCTGCCTTAGCTGCGCTTCTCAAAGCAGCTACTGGTTCTTCAACTGATGGAAGCGTCACCATCACTTCTCAAGATGCGGGTAGGATTTTCTCTGTTGAAAGACCAGCAGGTTTGGGGTCCTCAGTCTCTTCTCTCAGACCTGCTCATCCCCGTTCTTCGCGACCTAATCTATTCAGTCCTTCAGAACTGGCAGTGGCAGCTGAACCTGAGAATGACATGACTGAAGAAGAGAAGAAGTTGCATGAGAAAGTTGAGCTGATAAGAGTGAAGTTCCTCCGCCTTGTTCAGAGATTGGGACATTCTCCTGATGACACCGTGGCTGCCCAAGTACTTTACCGTCTAACCCTTGCAGAGGGAATTAGACGTGGAAGGCAAACAAATCGAGCCGTTAGCGCTGAGAATGCTAGAAAGAAGGCTTTGCAGCTTGAAGCTGAGGGGAAGGAGGATCTGGACTTCTCTTGTAACATTCTAGTCCTTGGGAAGACTGGAGTGGGCAAGAGTGCAACCATAAATTCTATTTTTGGTGAAGAGAAGTCACAAACCAATGCATTTGAACCAGCAACAGCTTTTGTGAAGGAGATTGTTGGAACTGTTGATGGTGTTAAAATTCGTGTTATAGACACTCCAGGGCTCAGAGCTTCTGTCATGGAACAATCATCAAATAGGAGGGTCCTTTCATCCATAAAGAAGCACACAAAGAAATGCCCACCTGACATAGTCTTATATGTAGACCGCATGGATGCCCAGACACGGGATTTTAATGATTTGCCTCTGCTGAGAACCATTACTAGCGTTTTGGGTTCATCCATATGGTTTAATGCTATTGTTGCTCTCACACATGCAGCCTCTGCTCCTCCAGATGGGCCTAATGGTTCTCCACTGAGCTATGAGGTGTTCATAGCTCAGAGATCACATGTTGTTCAACAATCCATCCGGCAAGCAGCAGGGGATATGCGTCTGATGAATCCAGTGGCTCTTGTTGAGAACCACCCATCCTGCAGAAGGAACAGGGAAGGGCAAAGGGTGCTTCCGAATGGCCTAAGTTGGAGACCTCAGATGCTACTCCTGTGTTACTCCTCAAAGATATTATCTGAGGCTAATTCTCTTTTGAAGCTTCAAGATCCATCTCCAGGAAAGCTATTTGGATTCAGGTTTCGTTCGCCTCCACTTCCTTACCTGTTGTCTTCGCTCTTGCAATCTAGATCACACCCAAAGCTATCCACTGATCAAGGGGGTGACAATGGAGATTCTGACATTGACTTGGATGACTTGTCTGATGCTGATCAAGATGACGAAGAAGATGAATATGATCAGCTCCCCCCCTTTAAACCTCTAAGGAAATCTCAGATTGCAAGGCTCACCAAGGAGCAAAAGAGGGCCTATTTTGACGAGTATGATTACCGAGTCAAGCTTCTTCAAAAGAAGCAATGGAAGCAGGAGCTTAGAAGATTGAAGGAGTTGAAGAAGAGAGGAAAGAGCAGTCAGGAAGCTTTTGGTTATGGTGAGATGGTTGAAGATTATGATCAGGATAATGCCCCTGCAGCTGTACCAGTTCCATTGCCTGATATGGTATTGCCACCTTCTTTTGACTGTGATAGTCCTACTTACCGGTACCGTTTCCTGGAGCCGACCTCTCAGCTTTTGGCTAGGCCTGTTTTGGATGCACATGGTTGGGATCATGATTGTGGCTACGATGGAGTTAGCCTGGAAGAGAGCCTAGCTGTTGTTGGCAAATTTCCTGCTGCAGTATCTGTTCAAGTCACCAAGGATAAGAAGGAGTTCAGCATCCATTTGGATTCATCAATTTCAGCCAAGCAGGGGGAGAATGGTTCCACACTTGCTGGGTTTGACATCCAGACTGTTGGGAAGCAGCTTGCTTACATTCTCCATGGTGAGACCAAATTCAAGAATTTGAAGAAGAACAAGACTGCTGCAGGAATGTCCATTACTTTCCTGGGGGAAACTGTAGCAACTGGAGTTAAGATTGAGGATCAGCTTTCTATTGGGAAGAGGGTGGCTCTGGTTGCGAGCACTGGTGCTATCCGTTCACAAGGTGACACAGCATATGGAGCCAATTTGGAGGCACGCCTCAGGGACAAGGACTATCCAATTGGCCAAGCGCTTTCAACCCTGGGATTGTCGCTCATGAAATGGCGTGGTGACTTGGCTTTGGGTGCAAATTTGCAGTCTCAGTTCTCAGTCACGAGGAATTCGAAGATGGCAGTTCGTGTTAGCCTGAACAACAAGCTGAGTGGGCAGATCACAGTCAGGACAAGCACCTCAGAGCAGCTTCAGATTGCGCTACTTGGTATCCTTCCAATCGCTGTCTCTATTCTTAGGAGTTTGCGGCCTGGTGAGTCATATGCTTATTAGGTAGATCAGGAGAGTAAAACCATTGCAGTCATTTACTGAGCATAACTCAAGAGATGGTTTTTACACTGTATTCGGAATAATTATTTATTTCAATATTTAAGTTATAAAGTTTTTGCTGTTACTTCTTTAATTTATAGTTTCTAAGGATGAAGAGAGTCTATTGGATTCTTAAATTGGGACATAGAAATGAGCGTTGATGTATTATGATTTTTGGTTCATATGTTGCACAACAATTTGGTTTTTATCTTATTGCAGCTTGTTCTTTTTATTCTAGTAAGCTTATATGGTAACTTAAATATGCTCATAGTACCATAGCTTATCCGCTAGCATTGATTTATGTTAATTTAATCTGTTCCATTGCTTTCCCCTTTGGTTCATCATGTTTGACTTCTTCTGCTCCCTTTAGAAACAAAAGCGCTCTTCAAAAGATAACTGAACCTGTAAATATGGATCATTTCGGACATTCTCTACAGTCTTATGGTATTGGAATAGCATTCAAGAGTAGGCATGCAGATATTTATCATCCAATTCTGGTATCGTACGATTGTCCACGGATATCTTAAAAACAGAATTACGGATTCTAAGATCTGATTGACCTCAAAAGCATTGATTATTCTTTGTATGTTCCTTCTACATCATTTACTTCATCCATTAAACAACCAATATTACAGCAGTATTTAGATGCATATCGGGGTAATCATCGCATTTCTTAAGCTATAAGTCATCTGTGGATGGATGATGTTAGTGATGCAGTTTTGATAGTGCACGTGCCATTGAACTGCTTTGTAACTTAGCAAATCTATAGCTTCCCCTTTTCTCTATTCATTTTTCATATGCCTTATATTTCTTATCACAAGAAAGAAAATAACTAAACAAAAAGGAGTATATAGCAGCCTGAGAAGCCATGGTATCCTTTTACAGTGAAGGAACAACCTGTATATTATCAGTATCCAATAATCAAGTCTTTTGCTTCAGATCATTCCAGAGATATGGTTGTTTTCAATTGATATAACATATTGCATCAATATTCTTTCCATTTATTATTCTAATAAATAGACATACTATACTTTCTATTTCTCGCATGTAAAACTGTCTTTTTCTTGTCTGTCTTTTTCAGAATCATGGTGTAAGTTGTATTGCTATTTTCGAATGAGATGTGTAAATTTTCCCCCTCACATATTTCATTTTGTTAACATGCATCTTAGTTGCATAAGGTATTATTTGATCACATCTATCTTCAGCTTCAGATTTTTGAATTTCATTCCATAGTATTTTCAAGAGTTCAAATGTCAAGGTCACAGCTCAACCCAATTTTGCAGATATAACATCATTGCATTTATCTTCTTCCCATTTATATTGTAATAAATAACTATTTCATAACTTTTGTTAATCACACTGAAAACGTGCTCTTTTGTGCTTGTCTGTCTGATCAATGAGAATGATGGTGCTTATTGTGTAGCTATGTTTATGAATGAGTTCTGCAAAGTTTCTCTCCCTTAATTTGTTTTACTGACAATCTTCTTATAGTGTATTAATTTTATCACCCCTATCCTCAGCTTTAGATTTTTGAGTTTCATTCCAGTCTTTCGAAGAGTTGCATTGTCAAGGTCACCCTTCTATCCTCTTTTTCTTGCATCGATCCATGTTGTTGTGTATTTTGATTTGCCAAACAGAAGTTCCATTACCACTTTTTTTATTTCAACCTTTACCTCTTAGTTTCTTTCCTTAAGAACTACTTGTCAATTGTACGAAAATAATTACCAGGCTTTCCCATTAAATGGGCTATGTAAGGTTGTCATTTGTGGACTTTGTATCCAGTGGTGCCATCTTCTAGATTATAAGACATCTACATTCTGCTTTGATTTCTGAATCAAATGACAGTTTCACATCTATCGCTTAGATCTTTAGAAATTTATCTTGATGATATATTCTCTGCTTATACAAAGAACTTTGAATCACATTCAAATGTACTGCATTCCATATTGAAGAGCTGTAGAGAGGATATAAGCTGCTAAATAAATGAATCTCCTAGCAAAGTCTATCAAAAGCAAGCCTTCATGACAGATCAAACCATTCTCTCGATTAAACCATTGACTCCCAAATATCAGAACCCCTTCTGTTGGGGTTGACTTGTGAACCAAAACTCTCGAAGAGATTCAGGATGTGAATAAAGTAAAGGATGTGAATAAAGTAAATAGGAACTGGTATTCACATCAAACAACAAGCTAGCCCAGGAATTTCCATGTCCTTTGTTCTTCATGTTTCTCCAAGATTCCACACTATCTGTGCATTTTTTTCAGATCATGGGAAATCCATTTTCTTCCTTTTTAATACCCTATTGGTGTCTCCATCTCCACCCTAAAAATCTTTGGTACCTCCAGATTAAATGAAAATGGCGTAAAAAAATTCATCATTTCTCTCTTTTCTCAGTATCCCTTGTGTTTGATATTTATCCCTTAATTCATTATTTAATGTGAGCCAACGTACTGGATATAGTTTGTTCATATTAGCTGAGGGCGCAGAGATCCTGGAGCAAAGACAAGGAGGCAGAGAGGAAAAGAGAGTGAAGAAAGGGATGGGGCTGAGGCAACGTGGCATATTGGTATGTTGAGAAATTAATAAATATCATGAAGAATCCTATAAAAAAAATCCACTTCATCAATATAAAACATTTTCATTGAGATAACAAAAAACAAAGGTATCACTTGGTGTACATTCCACAAAAGTTGGGATCCTAGATAGACTATAATATTATGTCATAAGACTCTTAGCAGAACAAAATTTATGAAAGGGCCCTGTGGATATCTACTCAAACAACATTTCTTAGTCTTCTTAAATTTCTTAGTTTAAAGATTTTTCAAAATAGACACAATATATACTAAGGTAGAAAGCTGAAATTGAACCTTCAATTTATATTGTTCTCTTTCATCTGAGTTTTTGTGCCTTTGACTTGTAGGTAAGGTTTTGATATTCCTAAGCTTTTTATATTAATGACCACAAGTTTCTTGAGCCTCTGGAAATTTAATGACCAAAATATCTTAATTTACCAAAATGATGTAATTTAAACTAAAGAATGCAGCAATGAGGTAAAAAGGAAGGTGTAAGAAGCAACACTGAGCTGTGAAGAAATGCTCCATATTGGATGCATCGAATTACCTCAAAACTATGTCCTAAGATTTCTGTTAAAACCAGGAGGCAAGATAGTTTCTTGACGTGGGCATCATGGAGGCGACAGACTGAATATCAGTTCTTTATAGATGTGAAATAAAGGAGAGGCAAGAACAGGAGGGACAGTGAAACAAAGGCACAAGGGATGGAGTGAAAAGAGTTTTCAATCAATGTTTCCATTGCAAAATCCAGACCTTTATTGGGCCCTGTTTATAGAAAACTGTACAATCCTGCAACTATAGGATTTAGTCTACTTAACAAATAACTCCGTCTGAGAATCCAAAATGTAACCTCTACTTTCCTGTTAATTATTTGTTACTTCATTCCTAGCCAATAAAATTAGAGGTGACAATCAGGTTGGGTTGAGTCATTTAAGGTTCGGATCACTTTCAGGTTTAGGTTGTTGAAGCTAAACCTTAATCCTAAATAATTAGGTTAGGGTTACTTATGAGTCATTTCAGATTGGCTTAGTATTTTTTTTAATATATTTTTATTTTTTAAAGACTTTAATACATGCCTTTTTTTTTCTTTGTTCTTTTTAAGTAATTTATCAATAATCAATTCAGTCGATTCTTTTCTTTTTTTACCCATTTGTTACTCTAGATATTAGAGTAGATAGACACAAAATTATAGCATGATCAGACATTAATAAAAATAATAGTTATAAACTTATGAAATATTAAAATAATATAATTAAGCAATAGTGTATAAAAGTATACTTTTAAAATTAAATAAATATTAATGTCAAATTGTTAATAAGATTACAAAACAAAATGAATAAATGTTGGAAATGTGCTTAATCTCATAAATTAAAAAAAGAGCAAAGTAATACCTAATTCTATTCTTCCATCACTTCAAGGGTGTTTGAAACTATTTATGTCAATCCTTTAATAACATTCAATTTTGGAGAAGTGCATATCTAATTCCATCATTTATTAAGTCATAATAGCATCAATTATATTAGATATCAAAGAATATAAAATATTAAAACATTAACCATGTAGACAATCTAATTGATAATTTATAAAATTATATAATGCCATCTAAATAAAATTCTAAAATTTAAAACAAATGAAATTAAAAATATGTTTTACCCTCGTATCCAAATAACCAATTACGAGTGGTCATCAAAGCTCATGCATTGTTTGGCAAATATCATTTTCGGGTCACTTTCGATTACCCATGACCCGATCCGATCCTAAACTTTTTGGATCATTTTGGGGCCGAGACCAAAAAAGAAAAAAAGGGTAAAACCCTAACCTTATTTTTTTGGATGGCTTTGGGTTGGGTTCATGGGTTGGGTTAGGTTTCTGCCACCTCTAAATAAAATACATAGGTCATAGTTTGAGTGCCTTCGCACCAAGTCATCAACTATAGCTTTTCACATTATTTGATAAATTTTCCCCAATTAATTATATGAAAAACATTAATTAGATAGTGAACCTAAAGCCTAAAATGTCTTGACAGCTGTGTCATGTTTATACTTTAAATGGTAGCAATCCTTCCCAATACACCATGACATATGCTCTAGAAGACCACATCCTGCTGCCATCCACCTAAAACACCTTAGAACCAGCCAACTACACTCTTCACTGGTGATTTGGGCTAGTGGAAGACTGTTGTCACTATACTTCTGTTTTGCATCTTTCAGCAACTGTTTTCCTGTCGCTAAGTTGAGTCCCTGCATTACCAGGAGACTACTTTGTCAACAACTTTAGACATTATCAACAAACTTTCATTGCTGAAATCCAATTGACATTATCAAATCCTGTGTCTTCACGTATCACACAGAAGGCTCTGGCCTGATTTCAGTTGGTTAATGTTGCATTAGGTTGAGATTGAGTTAACAGTACTTTAGCTGTCAAAGATGAGAAAACCAAATTTCTATATCTTAGTTATTAAAAACTGAGCAATATAATTAAGAAGGCATTCCAGAGCTTCCTGTATCACATAATTACACAAAAAGGTTCTGGCCTGAGTTCGGTTGGTTGATGTTGCATTAGATTGAGATTGAGTTAATTTCTACTTGTCATTGAAAAGTGGACAATGCAATGAAGGTGTTTTGGATTATAACTTTCTGCCGTACAGAATTAACAGCTAGCTTTCAGAAATGTTTACAGAAGGAAACGTGTGATTGTATTTTTATATTGATTTTTTGAGCAAATTCCAATTATTTTTGGTACTAGTGTGGTGAGACTGAACATATTGCTGATTGTCTTTGCCTTGCTTAATTACATTAATGGAGAAAATGGCTTTGTTGTTCTTAATTTGCAGTGATACTCCCCATAGTTTGGAATGTGAAATATTATAAGCGAGCCATTAGATAAAAGAGGAACCATTATTAAATTGTGGTAACTCTTGTTTGGTTTGTATGTTTCATGATTTTTGAAATGGGCTAGGAATGTGATCTGAACTAAAATTTATCAAGGGATGGATGAAATATCTATCAGTTTTTTCCCCTTTTCGAGGAAAATAATAAAAAAGGGAGAAAATAAGTAGCAGACTCATAAGGAGAAGGGATAGCTTTTCCAAAGAAAAGAACATAATGTCATTGGAAAAATCTAAATTCATTACCAACCAAGGAAAAATTATTGAACTTAGAAACAAAACATAACCTGGACACAATTACCATGCAAAACAGGATAATCCTATATGGAAAAAAACGAAAACTGAAAATGAATTACAATCAGTACTGTTGTAAACTTTCTGATGATTCATTGAGAAACAAACATGATATGGAGCTTCAATTTAAACATGCTTTTGTATTTCACCAGTCTTTTCACGTTAGAGGAGCTACATGAGTTCCAGTTTTTAATTGCTTCCAATCCTTGGTGTATCAAGTACGACCTGTACTTATATCAGTTTAGGCTCATCCACAGAAACATCTCTTTTTGGATCCTTGGATGCTTTATTTTTTGGACAATTGCCTCTATTTCTACTATGAGCATATTTAGGCTCCACTGGTATGTCATGTTTCATGAACTGCCATGCCCTCAGAGCATGCAGTCATTATCAACATCGAATCCTAAATTATCTTGGTCCTCTACCATGTCTAATGGTTATTAAAACTTTTTCTTCAGATGGAAAGGTGATGATTTTATAAAATTAAAACCGTGGAACACACCACAGATCTGAGACCTAATTTAGAAAAATTAGATGCTGTTGCCAACTGTCCAATGAAATGCATGGAACCTTAACTAGAAGGTAGGATTTGGGAGGTGATTTTATGATCTTTTTTTGGTGCGGACTCTTCATGAAGTAAGCCCTGGTGCAATGGCTAGCGCATCAGTCGCTTGTGTCCTCGGAAGTCATCCTTGATGGATGCCTTTTGGATGTCTCTTTCTTGGAGTATGACTTCATTATCTTCCTCACCTTTGCCTTGTTGGGCTTTGACATCTTTGCCTTGGAGATCTCATCCGCATGAATTCCAGTAACTTCTTGACAACGATAATTATAGCAATATGTTCCTGAACTCCATGATGTTGTAGCTCCTGTGACACCCAAGGTTCCAAGCTATCTGAATGGTAGAAGAGGCGGCTTTCTTCGAATATGTTGGTAATGCCCAACAACGTTAACCTTGTAAACTCTTTGACATGGTCTTTGATGGGTCCGACTTTCTTGAGTTAGCATAGGCTGTTGTGCACTCGGAACTCCATGATCTTGAGGAAGAATTGAGCCTCGGTTTCCCTCTTTAAGTCTTTCCAAGTCAACTGAGCAAAGGCTCCTCTCCATCTCCTAGCTCTAGAATTTCCACCAAAGAATTGTGTCATTAACAAGGTATAAGGGGGTGGGTTCTTTTCACAATCTTAAAGCAAGGTTTATCACCCATGATATCAAAGTCAAGTAGTTCATCAACTCTATGGGTCTTAGTTGGCACATGATCATGATTAGATCCACTAGTTTCTCTTGTGTTCTGTGAGATTGGATTTTGCTTATGATTTTTCTTCTTTCTGCAACATCAATCCTTCAAGTTCGAGTTTCGGGCTGGACCTTGGTACCTGCTTTAGTTGCACCCAACATTGCTTCCTTAGGTTTCTTACTGGTCACACAATGGCCTTGATAGCTAATCAACCAGTCCATTGATTTGAGATGGGAGCCTGCTGCCTATGGATTTGGCACTTGCCAGGATTCTTCAACTCCACGAACACCACCTCCCACTCCTTCCTTCCCTAGCCACCAAATGTTCTACAAGGACTTCCCAATGGATATGTTAGCCAGGAATGGAAGCTCGATTCTATGGGCAGCTTCCTTGCTAGGGGTGGTAGCTAGTTGACTTGAATTTAATTCCTTGGCTCCAAGGATTTTGCTTACAGTGATGCATTGCTTTGAACAGGAAGCTGAGGCAACTTCCTTGCAACAGGTGAAGCTAAGCTACCAAAGCTCTATGCACATACCCATCGGTTCTTTCCTATTCGGACCATCAAGGATGGAAAATCTAGAATCAATTGCACCAAATTTCTTATTATTTGATCTTGTAGATGCCATACGCTTTGGTTTCTTTGAGGAGACTCTCCTTCATTAGTTGTTGCTAGGGATGGAAGCTAGAACCACTTTCTTAAAAGATCTGAGTCCACTCAGAGGGATAGAGAAGAAATAGGCATACCACTTTAGCCTAGTGAGTTGACTCATCCAAAGCTTAACTTCCCTTCCATTCTAGGCCTAGATCAATTTACCCCTGGCCAAGAGCCATAGTGGTTGCCCTCTTCTTCTGCCTAGAGCGTAAAGGTAGATGACTGTGGGAAAATTTAGAGAGAGGGTCCGTATTAGATGCTATACATTCCACATAGATACTAGCAGCATAGCCGCTAAAGAATCATATTCTGGAGAGTTTTTCTATAACTGATCAAATTGATTCTTCTTGAAATCACACTATTTAGTTTAATGTCCCATCCTACTGCAACTACGACAATAATCCAAGATACCTCTATATTTGAACTCTTTCTAGACTTCATCTTCATTATCTATAACTTTACCATGCCAACTAATGACTCAAGTAAGCTAACTTGTGTATTGGCTTTTGCAAATTTCTAGGACTTTTAAATTTCAATAATAGAAATTTTGTTAGTATTACCATCAATAATTCTTATACTAATAACTGCCCTATCATACATATCTTTTATTATGTTAATATATTTAACAGGTACTTCTTTCTTTTCTAGCATCCATCATAAGATTTTTTTAGGGACCCTATTATATACTTTCTCTAAATCAATAAAAATCATATGAAGATATTATTTCTTTACTTTATACATCTCCATTAACTTCTTAAGAAGAAAAATAGCTGCTATAGTCAATCTTCCTGGCATAAAACTAAATTAATTTTTGGATATTTTTGTAGTACATTTCAACTTATATTCAATTACTTTCTCCCAAAATTTCATAGTATGACTCATGAGTTTGATATCATGATAATTAGAGCAGTTCTAAATATCTTCTTTATTCTTATAAATTGATATTATAATGCTAATAATTATTAGATAACGTGGGCATAATTTTAGATGGAAGTTCAAATCAGATTCTGTGTTATATCTTGTGGATCCAAATTGACCAGTTTGATGTAAAGTAACTAGGCCATGAGTTTGAGTACAAGAAGGCAAGAATCCTTTCAAGAAAGAGACAGATTACTAGGATACATATTAGAAAATCAGTGGATGATGGAGAAATGCATCTGCTGCAAATAGCAAAACCTACTTTTTTTTGGTGGCAAAAACTCCCAATATATTTTTTATGTTTTCAATCCACCGGCAGAGTCATGGAAGCCTAGCACCAGAAAGTTACCCACTGTCAAGTGTCAAAAGTTTACTAAAAACATGAAAAGGTGAAGGGTCCATTTATCAAAGCAAGAGAACTCAACCCCATCACTTAGGCAATGCTTTGCACCTCCAGGAGATTATCCATCTAACCAACAGCCATAAGTTCCTGTGTGAGTCTGAGATACATGAAAGTGGATGGGCAAACAAACAAGCAACAGCTAAGAAATGAGGTCGCTGGGGAATCCAGGTTCATTGAGCTATAGACAGAACAAGTAGCATCAGCTAATTTATTTATCACAGTGAATAACCCTCTCAGAAGGCTGCTATGACAAATACTTTTGCTTGCATCTAGATGACCCCCTCAGCCAGGGCTAAATAATAACTCCCAGAGGACCTAAATATATGAGTTTTCTTCAGAAGGTGCTGAAACAAATGCCTTAAAACATTTGAGATTCAAACAGCAAGCAAAGGTCAGTAATTTTGCCCCTAAAGTCATGATGATTCAATGATTATGAACTGTCTAAAATTTCCAAAGGCCAATTCCTTTTTAGTATGGTCCTTGCATCTAACACATCCCTACAGAGTTGATCATTTTGTGGCTGATGATTATACATTTTCTGCCATTTTATAGAAGTTCTTGGATTTTATTCTTCAAGTTTCTATTTATCTATAAATATGATACAATTTTTGCATTGCCTTCATGGCGCTAACGAATAGGACTACTATAACACCCCAAGCCAACCTGCTGGCCCAATTAACTTGTTAGCGGGCCAAAATTACATAGCCCAAAAACTCAATTGAAAGTTAATTAGTAATAGGTGAACTTGAGTTATAAGTGCATAACACATATCTTTCCCATCCGATGTGAAACTATTTTTGGAGTACTACAATCTTCCCTTCTTATAATGCGATGTTCTCATTGTACGCCACTTGCTACTCATTAACTTCTATTCGAATTTTTGGGCCATATAGTTTTAGCCCGCTAACGAAGTTAATTGGACCAGCTAGTGGGCTTGGGGTGTTACAAATGGTATCAGAGTTGATCCAAGTATGCGAAAGTTGATGGGTATGAGAAAAGAGTTGATCCAAGTATGCGAAAGTTGATGGGCATGAGAAAAGGGCTACTTATGGAACAGAAGTATGCGAAAGTTGACAGGCATAAGAAAATGGCTACTTATGGAATGGTAGTAGAGTTTCACAATGGCGTGGAGCCACCTTTGCAGCATCAACGATCCAGCTCGAGGTAGATTCTGGGTAGCTTGTGGCGTGCGACAAGAATGTCTATTATAAGGAGAGAAGATTGTAGTATCCAAAAAATAGTCCCACATGAACGGGAAAGATATGTGGTATGTGCTTATAACTCAAGTTCACCTGCTACCAATTAACTTTCACTCGAATTTTTGGGCTACATGGTTTCGGCCCGCTAATAGGTTAATTGGATCAGTAGGTAGGCTTAGGGCATTACAACTATATTTATGTGTATCCATTGCAAGTACAATTTTGAAACTAATGCATAAGGTTGAGTCATAACCCTATTTTTTGTCTTTCTTTAGTAGGCATGTAATGCATCAAATTTATAGTATCATCTGCTGATTTTGCTTCAAATAACTTATCGCCGGTGCTGATGAATATAGCAATCAAGGTAGATATACCATCTTTTGGCAGAAAATCTACTCATTGTTGGCATTATATCATTCATAAAGAATGATATTTGATAATATAGGAGCCATTTTCTAGTTAAAACCTCACAATTATATGAATTCAGACTCAAATTGATTACCTGATTCATTGGTTCACAAATTATTGCACTTTTGGAGTGAATTGTATCAGGCATGCAAGTGTTAGCCACTTCTATGATGTATTTTGGTAAGTTATTTGACAAAATCGAGCATTCAAATGGTTACGCCCTATATTGAAGGTGAACTCAGAACGCAATTCGCTGCGTACTCAGATTTGAAGTGTTATAGATATGTATGAATAAATGCATTTCATGAAAGCTATGTTTTTTTTCTATCGTGAATAACTAGATCAGCATTTAATCATATAAAGTTTGAAATCAATCTCGTGGTCACTTAAAATAGGTACAAATAAATCGATAAATTGAACTAAAATCAAACCAAATTTCTTGGTTTAGTTCAATTCGGTTTACTAGAATAGTCTATTCGATTTCAGTTTTAATTTTAAGAAACTGATTCAACTTAGTTTGGTTCCAAATATATCTTTAAATCGATTTAATCCAATTTATGCAATTCCCTGAATGATATGAGATTGTTGGTCCAAGAGATGCACTATCAAAAACTAAAAGCAAGAAGAGGTTGAACAAAGATAAGATACTCCTTGAAAGGAGTAACGCGGTAGCAGATCCAACTTTAGATGTTATGCATTGGCTAGAAAGATGCTGACAATCACATGCGCCTTGCTTCTATACTTGTCATGGTAATGAAATTCTTAATTAAGTTCCTTCTATCCATATATATTGGAAGATATCAATTCAACTTCTATAAGCTTCACTTATGTCAAGATCTTACAATGATTCTTCCATCGAAAGAAAAAATACAATCAAATATGAATCTGACTAACCTGATCTCTTATTTCTTTGTTTTAGGAAACAAATTGTATTACCACCTTGACAGTGCGTCATTATTTGTTTCTTACTTCTTTGTTCTCGTGAGATGCACTTGGACAAACCTCAGCATTTCTTCACTTCATAAAAATTTCAAGCATTTAAATAACATTAGTATAATGCGTCTCAACTTGCTCAATTATTCTAATGGTGGAGCCCTAACTTGTTTGAAGGATAAAGATATATTTCCCCTACAATTTGATGGAAATTTGAGCAACAGACTCAAATATTAAATTCTACACAGCCTCTCCGTTCCACTTTCTTGTTTCTTTAGCCTCAAGATTTTCCACATCAATGTATAAATGAATAATAGTACAAAAGGGTGTCTAATTACAACAGAAGTGTTAACAGCACAAATTAATCTAAAGGGAAAAAAATGCCACATGCATCAAGCCTCAACAAAATTTTTAAGTAAAAATTTTAACTTATTTAAGAAAATAAAATTGCACAAGCAAAGTTCAATATGCGGCCATAAAGCTGCAGGTTGTTTACATGTAAAAATGATTGCATACTAGTAATGACCGTAATGGATGCCTAATTGCAAGGAATTTTCTATGCCTTCAAGGAGGTTATGGGTGGAAAAGAGATTTGGCTCATAAAATACAAACTCAGTTTTTACTAACCCTGATGGCCTTCAATAAAGTTATTAGAATCATGAAAATAATTGTGTCAGAATATCTAAAAAAATAACTTATATAAGTGGTTAAATAGATAGTCAGCTAAAAAAATAACTTATATAAGTGGTTAAATAGATGGCAAGGCAAGCTCCTACTTCAGCAGCAACAACAGAATGAGGAGAGGAAGCCCAAACAATTCTATGACTCTCTCAGCCGTGATCCTAGTTCCTATGAGGTTGATTTTATGGTCATGGAAAATATTATCATGTCAAAATTTTATTAGTCCTCCAAGTTCTGTCTTATGAAAATAATTCTTGATGAGAATTTTGTACTAATGAATGATTTTCAGAAAAGGAACAATGGAAACAGTACCATCAGTCAGGTGGTCATGGTGAAAGCTTACAAGGTGAATAGCTTTGTCTTGACCGATTGCTTTGATACCCTAACCTGAAGACCATATCCTGGGATGTGTATCGGACCCATACCTAAGGAACAAAAAAATAGAATAGCATCTGAAGACTCTGGCATGGCTCCTCACCTGTGCTTCAGTCCAATTACAATGGGATGATAAAAGAGAGAGGAAAGTAAGAAGATTGCAAAGTAGATTTCATGGGTTCAGGAGGATAAAAGGAATGAAATTTTGAACCAGAAAAACAAAAAGGAGGGAAATGATAAAGTAAAAGATAAGAAGGCAGAGTTTGGTAAGTTTTCATGTGTTGGAAAATAAACATCAGTTATAACAGACAAACCACAACTAAACAGACATATAAAGACCTCAATACCACTCCAATCACAATGACTAAAAAACACCTTTGAAATTAGATATTATTATGGGACGAACAATGAAACCACTCTACATTGTTTTAAGAAGAGGTTTGGCATGAGGGCAGTCAAGGGACTCACCGCATATACACTATGCAGGTGCATATGGAGTTAGTATTTTTAACTATATTAAAGAAAAAAATAAAGTACATTATGTACAACAAAAACGACAATAATGACAATAATATTTTTTTGGATAAATAATATCCATAACAATAACAATGACAAGCAACAATTATTGCTTATTACTTAGTACTTAATGCTAAACAACAAGCTATAATATAATTGAAATGTAAATCCATCCAAACTATTAGTTTGGACATGTTCCAACCAATGGCCCATATAAGAGTGGGCTACATGCTTGGCCCCATAATGCCAACTGGGCCACATATGTAGTCAGATAATGCTGACAGAGCTACAAATATAGCCACATAGTATTAACTGAACTGTTGTTTTGGCCCATACACAGTATGACAGTAATATAGCAACCACATATAGTCAGTGTAATGCAGTCAAAAGAAATGCGTCTGCATACGTAGCTTTATGCACCACATTTTAAGTCACTGCTACTCTACTTAAATGTTTTCATGACACTTATCCTGAATCCTGCTAGAAAGTACCTTCAGATACAACTTGGACCCTATCTTTGAGCATACCATACCCTGAAAACATAGACCATCAAACAAAAGGTATGATTCCTAGTGTTTTTGCCTCAAGGCTTAAATCCAAGAAGACTTATGATCTTCAAAAGAAAATTTAGCTAGTTAGTGACCACAATCCAGGAAAAACCTTTATTGAAAACGATGCTAAAACTGTCATTGATTCATGGTTAATAATTTCGTCTAGTAAGCAACATCCCACCCAGAGCATATAGGCTTTTAGTTAATCAAACTAAACAGGTTGCCAAAGTTGATAGATACATGTTTCATCTCAAACTAAATAAAATTGGTTCAATATTTCAGAAACACATTTGCAAGTAAAGCACCTCTGTTATTAGCAGAAATAATTATAGAATGATATTTTTTAACAATTATCATCTGGAAGTAAAAAACATTAGTATTGTTAGTTTATTAGTGTTCTACAAACTTTCTAATAAAACTAGCAACTGCATTTCAACAAGCATTATGGCTTCTTCCTTAGGACCAATTTTAATGTGCTGAATATTATCACTATTCACAACCAAGACAACTATTGTTAATATAGCCTTACATAATTAATATTTTCTATTTTCTAAGAATCATGTTGGATATATAGTTTTGTTATTATTTCTGAAATTTTCAAGTAAAATATGACTCGTTTGGACAAAACAGAAAGGAGAAAATATCTCACTCTGGGATTTAGCTGAAAAGTGCTTCTGGAGCCCTATTTGGATCCTTGCACTATTTGGGGACCTTTTTTTTTTGTTGGATCAGGAACAAGGTCTAAAGATTAGGAAATTTTTCAAGGGAAGAAAATATCTTTCCCTGTTGTTCACAGAAAGAATTGGTAGATTTTCCAGATAATAAGGTTTTGGAAGAAAAAACCTTGTCTATACACAGGAGAACATTCTTCTTTAATTGCTCACTCTTTCTCTCTCTCTCTCTCTCTCTCTCTCTCTCTCTCTACACAAACACAAACACAAATATGTTTCGAAAGGAGTATGCCTTTACTGCATATAACTTTCATTACAAATGAAGTCTGAAGACCTAATAATTCTAATTTAATAGGAAAAGGCTTACATTGAATCCTTAAATTTTATATAGATACTTTAAGAAAACAAGAAATATATTTTATGACGTTTTAAATAATAATAGTATAAGAATTTGTTATTTTTCAGTATGATTTGATATTTATAAGAGTTTATTTGAGATGATTATGATACTATCTGTTCTTTTCTCAGTGACCTAACTGAAAAAACTGGAAAACAAGTTTATGGGGACAGGTCAAGAGCTGGTGGCAAAGACATTCTAAAAACTTGAAATAGAAGCAACAACAAAAAATATGTATTTCAAGAAAAGATTAGATCTCTGAATAAATACTAAATCTAAAAGTTAAAATAATACTTTTAACAATGGATGTATGAACCTCGCAAATAGAATTAGAAATGCAAAACCTTGCATGTGACCACATGTTAGTTCAACACAGCCGAACATCATATATTATTGTACCACAACCACCAAGGGTTTTGATTAAATGAATTCAAACATTACTAGGATCTTAAAGAATGCATAGCATTGCTGTTTCAATCCTAAGATTCCACATAAAATGGATGATAGGGGGTCATTCTCTCTTTACATTATCAAAAACAAGGGAGACCTAAACAAATAATCTGTCAGATGAAGAAAACAGAAAGAAAATTACTTCATGATTGCATGCCAAAAGGATAATACCAACACAGTTGTGTCCAAGGAAAGAACAAAAAGAAAAAAGTCCGAGGAAAGAACAAAAAGAAAAAAGACAAGGGGAAGAAAAGTTTCTTCATACAACTTGGAAGGAGAGAATTTCAACCAACAACTATAAAGAAAAACATGCAGAGAATTAGCACATTAAGGTCATCGAACATCTTCATATTCTAGTTTTGAATGATTGGATTTTGGAACAAAATGAGAACACTTGGAGGTATTTCACTGAGGAACCATTACATCAATTTGTGTTAACAAAAAAAAGAAGCGAAATGCATTAAGAGTTACATGGTTTTGGCCCGGTAAACAACAAATTGAATCAAAATGGACAAAGGCAATGGCAGCTCTAAACCTGCAAGGTGATCCAACATGGATCAGACATTCTTGTTCTTCTTCATCTTCGAAGGTGGCCATCTGCCCTTCTTCCTCATTCGCCGCTTCCGTACAAGCCTCTTCCTGCGAAGCCTTATCTTCTTGGCCAGTTTCATCCTCAGCTTCTGGTCGACCTTCATCTGCAATTTTGACTCCAAAGGAAGGTTCTCAACCGATACAGTCTCTGCTGGCCCTTCCGAAGGTGGAAGTTGAAGTTCACTTTCATCATTTCCATCAGTCTCTGAGGAAGCACGAACAGTCAGCGACCTCTTCTCTCCAAAAGGAAAAGGAGCAGGAATTCTGACTCCATTTAAAGAGCTCCTTTGAAAGATGAGGTTTTTCCAGTGCAACCTCAATGCTGGAAAACAGACAATGGAAAAATCCCTCAGATTTAGAAAGTCAAGTCCATTTTTAAGATAGATCCAACAAAATTTGAAAGCTTTAGTGCTTGTGTAAAGAGCAAGAAAATCATTGGGAAAGGGGTGAGTGTGTTCGGACCTAAAGAATAATTTTAATCACATTTCAACATTCCTGCGATGAAGGAAATGAGCCCTCAATGTTAGAAACAGAAAGCCTGATAAGATACCTTGAGAAACGATGCCGGAGCCAGATTGATTTGTATATATTTTAGAAGCCAAAATCATCACAAGAACTGATTTCTATGACAAGAAAAGGTCATAGCTAAACTTCATCACCAAAATAAAGCAGAAATTAAGATAAAAATGTTACAACAACAAAGAAGGACACTGAAAGCAGAAGAAAAGGTAGAGACACCAAGACCAGCACTTGGAAAGAGTTAAGAATCGGACCGAAACATCGATTGCTACGAAAACTGGAGTTAAGAATCGAACCGAGACACCGATTGCTACCGAAACTTCAAATATATCCAGATAGATGAATGCAACTAAAATAAAGAATCTAGAAAGAGAAAATCAAAATCTAATGTCGCTGAGAAAAAACCCAAATTAAAGGGGGAAGTAGCAAGAACTCCAGATGTTTGCAGGAATACCCGAACGATCTCGTAATGGAAATTCGAAAGGCAATCCAGATGGGAGATATTCCACGAGCAGATTAACAAGCAAAAAGAGCATAGACTAAAGAAATTTTACCCAAACAAACCGATTTAATACCGAGCGAGGTAGCAGGATACCAAAATACTCAGAGATACTTACAGAGATTAGCTTTAATGGGGACACGAGTCGAGGGAGAAAGAGGAGAAGAGGGAGGAACGAAGGAGAGAGAAGGGAGGAGGAAAGCCATGCTGCCGCTTGCCTCCCATACACTCGTGGCTGATCTCCGGATAAGGCTGCGGCCTCGAGCTCCCAAGCTATCCCACACACCAGTGCTTGGCACGTGGGGTGCAACCGAGGGAAGTGTGAATGACGGACGGTCAGGATTTGCTTGTTTGTTGACGGAAAGAACGTAGAGAGGGGGGGGGCTATCGGCTCCGTTGGATCATTTCAGATCAAATCATCGGATTATTTTCTCCGATCACCTACAGGTCTCTGCAAGTAAAGCTAAATCCCAACTATAAATAATTGGATTAAGGTTAGCCTATAAATTATTCTAGATTAACTTAAATTTTTTTAAAAAAATTTAATTTGCACTTTTTTTTATTTTTTAAATAATTTATTTATTATTAATTCAATTTTTTTTTTCTTCTTTTACCCATTTATTAGTTTAAATGTTAGAATAAATCGATACAAAATTATAGCATAATTAGATACCAATAGATATTATAGATATAAAATTATAAAATATTAAAATAATATGATTAAGTAATAGTCTATAAAAATATACTTTTAAAATTAAATAAATATTATGTTAAATTATTAATAAGATTATAGTACAAAATGAGTAAATGTTGTAAATATATTTAATCCCATAGATTAAAAAAAAGAGTAAAGTGATACTTAATTTTTTGAAAAATATCATTTTAGATTATTTCGGGTTAATCATGACCCAATTCAGTTCAACCTTAAAATTTTTGATTCATTTCAGATTCGGGTGAAAAAAAAAAAAAAACTCTGACTCTATTCTTTCGAGTGGGTTTAAATCGAGTTCTTAGGTTGGGTTAGGTTTCTGCCACTTAAGTGTGAGGCTTCCACAATTGCTGATTTTCAGGTTGAGTCAAATAAACAGAGCTCATCCCTACCCATAAAATGTATATTTTGTACTTTGAACCCATGAGTTATTATTTTGAACCTTATAATAAACAATCTTAATATTACATTAATATGCACTATCAATCTAATATTAAAAAGTATTAAATATAATATAGACATATGCAAAATAAGCCATATGAGCAATCTGATTATATCTAGTTCTCATATCAAATAACTATTTTTATCATATCAACTTTGGACATAGATCATGCCAAAATTAGATGATTTATATTTGCATATCTTTATACATAATATATTCAATATTTTTTTAATCTTGCATAAAAATCTATTTGAAAATATTAGTTCTTTTCCTTTTTTATGGAGGGAAAAAATTGCGTTTGAGATTGCGAAATAATTTTGGTTCCAAGTTTAAGTATAAGACAACTAAATGCCTAACATATATTTATAAAACATTTGATATGCTTGAATATTCGAAATACATTTATTAGAATGAGATTCTTCTCGTAATATATATTTATGAAACATTTGATATACTTAAATATTTAATATATATTTATTAGAATTCTATTCTTCTAGTACTTTCATAGAGTAACACAGTTGTCCATAAATGTTTGTCATCTTTCCACACACACAAAAAAAAGTTTGTGTAAAATCAATAATTAAGTGGACTTCTACATAAATTTTACTTTCTATTTACTTTTTCATTTCAGTGAAAAAAAAGGAAACTTACATTTCTCTTTTGCTAGTAGGAGTATCCTTGAATTTCTATGCTCTCTAATGGTGCATTCAACTTCAATTTCTTGATAAACATTGCTATAATAAATCAAAACAACAGAAAATGATGAATTTCCTTCTCATCATTTTGCTGGTCAACCATTAGACTAACCCTTCTGTCTTAGCTCATGGTTAAGATAGAGTTGGAATTACACCAATAAGATATAATAATAATCCAAAAACTAGCCAATGTTAAATTGTTTTAGGCCTGTATGATGTAATAATGTAGGGTATAGATTAGATTTGGGTTTAGATTTGAGTGTGGTATAAATATAGCCAAATTTCACATGAATTTAATATGTTGCCATTCATCCACATTCCCACATTAGCAGAATGCTTCTCTTGATTTTCGCTTAAGAGTCTAGTTAAATTAATTAAAGTATATTTATATTAAATAAGGGAGGCATGCGATGATGCCTTTGAAACAAACAAAAACTAGTGACAATATTTTAGCAATATTGGATGCCATAAGTTTCATTTAAAAAGACTAAGAGTAAATTGGGTGGTAATAATAGTAATGAAGGGGGTTACAGGGAAGGTTGTAAATTCATGGAGGACTAGATCAAATGTAACCTATTGCTTAGAAAATATAAGCAAGTTGAGATGCAAATAAGATGACACCAATTAAAATTATGAAGATAGAAGTCTAATGAGTTATTTTGGTGTTTCCATAGCTTATTATGGATGATAATAATAAGTTACGTGCGACTTAAGTAGCATAGTTAAATATTACTACACTAACATCTTATTTTGTTATTTCGTGTAATAGATAAAGCCTTCAACAAGAATCCCTAAATTTTGGACAATTTGTGGGCAAAGGTTACCTTAAGCCTTATTTTCCCATGTTGTGGAAAGAACTACAAGGTGAGGTAATGAGGTAGTAGTTGGATAGGCTATCTAACAAAAAGGGGCATAGGAAACGGGGGAGAACACACCACGCTGAATCATGCTAAATCAATGCGTTTAGATTTTCTTGGCTTGGAAATGCACATGATATCCTCATTCTAAGAAAAATTGTCTCCATAAGGAATTATTTAGATAATGTAACGATGTGATCTTTGGGATTCTTTTCTACATTATTGCTGATGTTGAGGGAGGTGCTGATTAGGTCAGATAAGGAAGAAAGGTGTGAATCTAGAGGAAAGAGACACTGATTAATGAGTAAGAAAAGAAATTCAAAATTCCCTTATTTTCTAAGAAAAATGTGAGATTTAAATTCAAATTTGATGCTGATAAGTGGATGAAAGAGGCCCTGATTGGATCATGGAGAAGGTGTGTGATAACCTTGCTTTCCAGGACAAATTCAAGATTTAGATTTGAATTTGAGGCTCATAAGGAAGCAGATGCCATGTTTCCAAGAAAAATTCAAGATTTAAATTTGAATATGAGGCTGATAGGGAAGAAGCTGATTTGATTTGAGGCTGATAAGGAAGAAGGCATGTAATTCCTTGCTGAGATGGGGGCCTTCCTTTCTTGCGTTAAGTAGGGAAATCCAATCCGAAGGAAAGAGACGCAAGATTGTTAACGCTCTCGAAGGCATGAGATAGTTGGGGGGGGGGGGAGAGGGGGTGGGGTGACCTTCCTTGTTTAGGCGTGTGATTCAAGATTTGAATTCTCTACTCAAAGGCTAGGTGTGTGATTCAAGATTTGAATTCTCTTATCAAAATTTGAATTCTCTACACAAAGGCATGAGATGGGTGGTAGTTGGCCTTCCTTCTCTAGAAATTGTAAAAATCTATCACCATATAATTTGAATTTGGATTCTTTTCAATTATTTTGAAATTTGAAATTTTATGCCTTATTTGGATTCCCTCCCATGATTTTGAATTTTGAATCAAGGCACTATTTCAATTTTAGTAAATGAAGTTGAAATAATTTGTTTAGAGTGAGATTTGGGTTAAAATTATTTGTTTTAATTATTTTGAAATTTGAAATTTGAAATTTTATGCGTTAAATAATTTGTTTATTTTAGTGAATGAGATTTGGGTTAAATAATTTATTTAGAGTGAGATTTGAACCCATATCTTTTTGGGGCCAAAACCCTAATCTAGTACCTTAAACCAACTAAATCATTTGAATTTGATGTTATGATTATCTCTTTAATTTTTTTTGATCATATATTATGACCTCAATTGGATTTTTAGCTTAAATCTATCCTGATTGAATTTGACTTATTCGATAATTGGGTCTCATTCAAAAAGATCGAACCAGATACCTAAACTATATTGGAAGAGGATTTCAAATTGAGCCATGTGACTAAGCTAAAATATTATACTTGTTCCAATTATTGGTAATCAGACTTGCTGACTGAGCTGAAACTTTAAATTCAACCCAATTGTTCATTATCAAGTTTACTTGTCGAGTCAAAGACTTGAGATTAATTTAATTGATGTCAATTAAGCATATTGACTAAGTTAGAGTATTAGATTTGGCCCAATTGTAATAATTTTGACCCAGTAAATAATTATGTGTTAATGATCAAATTTGTTCATTTATCTAAAATGCTGCATTTGGTTCTTAATTGAACTTAATTAATGAATTTGACCCAATTAATGATGAGGGTGTCATGGATTAGATCAGCTAGTCGAACTCATATACCGATCTCAATCTAATTGTACAGTTAGATGAACCAAATGGTCATTTAAGGTGTTGGATTAAACTCAATATCTAGACCGCAGACCATTATTGACACGTTTGTCATGACCCAAATATAAAAATTTTTAGGTTGGTACCCAAATAAACCTAGTTCATTGTTTCTTCAAAATTGATACACCTTGTATTCATATCATAGGCTCGACTTGCTATTTTGTTATAGTCCAAATATGAAAACTTTTTGGGTTGGTTCCTGAATCAACCTATTTGGCAATTCCCTCAAAGATGCACTCGAAGTCCCAACCACAGGAGCCTTTTTGTGCAAGTTCAAATATGGAAAGTATTCAATTGCTTCTTAAGTCAACTTATTTGAAAGTTTCTTCAGAGATAATGCATTTGAAGTCCCAATTATAGGCCCTACTTGCATTTTTTTATCAAAGGCCAAATATAAAAAGTTTTGGATTTTGGTCTAAGTTAACTTATTTGAAAGTTTCTTCAGAGACAATGCATTCGGAATCTATAAGCCCTACCTATCTTTTTTATTATAAGCCAAATATGAAAAATTTTGAGTTTTGGTTTAAGTTAACCCGTTTTGCAAGTAATGCACTCTTTATCATTATAGCTTACTGATGTTTGAGGTGATTCTTGCTAAGGTGATAGTAAGAATCACCTCAAACATCCACCCGATGGTCTCCCCCCACAAACTCTAAAATGATGAAATTGACAATAAGCTACTTGGCTATGATCTCCACCATAATATTTTAACGTGTCATGAAGAAAGTTTTGATGGAGCAATCCTTTAGAATTCCTCCAGTCCCTTTTGTGCTTCTCTATGTGAAAAGCTAGCATTCCTTAACTAGAACCACCTTTGCTTAAACCTCTATTACCTTGACTTTAGTAACTAGCACCTTAGCCTCGAATCCGATGATCTTAGCCTCTTTTTCTACCACCTTTGCCTCAACCCTTATCACTTTAGCTTCTGCCTCCACCAACTTCACCGCAAGTCCTATGGCCTCAACCTTAAGTCTCTTTACCTCCACCATATTTACTATTTTGGCCCTCCTAACCTCCTAGCACATGCCATCAAGTCTCTTCATCATCTCCTCAACCTCCAATAAGAAGGTCCTCACATGGAAATTCCACTCAAAGAGAATGAGCATGCATCCAATGGAAAGCATGCACGAGGAAAGCGTGACATTCACTAATTTTTGATCTGAAAAAACCCTTAGATACTCATAGTTTATTGGAAGTATCACGTTAGCGGCTACAGTGCATGCCACCATGCTGCACCGCATAGTCTCTTTAGAAAAATTGGGTGAAGCGGTGCCGTACACGAGTATTGAGACACTCAAAAGAAGGATGGGTTATGGGTTTGCTTAAGCCATGATTATATTCATTGGACGATGAAAAAGAGATGCTTGAGTCATGAATGAGAAGGCCTAATCTAGATCTACAAGGACCTGAAGACTCTCAAAGGTGGAAAACCTTAGCCACCCAAATGATAGAGTGAAAGAAGTTGCTGGAGCAGAGATGCCCCTTGATGGGGATGGGGGCAACCCCTCCACATGAAGCGCCACCTTCTTGGGCTATGGGGGATGAGAACCAAGTGATACTAAAACCTCACCAATTCTTTCCCTTTGTTGGACCCCTTTACCATTTCTTTCTAGCAAAATGCTTTCGGATTTGGGCTAGCAAAAATCAAGGATGATCCATTCTTAGCAGAGCAATGAGCCTTAAGAACCAATATTGTCACTTGTGCAAGGGAAAAGAATGAGGAACCCGTGTTGAAGGAAGATCCAGGAAGAAGAGATATGCTTGCGAAGCACCAAAGGTTAGAAGAGCCGAAGGAACCGAAAAACCCAAAAGTTTTAGGAGCACCAAAAGTAGACACCATAGAAGAGCAATTAAAGGACTAACGTATTCACTTTTAAAGGCACAAACTATAACCCATGAGTTGCCAATCCTATGCCCGATTTAAGAATGCCGCACTGTCCTTTCTCCTTTAGGGTAAAAAAAAAAAGAAGAAAAGAAAAGGCATAAAGCCTAAGCCTGCTAAAAGGGCTCTGAAGGTAATATGTGGCCTCTGCAATCAATATGGCTTGAACATCGCCACTAGATTCCAAAGAAGTGACTCTTTAACTTCCTACCTGAAGAGTCTAATAATTGACACGTTCGGCTCGATAAGTGCCTCTGCAGCCTCAAGAAGAAAATGAAATAGGACCAAAGCTCAGAAGAACTCTTACTCATGAGAGAAAATAAAACTTGCAAAAGTCCTTCGTTAAATACTCTCAAACAAGCTTACAAGACCAAGGCTTAACATGCTAAAGGAGGCCCACAAGCCTACTTCAAAAGGATAACCTCATTCTATGCAAATTCAATGCACGCTCAGATCTACTCCCTTTCTTAAGTAGGCCTCCTCAGTCTTAAGAGTAGGGGTATTTGATGGAGCCAAATTAAGTTAATGCCAAGCTGGCCTCTAGACACAACTCCACATGGTCTCCAGGCTACCTCACCACAACCTGCTACAATCGGATGATATTAGGGGGCTATGGCTAGTATCATCTCTAGGCATCTTGCCAGCTAGACCTGCAGACAAGATTAAGCAATAATTGCTCCATGCATATCCCTATGCTAGGAGTATGGCCCATGAAAGTTTTAATAGTCTCATCACTGACCTCATTGTTGGAGGTAGATATGCTACCATCGCTGGGACCACTTTGAGCACTAGGATGAGAGCCCACTAATAAGAAGGACCCTCTCTCAAAGGGGAAGGGGCTTTTTCTCTCCCCAATCTTCCAAGTTCTTTCTCCTCCTTTGTCTCTAATTTTTTAGCCACAACCATCCTAGTGCTCAAAGAGTCTTAGTCGAACAGCTTCCAGCACCCATTATGCTTTTTTTTTTTTTTTTTTCCGCAAGAGTATCGGTTAGGATGTAAAGTATCCTTATCGTAAGGTCGAGTTAATTGGCATCCACTAACCATTCATTTCATCATCCCTATTGGTGCTTAGGATCCTTTAGTCGAAATCTAGCACTATTAATTATCTATACATAATATTAGTTGCATAATTTTTATATTTTAATATTCATAAAATAATTTTAAATAACAAATTAATATTTAATTATAATATATAAGAAATTAAATTTTAATTTGGATAAGTGTAGAATTTTATCAAAGATACTACATATATTTTCAACCCTCCAATATGCGCTAATCACTATTCATTTTTTTAAATTAGTTGAATTTTAACTTAGATTTAGGTAGCCATAATCATGTCCAAATTTAAATAACTTGCTATCAAATTGAGATAACAAATGGCATACATATCTCCAAACAAGATATCAATTTTATAGAATTTTTGAACTTTTTTTTACTTTTAAAACTACATAATCATCAAAAATTATGTTTTCTCTTCTAATGCATAGATCATTCTTACATTTCTAGCAATAATGTTAAAATGCAAAATTTTAGCATGATCCCTCATCTTTTAATCTTTCTTTTGCCTACTTTTAGGTATGATAAAGAAAAAGAAAAGGGGGAATAAGAAAGGAGGAAGGATTTCCATGTGACTTGCTTGAAATGATCCTTTTTTTCCCCCCTATTTTATGAAAATTTAAAAAAAAGAAAAAAAAAGAATAAGGGAGGCAAAGAAAGCTCGCACGAGGTCTTCTCTGCCTCTGACTTTTAACTGAGGTGGAACAGGTTTAAACCATTCGTTTAGAGTAGTTCAAAGTCTGAACGGTTTGGGACATCTGTCTTGCCCTAGTTTCTGACCGATTTAGACGGATGTACCCCCGAATCAAAGTGGTTTGGGTTTGTGTGTTGCGAATCGGGCAGTTTTATCTAAAACCAGAAAGCGTCCAAAAGTTAAATGGTTATTTCATTTTGCGACGATACCTGATCTAAGCTTTAATTGAAATATGAATTTTTTTTTTTTTTTTTTTTTTCACATTTTAATGTAAGCTAGGTCTGAAGGGGGATGGAAAAAGGACCACGATGGCACCATTGTGGCACCATCTTATCTAAATATTATTTTCAGAACATTTGTAATTGAAATAATTCGATCCGATTCTAAAATTTTTGGATCATCTCGAATTCGAATAAAAAAAAAAAATAAAACCCTAATTTTAATTTTTTGGACGGATTTGAATTCGCAGGTTGAGTCAAGTTTTTACCATCTCTACACGACACCTGAAACAGTCTCTGAACTCCGGCTGTTATTTGTGCTTTGGGCTGGTCCAAGCCAGCCAGCACTTTAATATAATTTAACGTGACAAAGTTATCGCTTTAGTGGAGTTAGATAGCAGGTTAGGCTTTTTTGTTTTTATGCGGTGTTCTTTTGATTTTATTGTTGGTGTCTGATTTTTGTTGTTCAATCATACGAGTCCCAACTCATTTATTCTGATTATAATTAATGCTTCTATTTTATCTGAAGCACTATGTGTTTGCCTACAACCTAGTAAAACTAAAGCAAGCGCAAAAGATAGTTTGAAACACGAACAACAAAGGAAAAGAGTGATGGATTGGGAGATGTCGGCATCTCTAACACCATGAACATGAATGGCGGAGCTATCAGCCAATAAACAAACATTTTGCCTACCATGGGTTGGAAAGATGGTCCGAAGCTCTCAAATCCTCGCAGCGAGAATCCTTGCATAAGCTGAGATCATTAGTGAAGGATGCAGTATCTCATCCTGTGACTTTTTTGACATAAAAGAAGGATTCTCATCAAAGGCTTGCTTAGTACTTTTAGGGAGCATTTGATAATCGAAATTGGATCACCAAAATGCTAATTATGTGTAATTATGTAATGGATGAAGACCAAGGTTTTGATAATGCCAACTGGATATTAAGTGAGGAAAATGGTTGATAATGTAGAGTCAATCAATAGTGGAGGATGTTGTTGGCTGGTTCTGAGGAGTTTCAGGTGGATGGCAGGAGGATTGGTCTTCCAGGGCACATCTCACGGTGTATTGAGAAGGGCTGCTGTCATTTAAAGTATAAACAGAACTGTCATGACATTTTAAATTTTAGGTTCGCTATCAATGTTTTTCAGAAAACTAAGTGAATAAAATTGATCCAAAAATATTGTGGAAAAGCTATCGTTGATTACTCCGTGTGAAGGTACTCAAACTATGACATGCATTTTATTGGCTAGAAATATAGTAATAAGTAATTGACAGGAAAGTAAAGGTTATCTTTTGGATTCTTAGGTGAAGAAGTTATTTGCTGCTAAGTAGACTAAATCCTATAGTTGTTAAGAGTTGTACAAGTGCGATATATAGTTTTCTATAAACAAGACCCTATAACAGTCCAGATTTGTAATGAAAGAACTCATTATCAAATAAAACATTGATTGAAGACTATTTTATCTAGCCCCTTATGCCGTTGTTTCACTGTCCCTCTTCTGTTCTTGCCTCTCCTTTCTTTCACTTCTATAAGAACTGATATTCAGTCTCTGACCTCCATGATGCTGTGTCAAGAGACTGTTTAACAGCAACAATCTAGGGACATGGGATTGAGGAAATCTGATGCATGTATAGGGAGCATTTCTTCACAGCTCAGTGTTGCTTCCTACACCTCCTTTTAAACTTATTGATGGATTCTTTAGTTTAAGTAACATCATTTTGGTAAATTGAGATCAATTTTGGCCATTAAATTTCCACAGGCACAAGAAGTTTGTGGTCATTAATAGATAAAACTTAAGGACCACAAAAAACTTAAACTGCAGGTTGAAGGTATTATTAAAACTCAGATGTAAGATGTCAATATAGATCGAAGATTGGACTTTCAGCTTTGTACCTTAATACATATTGCGTCTATTTTAAACATTTTCAAACTGCAAAATTTAAGGCTAATAAAAGTTGTCCGAGTAGATATCCACAAGAAAGACCCTTCTATGGATTTTGTTCTACTACTAGTTTTATGGCATAATATTATGGTTTATCTAGGATCCCACCTCCTGTGGATGCGGCATTAAAAGTGAATCATTTGTTTTCTTTCATCTTGATGAAAACGTTTTATATTGATGAAGTGAATTTTATTAATAGGATTCCTTATTATGTTTCAGATTTAGTAATTTCTCAACATACCCATATTGATGCCCCAGCCCTGTCCCTTCACTCTTCTCTTTCTTTGTCACCCTCCTAGTCTTTGCTCTTGGTTCTTTGCCCTACTTACCTATATCTAGTTCCCTCGCTCACATTAAATAATGAATTAAGGGATAAATATCAAACATATAAGGTACTGAGAAAAGAGAGAGAAATAATGAAGTTTTATGCCATTTTCTTTTAACTTGGAGGTGCCAAGGATTTTTAGGCTGAAAATGGATGTATCAATAGGGACTTAGGGGAAGGAAATAGATTTCCCATTATCTGAAAGAATGTATAGATAGAGTGACATCTTGGAGAACAATGAAGATCTAAGGACATGGAAATTTCCTGGGCGTAAAACTTGTCATTTGATGCAAATATCAGTTCTCATTTTCTTCATTTCTAATATGAAACTCTTCGATGATTTTGGTTCACATGTCAACTCCAACAGAAGCGGTTTCAGTATTTGATAGTACAGTTTAATTGATCAATCTGTTGTGGAGGTTTGCCTCTGCTAAACTCTACAAGGAGATTTATTCATTCGGTAGACTATATCCTCTCTGCAGATCTTGGATCTGGAATGCAGTATATCTGAATGTGATTTGAAGTTCCTCGTATAAGAAGAAAATATATTGTCAACATAAATTTGGGAAGATTTCTAAGCCATAGAAGCATTTGGAAAGATTTCTAAGCCATACATGCAAAACTGTCATTTGGTTCAGAGATCAGTGCAGAGCGTGAACACCTTATAACCTAGAAGCTGGCAGTGCTGGATACAGGTCCACGGATGGCAATCTCAGGCAGTGCTGGATACAAGTCTACAGATGGCAATCTTATATGGCTCATCTAATGGAAAAACCTGATGATTATTTCATCCAATTGATAAGGAAAGAAACTGAGAGCTAAACGTTGAAATGATAATGGTGGTAATGGAAAGTTTTGTTTCACAAATTGAAATATACAACAGGAGACTGATGCAAGAAAAAGAGGGTAGATATGTGACCTTGACAATAGAACTCTTCAAAAGACTCTGAAATGAAACTCAACAATCTAAAGCTGAAAACAGGGGTGATAAAACTAACACCCTATAAGACTTAGAAGTTTGTTAGTAAGACAAAATAAGGGGAAGAAAAACTTTGCAGATCTCAGTCAAAAACATAGCTACACAATTAGCACCATAATTCTCATTTATTGACAGACACACATGAAAGACCAATTTTTGCATGTGATAAACAAAAGAAGCTAAATGCAGTATGTTAGATCTGCAAAATAGGGTAGAGCTGTGACCTTGACATTAGAATTTTGAAAAGACTGGAATGAAATTCAAAAATCTGAAGCTGAAGATAGGTGTGATCAAATAATACCTTATGCAATGAAGATGCATGTTAACAAAATGAAATATGAGAGGAAAAAAAATTGCAACTCTCATTCAAAAACATAGCAACACAATTAACACCATGATTCTCACTGACGAGAAATATACACAGACAAAAGACAATGTTTTACATGTGAGAAATAAAAATTATAACATGTCTATTTATGAGAATAATAAATTGAAAGAAGATCGATGCAATATGCTACATCAATTGAAAACTATATCTCTGGAATAATCCAAAGCAAAAGACCTGATTATTTGATGCTGAGGATATACAGGATAAACATCTGGTAGAGCAGCAGGTCATTCCTTCACTCTAGAACAATCTCAAGGCTTCTGAGGCTGCTATATATAATTGGCTCCTCTCTGTTTAGCTATTTTCTTTATGTTTGGAAATATAAAACATAAGAAAAATATATGGAGAAAAGGAGCAGCGAAAGATTTGCTAGTTGCAAAGTAATTCAATAGGACGTGCACTATTAAAACTTCACCCCTAACATCATCTACCTATGGATGAGCTAATGCTTGAGATATGTGATACCATGATACACCTCTAGATACTGCTGTAATATACTGGTTGTTTAATTGATGAAGCAAATGTTGCAAAAGGAATATATAAACAACACAATGCTTTTTAGGCCAAAATAGTACCCTAGAGTCCATTAATTCTGTTTTTAAGATATCTATAAACAATCATTTGATGATCCATCTATGCATGCCTACCCTAGAATGCAGTTCCAGTACCATAAGACTGTAGAAGAATGTTCAGAAACATCAATATTTTCAAGTTCAGTTAACTTTGGGAAACTCCTTTGGTTTCTAAAGGGATCAAATGGAGAAAAATTAGATGAACTGAAGGGTACAGGATGGGAACAGATTAAATTAACATAAATTAATATTAGCAGATAAACCATGATGTGAATATATTTAAGTTACCATATAAGTTTACTAGAATAAAAGACCACTATCTTTAATAAGAAAATAAAAAATAGTTGTGCAACACACAATCCACATCTCATAAGACATCAATGCCCATTGCTCTATTCCCAACTCAAGAATCCAATAGACTTTCTTCATCCTTAGAAACTATGAATTAAAGAACTAACAGCAAAAGCTACATAACTGAAATACTGAAATAAATAATTATTCCAGATATAGTAGAAAAAACATCAAAAATGACTGCAAGAGTTTTACTCTCCTGACCTAACTAATAAGCATCTGACTCAGCACGCTGCAAACTCCTAAGGATAGAGACAGCAATTGGAAGGAAGCCTAGTACTGCAATCTGAAGTCGTTCTGAGGTGGTCGTCCTGACAGTGATCTGGCCACTCAGCTTGTTGTTCAGGCCAACACGAACCGCCATCTTGGAGTTCCTCCCAACTGAGAACTGAGACTGCAAATTTGCTCCCAAAGCCAAGTCACCACGCCATCTCATGAGTGACAATCCCAAGTTAGAAAGTGTTTGGCCGATTGGATGGTCCTTGTCCCTGAGGTGTGCCTCCAAATTTGCTGCATATGCTGTGTCACCTTGTGAACGGATAGCACCAGCATTCACAACCAGACTCACCCTCTTCCCCACAGAAAGCTGATCCTCAATCTTCACACCAGTTGCTACAGTTTCCCCCAGGAAAGTAACAGATATTCCTGCAGCAGTCTTGTTCATCTTCAAATTCTTGAATTTGCTCTCACCACAGAGAATGTAAGCAAGTTGCTTCCCAACAGTCTGGATGTCAAACCCAGCAAGTGTGGAACCATTCTCCCCATGCTTGGCTGAAATTGATGAATCCAAATGGATGCTGAACTCCTTCTTATCCTTGGTGACCTGAACAGATACTGCAGCAGGAAATTTTCCAGCAACAGCTAGGCTCTCTTCAAGATTAACCCCATCATAGCCACAATCATGATCCCAACCATGCGTATCCAAAACAGGCTTAGCTAAAAGCTGTGAGGTTTGCTCCAGGAACCGGTATCGGTAGGTAGGACTATCACAGTCAAAAGAAGCTGGCAATACCATATCAGGCAATGGAACTGACACAGCTGCAGGGGCATTATCCTGATCATAATCTTCAACCATCTCACCATAACCAAAAGCATCCTGACTGCTCTTCCCTCTCTTCCTCAACTCCTTCAATCTTCGAAGCTCCTCCTTCCATTGTTTCTTCTGAAGAAGCTTGACTCGGTAATCATACTCATCAAAATAGGCCCTTTTTTGCTCCTTGGTAAGCTTTGCAATCTGAGATTTCCTCAGGGGTTTAAAGGGTGGCAGCTGATCATATTCATCTTCTTCTTCATCTTGATCAGCATCTGACAAGTCATCCAAGTCAATATCAGAATCTCCATTGTCGCCCCCTTGATCTGTGGATAACTTTGGGTGTGCTCTAGACTGCAAGAGTGAAGACAACAAGTAAGGAAGTGGTGGTGAACGATATCGGAATCCAAATAGCTTTCCAGGAGAAGGATCTTGAAGATTCAAAAGAGAATGAGCTTCAGATAATATCTTTGAGCAGTAACACAGGAGCAGCATCTGAGGTCTCCAACATAGACCATTGGGAAGAACCCTTTTCCCCTCCCTGTTCCTTCTGCAAGATGGGTGGTTCTCAACAAGAGCAATCGGATTCATCAGGCGCATATCCCCCGCTGCTTGCCGTATCGATTGTTGAACAACATGTGATCTCTGAGCTATGAACACCTCGTAGCTCAATGGAGAACCATTAGGCCCATCTGGAGGAGCAGAAGCTGCATGTGTGAGGGCAACAATAGCATTCAACCATATGGATGAACCCAAAATGCTAGTAATGGTTCTCAACATAGGCAAATCATTATAATCCCGTGTCTGGGCATCCATGCGGTCTACATATAAAACTATATCAGGTGGGCATTTCTTTGTGTACTTCTTTATGGATGAAAGGACCCTCCTATTTGATGATTGGTCCATGACATTAACTCTGAGTCCTGGGGTGTCTATAACACGAATTTTAACACCGTCAACAGTTCCAACAATCTCCTTCACAAACGCTGTTGCTGGTTCAAATGCATTGGTTTGTGACCTCTCTTCACCAAAAATAGAATTTATGGTTGCGCTCTTGCCCACTCCAGTCTTCCCAAGGACTAGAATGTTACAAGAGAAGTTCAGATCCTCCTTCCCCTCAGCTTCAAGCTGCAAAGCCTTCTTTCTAGCATTCTCAGTGCTAATGGCTCGATTTGTTTGCCTTCCACGTCTAATTCCCTCTGCAAGGGTTAGACGGTAAAGTACTTGGGCAGCCACCGTGTCTTCAGGAGAATGTCCTAATCTTTGAACAAGGCGGAGGAACTTCACTCTTATCAGTTCAACCTTCTCATGCAACTTCTTCTCTTCTTCTGTCATGTCATTCTCAGGTTCAGCTGCTACTGCCAGTTCTGAAGAACTGAATATATTAGGTCGACGGGGAGGAGCAGGTCTGAGAGAAGAGACTGAGGAGCCCAAACCTGCTGGCCTGTCAACTGAGAAAATCCTACCTGCATCTTGAGAAGTGATGGTGATGCTTCCATCAGTTGAAGAACCAGTAGCTGCTTTGAGAAGTGCAGCTAAGGCAGCGGAGTCAAAAATTTCCTTCCCATCACCTTCCTCATCAGTGTCCACCTCCTCATCAGTATTTGAGGCAACCTGTTCGTCCATGTTGCGAGAGTAATCCCTTGAACTGTCCATACCAGAATGGGTACTACCGCTCGAAGAACCTTCCTCCAATTCTTTTATGATCTGTTTTGCAGTTTCAGAGCTTTCCAGGATAGCAACCCTTGCAGGTCCTTCAGATACCATGGTCTCCTCTTCTTCCTCAGCTTCATTCTGCTCCATGTATTCATTGCCATCTGCCACTTGAGAAACATCAGCACTAGGCCTCACTTCTCGTTCCAAAACAGAAATTGACAACAGGGTTTCACCAGTTTTCTCCCTGCTGGTAGAATCCTCAGCGATTGAAGATGGCAATGTATCCACCTCATCAGCTGCAATCAAATCACCAGCATCTACAGCCAACTCTGGCCCTTGCTCTTTGGGTTCGGACTCAGATTCCCCCGCAGCTTGTTCTGATTCAGCGATCACCTTGTCATCCTCAGTTTCACCATTCAGATAAGCACTTTTATTGGCAGACTCACCATCGTTCTCAGCACCTGGCTTAGCATCAAAGTCCTCAGCTACCTTAGGATCAACAAGTTCAGAGCTTTTATCCAAAACATCATCTTTCCCGACCTCCACAACAGCAGCAACAGCATCGCTAACATTCCCGCCATCAAGCTTCTCCGCAGAAGCCTGAGCTAACTCAGAATTCACAGGAACAAGGATCCCATTCAAATCCTCTTTCTTATCTTTACCACCAACACCAACACCAACACCAACACTGGATTCAGATGAATCATTCGCAAGGGGTATGGCAGGAGGAACACTTACCCATTCTGGATGTTGCACGGAATCGGCACCCTCAGCAGCGCCAATTTTCACCTCCCCTACAGCAGGTTCGGCTGCTTCAGGCTTCAATTCGTCTGCCCTTGCAAGGTTTTCATCCACACCAGCACTATCGACCACTCCATCCTTCTCTATCGCAACAACATCAGGCTCAGCCTCCGCCGGCTTGGAGTCCGCTGCTTCTTTGATAGGACGGCTTGAGGCATCTTCCAACCGAGCTTTCAGGTTCTCATCTTTTTCATCCGAACCCAAGGAACCAGTTGTTTCAGCCGCAAAATCTCCATCCTTGATCGGGTTTCCCAGCTGGGCGTCAGGTAAAACGTGGTTATCCTCATCCTTAGAACTCTCCTCCGACTTAGGGTTTCCTTTAGTCTTCAGTAGCGGTTCATCCCCCTCGGCAGCTTTGACGATACCTTTATCCACCAAGCTAGGGTTTTGATCCGGGAAGAAAACCCTAGCGACAGCGGAGGTGCCATTTGCGTCCTCCTCCTCATCGCTGAGGCCCTCCTCGAACACCTCCTCCTCGGCGTCAACATCGGCGGAGAGCTGAGCGACCGGCATCGACGCCCCCCTCGTCAAGGCGGTGCCTTTAAACACGGCGGCGGCGGAATCGGCGGCCCCGTCGTCGGGGTCGGAGGCGGTGGCGAACTCGTCGTCCTCGGCGGCGTCGGAGGAGAGGGAGGAGTCGGTGACGTTCTCTTTGGAGGAGAGCGAGGCGCGGATGGGTGGGAGGGAGCCCGAGGGAGATATGGGCGCCGAGGGGGAAAGGGAGGGGGTCCCCAGTGCCGTAGAAAGGAGAACAGGGTCCGTGGCGTCCATGAAGCAAAGGGATTCGGTTCTCTACGGCCAAAGAGAGAAGGCACCAGCCCAGCCGAAAAGAAACAGTGGAGAGAGAAGGTGGTCGAGAGGTAGGTTTTCTTTGTTTTCTTTGAGTTATTTATTTATTTATTTATTATTATTATTATTATTATTATTATTTATTTTGAGGGGGAGGGTATTTCTTTCTTTATATGCTTAGACCCCTACCGAAAATGCGTAAAAATTTCTTTAAAAACTGTTGGAGATGGGTTCGGGGTGATTGTGGAGGCGGGAGAACCACGCAACGTAGAGAAGATAAGGTGAAACAAGAGTCTAGATTGGCAAGATTAAACTTGAAATTATGGTTAGGGTTTTGTTGGTGTATGTCATTTATGATGGAATACTGATGACAGCATAAAAGTATATGAATAATATATTTTTTTAATTTTTATTCTTTAATAAATTATAATGTATATTAACAAATTTTAACTATACAAATTTGTTTAAATATATAAGAGACTCATTTAAGGTTTATTTTTGTGTTTTGCTATACGTTTTGCATGAAGCACCTCAAAATTTGCATACGCTACAAATTAAAGTTTTTGCAAGCATAAGAACTAGCCATTATTAATCAACTAAGACTTTAGGATTTCTAAAATTCTACGCATAGTTATGGTGCATGCGCAAGTACATCCAACTATAGTTAAAAATTTTGTATATAATTTATTTTTTAAAAATTAATTTACTCTGGATTAAATACTAACATATCTTTCTCATAAAATTATTTTATTTTTTTATTGTATATACTATATTCTTAGTCTAGATAAATTAAGTTTTATTGTAGCCACCAAATCACAATAAATTTGAATTTTCAAAAAACACTATAAATTTGGATTTTGAAGGAAGTTTAATTGTTATCATACATATATAATCATGGAAATCCCAATTTAAGAAGGGTTTTTCTATTAGACTCCATGAGATCCTCTTGATTTAAAATTTTAAAATAAAAAATCTAATTAGGATCATCATAGAAACTAAAAAGGTAGGAAATTTAACCACTCTTATATAGTATTGGGATTCATGTAATTTTATTCTATTAAAATTTTATATATAATACCATGTTATCTTTTTTATTCCTTAAGACACCTAATCGTTGTTATATTATTTTCCTTTTCTTTTCTCTTCCTCACCTTTTTCCTAATTTTGGTTTGTTCCTTCCTTTTCTCGGTATTTCAATAGCAATTATTTTTTACTTTATTTAATCTTATTAAAATTGTTATTTAGTTGTCTATAATAATCAATTGATTTAGAATTATTTGATATTAATAATGATTGTTATAAAAGATGCTAATCAATGTCGCAGTGAAAAATAATAACAAAAGACCAAGCTAAGAGATTTTACATGGAGACACCGTGTTCACAAAGAGAACCCTATCAATGTGGCGATCACCGATCCTACATCTAAGAATCATCCTAGATAGCTTTTGATCTAGTGGTTATGTGATTTTAGAGAGCAAAGAAAACCTTATATTTTTTACTAAGCATTTTTTTGAAGGAAAAAATTATCGCATGTGTAGTAGGTTTGATCGGATCTTTTATCGATTAGGCTTGCTAGTGGAAGAGATTATCGCATTTAACTCGATGCTCCTACTTACGTTGAGAGGAGGGAGCTTTTCTTTAGGCTTGATTTCAATTATTATAGGAATATTGTAATTAAAGCAAGATGTTTGTTGATGCTAAAGAAATCCAAAAATCCTCAGCAATGCACCTAGTATAGATGACGATAGAGTTCAGTATATCAATCCTCTGCTTCCAATCGACTCTTTATGCGGTGAACCTAGATCCCAAGATTTAGATTGCTAGGATTTTTCTTGCTGGCTGAGTCATTCTTGATCATCTCTACTCATATTTGGTATTGTAAATCGACAAGAATTTAGAGCCCTAAGCCAACTAGTCATGGGAACAAAGAAGAAAAAGGAAAACAATTGATCCATATTCAAACTTAGAGTCTAACACCACTAGTGATGTAATTAGGCTCACCAACCTCGTCATAGTCAAATAATGGATGGAAAAAGCTGACCAAGGTTACATGGCGATACTCTCTTAAGAGAGGCGATGACAAACCACCTCACATTCTCAACTAGTGAGAATGCATCTTAAATTCATGTGCTTAATAAATTTGACACACTTGACTCTATGCTCCACTCATCCCATGCTGACAACCTTGAATTTGGAGGGCAACCTAGAGATACTAAGATGGCAGGAGACCAAAAGTTTCAACCCATGGACTTGTCTTCTTTACTTCTAAAGTGAGCCCAATCCCTTGGGAAGGAAGTGGATGAAACCATGAGTCAACGATCAACATCATTTTTTTGGTATATTCAGAAAATCGAGTAGTGAGTCCATTCTACAATAGCCTTCAAAAGGCCATGCAAGAAGAGTGTAATTCAAAGGATAGGCACAATAGTAGAGGTATTGATAGTGGGCTAAATTGATCATAGTGTCCCAATAAAAAGTATTTTCATCTTCAAGGCAAGTGCATGTATAAGCTAATCACAAGTAGCGACTAACACGATATTGAGTGAATCTTCTAGACCCCTATAGTTGATATGCATGACTCAGTAGTAGAGGTATAAAGAGAGCTATGGATAGCCTAGTAGATGTCTTGAGTATAAAGGAAGGGAGTGTAGTCAATGAACCCATTGACAATCAGCCAAGCTCATTTGAGGGTTGAATGCACTCCTATGGATGGCTTCTTAGTCCCTCTCCAATTATAATGAGAGCCTTAATTTGGAACTATTGAGGGGTAAAGAAACTCTCCTTCACACCAGCAAAGAGAAGGCTCATTCAACCATATGACCCTTATATTTGTGTATTCTTTGAGACTTGATCAGTAAGGCAAAGCCTTCATCAGGCTTGTTGACGACTCTCTATCAGTGGACTTTCATGCAATGGAGGCACAAGGTTTGAAAGGGGCATAATTACTATATAAAAAAGGAGGTTTTGTAAAAGTAGATGCTTTATAGTGGCACTCAACAAGTGACACATGTTATATCAAAATTGAGTAGTGAGCCATGAATCATATTGGGGGTTTATGCAAACATCAAATATTGAAGGAGTATACTATGGTTGGAAGCTTCAACAATCATTGGACAAAGACTCTTTATCTTGCTTGTGGGTGATTTTAATTGCATTGACAACCCTGATGAAAAGAGGAATGGAAACCCTTTACATAGAAGATTGATGTAAGAGAATTTCGAAAACTTATCTCAAGTAATATGGGCTTTCTAATTTAGGGTTTGTTGAGACTTAACTTAGTGTAACAATCAAAGTACGGAAGCTAGAGTGTGGGAACATATTGATAGAGCTTTTATAGTTGACAACTAGATCTAGAGATTTTTGATAACTAGATCTAGAGATTTTTGAACTATCAAATAAGCCACTTTTCTCATATTACATTTGACCACTATCCTATTCTCATTAATACATCTTAAGATTTGCATTGTAAACCTCCTTTTCATTTTAGAAAAATTTTGATCCATTACCCTCAATTGTGAGATGTCATTAATGGTGCTTTGAGTGTACCAATGAGAGGTGATGCTATGTATCAAGTGAATTATAAGTTAAAATTGATCAAATGGAGGCTAAAGTACTAGAATAGGATAGTAATTAGTAATATCCATAGAAAGCTTAAGGAACTTTAGGCAAACATCACAAATCTTCAACAGGGAGATTGTAATGATAGAGACATTGACGATAAAGTTTTGAGGATCCTCTGACACTAACATGCCCGTACCACTCTCTACATCTACAACAAGATATTCTATGGAGATAAAAATCTAGAGTTATATGACTCAAAGATGGGAATAGAAATACTAATCTTTCATAGAACTTCTTTGCTTCAAAGCTCGAAGAATAAAATAAGACCCTTAAATAATGATGAAGGAAAATTAATAAAAGATGAGATAGTAATTAGATGGGACTTGTTCGAATTCTTTAAATCCAAGTAGCAGATGATAGTGAGGAGCACCCCTTCATCTCTCCACCATAAAATACCATTCAAGCCCTACATGGTGATCTATTGCTAAAAGAAGTATATGACAAAGAAATTGAGGGAGTTCTGTAATTGATGGATGGAAACAATGCCTATAGTCTAAATGGTTTTTTACCTATATTCTTCAAGTATTATTACTCCATAGTTAGTAGAGATGTGTTTTTAGTTGTAAAGAAATATTTCCTCATTGCACCATGCCATGCTCCTAGAAAATGACATTTATTATTTTGATTCCCAAACAAATTGATGCTTTGCTTCTATCTCACTTCTGACTTATAGCCATTGTTCTACCTTATATATAAGATTTATTGTGAAAAATTAAGTGAATTGGATGCAACCTTTGCTGCATTCCTTGGTTTTCCTTGAGAAACGAGCCTTTATTAAGGATAGGAGCATTTTGGATAATATCTTTCTAGCTCATAAGATGATGATTTGAGCAAAGCTTTAGCCAGGGGTGGTTGCATGGCTATTAAGTTTAATATAAAATGAGCTTATGATAGAATCAAATGGAATTTCTTTTTACATCTCTTTACTAGATGGGATTTGCTGAGTAGTGGATAAATTAAATTCCAATATATGTGGAGTCCCCATCTTATACTCTAATGATCAATGGGACACTAACAAGGACCTTTTCAATGCATCTTTTATTTATGCCTCTCATGTATAATTATTATAAAATTAAAAACAAATCAATAAAACCTGAAAGGACCCAGACTTGATATGCGCAAAAATAAGCTAAAAACTTTAGATTTAGATTTTAAAACTTAGGTTGCACTTGACCTGGACCTATTGATTGATGGGCTGGATTTGTGTCAAAATTTCAGACCTAGAGGCAATTTGTGCTGGAGCTAAAGGCAATTTTGGACTTACATCCAATTAAACTAACATGCAGCAACAAATGAAATTGTATACTATTGTTTTGAGAATGTGATTTTTCCATGGTTTGCTTTTCCAAATTGAGTTGGAAGGAAATAAAAAAAAATTATACCTAAAGATATTGCCATATAACTGAATATATAGATCCCAGTATTATTCTCACTCATCATTAGAGATATAACAATTTGCATTGTTGTTTTCTTTTTCTTTTTTTCTTTTTTATTTTTTGGGACTAGCAAAATCTTTTTATATGCTTAGTATATTTCAGCCTTCTATTTTACCAATGTTCAAAGTCTATTATATTGATATTCAATACCTTATTTGATTTTCTTAATAAAGGTATCCCTACTGTTTGACTATTTTTGCTATAAAAGGAGCTTGTACAGTGGCTATTCTTCATATACTTGGACTCTTAAAGGACCGATAACAAGCAAGTGTTGAAAGTAATTTTTTCTTAATGTTATTATCTTGATTTAATTGCATATTCAATAATTGTGCCTAGATCTAGGTTTCATATTATTTAATTGAGGCGCTTATTATGCATAAACCTAACTAAAATCACTCATATTTTTATTGGAACTAGTAATAATCATTTGATGCTTTAAAGTGCTATAATGGTGTAATATGTACTCTTTTGAGATAAAAAGTAGTAGTAGTTTTTTTTATTTTTTTTCAATATGCATTTTTTTTTTGCCATGAAGATGAAGGTTTAAGAGATCCTGCATATTCTCAAGCTTGAAAACATTTGGATGAGTTGCATCCATCTTTTGCTTTCGAGCCTCGTAATGTGAACTTGGTTTGGCCAATGATGGGTTCGACCCTTTTGGAAATATAAGTAATGTATATAGTATGTAGCCTATGGTGTTTATTCCTTACAATTTACCACCATAATTATGTATGAAACAACCATCTTTTATGTTGTCATTGCTCATTCCTAGTCTGAAGGCTCCAGGCAATGATGTTGATATATATTTGCAGCCACTAATTGAGGAGCTAAAAGAGTTTTAGGAGAAAGGTATTGATACTTATGATGCCTCAATGAAATAAAAGTTTCAAATGCATGTAGTAGTTTTGTGGACTATAAACAACTTCCCAACATATCGCAATTTGTCAGTATTAAAGGAAAGTTGGCATGTCCTTCATTGAATAAAGATACATGTTCATATTGGTTCAAGCATTCTGGTAAATTTTGTTATATTGATAATTGTTATTCCTTGTCACTTGACCATAAGTGGCAAAATTCTAAAAAGCTTTTTAATGGTGAAAAGGTCTTAAGGCCACCTCCTAAATAATTATTTGGAGATGATGTGCTTGATCAATTGCATAGCCTCAACTATGTCTTTTTTGGTAAGGATGGGAAGAAGAGAAAATGTGGGGACTCCATGCAATGTTATAATTGGAAGAAAAAAAGTATTTTCTTTGAATTACCATATTGGAAGCAACTTCTCTTGCACCACAACTTAGATGTCATGCATATTAAGAAGAATATATGTGATAGTATGATTGGTATACTCTCAAACATCGAAGGAAAGATAAAAGACAATCTCAAAGCTCGTCATGATCTCAAGGATATAGGCATAAGAGAAAGGCTTCACTCGATGTTAAAAAATGGGAAATGGGCATTCTTTGTTGCATATTCTACATTATCTATAGAAGAAAAAAACTACTTTATATGAGTTTCTAAAGAATGTTAAGGTGCCTAATTGTAATGCTCTAAACCCATCTATTAGTCCAATTAATCCGTTACTGGGCCGAAACTACATAGCCCTAAAAACTCGAGTAGAAGTTAATTGGTAGTAAGTGAACTTAAGTTATAAGTACTTCAAACTTTTCTTTTCCATTTGATGTGGGATTATTTTTGGGATATTACAATTTTTTCTCTTTATGAATTGATGTTCTCGTTGCATACTGCTACAAACTAGCCAAAATCCACACCCCGGTTGGATTATTGGTGCTGTAAGGATAGCTTCAAGCCCATTTGCTAGTCCAATTAATTCGTTAGTGGACCGAAATCATATAGCCCTAAAAACTCGAGTGAAAGTTAATTGGTAGCAAGTAAACTTGAGTTATAATCACTTCAAACTTTTCTTTCTCATCTAATGTGGGACTAATGCCCCAAGCCCACCTGCTAGTCCAATTAACCTGTTAGTGGGTCGAAACCACATCACTCTAAAAGCTCAAGTGGAAGTTAATTGGTAGTAGGTGAACTTGAGTTATAAGTACTTCAAACTTTTCTTTCTCATCCAATGTGAGACTATTTTTGGGTTATTACAATCTCTCCCCTTATAATGCAATGTTCTCATCGCATGCCACAAGATTAACCAGAATTTACCTCGAACTGGGTCATTGGTGCTAAAAGGGTGGCTCCACACCATATTTGTGCAATGATGGACTAAAGAAGCAAATGGGAAGAGGCCAAGTCATCTAGAAATGTTTGAGATGACCCGTACATGAAAGAATGGGTCTTTGGTTGATGCTACAGCTCAAGGGAAAATGGTATAAAAACTATATTTGTTTGTTGCCTATTTTCATTGATAGAATTTCAAGTTGAAGTAGCTGTAGGTCCTTTTTTTGTAATTTTATGTTCTTTTTGCTGTTTTTGTATTTGTCATGCTTTATGGGCAAAGGTGTGTTAAATACCATTACTTTATTATTTCAAATGTAGGTACAAATTAAGGAACTTAAACAACAACGTGAGGGAGTGATTGAGTTAAATTATGAGGAGATATTTGCACATGTTTTGGGCCAAGTAAATGTGGTTGGAATTTTTGTCGAAGAAACTGTTCAACTCAATCTAATTTGCAATCTATTCAAGCTCAACAATCAAAGAACATTGAAGATGCTAATCGTAAAGTTGAAAAGGCAGTCAATAGAGCAGAAAATGCTGAGATAAGAATTCAGCAAACTGAAAAAAGAGCTGAAAAATGTTGAGATAAGACTTGAGAACACAGAAAAAGAGTTGCAAGATATGAAAGGAAAATCTGAGGAGGCAGGTAAGGAGCTACAAGATGTGAAGGAAAAATTTACAGCATTATTGAATGTATTAGTAAAGCAATCTGGAGGGCATTTGGACCTAACCACTTACTTGAGGTATATTAATCTGATTTACAGCATTATTGAATGTATTAGCAAAGCATTAGATCTATACTCTTCTTGTCATATGCTTTATCAGATTTGATGGTCAATATATCAAACTGTATTTTTTTTGCCTATCGTTAATTTTTTTTTTTTCCCAATTGATTTGCAGGAAAGTAAAATCAATGATAGAAAAATGCAATAGGCTATGCAGGCAGGATATGTGCAATCCCATGCTAAGGTACCTCATTTGTAACATATGCTAATCAAAACTAGTGCCAGAATTATCTTTAAGATAGATCTATATAATGTCTAATCAACCAAGTTAACACCTTGCATAATTTGTTGGCCAAACTGAACTAGCAGCTAAAATGAACATGTCATTTATAGCCTAATATGATCAAGATAATCTTTCACAATTCATAGAACATTATCTGGAAATGGTTTGGCCTGGAGCCTACACCAAGATTGCCAATTTACTTCATCCTTGAATTTTACTTTTCAAGAGATATTTATTGGTGGAGTTTACCTACCAGTGAATGTATTGCACTGACATTGTTAGCACTCCACTAGCTCTTCATAGAATTTGTTTCCTCTGGAGTCCAGAACTTTCATCTGTTAATGCTTCATCCATCCTGTTCTGATCATTTAGTCTTTTGTGTTATTAAACTAGCTCCTCACTAATGTCTCTCCTGGCATTGGTGTATTCCGATGAGCTGGACATTTTTGTCAAACTGTTTGTTGCTTTTTCAATGCTTTTATTTCTTAATCCTACCTTGTTTCTATTTTGCTCTCAAAAATACAAATAGACAATGAAATCTTGATTTCTAAGGTCTCACTTGTCTGAAAAGTGTCATTGTTCAAAATGGTCATGGAGTCTTCTAGGATGATTAGACTACCTCCTCACCAATTTCCAACTCACAGTGGTGCGACCTTTCATTAATAATGAACTGTCCAGCCTTCTATTACCCTGATTCCTACTCCTGGCTACTCATCAAAGTGGGTGGTTTTGCCCCTCATGTAAATGCAATGTATTCTTGATGTATCCTATGCATATCCAAGATGTGTCATGTTGTAAAAAGAAAAAAAGTTCGATGAATTTCTTTGTTTTGTTGGCAAATGACTCATATGGAGTTTGGAATATTTCCCTTGAAGTTGCAATTGGTGTCACTTACTCGTGAATCACATTGTGAAGAAATTGGTCCTTCGATCTTCTGATTTAGTTCTGCTTCAAACAAAACAAACCCACCTTCTTTCAGAGAACCAGTCAAGACAATTAGAGGTTGGTTTTATCTTTATATGAACTGGCTGATGCTGAACACTGACTGAATTGGGTCAATGCTTGTCTTGCTTGACTAAAAGTTATCTACAATTTTGTTTGCCTTTTGTCTATCCAAACCTTCAAACTTCATTGTAACCATAACCCTAACAAGACAATTTATTTTTGTCTCTATATTCTTTGGTACAGATGGTATGGTTGCTTGATCATTTGTATTCAAGTACTTCTAAATGTCGATGTTGCACAAGCCAAGCAGATGTAGTGCATTGCTTTTAAATTGTTAGTATTGAGGCCCATCATCTTGGCATCAAGTTTAAGATGGTGGGGACCTTCATTAAGAAGCATTCTGACTGGATTGTTTAACATCATTCCATGTGAAACGAAAAACTGATACATCGCTGCAGCATAGTTGAGTCAGGCGAGAATTATGATCAAGATGTTTGTGTTGGAGTTTCTTGAGAGTATTCTTGGCTGTCATGCGATCGTCATCTCTTATCTGTCATTATAATTAAGGTTTTTCTTTTCTTGTTTCATTTTTGGATGTTTATAAGAAGGTAATTTCCTATTCTTGTGCATGTGCAGAATGTAAAGAAAAGCAATCCTGGAATGCCATTTACAGATGTTGGGAGGGCTCTTGGGGAAAGGTGGAAAAAGATGTCAGGTATTTTTTTTTTCCCTCCCTAGGAACAGCTGATCCTTTTAATTAGTTTGTCCAACAATCTTTGGAAAATACAGTGAAAATGTTAACTGTGAAATGCTGCTCATGAGCATGCTACTAAACAGTTCCACAAAGGCCAGGGCATGTTTCTGGGCACTTACAACGCATGATTCTTGTTCACTTGCACTTTGTGCATTGTTGAAGTCGTCACTTTGTGCGCTGGTGCTTTTGAGGATGTTCTTTTTTTTGGATATTATTATTATTATTATTATTATGGGTTGGGGTTTGCAAGGAAAAGTGTCATAAAATACCAGCTGATTAGCTGGCTGTGGTCCATAGCATTTGTTTTCTCAAGCTAGGTGTCTTGGACATCATTTATACATGGGATGCTACTGAATGTCTCTGTACTAGTAGGGGTATTTTGTGAGTTCAGAGATTGAAGCATTTTTACATGCCATCATTAGGAGTCTTTAGCCTTACACGAGGCACCACAATCTTTCTATGCATTGGACATGCTGCCATTTGTTAACTGTGCTAGTTATCGAACATCTATTCATCCAATAAACTCCAGCTCCTGATATATCTGGATGAGGCTCCCTGTAATCTTTGTCCATCTCCACTATATTTCCACATTCCTCAATGTTTTCACGATTTGCATTGCTGAAGTCTAGTTCCTATACAACATACTTTATTGCTAAGGGTACGGTTGCCCTCTCTTGCAGAACATACAAATGGAAAATGGAGTCTATATGTATTGAATGATGCTATTTTTAACTTATGTGGAGCTTTATTTTAAACTTCATATGTTTTGAATGATAATGATAGCTGATGCATATTGTTACAGTTTGATGGCGTCTATATATGGAGCCTTTGCTGTAATGTTGGTCTTTAAAAGTTCTTTTTTCACAGCCCACAAAAATCATCTCTATAGCATCGTTAAATGCACAGCACTAGTGAGCAAATTCGAACAAAATGTTCTTGAGCAGCTGTAGATATACATGGAAAGATCCTTTGGAAGAAGCCCAAGAAGCATTCCAACCTGAAGAAATGGGTTGATGATTTTACGGTTATAGCCATCTTGGGTCCATCTAGTCACTGCATTAGATATTGCTTTGTTGATTTTAGGCTGCTTGTTAAAAATGCATTGGTTATGCTCAGCTATGGCGTGCATGGGCTGGTTGATGTCATCATTATTGTGCATTATAATTTGTACTCTTCTTGCAATATTCTTTATAAGATTTGTTGGTAATATATCAAATTGTTTTTTACCTATCATTATTTTTTATTTTTTATTTTTCCAGCTGATTTGATAGGGTTTTGTTGGTATAGAGAATGGACATGAGTTGATGAGCTTCGGTTGCATTTTGGAGATCCATCATGTTTAATTGTATAAAGACTGTTTGAACTTTTTATTTACACTAAACACAGAAGGCAATATGAACTTTTGAACTTGTTTGTACTTTGTTAGAGATTATAAGAATCTCTTTCAAGATGTATAGACTATAATATGTATGGAGATATTTTTTTTTAGAGTTTCTTATATCATTTTGAATAGTTGGTTATAAATGTTTCTCTTTGCTTTTTTATCTTGTTATAATTTTTTTGAGCAAATTGCAGGTTGAATACAATTTAAAGTTTTTTCAGTATAAATCATATTGGGTGGGAATATGTTTTTCCCATAAAGAAAGCTATCGTAAATTATGATTATTAGTTGTTGATAGGAATAGATTTTTTCGATAAACAAACTTTTTTTTTCTCTAATAATAGAAATTCATCATGTTTAATTACAAATCATTTTTAATAGATAGAAGGATCATTGTCCAAAGTTTAAATTTGTCCGACAATAAAAGTACTATTGCTAAAAGTTAAAATTTTTTCTATGGGTAAGAGTACCGTTGCAAAAAGTTTAAACTTTTTCAATAGTTGAAAGTTTGCCATGAATAACACTTTTTTTGACAGATAAATATCCACTATTAAAAGTTAACGATGAACAAATATTTCAATCATAAATTTATTTTCGATGAAGCTTTTATCAAGGGTCAGTTAGAAAAAAATTTTCCGATGGTTCTTTTTAGCTTCCCATTGAATTTTTCCATCGGAAAAATCCCTAAGTAGTGTTATAGCCATGTGGAGCAGCAGATTGTACTGCCGAAGAAAAGCAAGGTTCTATCATTGGACCTAGACATCTAGATGTATCTTGGATGAGGCAACCAAGAATTCATACCTTTTTGGTCCATCATACATGCTGGCTCACTTCGACATTCAGACATTGTGGAGGATTACACTTTCTTTCGATCAACAGGTGGCCATATTGGTGTCCTACTGTGATATCAAAAACCACCTCAAGTCCTTGAAACATAAAATATTTCATGTACCATTGGCTAGCCAAGCATGATAATCCTTCAATATTGCTACCAACCCACAGGAGGCATCTGCTCTCGAACCACAGCATGAGGTCATTGTTGTATGATCAAAGTAGCTTTCATTGAATTGTACATGCATTAAATTTTCTTTCTTGTTTCATGACAATAAGTCAAATTGTTAACTTCTATAGTAGCAGCCATTAGTAAAATCCCAAGGAACGAACCCTTGGACAAGATCTATGAGAAAGCCATTGTAACAATCATGTAACTATATTGATGTTTGTAATACCCCCAATTAAAAAAAAAAAAAAAAAAAAAAATTGCGCGTCAACCAGCGCCTGCGCGCTGCAGCCGCATGCCTGCACGCGGGCAGGGGAGGGCCGAGAGGCCTCCCCTCGCCGTTAAAAGGGGGCCGTGCCGGCCCCCTTCCGCCCCCGTCTCCGTCGGCGTCACATCCGGTAAGTTGCACTTTGTCGCCGGTGAGGGAGAGAGAGAGGAGAGAGAGTGGAATGGGAGAAATGGGAGGCGGCCGCGCCTTGGCCGTGCCACGGCCAAGCCGTGCCGCGGTCGTGCCAAAGGGCCGGCGGCCTCATGCGGCGCCCCACCCGGACCGGCCGCTTCGGTGGGGGGAGGAAGCCGGCCGCTCGGGGCGGTCGGAGAGGAGGGAGAGGGCCACGGATGGCCCTCCCCTAGCCGCGGGAGCCGAACCGGCTTTCGCCTTGGTTCGGGCCCGGCGGCGTGCCCGCTGTCTCGCCGGGCCTGGGCCGCGAGCGACAGCCCCCACCGGCGTCGGGGCGGCGTCCGGTGGGGGTCCGGTCAGCCGATGGGGCTGGCCGTGCCACCGCCCTAGGGAGGGGCGGTCGGGAAGAAGAAGAGGGGAAGAAGAAGAGGAAGAAGAAGAAAGGGAAGAGAGGAGGAAGGGGCGGCGGCCGTTACTGGGCCGGTCATCGGCGGCCGCCTGGCGGCCAGGGGAAGGGCCGACAGCAGCCCTAGGCCACCGATAATTTTCCCCGTGGTTCGGGTGAAACAGGGGCAGAAAGAGAGAGAGGTGGTGGACTGGGTCCGGGTTCGGCCCAGTCCAGCAAGCCTGTTTAGACCCAATTTTTGGGCCCCATAATGGGCTGAGCCCAACAAGAGGAGTGTGGGGTTTGGATAATCCTAGTTTGTTGAAAATTTTTTATTTCCTCATTTGAGCTTCTATATTTGGAGATATTCAAGCCCCAAGTTAAGCCCAAAATTAGATTGGGTAGAGTATAGGAGTTATTTTGACATCCTGATTTTAAAGATTAAAAATTGAAAAAATTATGTTGTAGGTACCCAGGAGCCCAATTAGCTGATTTGCATTCTTGGAATAGCATTAGGAGGTAAGTAAGCCATTTATCATGATTTTCATGAATTTTTAAAATATACAAATTATGGATTTAAATGCTACATTGTTTTACATGTGCATTATTTGAAAAATAGAAAAAATGAATTTGGTATCCATATATATGCAAATGACTATTTTACATGATTATGTTGAACTTGCTACGTTATGAAAAATATTTGGTACACCATATATGTCATTGATTATATAACATAGCTATTGAAATTGCTAATTTTGTAAAGTATATGGTATCAATGCATGCAAATGATTATTTGACATGGTTATTTTGATATTGCAAATTTTGCAAAGTATATGGTACCCCATGCATGCAAATCATTATTTGACATGGTTATTTTGATATTGCTAATTTCTGCAAAATATTGGGTATATTAAAATTATTTGCAAGTGTTCATGTATTTTGACATGTCAAACCATTGCAAATATGAAAAACATATGGAGTATGTTTTTGCTACAATAACTGTGAGTATGAAAATATGACATGAAAATGGGGTTTTGTGAATATAAAATATGCCACCCATGGTCCGCTATGTTATGACATGATGACATAATGACATGATGACATGATGACACGATGACATGATATGATTTTTGACTCCGGGACCCACCTCCACAGGGGATATATGTGGAGGATGCACCCATGGCGTGCTCTGTGATATGTCATGACTCTTGATATGATTCTAGTACCAGGACCCTTCCTTCATAGGAGAGATATATATGGAGGATACACCTATGTGGTGTTCTGACCCTGTTATAGGGATATTTGTGGGCATAGTATATGACCGTGGCGTATTTGTAATAAGACAGAATATCAATGATAATGATAGTGGATTTTAATTTAAAAATAGTATCTGTCTTCAATTGATTTTGGCATATTTATAAAAGAATGAATATCTTGGATAATTAGATGATATGTATTTTTGAAATACTACATAGCATTGGCTTCCAAATTGCATTGAGCATATATTATGCATACTTTGATAACATGATGAAATATTTTTGTGAATTATGAAAGCCTGGCATATTTTTGGATATATGAAAACCTGATTTATTAAGCATTGAAATGACTATGTTATGTTATAGTAGGCTTACTGAGTGTGAGCTCATTTAAATCTCATAATATTTTTTAGAGCCACAAAATTGAAGAAGAAATTATTGGGGTAATTTTGGAGCTTCCACCAGTGTAACAGATCATATTTTGTCATGTAACCCTAATTATGATCTTGTGATGTTGGGATGTTGCCAAACATTATATGGCTTGTATTAAGGATATTTTGGACCTTAAATGATATGTAGTTTATTATCCCTCCTTGTATTATTTGTTATGTTCTAGACGCCTTGCATGCCTAGCATGCGGCGGGTTGCCATCCCTGCATCCATCATTGAGTCTGGGGCGTGACAACTTAAGTGGTATCAGAGCCTAGGTTTGACCTTAGAGACAAACTCAGGATTGATCCTAGGCAACATGTTAGGATAACTTTGGGAGGGTAATAACTCTGAATAAATAGTGAATAATCTATTATGAAAGCTTAGAAAATTGATCTATGAAGGAAATAAGTGACATGTTGTCTTGACAGGAATTGTAAGGATGGTCCGCCGCACTAGGAGTCAGAGACATGATGAGGGCTCTCAGGCGGGGGATCCTAGCCAACAGGGAGGTTAGGAAGCCTTTGGAGGTTCTGGCTCCATTGCTTTGGTTGACAATGGCCAACAACAGTTTCAGACCGAGCTGCTCCGGGCCTTTGCGGGAGTGACTCAGGCAGTGCAGGCCATGCAGCAGCAGATTCAGCATATACTGCCTGCTCAGCCTGCCCTCTCCGCTCCGCAGCCTCAGCCTGCCCCTTCCACTCCCCAGATTGGGCTAGCCCAGCCCGAACAGCCTGCTCAGCTTGCTCCATCTCAGCCCTGGCAAGGAGGAGGTCGTAGCTTTGCTGAGTTTAAGAGCCTGGCCCCTGCTCCCTTCCCTGGATCCACTGACCCACTGGAGGCTGAGAGGTGGATGAGAGAGATGGAAAAGGCCTTTGCGGCCCATGGTAGCCAAGAGGAGGAGCGGATCAGGTTTGCCACCTACCTCCTTCAGGGCGAGGCATATGATTGGTGGCTATTGGAGGAGCAACGGCTGGGTGGTCGGGATATCTCTTAGGAAGAATTTAGGGAGGCTTTTTATGACAAATACTTTCCTAGGAGTGTGCAGAGACAGATGGAATCTGATTTTATGAGATTGGAGCAGAAGAATCTCTCTGTGGCCCAGTATGAAGCAGAATTTAGAAGGCTGGCTTGGTTTGCTCCTGACTTAGTAATAACTGAGAAAGCCAAGATCATCCAGTTCACAGAGGAACTGCAGCCTAGATTGAGGCAAGCAGTCAATGCGTTTGAGCTCCCCACATATGGTGCTATGGTGAACAAGGCCCTAGTGATTGAAAGGGACATGAATGCAGTCCAAAGGGAGAGAGAGCAGCAGATGAAGAAGAGGAGACCTCCTTTTGGTCAATCTTTTAGGCAGGCCAAGAAGAAGAAGAGTTTCTATTAGGCTGCCTTAGGACAGAAGGATAAAGAGATCCACTGCCCTCACTGCGGGGATGCCCACTTGGGCAGGCAGTGCTGCAGGACGACGGGTGCCTGTTTCATATGTGGGAAGGTGGATCACAAGATAGCCACCTGTCCATTTCGGAAGGATCAGCAACCCCCTTCTGATCAAGGAAAGAGTCAGCAGCAGCCCAGGACCCAAGGAAGGGTCTACACCCTCACTCAGTAGGATGCTGCTGCTTCTAACTCTGTGGTGACATGTACACCTGTTAATTTAAGATTTCCTAGCATTGATATTTGTGTTTAGCAATGATCTTGAATGATAGATAAGATAGACAACATTAAATTTATGACATCTAAGAAAAGTTAAATTTTATGATCAGGTATGATTAAAGTAGCCAATTCTTTTGCTCACACTTTGATTAATCCAAGTGCCACACATTCGTTTGTATCTGATATCTTCCTTGCCAAGAATGCATCTCTGACACCCGTTCCTCTAGAGCTAGAGTTGCATATTGCCTAGTGGGGCAGATTGTAAGCAGCCCAGTGGGGCAAGAATCACAGCTCGGTTAAGAGCTAGGTTACTATATAGCCCGTGGGGGCTCAGAGATATAGGCCTATGGAGAGGGCAAGCAGGAGGCTCAGGGAAAAGGGGCAAGCTCACACCTAGGGTGAACCGCACATGTGAGGGGTGCCATGTGGTGCGGGGATCCTCGGCGCTCAGTACACTCACCCACTGAGAGTACACCTACAGGAGGACGACTGTAGGGATGTACCTTAGTGGTAGCACACCCAACCCATCATCATGAAGTTTTGTAAAAGTGACATTATTTTATTTAAGTTGCATTATTGAAAGCATAAGCTAACTTATGAGTTTTTTTATCTCATTGGAAAGATTTATGTATCAATTGTGATATGTTGTATTAGTATGCTTATTGGTTTTTAAAATGTGGTTCTCAGTTTTTTTCCATTGTTAGATGGCTATCCAATCATTGGGACTTAGGTCTCACCCCTTTACTGTTGAAATTTTTGGATTTCAGATCAGAGTTAGCAGGTTGGCTCTTGGATGCCTGATTTTGATATGGGTTGCTAGATGTGTATAAATTGGTTGATGACATGGACTTATGTTACTTGGATTGTATATGTATTTAAAATTGATATGGATGGATATGTATAACTGTAACCCTATGATGTATTTTGGACTTGGGTGGTTATGAGAAATGACTATCATTGTGGAATGGATTTGTGTATATGGTCTTTATAGCAGTATAGTGATGAAAGTTATATTGCCTGGAATCATGTGTTGAATAATGTGAAAATCTTATGTTATCTGAGCAGGAAGAAATAAATTGTGATGTGATTTTATGAATAGTATGAATGAATTGAGCATGCCAAAGTTTTTAGCAAGTTCTGTATTTTTGTGCATGTAACTTATGGCAATTGGATAGGGATCGCTTGAGCTTTATGGTACTTAGCATAAAGACTGGTAGATCTCTACCCAATTTTCATAAGAAATCATGCCGTCGAAAAGGGGCTCAATAGGTTTTTGGTATCAGAGCCCTAGGTTATTAGATCTTAGGGGTATAAGCATGAGTCTAACATAGTGAGTATAGTTTTGAATGATGAACCTAATCAAATGAATTGTATCTTATAGGATGGTTTCTACCAGGACAAGAATGGATGGAGAGCTGTTCTCAAAGATAGGCAGAGGTAGGGGTAGACCCAGAAAGTCTGATAAGGAAGGCCAACCTAGTAGAGCCGTTTCTAGTGATCCACCATTTGATGGTGCAGGGGTGGAAGTATCTCAGGAGCATATGCATGATTCTCATTCCCATTCTGCTACCCCGGTGCCAGTGGACCCATCCCAGGCACAAGCTCAAGGGTCGAGTATGCCAGATTTGGTCGGGATGATCACTCAGGCAGTGGTAGCAGCAGTGACCTCTAGTTCCAGCCTTCAGTCTAGAAATCTTGAGGCAGAAAGGAATATAGAGAGAGCTAGAAAGTTGGGGGCTCTAGAGTTTCAGGGGACCACTAACCCTATTCAGGTTGATGTTTGGCTTCAGAGGATAGAAAGAGTCTTTGAAGTGATGAAGTGTTCTGAGGAGCAAAAGCTGAGTATAGCAACCTTCTTGTTAGAAGGAAGAGTATAAAATTGGTGGAGATCTGTTAGTAGTAGATAGCCACAAGGAGTGGAGGTGACCTAGGAGAGTTTTAAGAAAGAATTCTATCAGCAATATTATTCAGAGGTGTATAGAGATCAGAAGAGGAGAGAATTTCTTAATTTAACCCAGGGAAAGATGTCTGTAGCTGAGTATGAGGCTACCTTTATTGAGTTGTCTCGATTTGCTGAAGCCCTAGTAGTGGATGAGAGGGAGAAATGTAGGCTGTTTCAGGATGGATTGAATCTCCCAATTAAGGCTAAGACCAGCATGCAGTGTTATAGTAGTTATTCTGAGCTGGTGCAAGGGGCTCTTAGGGCAGAGGAGATAGAGAAGGAGTTCCTTAGTAGGAGGCAGGAGAGGTCAAAAAGGGGTGCACCTAGTTTCCTTTCAGGTGCAGGAGGAACTCAGCAGTTCAAGAAGCCCCAAAGGGCGGGACAGTCTAGTTCCAGTTTCAGAGCTCCTGCAGATGTTGGTAGAAGGTCAGCTTCTGTGTCAGTATCTAGTCCTGCTCAGAGAAAACAGTATATGGAGGGATGTCTCAAGATGTTAGTAGTAGAGTGGCAGGAGAGATAAGAGATCAGAGCTGCTCCTTTAGTAGTGGGAGAGCTTTACCTCAGTGCAGTGATGCACTATGGGGAATGTAAGATGGGTAATAGAGGATGTTATATCTGTGGTCAGATGGATCACTTGAAGAGAGATTGTCCCAAGAGAGTGCAGGGCAGTGATCATCCTCAAGGATCAGCTGCACCTAGAGGACAGCCTGCTAGGAGAGGAGATAGCAGTATCCCAACTTCAGCCAATCAGATAAGATCTAGTGCTAATCAGCAAGGGATGATTCCTAGTGCTCCAAGGGCTGAAGCTAGAGTTTTTGCAATGACTAGGCAAGAGGCTCAGGTCAACCCAGATGTGGTAACAGGTATATTACCCATTTTCAATTCTGATGCTTATGTTTTAATTGATTCTGGATCTACACATTCATTCATAGCAGTAGATTTCATCAAGCATCTAAATAAAGCTGTGAGTTTATTGAGTAGTCAGTTGGTAGTATCCATGCCAGTAGGGAAACCTTTCATTGCAGATCAGGTGTATAAAGATTGTGCCATTTTAGTAGAGGGCTAAGAATTGTTAGCAGATCTGATTCCATTAAATCTAAAAGAATTTGATGCTATATTGGGGATGGATTGGTTATCAATGCATAGAGCCAAAGTAGACTGTTCAAAGAAAGAAGTAGTATTTCCTACCTCAGATGGTAGAGAGATCTATTTTGTAGGAGAAAAGAGAGTATTGCCCTCAAGGGTGATTTCAGCCTTGACAGCTAGCAGAATGCTAAGAAAAGGGCATGAAGCCTATCTAGCTTGTGTGGTGAATTTAGAGGATAGTGATCTAGAGATATCTGATATTGCGGTGGTATATAATTTCTAGATGTATTTCCTGAGGAGTTGCTAGGGTTGCCACCAGACAGAGAGATAGAGTTCAATATAGACTTGACCCCAGATACTAGACCTATAGCCAGGGCACTCTATAGAATGGCTCCAGCAGAATTGAAAGAATTAAAAGTCCAGCTTTAGGAGTTGCTTGATAAAGGGTTCATTAGACCCAGTGTTTCACCATGGGGTGCACCTGTGTTGTTTGTAAAGAAGAAAGATGGTACCTTGAGGTTATGCATAGACTATAGACAGCTCAATAAGGTGACCATTAGAAATAATTATCCATTGCCAAGGATAGATGATTTGTTTGACCAGCTTCAGGGGGCAGTAGTATTTTCAAAGATTGATCTTAGATCTGTGTATCACTAGTTGAAAATAAAGAAAGAGGATGTACCAAAGACTGCTTTCAGGACTAGATATGGTCATTATGAGTTCTTGGTGACCAATGCCCCAGCTGCTTTTATGGGATTGATGAACCAAGTGTTCCAAAAATTTTTAGATAAATTTGTGATAGTGTTCATTGATGATATTCTGATCTATTCTAAAAGTAGAGAAGAGCATGAACAGCATTTGAGAAAAGTGTTGCAAATCTTAAGGGAGAAGCAGTTGTATACCAAGTTGAGTAAAAGTGAATTTTGGCTAGATGAAGTTAAATTCTTGGGACATGTAATATCAGCTAAGGGTATTATGGTAGACCCTCAGAAAATAGAGGCAATAGTAAATTGGAAAGCACCTACAAATCAGATAGAGATGAGGAGTTTCTTGGGCTTGGCAGGATACTATAGAAGATTTATAGAAAACTTCTCTATTATAGCTTCTCCCATGACCAAGCTATTAAGAAAGAATACCAAATTTGAATGGTTTAGTGAATGTTAGGAAAGTATGGATGAATTGAAGAGAAGATTGACTTCAACTCCAGTGCTCACACTCCTAGATAGTAGCAGTGATTATGTGATATATAGTGATGCATCTTTCAAAGGTTTGGGGTGTGTATTGATGCAAAATAGGAAAGTGATTGCTTACATCTTTAGATAGTTAAGGTCTCATGAAAAGAATTACTCTACCCATGATTTAGAACTAGCAGTAGTAGTATTTGCATTAAAAGTATGGAGACACTATTTGTATGGGATGAAATGCCAGATATTTACAGATCACAAAAGCTTAAAGTATATCCTAACACAAAATGAATTGAATCTCAGGCAAAGGAGATGGATAGAGTTGATAAAAGATTATGACTGTACTATAGAGTATCACCTAGGGAAAGCCAATGTAGTGGCTGATGCATTATGGTGTAGACACCAGATTGAGACAGAGGTTTCAGGGTTCCTTATGGATCTCTGATTTATGAGAGTCCTTTTCTTTATTCTTAGAGTCCTTATCAAGTCCAGTTGTGTTAGTTAGCCTGGTTCATTGTGGAATCCAGGAGTTGGTAAGTGTCAAGTGTTATTTTTTTTCATTGAGTCCTGTAATAAGTCAAGAGAAGGTTCACCTTGAAGACTCAAGAGAAGACCCATCAACCATGCAATGACATATGTCTTGGACCATTCCGGGACACATGACATCACCAGAGCAGAGCAAGGAGTCAGCCCACATCAATTTAGGAAGGAATCTAGGTGCCAACATCCTCCTTCCTCATTTCTTCATGCCACCCACCCTTATATGGAAGCTTTTTTGGTGCCCATTGCCTTCCACACTTATCATGTGGTCCCCTGGCAAACATCTATAGAAGAAATTGGCTGCCCCTCTCTAATTGGAAGATCTTCATGCGCCCCAGATGGAAGAAGGTTGCCGCCCCATCAAAGATGGCAAGAGAAATCAAGGGGCACTCATTCTTTCCCTTTCTCAAGTGGTCCCCCTCCTTTACAAGCTTAGAAATTGCAGCCACTCTCTCTTTTTTTGACCATCCCAGATAAAGCATGCAGAGATCCCTACCTCCTCAAGAAGAATCACATGCCATACATTACAATCCATGTCAATTATGTACTTAAAATGAATGATTTAACTTGTATTGACATGAAAGGGTTATAAATAGACCTTTCTCTTGTAAATGACAAGGAGCAATTAATGAGAAAAATTTCTGAAGTTCTTTTCCATTGCTGTGAAGGCTCTGGTACTCCGGGAAGGAGTGGGTGTGAAGCCCTTATTGTTTCCTTTCATCATCTCTAATCTCCCCCAAATCCCAAACCCTAGCCGCCCTTGCCTTTAGAATCGAGATCAGGATACCTTCAAGTGAAAGTTAGCCTCGTCATCTAGATTCCGATCTCTAATTGAGGGATCTCATCGACAGCCTTTCGAGAGAATCATCGTTTGGTAAGTTACCATCCCTCTCCTCTTAAGTTCTGATTTAATAAAAGAGTAGAGCATGTTCTAACCGGAAGTTTCTCAACTTCCATGATTCTGACTGTCTTGGTTATCTTAAAGTTCTATCTCTCGTATTGTTGCTTTCATGCCTGTCTAGTCTGTCTAGTCTAGCTCAGTCTTTTTTTCTCTGAGAGTTCTTTTTTTTGGAATCATTAGCCAATTGCATTTTAGTTAAAAAAATTATAATTAATCTGCTAAATCACAGCATCCTCTTTACCTGCATCATGCTGCATCACATTAAGTCAAAAGTCTACAGCAACCTTAGCTTCCATTAGAGCAGTGCAGTTATCTCTAATGTTAGAATTGAGAGAGCTAGATGCAGAGCTGGCAACAGATAATTTAGGAGCCTTACTAGCAAATTTTAGAGTCAGACCAATGTTGCTTGAGGAAATAAGAGAGGCTCAAGTGTAGAATCCACAGTTGCAAAAAGCTAAAGATTTAGTTCAGAGTGGGTCCCAATCAGAATTTTCAGTTAGAAGTGATGGTATATTGTTATTTAAGAATAGAGTATGTGTGCCAGTAGTAGAATCATTAAAGGAGAGAATTTTGAAGGAAGCCCATAGTTCAGCCTATGCAATGCATCTAGGAAGCACTAAGATGTATAGAACTATTAAACAAAATTTTTGGTGGCATGGGATGAAAAGGGAGATAGCTGAATTTGTCTCCAAATGTTTAGTATGCCAGCAGATTAAAGCAGAACATTAAAGCTCAGCTGGCAAAATGCAGCCATTATTTGTGCCAGAATGGAAGTGGGAGCACATTACCATGGATTTTGTTGTGGGTCTCCCAAAGACAAGAAGATGTAATGATTCTATTTGGGTGATAGTAGATAGATTGACAAAATCTGCCCACTTTTTGCCTATCCAAATTTCATTTACCTTGGATAGATTAGCAAAATTATATGTGAATGAAATTGTGAGTAGACTTGGGGTATCAGTATCCATTGTATCAGATAGAGATCCAAGGTTCACATCTCATTTCTGGGCAGAGTTGCAAAAAGCTTTAGGCACTAAGTTGAGATTTAGTACAGCATTTCATCCTCAAACTGATGGGCAGTTTGAGAGGACCATCCAGACACTAGAAGATATGCTGAGAGCATGTGTTATTGAATTCTTAGATAGTTGGGATTAGCACTTGCCATTGATTGAGTTTGCATATAATAATAGTTATCATTCTAGCATTGATATGGCACCTTATGAAGCTTTGTATGGAAGAAAATGTAGAACTCCATTGTGCTGGGATGAGGAAGGAGAAAGGAGGCTGCTAGGCCCAGAGTTGGTCCAGCTCACAGCAGATCAGGTTAGAATTATTAGAGCTAAATTAAAGATAGCCCAAGATAGACAGAAGAGCTATGCAGATAAGAAGCATAGAGATGTGAAATTTGAAGTAGGAGATAAGGTATTTTTGAAGGTGTCTCCTTGGAAGGGTATCATGAGATTTGGGAAGAAAGGAAAACTAAGTCCCCGATACATTGGACCTTATGTAATTATTGAGAAGATTGGGATACTTGCATATAGATTGGCCTTGCCACCATAACTCTCTCAGATCCATAATGTGTTTCATATATCAATGCTTAGGGAGTATGTGTCAGATTCCTCTCATGTGCTTCAGTTAGAGCCAATGGAATTGCAAAAAGATTTATCTTATGTAATAGAGCCAGTGCAAGTTTTGAGCAGAGACTTTAAACAGCTCCGTAGCAAAAAGATTCTTTTAGTTAAAGTGCAGTGGCAGAATCATCAGAGAGAGAAAGCTGCATGGGAGAGAGAGGATCAGATGAGATTGAAGTACCCTTATTTGTTCCAAGTTGAAAGTAGCTAAATTTTGGAGACGAAATTTCCTAAAGGGGGAAGATTGTAATATCCTGAACTTGGAAGACTTGTAATTTCATTTTAAGCATGTTTTTATTGTTATTTTAGTCTTCTGGTGTTAATGATTTGAGTGGAAATCTTGAAAAGATGTGAAAGCTGAAATTTGAAGTTATTTTGAGTTTTTCCCATGATCCTTCCAAAAATCTAATAAAATTAATTATTTGGCCTCGTAATTGAAGTTTTTGTAATGATTTCAATGTCTACTAGTTGCTTTTGATCCTTGGGAGAGGTTGGAATAAAAATTTTGGAGGTTGGAATGCATAAAAAGGGCTTTTGAAAAAGATTTTATGAGAGAAAATGACTTTTGAGAAAAAAAAAAAAGAAGAAGAAGAAGGGAATTTGAGGTTAGCTGACTAACATGCGAGGAAATAACGTTAGCTGACTCTAGAATCAGCTAACGAATGAAAATTTGCTGTCTGTGGAATTCTAGTGAGCTAACAAGGGTAGTTAGCTGACTCTAGAGTCAGCTAACACCCTGAAGCTCACTGTTAAAGGCCTGGAAAAGTTTTTGTTGCCACAGTAGTTGACTATTCAGTCGACTACTGTGGAAAAACATTCTGTATGTTGCCTGGGAAGGATTTTTTTTATTTTTTTGGGTCAAAATAGTCAACTACTTAGTCGACTACTTTGGAAAAACACTCTGTAAAAGTGGTTTGGAAGAGATTTTGGCTACAGTAGCTGACTATTTAGTCGACTACTATGGAAATTTTGTCTGTAGAGTTGGTTTGAGATCAATTTCACTCTTAATCAAGGACTTCCCAATGGGTCACCCATCGCTCTCACCCAAGCACGCTTAACTAAGGTTTGAGGTGGACAAAAATCTTTTGTGGAAGTGGTTTGAGGATAATTTCACTCTTATTAGCTAGCATCCATGCTGACTAATAGATGGTAACCTCTGTTATTTATCTAATAATGAAAATTTGATCAGGGGCATTAATGAAAATTTGATCAGGGGCAAAAGTAAAATTTGATAAAAAGTCATTTGAGGATTTGATCAAGGGCAAGGTAGGAAAGAAAATTGAAAGGGCAAAAATACTTGATGAAGAAGGGAGCTACGTGGGCTTTGAAAAGTGTAACTTAAGAGTGAAGAGGGATAAAATAGAACTTTCTAAGAATATTTAAGGCCGCTCATCCCTCCTTAGTCCTTAAGCGGCCGTGTGAAAGGAGAGAAAAAGAGAGAAAGAAGGGAGAAAAGAGAAGGAAAAGAGGAGAGGTTCTGCCGGCCGTGGAGAAGAAGAAGAGAAGAAGAAAAAGAAAAAAAGAAGAAGAGAGGAAGAGGAAGGGAAGGAAAGAAAAAAGGCTTGGTAGTTTAGCTATCTTTGTTAAGGTAAGTCCAAACTTTCCTAAGCTAGATAATAATGTTTAAATCTCATGATTTAGAGGCAAATGAGGTGATAGCATGCGTAGATTGTGAAACCTTAAGCATGTTAGGGATTAAAGGGTATTATGCTAAAATATAAAGGCATAGAGCATATATGCATAGTTTTATGAAACTCTTGGTGCTTGTGACCCTAATAATGCATGTATGATGACTTAGGCCAAGAGATTGGTTCAAGGGAGCTAGAACAGGAGAAATAGTAGCTATAGCAATGTGCTAGCAGCTAAGGTGAGTGGGTTTCTCATCTAGCTTTGAGAAATGTTTTATGATAGCATAGTGATATTTTGCTATAAATCAGAGTATGTTATGCTAAGTATAGTATTTCAAGTAGTTAAATATGGAAAATGAGAACCCAGTTATGATGTATCTTATTTTCAAAGCATATTCTAAAGCAAAGCATGAGTTTAAGAGCAAAGCATGAGTTTAAAGTATATTCTAAAGCAAAGCATGAGTTTAAGAGCAAAGCATGAGTTTAAAGCATGTTTTAAAGCAAAGCATGAGTTTAAAGCATGTTTGAAAGCAAAGCATGAGTTTAAAGCATGTTCTAAAGTAAAGCATGGGTTTAAAGCATGTTCTAAAATAAAGCATGGGTTTAAAGCATATTTTAAAGCAAAGCATGAGTTTAAGAGAAGAAAAGGAAACATGGGCTAGAGCATGTTTCAAAGCAAAGTAAGTTTGAGCAAAGCATAAGTTTCAGAAAAAGCATGAGTTTTAACAAAGCATGAATTTAAGAAAAGAAAAGGAAACATGGGCTAGAGAATGTTTCAAAGCAAAGTATAGAGCTTCATGAAAAGCATTGTTTGGATAAAAACACATGTTTCAGTAAAGCATGGAATTTACTTTTTAGATTTATGTTTCAAAGTGATGCATGGGCATGCATGAATATCAATGTTTCAAAGAAAGTATAGCTGATTGTATATTGGATTATAAACTTATATTTGAGAATTTCTACAGCATACAACATAAAAAGCATGGGGCCATCTATGGGGCTGATCACCCTGTAGATTGTGCCATAGCATGAGCATTGCACATACTATTATAGCCGGCACCTCCTTGCGACTCAATCGTACTATGATCCCGAGGCTAGGAGGAGTACAAGCTAGATCAGCCCAGTGGGCAGATTGTAAGCAGCCCAGTAGGATAAGAATCATAGCTCAGTTAAGAACTAGGTTACTATATAGCCCGTGGGGGCTCAGAGATACAGGCCCATAGAGAGGGCAAGCAGGAGGCCCAGGGAAAAGGGGCAAGCTTACACCTGGGGTGAACCGCATATGTGAGGGGTGCCATGTGGTGCGGGGATCCTCGGCGCTCAGTATACTCACCCACTGAGAGTACACCTACAGGAGGGTGACTGTAGGGATGTACCTTAGTGGTAGCACACCCAGCCCATCATCATGAGTTTTGTAAAAGTGGCATTATTTTATTTAAGTTGCATTATTGAAAGCATAAGCTAACTTATGAGTCTTCTTATCTCATTGGAAAGATTTATGTATCAATTGTGATATGTTGTATCAGTATGCTTATTGGTTTTTAAAATGTGGTTCTCAGTTTTTCCCCATTGTTAGATGGCTATCCAGTCACTGGGACTTAGGTCTCACCCCTCTACTGTTGAAATTTTTAGATTTCAGATCAAAGTTAGCAGGTTGGCTCTTGGATGCCTGATTTTGATATGGGCTGCTAGAGTTAGCAGGTTGATGACATGGACTTATATTACTTGGATTGTATATGTATTTAAAATGGATATGGATGGATATGTATAACTGTAACCCTTATTTTGAACTTGGGTGGTTATAAGAAATGACTGTCATTGTGGAATGGATTTGTGTATATGGTCTTTATAGCAGTATAGTGATGAAAGTTATATTGCCCGGAATCATGTGTTGAATAATGTGAAAATCTTATATTATCTGAGCAGGATGAAATAAATTGTGATGTGATCTTATAAATAGTATGAATGAATTGAGCATGTCAAAGTTTTTAGCAGGTTCTGTATTTTTGTGCATGTAACTTATGACAATTGGATAGGGATTGCTTGAGCTTTATGGTACTTAGCATAAAGACTGGTAGATATCTACCTAATTTTTATAAGAAATCATGCCGTCGAGAAGGGGCTCGACACTGACCTTTTAACTAATGTCACCTATCATGCTTCTTTTGATGGTATATGGCTTTGAAATTTACTGACATTGGCTAAATAGTGTTCCATGAACCGAATTGGACCTTGTGCCTCCACTCATTGTTCTTAGGGATTTGGAACACAAAATGCCTTCTGGGTAATGCATTCTAGGGTCATTCATAGTGCAAAATGAAGTGTGCTCATGCATCGAAGCTGCTAAGACCTATTGTGGGGTCAATATGGAGAAAAAACAGGTCAAGAATCTACTGAAATTAAGTCTCGAGACAACCTTCTCATTGTACTATATATGTGCATGCACAAAAAATCAGGATGGTAATGGTATGAAGAAAAGAACATCCCATCTCTTAGAGAAAATAACTCTTGTCAAATCAAGCCACCCTATGAAAATAGCTTATCCACAATGCCATAGGAATATTATATTCTTCTATGGTATGAAATTGAAGAGGGCACAAGATAAACAATTTTAGAATTTGGTCCATAATTAGGGAGGAAGAGCATTTACAACCCATACTTGAATAAAGAATCTGAGAGATATTAAGCATAGAAATAAAGGTTGTTATAGTTTAACATTTGGCTGTAAATGGTTGAAAGTTTGCATTGCTTAATGCAGAAATAAAAATTCACTTGTTCCAGTAGGTAACAAGAAACCATAGATTGATAGCCATAAGTTCCTTTGATCTGCTAGGAGTCCCATAAACTATATTGCTTGGAGATTACGTGCCATATGAATTCAATAACCGCAACAAGGTTTTGTTTATATTTACTAACTTTTATAATAAAGATATAGTACAGTAGGAATAGGTGCATTATAAATTCCTAATACAACTAATATTCACACTATAATGCATTAGTTAAGGATGAGAGCTCATTAGTTCTTGATGACAGAATGCTATTTCTTGAGAACTTGAAAGGTATGATAGAAATTAAAATGATGGTCTTTTGGAAGCAGTTTTTTCTTTGAAAAAAAAACTCATTTAGACTGATTGAAAGCAAGAACAATTACCATTCTAAATGTTAGATAAATAGCCTTTAGTAACTCTACGATCTTAGGGACTGATATTTATGAGCTCCAGGCCAATGTGATGCACATAATCCAGACTTGTAGAGAACCACTTTGCTCCTCACAATCTGAATACTTAAATCATCTATCCTTCTCTCCTCATCTTCAGTGTTCCTCAGTGTCATGGCTGGTGACCGCTAAACGTTCAATCATTCTGGCTTGGCCAACATGCTGGACAAGTTTCATTTTCACAAAGAAAAATTAATTCATCTGTGCATGGTCTGATGGATTTGAATTCTTGTCAATTTGTTTATATCATAGGACATTAAATTCCTTTTATTTGGTACAGTACAAATGAATTTATTGAACATATATTGCATCCTTTTACATCCTAGTTTGGAATGGTTTTCTCCATCTAGGATCTCTGAAAGTCAGCTAGAGATGTTGGAATTCTCCCGTTTTTTAGCTTCTGCAAGAAAGTGTTGCCAAAGGGAAGAAGTATAACCTCAAAGAAAACTCCAAAATGTTTCAGTATATGATTTACTTAGGGGGAGATTGGGCTTCAAAACTAGTGTTCATCAATTCCAAATCCATTATCTCAGCTTTCACATGATGTTAGCTTAGATCCTTCCATCTTTCTCCTGAATATTTTGACACAGAAGCAAAAGCCTCATCTTATGAACAACCTTGACTTATGTTAGACATGTTAAACCCTTTTACACTAAATCTGCATTGCTTTGTCCTTAACTAGTAGAACTCCTCTTCCTTTGACATTCATCTCTTTCACTCTATCCTAGTTTTCTCCGCTCATTAATTTAACATTTCCAGCAGCCACACTCATCATGCGAACTAAAATTTGTTCTCTAATAACATGACTATTTCACTTCCCTAAACTCCTATCGTGTAGATGTCTTAGAAACAAGTTGTCTAGGCTCTTTTACTAACAATAGTTAGGTACCATGCTCAAATTATTTTATTAACAATATTTACTCAAGGTTAAGCTGGAAAAACATACTATGCAAAAAGAGTATAGCATGACAACTTCAAACTCTTGAAAAAAAAATAAACCTACCTATTGCAGAACCTCATTATTCTCACATCCAGCCTCCTTTACTATCCTAAAACATGAAACCATCCATCTCAGGCTAGAATAGCCATAAGTATTGTATCTCTAGGGGATATTACATTCCTAATTATCTGTACAATATGCACCTTGAGATCACTCTCTTCAACATTTACACCAGCCTTTTTACAAGAATCTCTCAAAAAACTCTAAGCTAGGCAATGAATCTGTCCTCATTATACAAAGTCATGTTAAAGGGGATAGTAAAATATTAGTTTCCACCAACATGAGGTCTTGGAAAAGATAAGCTAATCCAAAATCTGGTGCAATATTCCCTCTTTTTTTGGATATAAACAGAATATGCTATTGAGCAAGTGTGTTCATTGATATTATCTTTTACATATAAAACATTTTGAGGGTTCCATAACATAGAATATTGAAGGCTTGCCCATGGTAGATTGAAAGGAGTGCGTTGCTCCCTAACCTCTCTACCTCCAACTCACCCAAAAAGCAACAATATCCCAAAAAATAGTCCCATATTGGATGAGAAAGAAAAACTTGAAGAGCTTATAATTTAAGTTCACCTGTTACTAATTAACTTGTGCTTCAGTTTGTAAGGCCATATGGTTTTGGCTTGCTAATAGGTTAATTGGGACTAACAGGTGGACTTGGGGCATTACAAATAGTATCAGAGCTGACCTGAGTGTGTGAAAATTGGAGAGCAGAAAGAAAGGGCTATTCATAGAATGATGGTTGAGTTTCGCTATGACGTGAAACCATCCTTATAGCACCAACAATTCCACTTGGGATAGATTTTGGCTAGCTTGTGGCATGCGATAAGAATGTCACTTGATAAGAGGGAAGATTGTAATGCCCCAAAAATGATTATAATACCCTAAAAAATTATTTCAACTTATACTCGAGTTTTTAAAGCCACAAGGTTTCGGTGAAAATAAATTCTTTTCCAACTCAAAATGCTTGTTCAGCTAGTTAGTGTTGTAAAAAGTTGGAGGACATAGTACAATCTCTTAAACTTAAATAAGAGTAGCCTGCAAGTAAATTGCTTGTATGTTCTAGCACATGCTATACTTCTCTAATTCATGCTATCCATCAAGAAATTGACCACATGCTTTGGCTTAGCTGCACTAAGTTTTCTAGTAAGGCTTATATGCAGGATTCTCTAGCATGTTAGCTAATAGAAATAATTGTGGTAGATAAATGACACAGTACATGACAAATGAAGCTAACTTGCTTCGTGAGATTAAAGGAAGTTTTGAACATAACTTTCACTTAATTAGCATAATGTCAGGTATCTTTCAACCCAAAAGACAAATCTATAAGATGGGTAAAGAGAGGAAAAAAGAAAAAGAGAAAATCATTTCAACGAGAAATGGCCCAAATTAAAACTATTACAGTTTGTTATAAGCTAGAAAATAGCAAGGCATGGAAAAGCATGAGGGAGGGAGAGTACTAATTTTAAGTACCATGCAGTTCATAGAACCTCATACTCTCCAAACTCCCAAATGACGATATCCTAGAAAGACAGCCTATATATATTGTTGTTATAAGGCTTACCAACATTAAACTAGTCTATTCATTAATAAATACACAAACTTCTTATGCAGGTCACAACCTAGACAAGTACAAGATAGAGGCATTCTTTAACAATATTTGTAAACACCATGGTCCTAATACTCACTTCAAAAAATAAAAAATAAAAAAAAAATAAATCACCCCTAAAAGTTTTTTGGTCATTATTTAGAAATAGCACTAGTATATTTACTTCATTTATGACACCACTGAAAGGAATTGAGAAGAAAATGACATCTCATGGAAAACCTTCCGCCATAGATTGGCAATGCTAAGGCTTAATCTATGTTAGACTAGAAATAATTTCAGCATAAGAATTTGGGTGCTTCTCAATGATAAGAGCATCAGCATCCTCCACATTGTTAGTTTTGTTCTCTAAATAGCATCCACTATGAAAAGGTCTAGGCCACAAGATGACTTCTGATAGGATAAAAAAATAGGAGTCCTTTTACCAAAATGCAGTAATTTTTGATCCACAATGATGAAGGAGCATAGAGTTATTTTAGGTCCAGCCACAATTAAGTTATTCTGGTGTCCTTGCATATAATTTTAATGTTATGTTTAGTGTATTTGAAACTTGTTCAATAGAATATCTAACTATTTGACTGTATTAAATACCTTGGAAGTTTAATTTGAGCACTAGGAAATTGCAAAATGTCTAGGAAATTTCCAAGTAGAGGCTTGCTCCAAAAGTTTTGTGTAATATTATAAATATAATTCAAAAATGAAATAAGTATATAGAGTTTTTATTTCTAAAAGTATTTTTCATAAGCAAGTGTACTGCTCCCATTAGAATCAAGAATGTGTCTTAGTCGCATTGAGTGGCATCCCAAGATATGCCTTTATTTCTTGGCTATGTGTTGTTAGGATGCACCCATGACAAGCCATTGGTCCATAGCCTCAAGCAGCCAATGGCCACTCCTCTTTCTATCATCTTTTCCTTTGCTTGTTTTGAATTTCTATCATGGGTCTTAGCCAGCCTATATCAGGTTGGTATAAGAGCATGTTGCTTTTGTTGAGTTTAGACACTAGAATTACTTCTCTCTTACATAAGAGAAGTTGATTGATGGGCATAAGCCATCCTTGTGTTCTCTCTCTTACTTTCTATCTCTCATTTTTTTCCTTATCTTCCTTTTACTTCTTTCTTGCATAGTTTTAACTTTTACTAGCACACAAGTGAGATTCCCTATCTTCTTAAAAGAGTGGATTTCTTCCCTACCATTACCCTATACTCCAATGGTTCCTTTGTTGTGGTTCTGTCTTCCCATGCCATATAGCTTGTTTACATTTGATTTTCTATCAGCCTTTTTCATATTTTTGTTGTGAAGGTGAAGGCTAGGTTCCATGGAGATCATAAAGAGTTCTACTACCCTATTACAATATTAAATAATCCTGGGGCTTGCCAGGACAATTAAAAATATTGACAAAACCAGAAGAGGAGAAATGGAAGAGAGAAAAAGGACAATTATTTTATAGAATTCTTCAACGATAGTCATACATAAGAGAAAGTAAGGAGAAAAACCATGTAACACTTAATGCTTCTCCATCACTATGTTGCAATGCCTTGAGAAACATGCCATAGTTCAGCCTGCTTGGTTGCGATGGTGATTGGCTTTGACAGAGCTATTAGGCGGAGACAACGTCAAAGTGGTGTCAACTTTCTTCTCGTTCCTCAAAAACTTTAATCCACAACGGTTGCAAAGAGTCTTATAAAAAGAATAGAAAACAAGAAAAATAGTCAACATATATCATGGTAAGATGGTAAGCTACTACAATTATCACTACATTATATAATTTATCTATGTGTATCACATCAAGAACTTTGTACAGCATATGTGAAGTAGGATATCATGCTAATTAGTAAAATAACCTTTAATTAATCAATAACAAGTGGGAAGAAAAATTAAATAAATTAAAAATCAAATAATTAACGAAATGATGAATTGATTATGAAATTTTATGTCCAACTACATTCATTATAAATTTATTTAATTTTAAGATAAAAAAAATTATTCATTTAAGAGTTAATAATAGAAAATAAACAAATTCAATTAAATCTTGGCAAACAATAAACAAGAAAATGATAAGGCATTTAGAAATACTTGTTATGTGTTTCTATTTTCATTATATATAAGAACAACTGCATAACGTATTATTCTATAAAGTTATTTTGCTTGAAATGAAGTCTGAGTATTGTAATTAATGGACTATGGCATTGCAATAATCACACAAGCTGGAAGATATTTAAGTAATACCACAGGTGGAGTCTAAATTTATTTACATTAAATTAGTAAAAGAATGAATCAATAATACATCAAAAATTAAATATATTGATACATAGTCATTTTAAATTATACTGATACCAATTAAGTTCAAGCGTAATTAAAATACATGATTTAATAGCTATTTTTTAGTATTTATTTATCAAACATGAATAAATTGTACATAATCATTTTTTAGATTTTAGCTAGCTTGTGGCGTGCAATGAGGGTGCCACTTAATAAGAGGGGAGATTGTAATACACCAAAAAATTGTCCCATATGAAATGGAAAAAATTTTTTTGAAGAGACTATAACTTAAGTTTACCTACAACTAATTAACTTATACTTATGTTTTTAAGGCCATGTGATTTTAGTGGAAATAAATTCTTTTCTAACTCAAAATGCTTGTTCAGCTAGTTAGTGTTGTAAAAGTTGGAGGACATAGTACAATCTCTTAAACCTAAATAAAAGTAGCCTGCAAGTAAATTGCTTGTATGTTCGAGCACACGCTTTACTTCTCTAATTCATGCTACCAATCAAAAAATTGACCCCATGCTTTGACTTAGCTGCGCTAAGTTAGTTTTCTAGTAAGGCTTATATGCAGGATTCCCTAGCATGTTAGTTAATAGAAAAAATTATGGTAGATAAATGACACAATACGTAACAAATGAAGCTGACTTGCTTCATGAGATTAAGGGAAGTTTTGAACATAATTTCACTCAACTGGCATAATGTTAGGTGTCTTTCAACCTAAAAGACAAATCCGTAAGATGGGTAAAGAGAGGAAAAAAGAAAAAGAGAAAATCATTTCCATGAGAAATGGCCCAAAGCAGAACTACTACAGTTAGTTACAAGCTAGAAAACAGCAAGGCATGGAAAAGCTAGATTAGGCCAGTCACACTGACCATGAAGATGCAAATAGCTATGGCCCCCCAAAAGCTACATTCATAGTTGGCATTGCTAGAAGACTGAAGAACCAATGGGCCAAAAGCATGAGGGAGAGAGAGTACTTTTAAGTATTTTGCAGTTCATAGAACCTTGTAATTTCCAAACTCCCAAACGATAATATCCTGGAAAGACAGCCTATATATATTGTAGTTATAAGGCCCACCAACATTAAACTGGTCTATTCATTAATAGATACGCAAACTTCTTATGCAGGTCACAACCTAGACAAGTACAAGATAGAGGCATTCTTTAACAACATTTGTAAACACCATGGTCCTAATACTCACTTCAAAAAAAAAAAAAAAAAAAAATCACCCATAAAAGTTTTTTTGGTCATTATTTAGAAATAGCACTAATATATTTACTTCATCTAAGGCACCCCTAAAAGGAGCTAAGAAGAACATGACATCTCATGGAAAACATTCCGCCATAGATTGGCAATGCTAAGGCTTAATCTATGTTAGACTAGAAATAATTTCAGCATAAGAATTTGGGTGCTTCTCAATGATACGAGCATCCACACTGTTAGCTTTGTTCTCTAAATAGCATCCACTATGAAAAGGTCTAGGCCACAAGATGACTTCTGATAGGATAAAAAAATAGGAGTCCTTCACCAAAATTGCGGTAATTTTTGATCCACAATGATGCAGGAGCATAGAGTTACTTTAGGTCCAGCCACAATTAAGTTATTCTGGTGTCCTTGCATATAATTTTAATGTTATGTTCGGTATATTTGAAACTTGTTCAATAGAATGCCTAGCTATTTGACTGCATTAAGTACCTTGGAAGTTTAATTTGAGTACTAGAAACTTGCAAAATGTCTAGGAAATTTCCAAGTTGAGGCTTGCTCCAAAAATTTTGTGTAATAGTATAAATATAATTAAGAAATGAAATAAGTATATAGAGTTTTTATTTCTAAAAGCATTCATCATGAGCAAGTGTACTGCTCCCATTAGATTCAAGAATGTGTCTTGGTCGCTTTGAGTGGCACCCCAACATATGCGTTTATTTCTTGGCTATGTGTTGTTAGGATGCACCCATAACGAGCCATTGGTCCATAGGCTATTAGCCTCAAGCAACCATGGGCCACTCCTCTTTCTATCATCTTTTCCTTTGCTAGTTTTGAATTTCTATATGGGTCCTAGCTAGCCTACATCACGTTGGTATAAGAGCATGTTGCTTTCGTTGAGTTGAGACTCCAGAATTTTTTCTCTCTTACGTAAAAGAAGATTCGTGGGCAGAAGCCATCCTTGTGTTCTCTCTTTTACTTCCCTATCTCTCATCTTTTTCTTCATCTTCCTTTCACTTCTTTCTTACATAGTTCTAACTTTTATTAGCACAAAGTGAGATTCTCTATCTTCTTAAAAGAGTGGATTTCTTCTCTGCCATTACCCTATACTCTAATGGTTCTTTTGGTGTTGTTTTGTCTTCCTATATCATATAGCTTATTTGCATTTGATTTTCTATTAGGGCTTTTTTCATATTTTTATTGTGAAGGTGGATGGTAGGTTCCATGGAGATGATAAAGAGTTCTATTATACTATTACAATATTAAATAGTCCTGGGTCTACCAGGACAATTAAAAATATTGACAAAACCAAAAGAAGAGAAATGGAAGAGAGGAAAATTGTAGTGAAGAAAATGAGAAATAAAGAATTATGTAAGCACCATGCCATCAAAACCTAAACATAAAAGGCTATTTTATTAGATAATTTTAAGATTAAATCAGTTTTACAAATATTTTATAGACAAATATAGCATCTATTTAAGAGATGCTAGGAATTAGGTTGAAAAATTCGTAAGACACAAGCACTTGCCATCAAAAGTGATAAACATGTCAACAATTAAGGCATTATAATCAAAAGTAACTTTTTTCAAAGAAGGTACTTAAATTTTTGTTAATAACTGCTTGGAAGTTCCTTGATAACCTAACAAACAAAAAGGACAATTATTTCATAGATCTCTTTGACTACAGTCATACATAAGAGAAAGTAAAGAGAAAAACCTTGATAACACTTAATGCTTCTGCTCTCCAGTCAAACTATTATTTTTTGATGCTCTCCATTGCTATAAAACTCGTACCTGTAGCACCTTGGAAGGCATGCCATAATTCAGTCTGCTTGGTTGCGATAGTGATTGGCTTTAATAAAGGAGTTAGGCAGAGACAACGTCAAAAAGGTATTGACCTTCTTCTTATTTCTCATAAACTTCACTCTACAGTTGTTGCAAAGAGTCTTATTAAAAAAAAAATAGATAACAAGAAAAATAGTCAACACATATCATGTTAAGATTGTAAGATACTGTAATTATCACTACGTTATATAATTTATCTGTGTATCACATCATGAACTTTGTACATCATATGCGAAGCAGGATATCATACTAATTAGTAAAATAACCTTTAATTAATCAATGACAATTGGGAAGAAAAAATTAATATAATTAAAATTCAAATAATTAGCCAAATGATGCATTGATCATGAAATTTTATGTCTAACTACATTCATTATAAAGTTATTTAATTTTAAGATAAACAAATTTATTCATTTAAGAGATAATAATAGAAAATATACAAATTCAGTTAAATCTTTGCAAACAATAAACAAGAAAATGATAAGGCATTTAGAAATACTTGTTATGTGTTTCTGTTTTCAGTATATGTAAGAACAACCGCATAATGTATTATTCTAAACTTATTTTGCTTGAAATGAAGTCTGAATATTATAATTAATGGATTATGGGATTGCAATAATAACACAAGCTGAAAGATATTTAACTAATACCACAAGTGGAGCCTAAATCTGTTTACATAAAATTAGTAAAAGAATGAATCAATAGTACATCAAAAATTAAAAGATATTTAACTAATATGACAAATCACCAACTTAATAATTTTTTCTTAAAACAAGAGATTTCATGCAAAAAACAATCATTATTAAGATGATTAAAGATCCCCATATCTTGTGTATTTAAAGAATTTTTCATCAATTCAAATGAACCTCCCATCGAAATGAAAAGAAGCTTTCTTCTTTGCTTTCATTTAGAAAATTTAGGAAGTCAGGTCATCCTCACCCTAAAAATATATCAATTTTGATAATTTTAGGTGACAAATAAAGGATAACAATATCCTACCTTAGAACAACAACTTAACAAAAGTAGAAAATCAACACACTTTAAGAAGTCAAGTGAATCCTAGCTTGAAAATTAAGTTTCCTATCTTATGGAGACTCAAGAAGAAAATAAATAAGAAAAGCATCTGAAAAAATAGGGATGTATTGAATATATTTTCACCTTAGGACCGTCAAGGCCTTTTGTCCATAATGGAGTCTTGCTTTTGCCACATGAGGCACACATCTTTATTGGAATGCCCAAGGAAAGATTTAAATCTATACCAGACTCATAAAACCTACTCACCAAATTATTAATTAGGTTCTTCTCGGTAAGAGATTTTGAGGAGGAGGAGGAAGAAAATAAGTCAAATGCCATGAAAGTTATAGCAATAGTTTGGGATAGGTAACGAAAGTGATAGAGAGAAGGAAGAAGGGCAATTTTTTTCTAGTGGAGTTGTAGAGTAAATGAGGTAGCTAGGTCAATGGGACCTAACTATTCTAAAGGGCTCCAACTCTACCGTATTCCATGTGTGTGCTAAACTAACTACTTCCATTAATAGCAAGTGTGAATGGTGCATGTGCATGAGATCAAACCGAGACATCTGTATATCCCATTTTATCCTGCAATAATAACATACTTTACATTTTTGCTAGAATATTAAATAATTAGCAACAAAATATGATACTAATAGTAGTATTATAATAATTGGAAAAGAAATATGTTGCCAATGCATCATTAATATAATACAGGCTAAAATAGTAGTACTTTTTCTATCATGCACCAAGTGTATAGTCACTAAGCTAGTTTGTTGGCGAGATTCCCTAGCTCATTGAATATGTATAATGGTGTATGGAAAGGACTATTGTCTCTTTATACATTTTTTCACCTACCTTTTTCAGACTTCCTTAATATGAAGTATTTATTCAATATTAGTCTATAATATTTTTAAAGAAGTCATGGAAGAAAAGATTTATTGGAATGTGAAGTCGCATTTAGGGTCATAGGTTTGGTCAACAATAAAAAGCCTAGAATTAGAATGATATAGAGCAAAAAATGTTTCCTAAAAGTGGCATTAGTAGAACAATTCACAAATACAAGGTAGCAAATCAAGAATATTGCTATTCAAAAATTGAAGATTTTTATCATCATAGTGCTAGTAAAAGTTCTATCAAATAGGTGAAAACAATAGAAGGTAGTAAAATTGCTTCTTCCTTCTTTGAAACTATTGACTAACAAACCCAGATGGGATGCTAGTGGCAACCATCACTAAAATTCGATGACTACTTCTATGCCTCAACATAACATTTGTGATACCATTGTGATGAGCATTATTTTGATCTCATCACCCTTTAATATTTTTGAATACAAACATATGTACATACATATAAGCAACCATTCACCAACACTTATATTACATAATAAAAAGCACACATGCAATTAACTAACTAGTCACTAACTAGATTTGTAACTAGTAAAATAATAAAGCAAAGAAGCCAACTACTATTTGCCTTTTTCACCATAGATAACCATATAATAAGATATTCTATTAGATCTAGTCCTATCCATGATAACATTTGTGGTGATAAAACAAAACTATAATATAATCTAGTAACTTGTATCATAATCCTCAATAGTTTTGATTTGTTCAAAGAAAGCTACTCCAAAATACACTTTTTTGAATAATTAAGATGCTAAACTAAGTGGTGTGATAAGGACTTATCTAATAATTATAGAAGGCATAATAATAACTATCTAAGATTACCAACTTAATGAATTTTTCTTAAAACAAGAAACTTTATGCAAAAAGCCATCATCATTAAAACGATTACAGATCCCCATTTCTTGTGTATTTAAAGAATTTTTCATCAATTCAAATGAACCTCCCATCGAAATGAAAAGAAGCTCTCTTCTTTGCTTTCATTTGGAAAATTTGGGAAGTCATCTTCCAACTAAAAATATATCGATTCTAACAATTTTAGGTTACAAATAAAAGATGGCAATATCTTGTGCTAGAACAAGAGTCTAACAAAAGTTATACTCTAAGAAGTCAAGTGAATCCTGGCATGAAACTTAACTTTCCTATCTTATGTAAACTCAAGAAGGAAAGAAATAAGATAAGCATATTTCTTGGGATGGGCAAGGAAAGATTTAAATCTTTACTAGAGTCATGAAACATTCTCTCCAAAGTATTGATATTGATCATGTTTTTCTCAACAGGAGATTTTGAGGAGGAGGAGGAGGTAGAAAATAAGTCAAATGCTATGAAAGTTATAGCACCAGTTTGGAATAGGTAACAAAAGTGATAGGGAGAAGGAAGAAGGGCAACTTTTTTATAGTAGAGCTGTGGAGTAAATGAGGTAGCTAGGTCAATGGGACCTAACTTTTTAAATGGGCTCCAACTCTACATTATTCTATGTATGCACTGAACTATCTATTTCTATAAATAGCAAGTGTGAACGGTGCATGTGCATGAGTCAAACTCAAACATTTGTATATCCCACTCTTATCATGCAATAATGACATACATTATATTTTGTTAGAATATTAAATAATAGCAACAAAATATGATACTAATAGTAGTATTATAGTAATTGGAAAAGAATTATGTTGCAACGATAGCATTAATACAGTACAAGGCTCAAATTTTAGTACTTTTTCTATCATGCACCAAGTGTATGGTGACTAAGCTAATTATGTTGGTAAGATTCCCTAGCTTATTAAACATGTGTAATGGTGCTTTGAAGGAGCTGTTGTCTCTTTAGACTTTTTTTTTACCTATTTTTTTTTAAAATTTCTTAATATGAATGTATTTATTCAATATTAGTCCATAATACTTTTAAAATTGCTATGCAAGAAAAGATTTACTGGATTTTTAGGTTGCATTTAGGGTCATAGGTTTGGTGAAAAATAAAAAGCTTGGAATTAGAATGGTATAGAGAAAAAATTTTTCCTAAAAGTGGCATCAGTGGAACAATTCATGAATACAAGGTAGCAAATCAAGAATATTGCTATTCAAAAATTGAAGATTTTTATCATCAAAATGTTAGTAAAAGTTCTATCAAATGGGTGAGAACAATAGAAGGTAGCAAAATTGCTTCTTCCTTTTTTTGAAACTATTGACTAATAAACCCAGATGGGATGCTAGTTGCAAGCATCTCTAAAATTCAATGATTGCTTCTTTGCTTCAACGTAGCATTTGTGATACCATTGTGATAGCCATTATTTTGATTTCAATGCCCTTAGCCTTCTTGAATACAAACATATGTACATACATATAAGCAACCATTCACCAACACTTACATTACACATTAAAAAGCACACATTCAATTAACTAGAACTAGTCACTAACTAGTTTTGTAACTAGTAAAATAATAAAGCAGAGAACCTCCCATCGAAATGAAAAGAAGCTCTCTTCTTTGCTTTCATTATCAAAATTTGGGAAGTCAGGTCATAGTCCACCTAAAAATATATTGATTCTAATAATTTTAGGTTACAAATAAAAGATGACAATATCATGTATCAGAACAACAGTCTAACAAAAGTTAGAAAATCAATACACACTAAGAAGTCAAGTGAGTCCTAGCAAGGAAATTAGCTTTCCTACCTTATGTAAACTTAAGAAGGAAAGAAATAAGATAAGCATATTTCTTGGGATGGGCAAGGAAAGATTTAAATCTTTACCAGAGTCGTGAAACATTCTCTCCAAAGTATTGATCAGGTTCTTCTAAATAGGAGATTTTGAGGAGGAGGAGGTAGAAAATAAGTCAAATGCCATGAAAGTTATAGCACCAGTTTAGGATAGGTAACCAAAGTGATAGGCAGAAGGAAGAAGGGCAATTTTTTTATAGCGGAGCTGTGGAGTAAATAAGGTAGCTAAGTCAATGGGTCCTAACTTTTTAAATGGGCTCCAACTCTATATTATTCCATGTATGCACTGAACTATCTATTTCTCTAAACAACATATGTGAACGGTGCGTGTGCATGAGTCAAACTGAAACATTTGTATATCCCACTCTTATCTTGCAATAATGACAAACATTACATTTTGTTAGAATATTAAATAACTAGCAACAAAATATGATACTAATAGTAGTATTATAGTAATTGGAAACCCATTTCTTCTGTATTTAAAGAATTTTTCATCAATTCAAATGAACCTCCCATCAAAATGAAAAGAAGCTCTCTTCTTTGCTTTCATTTGGAAAATTTGGGAAGTAAGGTCATCTTCCACCTAAAAATATATCGATTGGCGACAATTTTAGGTCACAAATAAAAGATGGTAATATCCTATGTTAGAACAAGAGTCTAGCAAAAGCTAGAAAATCAACACACTCTAAGAAGTCAAGTAAATTTTAGCATGGAAGTTAACTTTCCTATCTTATGTAAACTCAAGAAGGAAAGAAATAAGACAAGCATATTTCTTGAGATGGCTATGCAAGAAAAGATTTAAATCTTTACCGAGTTGTTAGTGTTCTCTTCAAAGTATTATCGGGTTCTTCTCAATAGGAGATTTTGAGAGGAGGTAGAAAATATGTTAAATGCCATGAAAGTTATAGCACCGAGTTTGGGATAGGTAATAGAAGTGGTAGGGAGAAGGAAGAAGGGCAATCTTTTTATAGCGGAGGGGTGGAGTAATTCATGAGTAGCTAAGTCAATGGGACCTAACTTTTTTACTAGCCTCCAACTCTACCTTATTTCATGTATGCATTGAACTATCTAGTTCTATAAATAGCAAGTGTGAACGGTGTGTGTGCATGAGTCAAACTAAAACATTTGTATATCCCACCCTTATCTCGCAATAATGACATACGTTACATTTTATTTGAATATTAAATAGCTAGCAATAAAATATGATACTAGTAGTTGCATTATAGTAATTGGAAACCCATTTCTTACTGTATTTAAAGAATTTTTCATCAATTCAAATGAACCTCCCATCAAAATGAAAAGATGCTCTCTTCATTGCTTTCATTTGGAAAATTTGGGAAGTAAGGTCATCTTCCACCTAAAAATATATCGATTCGACAATTTTAAGTCACAAATAAAAGATGGCAATATCCTATGTTAGAACAAGAGTCTAGCAAAAGTTAGAAAATCAACACACTCTAAGAAGTCAAGTAAATCCTAGCATGGAAGTTAACTTTCCTATCTTATGTAAACTCAAGAAGGAAAGAAATAATACAAGCATATTTCTTCAGATGGGCAAGGAAAGATTTAAATCTTTGCTAGAGTTGTGAAGCGTTCTCCCCAAAGTACTGATCAGGTTCTTCTTAATAGGAGATTTTGAGGAGGAGGAGGAGGAGGTAGAAAATAAGTCAAATGCCATGAAAGTTATAGCACCAATTTGGATAGGTAACAGGAGTGATAGGGAGAAGGAAGAAGGGCAATCCTTTTATAGTGGAGGGATGGAGTAAATGATGTAGCTAAGTCAATGGGACCTAACTTTTTTACTAGCCTCTAACTCTACCTTATTCCATGTATGCACTAAACAATCTACTTTTATAAATAGTAAGTGTGAATGGTGCGTGTGCATGAGTCAAACTAAAACATTTGTATATCCCACCCTTATCTCCCAATAATGACATACGTTACATTTTGTTAGAATATTAAATAGCTAGCAACAAAATATGATGCTAATAGCAGTATTATAGTAATTGGAAACCCATTTCTTCGTATTTAAAGAATTTTTTTATCAATTCATATGAACCTCCCATCAAAATAAAAAGAACTCTTCTTTGCTTTCATTTGGAAAATTTGGGAAGTCAGGTCATCTTCCACCTAAAAATATATCGATTCTAACAATTTTAGGTTACAAATAAAAGATGGCAATATCCTACATTAGAACAAGAGTCTAACAAAAGTTAGAAAATCAACACACTCTAAGAAGTCAAGTGAATCCAGGCATGGAAATTAACTTTCCTATCTTATGTAAGCTTAAGAAGGAAAGAAATAAGACAAGCATATTTCTTGAGATGGGCAAGGAAAGATTTAAATCTTTACTAGAGTTGTAAAGCATTCTTTCCAAAGCATTGATTAGGTTCTTCTCAATAGGAGATTTTGAGGAGGAGGTCGAGGAGGAGGAGGTAGAAAATATGTAAAATGCCATGAAAGTTATAGCACCAGTTTGGGATAGGTAACAGAAGTGAAAGGGAGAAAGAAGAAGGGCAACTTTTTTATAGTGGAGCTGTAGAGTAAATGAGGTAGCTAGGTCAATAGGACCTAACTTTTTAAATAGGCTCCAACTCTACTTTATTCCATGTGTTCACAGAACTATCTATTTCTATAAATAGCAAGTGTGAATGATGCGTGTGCATGAGTCAGACTGAAACATTTATATATCCCACTCTTATCTCACAATAATGGCATACGTTACATTTTGTTAGAATATTAAATAACTAGTAACAAAATATGATACTAATAGTAGTATTATAGTAATTGAAAACCTATTTCTTCAGTATTTAAAGAATTTATCATCAATTCAAATGAACCTCCCATGAAAATGAAAAGAAGCTCTCTTCTTTGCTTTCATTTTGAAAATTTGATAAGTCAGGTCATCTTCCACCTAAAAGTATATCAATTATGACAATTTTAGGTTACAAATAAAAGATGGCAATATCCCAGAACAAGAGTCTAGCAAAAGTTAGAAAATCAACACACTCTAAGAAGTCAAGTGAATTCTGGCATGGAAATTAACTTTCCTATCTTATGTAAACTCAAGAAGGAAAGAAATAAGACAAGCATATTTCTTGAGATGGGCAAGAAAAGATTTAAATCTTTACCAGAGTTGTGAAGAATTCTCTCCAAAGTATTGATCAAGTTCCTCTTAATGGGAGATTTTAAAGAGGAGGAGGAGGTAGAAAATAAGTCAAATTCCATGAAAGTTATAGCACCGGCTAGGGATAGGTAACAGAAGTGATAGGGAGAAGGAAGAAGGGCAATTTTTGTATAGTGGAGCTGTAGAGTAAATGAGGTAGCTAAGTCAATGAGGCCTAACTTTTTTACTGGCCTCCAACTCTACTTTATTACACGTATGCACTAAACTATCTATTTCTATAAACAGCAAGTGTGAATGGTGCGTATGCATGAGTCAAACTGAAACATTTTTATATCCCACTCTTATCTCGCAATAAAGACATATGTTACATTTTGTTAGAATATTAAATAACTAGCAACAAAATATGATACTAATAGTAGTATTACAGTAATTAGAAACCCATTTCTTCTGTATTTAAAGAATTTTTCATCAATTCAAATGAACCTCTCATCAAGATGAAAAGAAGCTCTCTTCTTTGCTTTCATTTGGAAAATTTGGGAAGTCAGGTCATCTTCCACCTAAAAATATATCAATTCTGATAATTTTAGGTTACAAGTAAAATATGGCAATATTCTGTGTCAGCACAAGAGTCTAATAAAAGTTAGAAAATCAACACGCTCTAAGAAGTCAAGTGAATCGTAACATGGAAATTAACTTTCCTATCTTATGTAAAATCAAGAAGGAAAGAAATAAGTTAAGCATATTTCTTGGCATGGGCAAGGAAAGATTTAAATCTTTACCAGAGTCGTGAAATGTTTTCTCCAAAGTATTGATCAAGTTCTTCTCAACAGGAGATCTTGAGTAGGAGGAGGAGGTAGAAAATAAGTCAAATGCCATGAAAGTTATAGCACCAATTTGGGATAGGTAAGAGAAGTGATAGGGAGAAGGAAGAAAGGCAATTTTTTTATAGCGGAGCTGTGGAATAAATGAGGTAGCTAGGTCAATGGGACCTAACTTTTTAAATGGGCTCCAACTCTACCTTATTCCATGTCTGCACTGAACTATCTACTTTTATAAATAGCAAGTGTGAATGGTGCGTGTGCATGAGTCAAACTAAAACATTTGTATATCCCACCCTTATCTCCCAATAATGACATACGTTACATTTTGTTTGAATATTAATAGCTAGCAACAAAATATGATACTAATAGTAGCATTACAGTAATTGGAAACCCATTTCTTCTGTATTTAAAGAATTTTTCATCAATTCAAATGAATCTTCCATCAAAATGAAAAGAAGCTCTCTTCTTTGCTTTCATTTGGAAAATTTGGGAAGTAAGGTCATCTTCCACCTAAAAATATATCGATTCTGACAATTTTAGGTCACAAATAAAGGATGACAATATCCTACATTAGAACAAGAGTCTAACAAAAGTTAGAAAATCAACACACTCTAAGAAGTCAAGTAAATCCTAGCATAGAAGTTAACTTTCCTATCTTATGTAAACTCAAGAAGGAAAGAAATAAGACAAGCATATTTCTTGAGATGGGCAAGGAAAGATTTAAATCTTTACCAGAGTTGTGAAGCGTTCTCTCCAAAGTATTAATCAGGTTCTTCTCAATAGGAGATTTTGAGGAGGAGGAGGTAGAAAATAAGTCAAATGCCATGAAAGTTATAGCACCAGTTTGGGATAGGTAAGAGAAGTGGTAGGGAGAAGGAAGAAGGGCAATCTTTTTATAACGGAGCTGTGGAGTAAATGAGGTAGCTAAGTCAATGGGACCTAACTTTTTTACTAACCTCCAACTCTATCTTATTTCATGCGTGCATTGAACTATCTAGTTCTATAAATAGCAAGTGTGAACGGTGTGTGTGCATGAGTCAAACTGAAACACTTGTATATCCCACCCTTATCTCGCAATAATGACATACGTTACATTTTGTTAGAATATTAAATAGCTAGCAACAAAATATGATACTAATAGTAGTATTATAGTAATTGGAAACCCATTTCTTCTGTATTTAAAGAATTTTTTATCAATTCAAATGAACCTCCCATCAAAATGAAAAGAAGCTCTCTTCTTTGCTTTCATTTGGAAAATTTGGGAAGTCAGGTCATCTTCCACCTAAAAATATATCGATTCTGACAATTTTAGGTCACAAATAAAAGATGGTAATATCCTATGTTAGAACAAGAGTCTAGCAAAAGCTAGAAAATCAACACACTCTAAGAAGTCAAGTAAATCCTGGCATGGAAGTTAACTTTCCTATCTTATGTAAACTCAAGAAGGAAAGAAATAAGACAAGCATATTTCTTGAGATGGGCACAGAAAGATTTAAATCTTTACCAGAGTTGTGAAGTGTTCTCTCCAAAGTATTGATCAGGTTCTTCTCAATAGGAGATTTTGAGGAGGAGGAGGTAGAAAATATGTAAAATGCCATGAAAGTTATAGCACCAGTTTGGGATAGGTAATAGAAGTGATAGGGAGAAGGAAGAAGGGCAATCTTTTTATAGCGGAGGGGTGGAGTAAATGATGTAGCTAAGTCAATGGGACCTAACTTTTTTACTAGCCTCCAACTCTACCTTATTCCATGTATGCACTGAACTATCTACTTCTATAAATAGCAAGTGTGAACGGTGCGTGTGCAATAGTCAAACTAAAACATTTGTATATCCCACCCTTATCCTGCAATAATGACATACGTTACATTTTGTTAGAATATTAAATAGCTAGCAACAAAATATGATGCTAATAGCAGTATTATAGTAATTGGAAACCCATTTCTTCTGTATTTAAAGAATTTTTTTATCAATTCATATGAACCTCCCATCAGAATAAAAAGAACTCTTCTTTGCTTTCATTTGGAAAATTTGGGAAGCCAGGTCATCTTCCACCTAAAAATATATCGATTCTAACAATTTTAGGTTACAAATAAAAGATGGCAATATCCTATGCCAGAACAAGAGTCTAAGAAAAGTTAGAAAATCAACACGCTCTAAGAAGTCAAGTGAATCCAGGCATGGAAATTAACTTTCCTATCTTATGTAAGCTTAAGAAGGAAAGAAATAAGACAAGCATATTTCTTGAGATGGGCAAGGAAAGATTTAAATCTTTACTAGAGTTGTAAAGCATTCTTTCCAAAGTATTGATTAGGTTCTTCTCAATAGGAGATTTTGAGGAGGAGGTCGAGGAGGAGGAGGTCAAAAATAAGTCAAATGCCATGAAAGTTATAGCACCAGTTTGGGATAGGTAATGAAGTGAAAGGGAGAAAGAAGAAGGGCAACTTTTTTATAGTGGAGCTGTAGAGTAAATGAGGTAGCTAGGTCAATAGGACCTAACTTTTTAAATGGGCTCCAACTCTACTTTATTCCATGTGTTCACAGAACTATCTATTTCTATAAATAGCAAGTGTGAATGATGCGTGTGCATGAGTCAAATTGAAACATTTGTATATCCCACTCTTATCTCACAATAATGGCATACGTTACATTTTGTTAGAATATTAAATAACTAGTAACAAAATATGATACTAATAGTAGTATTATAGTAATTGAAAACCTATTTCTTCAGTATTTAAAGAATTTATCATCAATTCAAATGAACCTCCCATGAAAATGAAAAGAAGCTCTCTTCTTTGCTTTCATTTTGAAAATTTGATAAGTCAGGTCATCTTCCACCTAAAAGTATATCAATTATGACAATTTTAGGTTACAAATAAAAGATGGCAATATCCCAGAACAAGAGTCTAACAAAAGTTAGAAAATCAACACACTCTAAGAAGTCAAGTGAATTCTGGCATGGAAATTAACTTTCCTGTCTTATGTAAACTCAAGAAGGAAAGAAATAAGACAAGCATATTTCTTGAGATGGGCAAGAAAAGATTTAAATCTCTACCAGAGTTCTGAAGAATTCTCTCCAAAGTATTGATCAAGTTCCTCTTAATGGGAGATTTTAAAGAGGAGGAGGAGGTAGAAAATAAGTCAAATTCCATGAAAGTTATAGCACCGGCTAGGGATAGGTAACAGAAGTGATAGGGAGAAGGAAGAAGGGCAATTTTTGTATAGTGGAGCTGTAGAGTAAATGAGGTAGCTAAGTCAATGAGGCCTAACTTTTTTACTGGCCTCCAACTCTACTTTATTACACGTATGCACTAAACTATCTATTTCTATAAACAGCAAGTGTGAATGGTGCGTATGCATGAGTCAAACTGAAACATTTTTATATCCCACTCTTATCTCGCAATAAAGACATATGTTACATTTTGTTAGAATATTAAATAACTAGCAACAAAATATGATACTAATAGTAGTATTACAGTAATTAGAAACCCATTTCTTCTGTATTTAAAGAATTTTTCATCAATTCAAATGAACCTCTCATCAAGATGAAAAGAAGCTCTCTTCTTTGCTTTCATTTGGAAAATTTGGGAAGTCAGGTCATCTTCCACCTAAAAATATATCAATTCTGATAATTTTAGGTTACAAGTAAAAGATGGCAATATTCTGTGTCAGTACAAGAGTCTAATAAAAGTTAGAAAATCAACACGCTCTAAGAAGTCAAGTGAATCCTAACATGGAAATTAACTTTCCTATCTTATGTAAAATCAAGAAGGAAAGAAATAAGATAAGCATATTTCTTGGCATGGGCAAGGAAAGATTTAAATCTTTACCAGAGTCGTGAAATGTTTTCTCCAAAGTATTGATCAAGTTCTTCTCAACAGGAGATCTTGAGTAGGAGGAGGAGGTAGAAAATAAGTCAAATGCCATGAAAGTTATAGCACCAATTTGGGATAGGTAAGAGAAGTGATAGGGAGAAGGAAGAAAGGCAATTTTTTTATAGCGGAGCTGTGGAATAAATGAGGTAGCTAGGTCAATGGGACCTAACTTTTTAAATGGGCTCCAACTCTACCTTATTCCATGTGTGCACTGAACTATCTACTTTTATAAATAGCAAGTGTGAATGGTGCGTGTGCATGAGTCAAACTAAAACATTTGTATATCCCACCCTTATCTCCCAATAATGACATACGTTACATTTTGTTTGAATATTAATAGCTAGCAACAAAATATGATACTAATAGTAGCATTACAGTAATTGGAAACCCATTTCTTCTGTATTTAAAGAATTTTTCATCAATTCAAATGAATCTTCCATCAAAATGAAAAGAAGCTCTCTTCTTTGCTTTCATTTGGAAAATTTGGGAAGTAAGGTCATCTTCCACCTAAAAATATATCGATTCTGACAATTTTAGGTCACAAATGAAGGATGACAATATCCTACATTAGAACAAGAGTCTAACAAAAGTTAGAAAATCAACACACTCTAAGAAGTCAAGTAAATCCTAGCATAGAAGTTAACTTTCCTATCTTATGTAAACTCAAGAAGGAAAGAAATAAGACAAGGATATTTCTTGAGATGGCCAGGAAAGATTTAAATCTTTACCAGAGTTGTGAAGCGTTCTCTCCAAAGTATTAATCAGGTTCTTCTCAATAGGAGATTTTAAGGAGGAGGAGGTAGAAAATAAGTCAAATGATATGAAAGTTATAGCACCAGTTTGGGATAGGTAAGAGAAGTGGTAGGGAGAAGGAAGAAGGGCAATCTTTTTATAACGGAGCTATGGAGTAAATGAGGTAGCTAAGTCAATGGGACCTAACTTTTTTACTAACCTCCAACTCTATCTTATTTCATGCGTGCATTGAACTATCTAGTTCTATAAATAGCAAGTGTGAACGGTGTGTGTGCATGAGTCAAACTGAAACACTTGTATATCCCACCCTTATCTCGCAATAATGACATACGTTACATTTTGTTAGAATATTAAATAGCTAGCAACAAAATATGATACTAATAGTAGTATTATAGTAATTGGAAACCCATTTCTTCTGTATTTAAAGAATTTTTTATCAATTCAAATGAACCTCCCATCAAAATGAAAAGAAGCTCTCTTCTTTGCTTTCATTTGGAAAATTTGGGAAGTCAGGTCATCTTCCACCTAAAAATATATCGATTCTGACAATTTTAGGTCACAAATAAAAGATGGTAATATCCTATGTTAGAACAAGAGTCTAGCAAAAGCTAGAAAATCAACACACTCTAAGAAGTCAAGTAAATCCTGGCATGGAAGTTAACTTTCCTATCTTATGTAAACTCAAGAAGGAAAGAAATAAGACAAGCATATTTCTTGAGATGGGCACAGAAAGATTTAAATCTTTACCAGAGTTGTGAAGTGTTCTCTCCAAAGTATTGATCAGGTTCTTCTCAATAGGAGATTTTGAGGAGGAGGAGGTAGAAAATATGTAAAATGCCATGAAAGTTATAGCACCAGTTTGGGATAGGTAATAGAAGTGATAGGGAGAAGGAAGAAGGGCAATCTTTTTATAGCGGAGGGGTGGAGTAAATGATGTAGCTAAGTCAATGGGACCTAACTTTTTTACTAGCCTCCAACTCTACCTTATTCCATGTATGCACTGAACTATCTACTTCTATAAATAGCAAGTGTGAACGGTGCGTGTGCATGAGTCAAACTAAAACATTTATATATCCCACCCTTATCTCCCAATAATGACATTCGTTACATTTTATTTGAATATTAAATAGCTAGCAACAAAATATGATACTAATAGTAGTATTATAGTAATTGGAAACCCATTTCTTCTGTATTTAAAGAATTTTTTATCAATTCATATGAACATCTCATCAAAATGAAAAGAAGCTCTCTTCTTTGCTTTCATTTGGAAAATTTGGGAAGTTAGGTCATCTTCCACCTAAAAATATATCGATTCTAACAATTTTAGGTCACAAATAAAAGATGGTAATATCCTATGTTAGAACAAGTGTCTAGCAAAAGCTAGAAAATCAACACACTCTAAGAAGTCAAGTAAATCCTAGCATGGAAGTTAACTTTCCTATCTTATGTAAACTCAAGAAGGAAAGAAATAAGACAAGCATATTTCTTGAGATGGGCAAGGAAAGATTTAAATCTTTACCAGAGTTGTGAAGCGTTCTCTCCAAAGTATTAATCAGGTTCTTCTCAATAGGAGATTTTGAGGAGGAGGAGGTAGAAAATAAGTCAAATGCCATGAAAGTTATAGCACCAGTTTGGGATAGGTAAGAGAAGTGGTAGGGAGAAGGAAGAAGGGCAATCTTTTTATAACGGAGCTGTGGAGTAAATGAGGTAGCTAAGTCAATGGGACCTAACTTTTTTACTAACCTCCAACTCTATCTTATTTCATGCGTGCATTGAACTATCTAGTTCTATAAATAGCAAGTGTGAACGGTGTGTGTGCATGAGTCAAACTGAAACACTTGTATATCCCACCCTTATCTCGCAATAATGACATACGTTACATTTTGTTAGAATATTAAATAGCTAGCAACAAAATATGATACTAATAGTAGTATTATAGTAATTGGAAACCCATTTCTTCTGTATTTAAAGAATTTTTATCAATTCAAATGAACCTCCCATCAAAATGAAAAGAAGCTCTCTTCTTTGCTTTCATTTGGAAAATTTGGGAAGTCAGGTCATCTTCCACCTAAAAATATATCGATTCTGACAATTTTAGGTCACAAATAAAAGATGGTAATATCCTATGTTAGAACAAGAGTCTAGCAAAAGCTAGAAAATCAACACACTCTAAGAAGTCAAGTAAATCCTGGCATGGAAGTTAACTTTCCTATCTTATGTAAACTCAAGAAGGAAAGAAATAAGACAAGCATATTTCTTGAGATGGGCACAGAAAGATTTAAATCTTTACCAGAGTTGTGAAGTGTTCTCTCCAAAGTATTGATCAGGTTCTTCTCAATAGGAGATTTTGAGGAGGAGGAGGTAGAAAATATGTAAAATGCCATGAAAGTTATAGCACCAGTTTGGGATAGGTAATAGAAGTGATAGGGAGAAGGAAGAAGGGCAATCTTTTTATAGCGGAGGGGTGGAGTAAATGATGTAGCTAAGTCAATGGGACCTAACTTTTTTACTAGCCTCCAACTCTACCTTATTCCATGTATGCACTGAACTATCTACTTCTATAAATAGCAAGTGTGAACGGTGCGTGTGCATGAGTCAAACTAAAACATTTATATATCCCACCCTTATCTTCCAATAATGACATTCGTTACATTTTATTTGAATATTAATAGCTAGCAATAAAATATGATACTAATAGTTGCATTATAGTAATTGGAAACCCATTTCTTCTGTATTTAAAGAATTTTTCATCAATTCAAATGAACCTCCCATCAAAATGAAAAGATGCTCTCTTCATTGCTTTCATTTGGAAAATTTGGGAAGTAAGGTCATCTTCCACCTAAAAATATATCAATTCTGACAATTTTAAGTCACAAATAAAAGATGGCAATATCCTACATTAGAACAAGAGTCTAACAAAAGTTAGAAAATCAACACACTCTAAGAAGTCAAGTAAATCCTAGCATGGAAGTTAACTTTCCTATCTTATGTAAACTCAAGAAGGAAAGAAATAAGACAAGCATATTTCTTGAGATGGGCAAGGAAAGATTTAAATCTTTACCAGAGTTGTGAAGCGTTCTCTCCAAAGTATTAATCAGGTTCTTCTCAATAGGAGATTTTGAGGAGGAGGAGGTAGAAAATAAGTCAAATGCCATGAAAGTTATAGCACCAGTTTGGGATAGGTAAGAGAAGTGGTAGGGAGAAGGAAGAAGGGCAATCTTTTTATAACGGAGCTGTGGAGTAAATGAGGTAGCTAAGTCAATGGGACCTAACTTTTTTACTAACCTCCAACTCTATCTTATTTCATGCGTGCATTGAACTATCTAGTTCTATAAATAGCAAGTGTGAACGGTGTGTGTGCATGAGTCAAACTGAAACACTTGTATATCCCACCCTTATCTCGCAATAATGACATACGTTACATTTTGTTAGAATATTAAATAGCTAGCAACAAAATATGATACTAATAGTAGTATTATAGTAATTGGAAACCCATTTCTTCTGTATTTAAAGAATTTTTTATCAATTCAAATGAACCTCCCATCAAAATGAAAAGAAGCTCTCTTCTTTGCTTTCATTGGGAAAATTTGGGAAGTCACGTCATCTTCCACCTAAAAATATATTGATTCTGACAATTTTAGGTCACAAATAAAAGATGGTAATATCCTATGTTAGAACAAGAGTCTAGCAAAAGCTAGAAAATCAACACACTCTAAGAAGTCAAGTAAATCCTGGCATGGAAGTTAACTTTCCTATCTTATGTAAACTCAAGAAGGAAAGAAATAAGACAAGCATATTTCTTGAGATGGGCACAGAAAAATTTAAATCTTTACCAAAGTTGTGAAGCGTTCTCACCAAAGTATTGATCAGGTTCTTCTCAATAGGAGATTTTGAGGAGGAGGTAGAAAATATGTAAAATGCCATGAAAGTTATAGCACCAGTTTGGGATAGGAAAGAGAAGTGGTAGGGAGAAGGAAGAAGGGCAATCTTTTTATAACGGAGCTGTGGAGTAAATGAGGTAGCTAAGTCAATGGGGCCTAACTTTTTTACTAACCTCCAACTCTATCTTATTTCATGCGTGCATTGAACTATCTACTTCTATAAATAGCAAGTGTGAACGGTGTGTGTGCATGAGTCAAACTAAAACATTTGTATATCCCACCCTTATCTCCCAATAATGACATACGTTACATTTTGTTAGAATATTAAATAGCTAGCAATAAAATATGATACTAATAGTAGTATTATAGTAATTGGAAACCCATTTCTTTTGTATTTAAAGAATTTTTTATCAATTCAAATGAACCTCCCATCAAAATGAAAAGATGCTCTCTTCATTGCTTTCATTTGGAAAATTTGGGAAGTAAGGTCATCTTCCACCTAAAAATATATCAATTCTGACAATTTTAAGTCACAAATAAAAGATGGCAATATCCTACATTAGAACAAGAGTCTAACAAAAGTTAGAAAATCAACACACTCTAAGAAGTCAAGAGAATCCTTGCACAGAAATTAACTTTCCTATCTTATGTAAACTCAAGAAGGAAAGAAATAATACAAGCATATTTCTTGAGATGGGCAAGGAAAGATTTAAATCTTTGCCAGAGTTGTGAAGCGTTCTCCCCAAAGTACTGATCAGGTTCTTCTCAATAGGAGATTTTGAGGAGGAGGAGGTAGAAAATAAGTCAAATGCCATGAAAGTTATAGCACCAATTTGGGATAGGCAATAGTGATAGGGAGAAGGAAGAAGGGCAATCTTTTTATAGTGGAGGGGTCGAGTAAATGAGGTAGCTAAGTCAATGGGACCTAACTTTTTTACTCGCCTCCACCTCTACCTTATTCCATGTATGCACTAAACTATCTACTTCTATAAAAAGCAAGTGTGAATGGTGCGTGTGCATGAGTCAAACTGAAACATTTGTATATCCCACCCTTATCTCCCAATAATGACATACGTTACATTTTGTTAGAATATTAAATAGCTAGCAACAAAATATGATGCTAATAGCAGTATTATAGTAATTGGAAACCCATTTCTTCTGTATTTAAAGAATTTTTTTATCAATTCATATGAACCTCCCATCAAAATAAAAAGAACTCTTCTTTGCTTTCATTTGGAAAATTTGGGAAGTCAGGTCATCTTCCACCTAAAAATATATCGATTCTAACAATTTTAGGTTACAAATAAAAGATGGCAATATCCTATGCCAGAACAAGAGTCTAACAAAAAATAGAAAATCAACACGCTCTAAGAAGTCAAGTGAATCCAGGCATGGAAATTAACTTTCCTATCTTATGTAAGCTTAAGAAGGAAAGAAATAAGACAAGCATATTTCTTGAGATGGGCAAGGAAAGATTTAAATCTTTACTAGAGTTGTAAAGCATTCTTTCCAAAGTATTGATTAGGTTCTTCTCAATAGGAGATTTTGAGGAGGAGGTCGAGGAAGAGGAGGTCAAAAATAAGTCAAATGCCATGAAAGTTATAGCACCAGTTTGGGATAGGTAACAGAAGTGAAAGGGAGAAAGAAGAAGGGCAACTTTTTTATAGTGGAGCTGTAGAGTAAATGAGGTAGCTAGGTCAATAGGACCTAACTTTTTAAATGGGCTCCAACTCTACTTTATTCCATGTGTTCACAGAACTATCTATTTCTATAAATAGCAAGTGTGAATGATGCGTGTGCATGAGTCAAACTGAAACATTTGTATATCCCACTCTTATCTCACAATAATGGCATACGTTACATTTTGTTAGAATATTAAATAACTAGTAACAAAATATGATACTAATAGTAGTATTATAGTAATTGAAAACCTATTTCTTCAGTATTTAAAGAATTTATCATCAATTCAAATGAACCTCCCATGAAAATGAAAAGAAGCTCTCTTCTTTGCTTTCATTTTGAAAATTTGATAAGTCAGGTCATCTTCCACCTAAAAGTATATCAATTATGACAATTTTAGGTTACAAATAAAAGATGGCAATATCGCAGAACAAGAGTCTAACAAAAGTTAGAAAATCAACACACTCTAAGAAGTCAAGTGAATTCTGGCATGGAAATTAACTTTCCTATCTTATGTAAACTCAAGAAGGAAAGAAATAAGACAAGCATATTTCTTGAGATGGGCAAGAAAAGATTTAAATCTTTACCAGAGTTGTGAAGAATTCTCTCCAAAGTATTGATCAGGTTCCTCTTAATAGGAGATTTTAAAGAGGAGGAGGAGGTAGAAAATAAGTCAAATTCCATGAAAGTTATAGCACCGGCTAGGGATAGGTAACAGAAGTGATAGGGAGAAGGAAGAAGGGCAATTTTTGTATAGTGGAGCTATAGAGTAAATGAGGTAGCTAAGTCAATGAGGCCTAACTTTTTTACTGGCCTCCAACTCTACTTTATTACACGTATGCACTAAACTATCTATTTCTATAAACAGCAAGTGTGAATGGTGCGTATGCATGAGTCAAACTGAAACATTTTTATATCCCACTCTTATCTCGCAATAAAGACATATGTTACATTTTGTTAGAATATTAAATAACTAGCAACAAAATATGATACTAATAGTAGTATTACAGTAATTGGAAACCCATTTCTTTTGTATTTAAAGAATTTTTCATCAATTCAAATGAACCTCTCATCAAGATGAAAAGAAGCTCTCTTCTTTGCTTTCATTTGGAAAATTTGGGAAGTCAGGTCATCTTCCACCTAAAAATATATCAATTCTGATAATTTTAGGTTACAAGTAAAAGATGGCAATATTCTGTGTCAGTACAAGAGTCTAATAAAAGTTAGAAAATCAACACGCTCTAAGAAGTCAAGTGAATCCTAACATGGAAATTAACTTTCCTATCTTATGTAAAATCAAGAAGGAAAGAAATAAGATAAGCATATTTCTTGGCATGGGCAAGGAAAGATTTAAATCTTTACCAGAGTCGTGAAATGTTTTCTCCAAAGTATTGATCAAGTTCTTCTCAACAGGAGATCTTGAGTAGGAGGAGGAGGTAGAAAATAAGTCAAATGCCATGAAAGTTATAGCACCAATTTGGGATAGGTAAGAGAAGTGATAGGGAGAAGGAAGAAAGGCAATTTTTTTTATAGCGGAGCTGTGGAATAAATGAGGTAGCTGGTCAATGGGACCTAACTTTTTAAATGGGCTCCAACTCTACCTTATTCCATGTGTGCACTGAACTATTTATTTCTCTAAACAGCATATGTGAACTATGCATGTGCATGAGTCAAATTGAAACATTTGTATATCCCACTCTTATCTTGCAATAATGACAAACATTACATTTTGTTAGAATATTAAATAACTAGCAACAAAATATGATACTAATAGTAGTATTATAGTAATTGGAAAAGAATTATGTTGCCGCTGTTGCATTAATATAGTACAAGGCTCATATTTTAGTACTTTTTCTATCATGCATCAAATGTATGGTGACTAAGCTAATTTTGTTGGTGAGATTCCCTAGCTCATTAAACATGTGTAATGGTGCATTGAAGGAACTGTTGTCTCTTTATAATTTTTTTTTACCTACCTATTTTCGGATTTTCTTAATATGAATGTATTTATTCAATGTTAGTCCGTAATACTTTTAAAATAGCTATGCAAGAAAAGATTTATTAGATTGTTATGTCACATTTAGGGTCATAGGTTTGGTGAAAAATAAAAAGCTTAGAATTAGAATGGTATAGAGGAAAAAATGTTTCCTAAAAGTGGCATCAGTAGAACAATTCACGAATACAAGGTAGCAAATCAAGAGTATTACTATTCAAAAATTGGAGATTTTTATCATCATAATGTTAGTAAAAGTTCTATCAAATAGGTGATAACAATAGAAGGTAGCAAAATTGCTTCTTCCTTTTTTGAAACTATTGACTAATAAACCTAAAGGGGATGCTAGTGGCAACCATCACTAAAATTCAATGACTGCTTTTATGCCTTAACGTAATATTTGTGATACCATTGTGATAGCCATTATTTTGATTTCAATGCCCTTTAGTCTTCTTGAATACAAACATATGTACATACGTATAAGCAACCATTCACCAACACTTACATTACATGTTAAAAAGCACACATGCAATTAACTAACTAGTCACTAACTAGCTTTGTAACTAGTAAAATAATAAAGCAAAGAAGCCAGCTACTGTTTGCCCTTTTCACCATAGTTAACCATATAATAAGATACTATGTTAGATCTAGTCCTGTCCATGATAACATTTGTGGTGATAAAGTAAAACGATAATGTAATCTATAGTAACTCGTATCATGATCTCAATAGTTTTGATTGGTTCAAAGAAAGCTACTCCAAAATACACTTTTTTGAATAATCAAGATGCTGAACTAAGCGGTGTGATAAGGACTCATCTAGCAATAATATAAGGCACAATAATAACTATCTAAGATTGCCAACTTAATGATCTTTTCTTAAAACAAGAGACTTTATGCAAAAAGCCATCATCATTAAAATGATTAAAGATCCCCATTTCTTGTGTATTTAAAAGATTTTTCATCAATTCAAATGAACCTCTAATCGAAATGAAAAGAAGCTCTCTTCTTTGCTTTCGTTTGGAAAATTTGGAAAGTCAAGTCATCTTTCACCTAAAAATATATCGATTGTGATAATTTTAGGCTACATATAAAAGATAAAAATATTTTGTGCCAGAACAAGAGTCTAACAAAAGTTAGAAAATCAACACACTCTAAGAAGTCAAGTGAATCCTGCCATAGAAATTAACTTTCCTATCTTATGTAAACTCAAGAAGGAAAGAAATAAGACAAGCACATTTCTTAGGATGGGCAAGGAAAGATTTAAATCTTTACCAAAGTCATGAAACATTCTCTCCAAATTATCGATCAAGTTCTTCTCAATAGGAGATTTTGAGGAGGAGGAGGAGGAGGTAAAAAATAAGTCAAATGTCAAAGTTATAGCACCAGTTTGGGATAGGTAACATAAGTGATAGGGAGAAGGAAGAAGGATAATTTTTTTATAGTGGAGTAAATGAGGTAGCTAGGTCAATGGAACCTAACCTTTTAAATGGGCTCCAACTCTACCTTATTCCATGTGTGTACGGAACTTTCTTCTTCTATAAACAGCAAGTGTGAATGGTGCGTGTGCATGAGATCAAACTGAGACATTTGTATATCCCACTCTTATCTCGCAATAATGATATGCGTTACAATTTGTTAGAATATTAAATAACAAGCAACAAAATATGATACTAATAGTAGTACTATAATAATTGAAAAAGAATTATGTTGCCACAATAGCATTAATACAGTACAAGGTTATAATTTTAGTTCTTTTTCTATCATGCACCAAGTGTATGGTGACTATGCTAATTTTGTTGGTGAGATTCCCTAGCTCATTGAACATGTGTAACGGTGCATTGAAAGGACTGTTGTCTATTTATACTTTTTTTTCGCTTACCTTTTTTCAGACTTCCTTAACATAAATGCATTTATCCAATATTAGTCCATAATACTTTTAAAATAGCTATGTAAGAAAAGATTTACTGGATTGTCAGGTCACATTTAGCGTCATTGATTTGGTGAAAAATAAAAAGCCTGGAATTAGAATGGTATAGAGCAAAAAAAAGTTTCCTAAAAGTGGCATTAGTAGAACAATTAATAAATACAAAGCAGCAAAACAAGAATATTGCTTTTCAAAAATTGAAGATTTTTATCATCATAGTGTTAGTAAAAGTTCTATAAAATAAGTGAGAACAGCAAAAGGTAGCAAAGTTGCTTCTTCCGTTTTTGAAACTATTGACCAATAAAACCAGGGGGGATGCTAGTGGCAACCATCACTAAAATTTGGTGACTGCTTCTATGCCTCAACGTAGCATTTGTGATACCATTGTGATGGTCATTATTTTGATTTCAATGCCCTTTAGTCTTCTTGAATGCAAACATATGTACATGCATATAAGCAACCATTCACCAACACTTACATTACATATTAAAAAGCACACATGCAATTAACTAACTAGTCACTAACTAGTTTTCTAACTAGTAAAATAATAAAGCAAAGAAGCCAACTATTGTTTGCTCTTTTCACCATAGTTAACCATATAATAAGATATTATGTTAGATCTAGTCTTGTCCATGACAATATTTGTTGTGATAAAAGAAAACTATAGTGTAGTCTAGTAACTCGTATCATGATCCTTAATAGTTTTGATTTGTTGAAAGAAAGCTACTCCAAAATGCACTTTTTCAAATAATCAAGATGTTGAACTCAGCGGTGTGATAAGGACTCATCTAACAATAATATAAGGCATAATAATAAGATTACCAACTTAATGATTTTTTCCATATAACAAAAAGACTCTCATGAGAAAATATACAAATAGATAGTCTTTTAACTACTTATGGTATGCATAAGAAATGGTTTAACAGGAGAGAGAGCATAAGGGGCATGAGCAAGGGAGACCTCTCTATAGTGTCTAGTGATCTAGAGGCTTTTGCATAGTGGAAATAAAGATCCAGCTCACATAGCCTAATCTATCATGAAGCTTTAATCAGAGATTTTTAAAAGGGCTCTTAAAGTAGTAGTTAAATTCCACAAGAAAATTGAAATTTTTATTTTAAGTTTTAGAAGTATGCTCACCATGTATATATATCCATGTTTCCGTTGCATCATCCTTTAGAAGCCAAATTTTTATTTGAATTGTGTGTATGGAAAGTGAAGGCTATGTGATCTTTAAAGCTCTCTTCTTCTGTATCTCAAAGTATTGACTTATGTAGCAAGCACAGCCATGGGGAGTAACAGATTGTATCGCTAAAGAAAATCAAGGTTCTATCATTGGACTGGACATCTAGATGTATCTTGGATGAGGCAGCCAAGAATTCATATCTTCTTGGTCCATCATACATGCTGGTCTACCACATTGCGGAGGATTGCACTTTCCTTCGACCAACAGGTGGCCATCTTGGTGTCCTACCGTGATATCAAAAACCACCTCAAGTCCTTGAAACATAAAATATTTCATGTACCATCGGGAAGCCAAGCGTGGCAATCCTTCAATATTGCCACCAACCTACAGGAGGCATCGGCTCTCCAACCACGGAATGAGGTCATTGTTGTATGATTTAAGTAGCTTTCACTGAATTGTACATTCTCATTTCACGGCAATAAGTCAAATTGTTAACTTCTATAATAGTGGCCATAAGTAAAATTCCAAGTAACGAACCATTTGACAAGATCTATGAGATAGCTATTATAACAATCATGTAACCATACTGATGTTGCTCCTTAGACTTCTTTTTGTAGATTCAATTTTGCATGGATGAATTCCATGGTGCCTCTTACTTCCAGTTTGCTTACCATCCACCATCACATTTGTTCTTCATATATATCCTTTTTTTTGGGCATCTTTGTACCATGATATACGGGGCCTCTCCTGTTCATGTCTATACTTCGTAGTGGTGTCGGAGGGCTCATGGTCTTAATTGTGTAAAATGGCCTTGTTATTGCTTTAGCTTGCATTTATATCATTTTTGTGTATACTCATACGCAGTATCTTCTTGACATCCTAGTTGCATGAATGAATTCTTAACATTGTTGTAATGTCTTTTTTCATCTTCCAATATATAGGTAGGAGGTATTTTAATGCTACATGTAAGCCTTTCTTCTGTTATTGACCTTTTAACTGATGTCACCTATCATGATTCTCTTGGGCTTTGAAATTTAGACTGACATTGGCTAAGATAAGGTTCCATGAACCGAATTGGACCCTGAGCCTCCGCTCATTGTTCTCAGGGATTTGGAACACAAAATGCCTTTTGGGTAATTGCATTCTAGGGGTATTCACAGTGCAAAATGAAGTGTGGTCATGCATCGATGAAGCTGTTAAGACCTATTGTGGGGTCAATATGGAGAAAAAACAGCTCAAGAATCTACTAAAATTAAGTCTCGAAATGAACTTCTCATTGTGCTATATATGTGCACACTCAAATAATCAGGATGGTGATGGTATGTACAAAAGAACATCCCAACTCCTAGAGATAAGATAACTCTTGTCAAATCAAGCCACCCTATGAAGATAGCCAATTCAATAGCTTATCCACGATGTCATAAGAATATTTATTGTATACTTCCATGATACAAAATTGAATTGGGCACTAGATAAATAGTTTTAGAATTTGGTCCATAATTAGGGAGGAAGAGTATTTACAACCCATACCTGAATAAAGAATCTGAGAGATATTAAATATAGAAATAAAGGTTGTTATAGTTTAACATTTGGCTGTCAAAAGTCATCAGCAATTGGTTGAAAGTTTGCATTGCTTAATGCGGAAATAAAAATTCAGTTGTTCTAGTAGGTAACAAGAAACCATAGAATGATAGCAATATGGTCCTTTCATCTGCTAGGAGTCCCATAAACTATATCGCTCAGAGATTACCCACCATATGAATTCAATAACCACAACAAGGTTTTGTTTATATTTGCTGACTTTTATAACAAAGATATAGTACAGTAGGAATAGGTGCATCATAAATTCCTAATACAAGTAATATTCACACTATATTGCGTTAGTTAAGGATGAGAGCTCAATAGTTCTTGATGATGGAATGCTATTTCTTGAGAACTTAAAAGGTATGATAGAAATTAAAACGATAGTCTTCGTCAAGCAGTTTTTTCTTTGAAAAAAGACCCATCTTAGACTGATTGAAAGCAAGAGCTATTAACATTCTAAATGTTAGTTAAATAGCCTTAAATAACTCTAGCATGTTAGGGACTAATATTTATGAGCTCTAGGCCAATATGATGCATATAATCCAGACAAACAGAGAAGCACTTTGCTCCTCACCATCTGAATACCTAATCATCTATCCTTCTCTCCTCATCTTCATTGTTCGTCAGTGTCATGGCTGGTGACCACTAAACGCTCAATCATTTTGGCTTGGCCAACATGCTGGACGGTTTTCATTTTTATGAAGAAAAACTAATTCATCTGTGCATGGTCTGATAGATTTGAATCCTTGTCAATTTGTTTATATCATATCAAATTACATTCCTTTTATTTGTTAGTACAAATGAATTTATAGACCATATATTACATCCTTTTACATCCTCCTTTGGAATGGTTTGCTACATCTAGTTTCTTTGAAGGTCAGCTAGAGATGTTGGAATTCCCTTGTTCTTCAGCTTCGGCAAGAAAGTGTTGCTAGAGGGAAGAAGCATAACCTCAAAGAAAACTCCAAAATGTTTCCGTATATGTTCCTACCAATTATTCAGATATTCCAAGAGAGATGTATACTCCAATGAGACTACTACAAAATATTTACTCCTTGGTGAGGCAAGCTATATGATTTACTTAGGGGGAGACCGATCTTCATCAATCATGACTATTAAAGGTGAGCTCCAAAACTAGGGTGCATCGATTCCAAATCTGTTATGACAGCTTTCACATGATGTTAGCTCAGGTCCTTCCATCTTTCTCAATGAATATTTCGACATAGAAGCAAGAGCCTTGTCTTATGAACAACCTTGATTTATATTAGACATGTTAAACTCTTTTACACTAATTCTGCATTGCTTTGTCCTTAACTAGTAGAACTCCTCTTCATTTGGCATTCATCTTTCTCACTCTATCCTAGTTTTCTCTGCTCATCAATTTTAACATTCCCAGCAACCACACTCATCATGTGAAATAAAATTTGCTCTCTAATAACATGACTATTTTCATTTCCCTAGCACTCCTATCTTGTAGATCTTTTAGAAACAAGTTGTCTAAGCTCTTTTATTAAAAATAGCTAGGTACCATGCTCAAATTCTTTTTTTAACAATATTTACTCAAGGTTAAGTTGGAAAAACATACTATGGATAAAGACTATATCTATGACAACTTCAAATTCTTGAAAAAAATTAAGCCTACCTGTTGCAAGACCTCATAATTCTCACATCCAGCCTCCTTTACTATCCTAAGACATATTAAACCATCCATCTCAGGCTAGAATTGCCATAAACATTGCATCTCTAGGGGATATTGCATTCCTAATTATCTATACAACCTGTACCTTGAGCAAAGAACTCTAAGCTAGGCAAAGAATCTATCCTCAATATCCAAAGTCATGGTAAAGGGGAGAGCAAAATATTAGTTTTCACCAACATGAGGTCTTGGAGAAGATAATTTAATCCAAACTCAGGTGCAATTTTCCCTCTTTTTTGGATATAAACAAAATATGCTATTGAACTAGTATGTTCATTGATATTCCCTTTTACATATAAAATATTTTGAGGATTCCATGACACAGAATATTGAAGGCTTGCCAATAGTAGATTGAAAGGAGTACGTTGCTTCCTGACCTCTCTATCTCTAACTCACCGAGAAAGCAGCACAAACTTCTCACTTCTTGAAAAGGGTTCACTGACCTTGACTTTGGGAAATAAATTCTTTTCCAACTCAAAATGCTTGTTCAACTAGTTAGTGTTGTTCAACTAGTGAATAATTTTTTTACACCATGGTCCTAATACTCAATTCAAAAAAATTAAAAAAAAACTCACCACTAAAAGAAGCTAAGAAGAGCATGACATCTTGTAGAAAACCTTCCACCATAGATTGACAATGCTAGGGCTCAATCTATGTTAGGCTAGAAATAATTTCAGCATAAGAATTTGGGTGTTTCTCAATGATAAAAGCATCAGCATCCTCCACACTGTTAGTTTTGTTCACTATCATGAAAAGGTCCAAGCCACAAGATAACTTCTGATAGGATAAAATAATAGGTCGTTTACCAAATTTGCAGTAATTTTTGATCCACAACGATGCAAGAGCATAGAGTTATCTTAGATCCAGCCACAATTAAGTTATTCTAGTGTCCTTCCATATAATTTTAATGTTATGTTTGGTATATTTGAAACTTGTTCAATAGCATGTCTAACTATTTGACTGCATTAAGTACATTGGAAGTTTAATTTGAGCACTAGGAAATTGCAAAATGTCTATGAAATTTCCAAGTAGAGGCTTGCTCCAAAAGTTTTGTGTAACAATATAAATATGATTCAGAAATGACATAAGTAAATAGAGTTTTTATTCCTTAAAGCATTCCTTATAAGCAAGTGTACTGCTCCCATTATAATCAAAGAACATGTCTTGGTCACATTGAGTGGCATCCCAGGATATGCCTTTGGTTCTTAGCTATGCGTCGTTAGGATGCACCCATGACGAGCCATTGGTCTATAGGCTATTAGCCTTGGACAACCATTGGCTACTCCACTTTCTATCATCCTTTTCTTTGCTGGTTTTGAATTTCTATCATGGGTTCTAAGCCAGCCTACATCAGGTTGGTATAAGAGCATGTTGCTTTTGTTGAGCTGAGACTCCAGAATTTCTTGTCTCTCTTACATAAGAGAAGATGACTCGTGGGCATAAGCCATCCTTGTGTTCTCTCTCTTACTTCTCTATCTCTCATATTTTTCCTTAACTTCCATATAGTTTTAACTTTTATTAGCACACAAGTGAGATTCTCTATCTTCTTAAAAGAGTGGATTTCTTCCCTACCATTACCTTGTACTCCAATGGTTCTTTTGTTGTGGTTCTATCTTCCCATATCATATAGCTTGTTTACGTTTGATTTTCTATCAAGCCTTTTTTCATATTTTTATTGTGAAGGGGAAGGGTAGGTTCCATGGAGATGATAAAGAGTTCTACTACCCTATTACAATATTAAATAGTCCTAGGATCTACCTCAACAATTAAAAATATTGACAAAACCAAAAGAGGAGAAATGGAAGAGTGGAAAATTGTAGTGAAGAAAATGAGAAATAGGGAAATATGCAAGCACCATGCCATCGAATTAAACCTAAACATAAAGGGCTATTTTATTAGATAATTTTAAGATTAAATTAGTTTTACAAATATTTTATAGACAAATATAGCATCTATTTAAAAGATGCTAGCTAGGAATTAAGTTGAAAAATTCGTAATACAAAAGCACTTGCCATCAAATGTGATAAATATGTCAACAATTAAGGCATCAAAATCAAAAGTAACTTTTTTAAAAGAAGATATATAAATTTTTGCTAATATTTGCTTGGAAGTTCTTTCATAACCTAACAAATAAAAAGGACAATTACTTTATAGAATTCTTCGACGATAGTCATACATAAGACAAAGTAAGGAAAAAAACCATGTAACACTTAATGCTTCTCTATCGCTATGTTGCAATGCCTTGGGAAGCATGCCATAGTTCAGCCTGCTCAGTTGCGATGGTGATTGGCTTTGACAGAGCTATTAGGTGGAGACAACGTCAAAGTAGTGTCAACTTTCTTCTTATTCCTCAAAAACTTTAATCCACAGCGGTTGCAAAGAGTCTTATAAAAAAAATAGATAACAAGAAAAATAGTCAGCACATATCATGTTAAAATTATAAGATACTGCAAGTATCACTACATTATTTAATTTATCTGTGTATCACTTCAAGAATTTTGTACAGCATATGTGAAGCAGGATATTATGCTAAGTAGTAAAATAACCTTTAATGAATCAATGACAAGTGGGAAGAAAAATTAATATAATTAAAAATCAAATAATTAGCAAAATGATGAATTGATCATGAAATTTTATGTCTAACTATATTCATTATAAATTTATTTAATTTTAAGATAAACAAATTAATTCATTTAAGAATTAGTAATAGAAAATATACAAATTCAATTAAATATTTGCAAACAATAAACAAGAAAATGATAAGGCATTTAGAAATACTTGTTATGTGTTTCTATTTTTACTATATATAAGAACCACATAACGTATTATTCTATAAACTTATTTTGCTTGAAATAAAGTCTGAATATTGTAATTAATGGATTATGGCATTGCAATAATAACAAAAGCTAAAAGATATTTAACTAATACCATAGGTGGAGTTTAAATCTGTTTACATAAAATTAGTAAAAGAATGAATCAATATTACATCAAAAATTAAATATATTGGTACATAGTCATTTTAAATTGTACTAATACCAATCAAGTTCAAGCATATTCCTTGGAATTAAAATGCATGATTTAATAGCTATTTTTTGGTATTTATTTATCAAACATGAATACCTATTTTACTATGAAACCATTTTTCTTTAATAATGCTTGAATAGGGTTTCATGATCAATTTTCATTTTGAGTGAGGTATATGATCATATAAGATGAACCACTAAAGACTTATACTGCTTAAGAAAAGGAATTTCTTTTCATAGAAAGGAAAATGAATTGATTTTTGTATTAATTACTTGCCTTTTCCATTTTGCAAGAGAATAATGAAAGAAGGAGTTTATCAAGCTCTATCTAGTCACTAGCAAATGATCAAATTTGAAATTTGTAAAATAGAAATTCAAATAAGCCAACTCATAGGATTTATATGTATTGTTTTTGTAACCATAGATAATAAAGAAATGAGATATTCTATTGGGTCTCATCAAGTATGTGATCAGATTTTTGGTGATAAAAAAAACCAATAACATAAACTAGAATATTGTATCATGATCTCCAATTGTTTATCATCACTTATGTAATGAGCATATGAAAATGTTTGTATATTAGATTAAAGAATTCATGTGTGCTTTGTCCATCATCTATAACAACAAAGTCATATCCAACTTTGTGATCTCATATAAAATAATGATGTGCATATCTTTTTGTACTAACAATTATGACAAATTCTTGCTTAAAAAATTTTTTCTTCTTAGAGAAATTTCTTATTAGCAAAATGGTACCATTATTGGAACTTATCCTTGTACAAGGACTATGAAAATAAAAGTATCTACAAAAATTCAATGGTTGCTTCTATGCCTCAGCATAACAATTGTGACACCATGGTGGTGGCCATTATTTTGATCTCAACTCCCTTCAATCTTCTTGAATAAAAACATATGTACATACATATAAACAACTACTCACCAACACATAAATTACATAAAAAAGTGCACATGCAATTAACTAACTAGTCACTAACTAGTTTTGTAACTAGTAAAATAATAAAGCGAAGAAGCCAACTACTGTTTTCCTTTTCACCATGGTTAACAATAGAATAAGATATTCTGTTACATCTAGTCCTATTCATGATAACATTTGTGGTGATAAAAGAAAACAATAATGTAATCTAATAACTTGTATCATGATCCTCGATAGTCCAAGATCACTCATGTAACGACAATATGAAAAGAACTCATGTGTGCTTCTTTCTAACCATGCATACATAACGACAAAATCATATATCATTTGATCAAATAGGCAGCAATAAAGCAAGATACAAATTAACATGATGGATTTATGTGTAAACATTTTAATTTCAATAACGACAAATTCTTCTTCAAACTCTTGACCGAATCTATGATCGCAACTTCTCATCCCAGATTAGATTCTTGTCAACAAAAAGCTACCATTCTTGGAAACTATCATAATAAAGGAAACATGAAAATATAAAAGTATTTACTTAATAAATTATGTGGTTATCCAATCATTTTATTTTCTTAGGAAAAAAAATTAAAAGCTCCTTTATAGTTTTGATTTGTTCAAAGAAAGCTATCTAAAATACCTTTTTTGGAATGATCAAGATGCTAAATACAATGATGTGAGAAGGACTAATCTAACAATAATATAAGGCATACCAATAACTATCTAAGATTACCAACCTAATGATTTTTTCTTAAAACAAGAGACTTTATGCAGAAAGCCATCATCATTAAAATGATAAAAGATCCCTATATCTTGCTTATTTAAAGAATTTTTTATCAATTCAAATGAACCTTCTGTAGCAATGAAAAGAAGCTCTCTTCTTTGCATTCGTTTAGAAAATTTGGGAAAAATTGTCATTTTCCACCTAAAATATATTGATTCTAACCATTTTAGGTTACAAATAAAACATTGCAACATCCTGCGTCACAACAAGAGTCTAACAAAAGTTAGAAAATCAGAACACTCTTAGAAGTCAAGGGAATCCTAGCATAGAAATTAACTTTCCTATCTTATGGAAACTCAAGAAGGAAAGAAATAGGAAAAGCATATTAGAAAAGAGGGATGGATTCAATGTATTTTCACCTTCGGACCCAGGACCTTTTCTCTACAATGGAGTCTCGCTTTTGCCACATGAGGCACACACCTTTATTGGGATGCGCAAGGAAAGATTTAAATCTATACCAGACTCATGAAACCTGCTCTCCAAACTATTGATGAGGTTCTTCTCCGCAGGAGATTTTGAGGAGGAGGAGGTTGAAAATAAGTCAAACACCATGAAAGCTATAGCACCAGTTTGGGATAGGTAATGAAAGAGATAGGGAGAAGGAAGAAGGGCAGTTCTATTATAGCCGAGCTATGGAGTAATTGCGGTAGTTAGGTCAATGGAACCTAACATTTTCGATGGGCTCCAACTCTACCTTATTCCATGCGTGCATTGAACTAACAACTTCTCTAAGTAGCAAGTGTGAACAGTGTGTGTGCATGAGAACAAATTTAGATATTTGTATACCCACTCTTATCTTCCAATAATGACATACGTTACAATTTTGTTACAATATTGAATAACTAGCAACAAAATATGATACTAATAGTAGTATTATAATAATCAAAAAGAATTAAGTTGCCACTGCAACATTAATAGATTACAAGGCTAAAATTGCAGTACTTTTGTATCATGCTCCAAGTGTATGGTGACTAAGCTTGTTTTGCTGGCAAGATTCCCTAGCTCAATGAACATGTGTAATTGTGCATGGAAGGGACTGTTGTCTCTTTATACCTTTTTTTCTCACCTACCTTATTTTGAACTTCCTTAATATGAATGTATTTATTCAAAATTAGTCCATAATATTTTCAAAATAGTTCTGCAAGAAAAGATTTATTGGATTGTTAGGCTGCATTTAGGGTCCCAAATTTGGTGAAAAATAAAAATCCTAGAATTAGAATGGTATAGAGCAAAAAATGTTTCCTAAAAGAGGCATTAGTAGAACAATTCACCCGTAGAAGATATCAAATCAAGAATATTGCTATTAAAAAATTAATGATTTTTATCATCACATTGTTAGTAAAAGTATTATCAAATAGGAGAGAACAATAGAAGGTAGGAAACTTGCTTCTTGCTTTTATGAAACTATTGACTAATCAACCCATAGGGGATGATAGCTGCAACCATCACTAAAATTTGGTGATTGCTTCTATGCCTTAGCATGACAATTGTGATACCATTGTGCTGACCATTATTTTGATTTTAGTGCCCTTTAGTCTTTTGGAATAGGAACATATGTACATACATATAAATAACCATTCACCAACACATACATTACATATAAAAGCGCACATGCAATTAACTAACTAGTTTTGTAATTAGTAAAATATTAAAGCATAGAAGCCAACTATTGTTTGCCCTCTCCACCATAGTTAACCGTATAATGTGATATTCTATTAGATCTACTCCTATCCATGATAAAAGAAAACAACATTTGTGGTGATAAAAGAAAACAATAATGTAATCTAATAACTCGAATCATGATCCTCAGTAGTCTATGATCACTTATGTAACGATAATATGAAAATATTAGTATATAAATCGGATTAAAGAATTCATGTGTGCTTCTTTCTAACCATGCATACATAATGACAAAGTCATATAACATTTGATCAAATAGGTAGCCATAAAACAAGATACAAGTTAACATGATAGATTTTTGTATAAACATTTTAATTTTGATAATGACAAATTCTTCTTCAACTCTTGATCGAATCTATGATTGCAACTTCTCATCCCAGATTAGATTCTTATCGACAAGAAGGGTACAATTGTTGGGAACTATGAAAATAAAGGTTACATGAAAATATAAAATTAAATGATGTGGTTATCCAATCATTTTAATTTCCTAGGAAAAAAAATCAAAACTCCTTTACATTATTGATTTGCTTAAAGAAAGCTATGCTGAAATGCATATTTTTGAACAAAAAAGATGCTAAATATAGCGATGTGAGAGGGACTGATCTAACAATAATATAAGGCATAATAATAACTATCTAAGATTACAAACCTAATGAATTTTTCTTAAAACAAGAGACTTTATGCAGAAAACCATCAACAGTGAAATGATTAAAGATCCCCATATCTTGTTTATTTAAAGAATTTTTCATCAATTCAAATCAACCTTCAATCACAATGAAAAAAAATGCTCTCTTCTTTGCATTCGTTCAAAAAGTTCTAACAATTTTAGAAGTCAAGGGAATCCTAGTCAAAACAAGAGTCTAACAAAATTAGAAAATTAGCACACTCTTAGAAGTCAAAGGAATCCTAGCATAGAAATTAACTTTCCTATCTTATGGAAACTCAAGAAGGAAAGAAATAGGAAAAGCATATTAAAAAAGAGGGATGGATTCAATGTATTTTCACCTTCAGACCATCAGGACCTTTTCTCCACAATAGAGTCTTGCTTTTACCATATGAGGCACACACCTTTATTGGGATGCGCAAGAAAAGATTTAAATCTATACCAGACTCATGAAACCTGCTCTCCAAACTATTGATAAGGTTCTTCTCCGCAGGAGATTTTGAGGAGAAGGTTGAAAATAAGTCAAACACCATGAAAGCTATAGCACCAATTTGGGATAGGTAATGAAAGAGATAGGGAGAAGGAAGAAGGGCAGTTCTATTATAGCCGAGATATGGAGTAATTGCGGTAGTTAGGTCAATGGAACCTAACATTTTCGATGGGCTCCAACTCTACCTTATTCCATGCGTGCATTGAACTAACAGCTTCTCTAAGTAGCAAGTGTGAACGGTGTGTGTGCATGAGAACAAATTTAGACATTTGTATACCCACTCTTATCTTGCAATAATGACATACGTTACAATTTTGTTACAATATTGAATAACTAGCAACAAAATATGATACTAATAGTAGTATTATAATAATCAAAAATAATTAAGTTGCCACTGCAACATTAATAGATTACAAGGCTAAAATTGCAGTACTTTTGTATCATGCTCCAAGTGTATGGTGACTAAGCTTGTTTTGCTGGCAAGATTCCCTAGCTCAATGAACATGTGTAATGGTGCATGGAAGGGACTGTTGTCTGTTTATACCTTTTTTTCTCACCTACCTTATTTTGAACTTCCTTAATATGAATGTATTTATTCAATATTAGTCCATAATATTTTCAAAATAGTTCTGCAAGAAAAGATTTATTGGATTGTTAGGCTGCATTTAGGGTCCCAAATTTGGTGAAAAATAAAAATCCTAGAATTAGAATGGTATAGAGCAAAAAATGTTTCCTAAAAGTGGCATTAGTAGAACAATTCACTAATACAAAGTATCAAATCAAGAATATTGCTATTAAAAAATTAATGATTTTTATCATCACATTGTTAGTAAAAGTACTATCAAATAGGAGAGAGCAATAGAAGGTAGGAAACTTGCTTCTTGCTTTTATGAAACTATTGACTAATCAACCCACAGGGGATGATAGCTGCAACCATCACTAAAATTTGGTGATTGCTTCTATGCCTCAGCATGACAATTGTGACACCATTGTGCTGGCCATTATTTTGATTTTAGTGCCCTTTAGTCTTTTGGAATAGGAACATATGTATATACATATAAACAACCATTCACCAACACATACATTACATATAAAAGCGCACATGCAATTAACAAACTAGTTGTGTAATTAGTAAAATATTAAAGCATAGAAGCCAACTACTGTTTGCCCTTTTCACTGTAGTTAAACATATAATATGATATTCTATTAGATCTAGTCTTGCCCATGATAACATTTGGGGTGATAAAAGAAATCAATAATGTAACTAATAACTCGAATCATGGTCCTCAATAGTCTATGATCACTTATGTAACGACAGTGTGAAAATATTAGCATATATATCCGATTAAAGAATTCATGTGTGCTTCTTTCTAACCGTGCATACATAATGGCAAAGTCATATATCATTTGATCAAATAGGCAGCCATAAAGCAAGATACAAGTTAACATGATAGCTTTCTGTATAAACATTTTAATTTCGATAACGACAAATTCTTCTTCAAACTTTTGATCGAATCTATGATCACAACTTCTCATCCCAGATTAGATTCTTGCCGACAAAAAGGGTACAATTGTTGGAAACTATGAAAATAAAGGTTACATGAAAATATAAAAGTAAATGATGTGGTTATCCAATCATTTTAATTTCCTAGGAAAAAAAATTAAAACTCCTTTACAGTATTGATTTGCTTAAAGAAAGCTATGCTGAAATGCATTTTTTTGAACAAACAAGATGCTAAATATAGCGATGTGAGAGGGACTGATCTAACAATAATATAAGGCATAATAATAACTATCTAAGATTACCAACCTAATGAATTTTTCTTAAAACAAGAGAATTTATGCGGAAAACCATCAATATTGAAATGATTAAAGATCCCCATATCTTGTTTATTTAAAGAATTTTTCATCAATTCAAATCAACCTCCCATCGCAATGAAAAGATGATGCTCTCTTCTTTGCATTCGTTCAGAAAGTTCTAACAATTTTAGTAGTCAAGGGAATCCTAGTCAAAACAGGAGTCTAAAAAAAGTTAGAAAATCAACACTCTTAGAAGTCAAGGGAATCCTAGTCAAAACAGGAGTCTAAAAAAAGTTAGAAAATCAACACTCTTAGAAGTCAAGGGAATTCAAGCATGGAAATTAACTTTCCTATCTAATGGAAACTCAAGAAGGAAAGAAATAGGAAAAGCATATTAGAAAAGAGGGATGGATTCAATGTATTTTCACCTTCAAACCGTCAGGACCTTTTCTCCACAATGGAGTCTCGCTTTTGCCGCATGAGGCACACACCTTTATTGGGATGCGTAAGGAAAGATTTAAATCTATACCAGACTTATGAAATCTGCTCTCCAAACTATTGATGAGGTTCTTCTCCGTAGGAGATTTTGAGGAGGAGGAGGTTGAAAATAAGTCAAATGCCATGAAAGCTATAGCACCAGTTTGGGATAGGTAACGAAAGAGATAGGGAGAAGGAAGAAGGGCAGTTCTTTTATAGCGGAGCTGTGGAGTAATTGCGGTAGCTAGGTCAACGGAACCTAACATTTTCGATGGGCTCCAACTCTACCTTATTCCATGCATGCATTGAACTAACAGCTTCTCTAAGCAGCAAGTGTAAACGGTGTGTGTGCATGAGAACAAATTTAGACATTTGTATACCCACTCTTATCTTGCAATAATGACATACGTTACAATTTTGTTATAATATTGAATAACTAGCAACAAAATATGATACTAATAGTAGCATTATAATAATCAAAAAGAATTAAGTTGCCACTACAGCATTAATAGATTACAAGGCTAAAATTGCAGTACTTTTGTATCATGCTCCAAGTGTATGGTGACTAAGCTTGTTTTGCTGGCAAGATTCCCTAGCTCAATGAACATGTGTAATTGTGCATGGAAGGGACTGTTGTCTCTTTATACCTTTTTTTCTCACCTACCTTATTTTGAACTTCCTTAATATGAATGTATTTATTCAATATTAGTCCATAATATTTTCAAAATAGTTCTGCAAGAAAAGATTTATTGGATTGTTAGGCTGCATTTAGGGTCCCAAATTTGGTGAAAAATAAAAATCCTAGAATTAGAATGGTATAGAGCAAAAAATGTTTCCTAAAAGTGGCATTAGTAGAACAATTCACTAGTACAAAGTATCAAATCAAGAATATTGCTATTAAAAAATTAATGATTTTTATCATCACATTGTTAGTAAAAGTACTATCAAATAGGAGAGAACAATAGAAGGTAGCAAACTTGCTTCTTGCTTTTATGAAACTATTGGCTAATCAACCCACAGGGGATGATAGCTGCAACCATCACTAAAATTCGGTGATTGCATCTATGCCTCAGCATGACAATTGTGACACCATTGTGCTGGCCATTATTTTGATTTTAGTGCCCTTTAGTCTTTTGGAATAGGAACATATGTATATACATATAAACAACCATTCACCAACACATACATTACATATAAAAGCGCACATGCAATTAACTAACTAGCTTTGTAATTAGTAAAATATTAAAGCATAGAAGCCAACTATTGTTTGCCCTTTTCACCATAGTTAACCATATAATGTGATATTCTATTAGATCTACTCCTATCCATGATAACATTTGTGGGGATAAAAGAAAACAATAATGTAATCTAATAACTCAAATCATGATCCTCAGTAGTCTATGATCACTTATGTAATGATACTATGAAAATATTAGTATATAAATCCGATTAAAGAATTCATGTGTGCTTCTTTCTAACCGTGCATACATAACGGCAAAGTCATATATCATTTGATCAAATAGGCAGCCATAAAGCAAGATACAAGTTAACATGATAGCTTTCTGTATAAACATTTTAATTTCGATAACGACAAATTCTTCTTCAAACTTTTGATCGAATCTATGATCGCAACTTCTCATCCCAGATTAGATTCTTGCCGACAAAAAGGGTACAATTGTTGGAAACTATGAAAATAAAGGTTACATGAAAATATAAAAGTAAATGATGTGGTTATCCAATCATTTTAATTTCCTAGGAAAAAAATTAAAACTCCTTTACAGTATTGATTTGCTTAAAGAAAGCTATGCTGAAATGCATTTTTTTGAACAAACAAGATGCTAAATATAGCGATGTGAGAGGGACTGATCTAACAATAATATAAGGCATAATAATAACTATCTAAGATTACCAACCTAATGAATTTTTCTTAAAACAAGAGAATTTATGCGGAAAACCATCAATATTGAAATGATTAAAGATCCCCATATCTTGTTTATTTAAAGAATTTTTCATTAATTCAAATCAACCTCCCATCGCAATGAAAAGATGATGCTCTCTTCTTTGCATTCGTTCAGAAAGTTCTAACAATTTTAGAAGTCAAGGGAATCCTAGCATGGAAATTAACTTTCCTATCTAATGGAAACTCAAGAAGGAAAGAAATAGGAAAAGCATATTAGAAAAGAGGGATGGATTCAATGTATTTTCACCTTCGAACCGTCAAGACCTTTTCTTTACAATGGAGTCTCGCTTTTGCCACATGAGGCACACACCTTTATTGGGATGCGCAAGGAAAGATTTATATCTATACCAGACTTATGAAACCTGCTCTCCAAACTATTGATGAGGTTCTTCTCCGTAGGAGATTTTGAGGAGGAGGAGGTTGAAAATAAGTCAAATGCCATGAAAGCTATAGCACCAGTTTGCGATAGGTAACGAAAGAGATAGAGAGAAGGAAGAAGGGCAGTTTTTTTATAGCGGAGTTGTGGAGTAATTGCGGTAGCTAGGTCAATGGAACCTAACATTTTCGATGGGCTCCAACTCTACCTTATTCCTTGCATGCATTGAACTAACAACTTCTCTAAGCAGCAAGTGTGAACGATGTGTGTGTGTATGAGAACAAATTTAGACATTTGTATACGCACTCTTATCTTGCAATAATGACATACGTTACAATTTTGTTAGAATATTGAATAACTAGCAACAAAATATGATACTAATAGTACTATTATAATAATCGAAAAGAATTAAGTTGCCACTGCAGCATTAATAGATTACAAGGCTAAAATTGTAGTACTTTTGTATCATGCTCCAAGTGTATGGTGACTAAGCTTGTTTTGCTGGCAAGATTCCCAAGCTCAATGAACATGTATAATGGTGCATGGAAGGGACTGCTGTCTCTTTATACCTTTTTTTCTCACCTACCTTATTTTGAACTTCCTTAATATGAATGTATTTATTCAATATTAATCCATAATATTTTCAAAATAGTTCTGCAAGAAAAGATTTATTGGATTGTTAGGTTGCATTTAGGGTCCCAAATTTGGTGAATAATAAAAATCCTAGAATTAGAATGGTACAGAGCAAAAAATGTTTCCTAAAAGTGGCATTAGTAGAACAATTCACTAGTAGATGGTATCAAATCAAAAATATTGCCATTAAAATGATTTTTATCATCACATTGCTAGTAAAAGTACTATCAAATAGGAGAGAATAATAGAAGGTAGCAAACTTGCTTCTTGCTTTTATGAAACTATTGGCTAATCAACCCAGAGGGGATGATAGCTGCAACCATCACTAAAATTTAGTGATTACATCTATGCCTCAGCATGACAATTGTGATACCATTGTGCTGGCCATTATTTTGATTTTGGTGCCCTTTAGTCTTTTTGAATGGGAACATATGTACATACATAGAAACAGCCATTCACCAACTCATACATTACATATAAAAGCATTCATGCAGTTAACTAACTAGTCACTAACTAGTTTTGTAATTAGCAAAATAATAAAGCATAGAAGCCAGCTATTGTTTGCCCTTTTCACCATAGTTAACCATATAATATGATATTCTATTAGATCTAGTCCTGTCCATGATAACATTTGTGGTGATAAAAGAAATCAGTAATGTAATCTAATAACTCGAATTATGATCCTCAATAGTCTATGATTACTTATGTAACAACAATATGAAAATATTTGTATATATATCGATTAAAGAATTCATGTGTGCTTCTTTCTAACCATGCATACATAACGAAAAAGTCATATATCATTTGATCAAATAGGCAACAATAAAGCTAGATAAAAATTAACATAATAGATTTCTGTTAATTTCAATAACGACAAATTCTTCTTCAAACTCTTGATCAAATCTATGATCGCAACTTCTCATCCTAGAGTAGATTCTTATCGACAAAAAAGGTACAATTGTTGGAAACTATCAAAATAAAGGTTACATGAAAATATAAAGTTACATACTTAAAAAATTATGTGGTTATCCAATCATTTTCTTTTCTTAGGAAAAAAAATTAAAAGCTCCTTTATAGTTTTGATTTGTTCAAACAAAGCTACTCTAAAATGCATTTTTTTGAACAATCAAGATGCTAAATACAATGATGTGAGAGGGACAAATCTAATAATAATATAAGGCATAATAATAACTATCTAAGATTACCATCCTAATGAATTTTTCTTAAAACAAAAGACTTTATGTAGAAAGCCATCAACATTGAAATGATTAAAGATCCCCAAATCTTGTTTATTTAAAAATTTTTCATCAATTCAAATCAACCTCCCATCACAATGAAAAGAAGCTCTCTTCCTTGCATTTGTTTAAAAAATTGTTACAATTTTAGGTTACATATAAAAGATGGCAATATCCTACGTCAGAACTAACAAAAGTTAGAAAATCAGCACACTCGTAGAAGTCAAGGGAATCCTAGCATAGAAATTAACTTTCCTATCTTATGGAAACTCAAGAATGAAAGAAATAGGAAAAGCATATTACAAAAGAGGGATGTATTCAACATATTTTCACTTTAGGACTGTCAGGACCTTTTCTCCACAATGAAGTCTCGCTTTTGCCACATGAGGCACACACCTTTATTGGGATGCGCAAGGAAAGATTTAAATCTATACCAGACTCATGAAACCTGCTCTCCAAACTATTGATGAGGTTCTTCTCTGCAGGAGATTTTGAGGAGGAGGAGGTTGAAAATAAGTCAAATGCCATGAAAGCTATAGCACCAGTTTGGGATAGGTAACGAAAGAGATAGGGAGAAGGAAGAAGGGTAGTTCTTTTATAGCAGAGCTATGGAGTAATTGCGGTAGCTAGGTCAATGGAACCTAAAATTTTCGATGGGCTCCAACTCTACCTTATTCCATGCGTGCATTGAACTAACAGCTTCTCTAAGCAGCAAGTGTGAACGGTGTGTGTGCATGAGAACAAATTTAGACATTTGTATACCCACTCTTATCTTGCAATAATGACATACGTTACAATTTTGTTACAATATTGAATAACTAGCAACAAAATATGATACTAATAGTAGCATTATAATAATCAAAAAGAATTAAGTTGCCACTGCAGCATTAATAGATTACAAGGCTAAAATTGTAGTACTTTTGTATCATGCTCCAAGTGTATGGTGACTAAGCTTGTTTTGCTGGCAAGATTCCCTAGCTCAATGAACATGTGTAATTGTGCATGGAAGGGACTGTTGTCTCTTTATACCTTTTTTTCTCACCTACCTTATTTTGAACTTCCTTAATATGAATGTATTTATTCAATATTAGTCCATAATATTTTCAAAATAGTTCTGCAAGAAAAGATTTATTGGATTGTTAGGCTGCATTTAGGGTCCCAAATTTGGTGAAAAATAAAAATCCTAGAATTAGAATGGTATAGAGAAAAAAATGTTTCCTAAAAGTGGCATTAGTAGAACAATTCACTAGTACAAAGTATCAAATCAAGAATATTGCTATTAAAAAATTAATGATTTTTATCATCACATTATTAGTAAAAGTACTATCAAATAGGAGAGAACAATAGAAGGTAGCAAACTTGCTTCTTGCTTTTATGAAACTATTGGCTAATCAACCCACAGGGGATGATAGCTGCAACCATCACTAAAATTCGGTGATTGCTTCTATGCCTCAGCATGACAATTGTGACACCATTGTGCTGGCCATTATTTTGATTTTAGTGCCCTTTAGTCTTTTGGAATAGGAACATATGTATATACATATAAACAACCATTCACCAACACATACATTACATATAAAAGCGCACATGCAATTAACAAACTAGTTTTGTAATTAGTAAAATATTAAAGCATAGAAGCCAACTACTGTTTGCCCTTTTCACTATAGTTAAACATATAATATGATATTCTATTAGATCTAGTCTTGCCCATGATAACATTTGGGGTGATAAAAGAAATCAATAATGTAACTAATAACTCGAATCATGGTCCTCAATAGTCTATGATCACTTATGTAACGACAGTGTGAAAATATTAGCATATATATCCGATTAAAGAATTCATGTGTGCTTCTTTCTAACCATGCATACATAACAACAAAGTCATATATCATTTGATCAAATAGGCAGCAATAAAGCGAGATAAAAATTAACATGATAGATTTCTGTTAGTTTCGATAACGGCAAATTCTTCTTCAAACTCTTGATCGAATCTATGATCGCAACTTCTCATCCCAAAGTAGATTCTTATCGACAAATAAGATACAATTGTTGGAAACTATCAAAATAAAGGTTACATGAAAATATAAAAGTATATACTTAAAAAATTATGTGGTTATCCCATTATTTTATTTTCTTAGGAAAAAAATTAAAAGCTCCTTTATAGTTTTGATTTGTTCAAACAAAGCTACTCTAAAATGCATTTTTTTGAACAACCAAGATGCTAAATAGAGCGATGTGAGAGGGACTGATCTAACAATAATATAAGGCATAATAATAACTATCTAAGATTACCAACCTAATGAATTTTTCTTAAAACAAGAGACTTTATGCAGAAAGCCATCAATACTGAAATGATTAAAGATCCTCACATCTTGTTTATTTAAAGAATTTTTCATCAATTCAAATCAACCTCCCATCACAATGAAAAGAAGATGCTCTCTTCTTTGCATTCGTTCAGAAAGTTCTAACAATTTTAGATGTCAAGGGAATCCTAGTCAAAACAGGAGTCTAACAAAAGTTAGAAAATCAGCACACTCTTAGAAGTCAAGGGAATCCTAGCATAGAAATTAACTTTCCTATTTTATGGAAACTCAAGAATGAAAGAAATAGGAAAAGCATATTACAAAAGAGGGATGTATTCAACGTATTTTCATCTTAGGACCATCAGGACCTTTTCTCCACAATGGAGCCTCTCTTTTACCACATGAGGCACACACCTTTATTGGGATGTGCAAGGAAATTTTAAATCTATACCAGACTCATGAAACCTGCTCTCCAAACTATTGATGAGGTTCTTCTCAACAGGAGATTTTGAGGAGGAGGAGTTTGAAAATAAGTCATATGCCATGAAAGCTATAACACCAGTTTGGGACTAGGTAACGAAAGTGATAGGGAGAAGGAAAAAGGGCAATTCTTTTATAGGAGAGCTGTGGAGTAATTGCGGTAGCTAGGTCAATAGAACCTAACTTTTCTGATGGGCTCCAACTCTACCTTATTCCATGTGTGCATTGAACTAACAACTTCTCTAAGTAGCAAGTGTGAATGGTGTGTGTCCATGAAAACAAGTTGAGACATTTATATACCCACTCTTATCTCGCAATAATGACATACATTACAATTTTGTTAGAATATTAAATAACTAGCAACAAAATATGATACTAATAGTAGTATTATAATAATCGAAAAGAATTAAGTTGCCGCTGCAGCATTAGTACATTACAAGGCTAAAATTGTAGTACCTTTTCTATCATGCTCCAAGTGTATGGTGACTAAGCTAGTTTTGTAGGCAAGATTCCCTAGCTCAATGAACATGTGTAATGGTGCATGGAAGGGACAGTTGTCTCTTTATACTTTTTTATTTTTTTTCACCTACCTTTTTTTGAACTTCCTTAATATGAATGTATTTATTCAATATTAGTCCATAATATTTTCAAAACATTTCTGCAAGAAAAGATTTATTGGATTGTTAGGTTGCATTTAGGGTCACAAATTTGGTGAAAAATAAAAATCCTAGAATTAGAATGGTATAGAGCAAAAAATATTTCCTAAAAGTGGCATTAGTAGAACAATTCACTAGTACAAGGTATCAAATCAAGAATATTTTTATTAAAAAATTAATGATTTTTGTCATCATGGTGCTAGTAAAAGTACTATCAAATAGGAGACAACAACAAAAGGTAGCAAAATTTCTTCTTCCTTTTATGAAATTATTGACTAATCAACCCAGAGGGGATGATAGCTGCAACCATCACTAAAATTCAGTGATTGCTTCTATGCCTCAGCATGACAATTGTGATACCTTTATGCTGGCCATTATTTTGATTTCAGTGCCCTTTAGTCTTTTGAATAGGAATATATGTACATACATATAAACAACCATTCACCAACACATACATTACATATAAAAGCGCATATGCAGTTAACTAACTAGTCAATAACTAGTTTTGTAATTAGCAAAATAATAAAGCATAGAAGCCAGCTACTGTTTGCCCTTTTCACCATAGTTAACCATATAATATGATATTCTATTAGATCTAGTCCTGTCCATGATAACATTTGTAGTGATAAAAGAAATCAGTAATGTAATCTAATAACTCGAATCATGATCCTCAATAGTCTATGATTACTTATGTAACGACAATATGAAAATATTAGTATATATATTGATTAAAGGATTCATGTGTGCTTCTTTCTAACCATGCATACATAATGACAAAGTCATATATCATTTGATCAAATAGGCAACAATAAAGCAAGATACAAATTAACACGATAGATTTCTATATAAACATTTTAATTTCAATAATGACAAATTCTTCTTCAAACTCTTGATCGAATCTATGATCGCAACTTCTCATCCTGGATTAGATTCTTATCGACAAAAAAGATACAATGTTGGAAACTATCAAAATAAAGGTTACATGAAAATATAAAATATTTACTTAAAAAATTTTGTGGTTATCCAATCACTTTATTTTTTTAGGGAAAAAAAATTAAACGCACCTTTACAGTTTTGATTTGTTTAAACAAAGCTACTCAAAAATGCATTTTTTTGAACAATCAAGATGCTAAATACAGCAATGTGAGAGGGACTAATCTAACAATAATATAAGGCATAATAATAACTATCTAAGATTACCAGCCTATTGATTTTTCTTAAAATAAGAAACTTTATGCAGAAAGCCATCACGATTAAAATGATTAAAGATCCCCATATCTTTTTGTTAAAAGAATTTTTCATCAATTCAAAAGGACCTTCCGTCACAATGAAAAGAAGCTCTCTTCTTTGCATTCCTTTGAAAATTTTGGAAGTCAAGTCATCTTCAACCTAAAATTATGTCGATTCTAACAATTTTAGGTTATAAATAAAAGATGGTAATATCCTACATCAGAGCAAGAGTCTAACAAAAGTTAGAAAATTAGCACATCTTAGAAGTGAAGGGAATCCTAGCATGGAAATAAACTTTCCTATTTTATGGAAACTCAAGAAGGAAAAAAAATAGGAAAGCATATTAGAAAAGAGGGATGCATTCAATGTATTTTCACCTTAGGACTGTCAAGACCTTTTCTCCACAATCAAGTCTTGCTTTTGCCACATGAGGCACACACCTTTATTGGGATGGGCAAGGAAAGATTTAAATCTATACCAGACTCATGAAACCTACTCTCCAAACTATTGATGAGGTTCTTCTCATCAGGAGATTTTGAGGAGGAAGTTGAAAATAAGTCAAATGCTATGAAAGTTATAGCACCAATTTGGGATGAGCAATAAAAGTGATAGGGAGAAGGAAGAACGGCAATTCTTTTATAATGGAGCTGTGGAGTAATTGTGGTAGCTAGGTCAATGAGACCTAACACTTTTGATGGGCTCCAACTCTACCTTATTCCATGTGTGCATTGAACTAACTACTTCTCTAAGCAGCAAGTGTGAATGGTGGGTGTGCATGAAATCAAATTGAGACATTTGTATACCCACTCTTATCTTACAATAATGACATACGTTACAATTTTGTTAGAATATTAAATAACTAGCAACAAAATATGATACTAATACTAGTATTATAATTATTGGAAAGAATTAAGTTGCCACTATAGCACTAATACATTACAAGGCTAAAATTGTAGTACCTTTTTTATCATGCTTCAAGGGTATGGTGACTAAGCTAGTTTTGTTGGCAAGATTCCCTAGTTCAATGAACATGTGTAATCATGCATGGAGAGACTGTTGTCTCTTTATATTTTTTTTTCACCTACCTTTTTTCGAAATTCCTTAATATGAATGTATTTATTCAATATTAGTCCATAATATTTTTAAAACAGTTCTGCAAGAAAAGGTTTACTGTATTGTCAGGTTGCATTTAGGTTCACAAGTTCAATGAAAAATAAAAATCCTAGAATTAGAATGGTATAGAGAAAAAATGTTTCCTAAAAGTGGCATTAGTAGAACAATTCACGAATACATAGTAGGAAATCAAGAATAATTGCTATTTAAAAATTGATGATTTTTATCATCATAGTGTTAGTAAAAGTTCTATCAAATAGGAGAGAACATGAGAATGTAGCAAAATTGCTTCTTACTTTTTTGAAACTATTGACTAGCTAACCCAGAAGCGATGATAGTGGCAACCATCACTAAAATTCGATAGCTACTTCTATGCCTCAATATAACATTTGTGATACCATTATGCTAGTCATTTTTTTGATTTCAATACCCTTTAGTCTTCTTGAATACAAACATATGTACATACATATAAACAACCTTTCACCAACCCATACATTGCATATAAAAGCACACATGCAATTGACTAACTAGTCACTAACTAGTTTTGTAACTAGTAAAGTAATAAAGCAAAGAAGCAAACTACTATTTGCCCTTTTCACCATAGTTAATCATATAATAAGATATTCTATTTGTTCTAGTCCTATCCATGATAACATTTGTGGTGATAAAAGAAAACAATAATGTAATCTAATAACTCACATCATGACCCTCAATAGTTTATTATCACTTATGTAACGACAATATGGAAATATTGGTATATATATCTGATAAAAGAATTCATGTGTGCTTCTTTCTAACCATGCATACATAACGACAAAGTCATATATCATTCTTCGATCTCAAATGATTGAATAGGCAGCAATAAAGCAAGATACAAATTAACATGATAGATTTCTATATAAACATATTAATTTTGATAACGATAAATTCTTCTTCAAACTCTTGAATTAAACTAAAAGAAAATTCAGGTTGAAGGATAAAATGGTTTTGTCATTAGTAGGCTGGTGTCAAGGAAGTGTCATTAACAATACACGCACACACACACATGCATATACATATACATATACATAAGAGGGGCATCGTGTGTATGGAAGCAGAGCCGCTTTATATATTAAGACAAGTTTTAAAATGTACCGGGGGCTCAAAATGCTTGTTGAAGTCGGTGAGCTACTTGCGGATTAAGGAGTGCATTAGACGTGGTAGTGAAAGCTCGAAAATTATCAATGGCCCCTTCTTGCATTTGCCTCTGAATGCACTCACCGTTCATGTGAAGGAGCTCTTGCTCCTGTGAATTCATAACCAGATCTAGGATAATTCAAGATCAAGGATGCTAGAAAAAATAAGAGAGAGAAGGCAAGGAAAAGGGAGAGGAAATAGACCTTGTGGAGGTGATTGAGAGAGAAGGAGAGGATTTTGGAACTATGGCATTGTTGAGAAGCACCAGCTAGGGGAAGGTGGTAATGACCAATGGCCACTTCTTCCATTTGCCTCCAAATGCACTCATCATCTATGCGAAGGAGCTCTATCTCCTATGAATCGATGACCAAATCTAGCGTAATTCAATATCGAGGATGGTAAAGAAAGTAAGAGAGAGAGGGCAAGGAAAATGGACAGGAAATGGACCTTATAGAGGTGATGGAGTGTGAAGTAGAGGAGCTCATAAATGTAGGGTTGCTGAAGTGCTAATGAGGAGACGGAAGCCAGAGGCCAAGATGGCTTCCTTCCCATTCATCAATGGGGCTTCAGGAATTTGTAGATCTATGGGAGAGAGAGCAAATGAATGCTGAGGATTTGATGGGCATTAAAAAATAATGTGGCCTATGGAAATGGGAAGAAACTCTCTTTTTCTGGCTTCATCCTCCTTCACAATAATGTTCCACATGGAAGCTGGGAGAAACTTTCTTTCTTCCGCTTTATCAAATTTGTTGAGAAAAATCCAAATACTTACATGATCGTTAATGGTTTCTTCAACAATTGGAGAAGAAATATAATAAACTTATATATGCCCCAAGGTGACGAATTCAAGCAGTCTAAAGAAGGGCTACAAAGAATAAAGAAGTGGATATGTGTAGAGGATGGTTTGGACTAAGATATTTAGTTATGCTAGATAAAGTATAACGATTTTTGGTAGTCTTTAGTTAGGATTTTTTTTTTTTTTTTTTTATATAAATGTTCCCAATTGAATATCTATTTTAATGAGCATGTACAAAAGAAAGAGGCTTTAGAGTTGAATTATCAAGTAATGTTTTTCTCTTTTCATGAGATTTGTTTCCACATCTCTTGCTCTTCTTGGACTTTTTGTGATTTTGAAGAAAATGATCTAGATTTACTCTTTTAATTGGTCGTAGCTCGCTAAAGGTACCTCACCTTTACTATAGGGTTTATTGGCATGCTTAATTGTGAATACAAGAAAAGGTTGTGTATGTTACTGTTTTGTATACACATTTTCATGCATAAATTAAAACTCCTCTTGGTATTTCAAAATAACATGTTTTGATGCCATATCTGAAGTGTCTAGAGGTTTGGAACTAAAGCAATGAGTTTTTAATTTCTTTACAAAAAGAGAGAGTGCAGTGGCTCCTTTGTTATCAGACTGGTTCTAAGTGGTGTAGGGGCATGAAAACATCCTAACCATCGCTGCATAGACCTCATCTTGTTTCTTCTCCTCTGTTGTCCTATCAATTTATATTTTCTAGCAGCATGGAGAAAATTAATGGTTATCATATGCATACTGAAACATGCCGCCCATATTGGATGTAGACCAAATTGAGATTCCGTACAAAAAGCGTCCTACATCTCGATACGCTAAATTGATCTATGCACCACCTAGTGCATCGTTGCTATACCAATATAGCATCAATACGAAGTTCGGTATTGAGATGGTGAACTATGACTAATACAAAATTGTTCTTGTCAAGGAGACTTCATGAAGATTGAACAATCAAAGAGCAAGCATCTTAAAATGCAAATATATTCACACCAATGCTATACTCTCATCTTAGCTTATGCATGCTTTAAGAGGCATTGGGTACTTGTCAACCCATCTTTAGACTGATATCATAAAATTAGGAGGTAATGGCTGCATCTCATTTGTCGCCACAGCCGGCGGCATGGCCCAACTATTCCAGCATGTTGAAGGGACTTCAGAAATATCATTTGATGATCCCTGATGTTAGCACCAGTTTTATACCATATTAGCATAACCTTGGATTGTGATATCTGCCTAATTATAGCTGTCAGACAACTTAAAATATGTAGAAAATAACCGATTCTGGATTATTGTAATGGAAGACAACAATTTGCATAAATTTGACAATCAGGACCTCCCTTTCAAAGAGCTAGGAACTTCACTTATTCTTTAGATAGATGATTTACACCCAATCAAATAATTATTCATGAACTTGTCAAATGGGCTCAATTGAAGATAATATCACCTCCTCAGCAAAATAAAGAAGAGAGAGAGAGAATGTCAAAGATAACCACATCCAAGTAGGAGAATAAAAGTTCTCCCATAATAATTGTAAAAATTGTCTTTTCTTGACCATTTCATGGTGTCAAGTAATGTCAATGCTACTCGAAAGAAATCACAAGTTAAAAATTATTCATATCCAAATGAGAGCCCGCAATCGCCAACCCAACTGGTTTGAGACTAAACAAATACTCACACTCCTCAAGCCAACTATATCGAAGGCTAGTCCTTATAAAATGGCCATCCACTGATAGACCCAATTGAATGGCTACATCCTTGAGGTTAATGGTGCACTTATCTGGCATGATGTGAAACTGTGTTTTTGGTCACTACCTTTCCACTAGAGTGGTAAGCAAGTGCTAGTCAAGCTACATGAAGCCTAGTTTGATGACACCATAAAAACTGCTTTAGTGGAGATAGGGGACCAGGAGAAAATCTGGATGGCTATGGATAGGACTCGGTATGCCTGTAGTGGAGAACTAGTGCATCCTGAAATATAGATTTATTTGAAGTGAGTAAACAATATGCAAAAATAAAAGAAAAGGACGATTGCAAAAATCCAATACCTCCTACCGCACCGCCGTTGAGTGATGGTATGCCTATAGCATGAGGATCGATGGTCACTCAAGCTTAGATCCATCTGCATGAAGGACAAACAATACAATGACTTTCACAACAAAACAAATGACAAGTAAGTTTAAATGCAACAAAGCAGAGCTACACCACAGGAGAAACAACATTGACATGATAAGTAAATGTTTGTACATATACAGAGCAAATGTTTACAATGACAAGTAAATGTTGGTACATATGTGGAGATAGTATTTACATGACAAATAAATGCTTGTAAATATGTAGAAAGATGTGAAGGAAGATTAACACCACAGCAATGTTTACAGCATAATAAAACCATCACCTGGTTCGACCTTGGGCATTTTGACTAGGACACATTTTTTGGTTGTGTCCTTCATGCTTGCACAACCAACATCTTTGCTTTGAGCTGGTTATCCATCTCATTGCAGATGTGGCTCACTTTAAGTCACACTTTAGGTTTCAAGAGACCTTGATTAGAAAATAGTGGTAGGCAATTCAATTCCTCCTTATAATTTAGATGGCTGATAGGGAAGAAGATGGTCCTGTAACATCTAAAAGTTACCTCGATATTGTAACAGTCATCCATATATTTGTAGCAACCAAGGGAGACTTCTGCACATTTTGCAATGGCATGTGAGTAAGGAAATCTTAAGGCTGCAAAATTGCCATGTGTAGGTATGCTCTCTCAATTAGACAACATGTGTGTTGCCTCCCCAATGAGTCATGTTATTATACATTATAATGAATTCAAAGAAAAGTGACTACCTATCAAACAATGAGCTAATGTGAGTGGGTCTTCTGTCTTTTCCTCTCCATCTGACCTTACAAATACATCGTACACCTAATTGCAGTCTACATATGGGCCATGGCATCACTTTGATGTCTCTTAAAGTAGGACACAAGATGGAGGTACATGACATGAGATGGTGGTACATCACTTCGATGTCTCTCAAAGTAGGACACAAGATGGTGGTATATGACACGAGATGGTGATATATATGGTGCACTAAAGCAGTGATTGAAAGGCATTGAATACCTTTTAAAACACCGTTGATGCACTAAGATAGGTTGGTGGTCATGTGCCCATATCTACGCTCACCATCAAAGGACCGAGTCCAATACTCCTTATGAATATTATCACACAACTCAGCAACCCTCCTATTCAGTTCACGAGCTTGATCCATTATCTATTGGAACTTCCTTACTTGAAATTGGATGCTTGCATGTTATAACAAACATAAATACGTATTGTCAATGTGGAATAAATAGATCATAGATTTCTATCAAATTATTTGGTGGCTACCTACATGATAGATTAATTGCTTTAGTTGTGAGTACTTGAATATTTGATTAAAGTTACTTTGGACATGGCATTGATTGAAGCAATAGTGCACACTAGGTGGTTGCCATCCTTAAGCATTCCTAGCAGCATCAATGATTCCTGCAAAATGATCGGATATGAGACAGACATCCATCCTTTTTGTCACATACACTCTAATGTAGGATAAGAGCCACGACCAACTACCTTTATTCTCATGCTCAACGATGGCAAATGTGATTGGATGGATCTAATTATTACCATCAACCAAAGTGGTGATCAATAGAGTACCACAATATTTATCATAGGGAAATGTGCCATCAACCTGGATTATGGGCTTAGAGTAGTTAAAGCCATCGATGCATGTTTTGAATGCCCATAAAACGTATCGGAATATCTTAAATTGTTAACCATCGATGTTCATCTCTATGGTATCCCTATGACCTCCGTTCTAGGATTGGACCACTATAATGCAAGCACGTACTCAGACAATTGTTTATAAGATTCATCTTAGTTGCCCAATACTCTGACAATTACTTCCTGCTTGCCATATCAAGCATTCTTGTATGATACTTGGTAAGAAAATCTACTTATATCCTTCAATATGACAGTAACTAAAATTAAGGGATCTGCACTCACGATGCCCAATATGCACAGTTCACAGTGACATTTTAGGATAGTTGATGGTTTTATGACATCCTAGGATGCACACATGAATGTAGACAATTGCACCGTCTGATCTTCCATAAACCATCTATAATGCCTCAAGCCCACCTACTGGTCCAATTAACTCGTTAATGAGTCAAAACAATGTGGCCCAAAAACTTGAATAGAAGTTAATTGGTAGCAAGTAAACTTAAGTTATAAGCACATAACACTTTCTTTTCCATTCGATGTGGGACTATTTTTTGGATATTACAATCTTCCCCCTTATAATGCAACATCCTCGTCGTACGCCACAAGCTAACCAGAATTTACATTTCAAGCCGGATCATTAGTGCTGCAAAAGTGGCTCCATGCCATGGCAGGACTCTACTACCATCCTTAGGTAACCCTTTCATCATGCCCACAACTTTCGCACGCATGAATCAGCTATGATACCATTTGTAACGCTCCAAGCACACCTGCTGATTCAATTAACTCATTAACGGATCGAAACCACATGGCCTAAAAACTCAAGTGGAAGTTAATTAGTAGCAAATAAGTAAACTTGAGTTATAAGCACGTAGCACTTTCTTTTCCATTCGATGTGGGACTATTTTTTAGGTATTACACCATCACTCTTCCTCTTAAATGTTCGAAGCTTCCAGCTACAACTGCTCCTATATTGCTTGTATTTAACAGTCCAGTACGACGGTTGCAACTCCTTCACTATGCACTTCTGATGCTTCTTCTAAGAGTAAACCCTTACTACCATTTACACATCATCGTTGTTGTAAAATAGTATACCTCGTTCAAATGCTTAAGTTGGCTCCTAATTCGTAGGTCATATAACCCTCCCAATTGAATTAGCCATAATGTGTAGAAGATGGCATGTACACCTACTTAGTACTAGGAAGCTTAAATGCTGCATGGAGGGCATGAGGGCATAAAGAGGGCCTGCTATCATCAAAGTCTAATTGGAGCACATCATCCTTATCATCCAAGCTATTTACTAGTTCCTCATCCTCTGTCCCCAAGCCACTAAAATACGCATTTCTTCTGCTACTATTGAACCATCCAACTAATGAGCTAACTTCCCCACTACACTTAAGTCCAAGTTGACACAAGGTGTAGAACTGCTCGGTTGTCATGCCCCAAACCCAAATACGAGCTAAGAAACATGATAACCATTGCATGCTCACAAGGGAGTTTCTTACAAATATGCAAGACTTTTCTCTTGATATCACAAACATAGCAATGTAACAAGATCTAATTATAATTTTGATAAGGTCCAAGAAATAACAGAACTAAATTACATAACAAATATTTCAATACTAGATATGAGCAAAACTAAAATATTAAATTCTTTATTTCTTCTTGCATGCTAAGCTCCCAGTAGTATCCCTACACGACTACTGATCAAAATCTGAAAAGAAGAGATGAAATAATAATGCGCTCCATAACCTAATAAGCAATGATTAGGCCTTCTAAAAAATATAGCATACTATTTACATATTTGTTTTGTATAAGTAGATTCAATTTAACAATTAGTATAGTAAATCTGTATTTTTGCATTTTCGATTTTCATTATGGCATGACATCCAATCCAACTATACTTAAATCATCTTACTAGTGCTTCACCTCCACAAGTAGGATCAAGACTAATATATATCCTCCAAGGTTATGGGTATTACTAGTATTTTTTTCCACTAGTGGGATCTAGACCAATGCATATCCTCCATTGGCATAGGTAATGACCAATGTTTAACCCCTACTGATAGAATCTTAGCCAATGCACATCCCCCATCAACCAAAAGTTATCCAACATAGTCAGGAATAAAATCTTAAGTATTTAAATTTCATAATTGCTTCATCATTCTTATACATCAAATCATCAAGCCAACATAATACATCATTTCACCATTGATAATAATAAATCAATATTAGGAGCATATCATAATATAATCATCCTTACACTTGATCAAATAATATTCATAATTTTAAGCTCACAAAGATTGTAATTATCTAATTACATTTGTGAGACCCAGCCCTTTTGGCTAGCTTACTTTAAATTAAGATGAAATTCAACTATTTTTTAAAAAAATTATAAAAAATAATATAATTAAAATTTTTGATTGAATCTATATTCATAATGTTCGGTATTGAGTTAACTTTCTATTGCATCTTGAATCACTCAAATCAAAGGTCAATTAAGGAAGTTAGAAGTAATTTTATGAATGTATATTATTATTAACGAATTTCTAATAAATTATGAAAGTACCATATATTGAGATAAGATGATTTTTGGTATTTTTATCCAAATTTATATATTTCAAAATTATATTGGATGACTTAAAAGTTAGTTTTGAATCAATAATTTATTTTTAAATATTCAATAGATATTTATCTCTTTTGTTTTTTTAAAGAAATCAGTATCCTACAAGAATTAGAAAGTTTATTGGTTATAAGATAATAGAATCCTATGAAGAGTGAGAACCTAGGAAATAATTATCTTTCAAGAGTTAGACAGTTTATTGATATGAGAAGATTAGAATCTTATGAAAAGTGGGAACCTAGGAAATCTCTCTATAAATAGAACTCAATTGAGGTCTTTTAATAGTAAATTAATAGTTTATAAGGATAAAGAAGATAAAGATTGAAGGATCAAAAAGGTTGATGAAGCCTTTGAGCATCAGAAATTGAGGATTGGTTTCTAGTGATTTTATCTAAAGAGGTAAGTAATCTTATCATAAGTTAGATATTTTGTAAATTGTTCATGATTGTTAAAAGGATTTTAAACCTTGATTAGTAACCTAATAAAAAAAAAGAATATTTTATAAATTGTTCATTTTTGTTAAAAAGGATTTTAAACTTGTATAAGCAATCTAATCATAAATTAGAGTATTTTATAAATTATTCATGATTGCTAAAAGGATTTTAAACTTTGATAAGTAATTTATCCATAAATTGGGATTTTTATAATATTTCAAGATTGCAAAATTTATTTTATAGTTAATCAATGATTATTTAAATTGAAATAATTACTAAACTTTTATATAATCAGTTATTTTACAATAATGAGATTTTGTAATTATTTCTGAAATGTTATTAAAGGTTTAAATTCTGCATAGCATGTTTATTATAAACCTGGATCAAGTACAGTTATTTTTGCATAGCTATCTATTGCAAATACTAAAAAATTATTGTTATTACGAGAATTTTATGATATAAATAAGTAATATAAGGAATACATAATTATTAATAATAAAATATGTTTAAAAATATGTAGCTCCTGGTTCACTATATAATGACTCTGATATCATGCTCTAACACCAGGATCCACCTCCATAAGGAAGATATATGGAGGATACATCCCCATCCACAGGGTTAAATGTGGTACTATGGCCTCTATCCATAGGATTAAATGTGGTCTATGGTCTCCACTCGCAGGGTTAATTGTGATGTTATGTCCTATCATAGGGATACATATGACCATAGTCTGTAACCATACAATATAAACTTTCGATAATATATATTACTAATAACATAAATTATTGATAACATGAATTACTAATGACATGAATAAGATAACATGAAAATTTTGAATATGATAACATAAAAAGTTTTGTATACTAGTTAAAGATATCTTAAATTTATAAGTATTAGTATATCAATGATATGTAAAGTTATGAACTGAAGTTTTTTGGTTTTTAATTAATAATATGTATTATTTCATAAAAAGTTTTATAAATCTTCACTTGCTTAATCCACTAATTTATACTTTGTATTACTTACTGAATGAATGAAAGCTCATAAAACTCTTATTATTTTTTTTCAGAGACCGAGACATAAACAGAAGTTAGGTAGAAGCTGACCCTTTATCTCAATTAATTATGTGAAATTACTCTGCATATGATGCCTTACATGTTGCAGATTTATTTTCCATTATGCAGCAAACGCTTTAGATTTATTCTGGTCTAAAGCGTTACAACATTAATCATAATAAAGTCTTAAAAGAGGCCAATCATTACTTACCTGATAGTTGTGAGTAGCAGCCAACTAAATTAATTCTGTGTCCCTCTTCAAGACCTATCACATAATTTTAGGCTTAGTTCGAACATAGCCATATGATAATTTATTTTGTTATTTTAGACTCTCCTCCATCAGCCAAATGAATTCAATATTACCAAACCCTAAAGTTCCATTTTAGGGACATGGTAGTGGTACCCAATATTTAGAAACTAGACATGTTCCACATGGCTACTAGCTTAGGATTTATTATTGGCCAACCTATAAGCATAACCCTAACCCCAAATTGAACCGAAATTAATTCCTTAGTTAGGAATTAAACAACTTAAACCACCCAGAATCCCGTTTGATTTAATCCCATAATAGGGGATCGCACGATCTTCTTGTTTCAAGGAGACGGGGGTTTGTCCCCATCAAGACTTCTGATGACTCCTTCTCGGCTTCCGACCATCCCCATGGCTGGCCAGAGTTCCTCCCATGATTGGTAAGAAGGCCGGCGCAACCCTCCTCACGACACCACGGCCCGGTTCTAGCGCGGTGCGGTGGCAAGGACCCACCAACCGATCTTAAGATCACGTCCTACTAGGCCGTGGAGGAGTCAATCCTGGGGTACGATGCCGTCACAAGATCCGACGAGTCCAGGCGTCCAGTTCTGCCTAGTTTCTTGCCAGATGAATGGCCTCATTGGAACCCAACCATGAGCCAAAAATTTCATGGAACATGGGAAAGCAGAGGAAATGGTGAACAAGATTTCTCGAGATTCACGTCTGCTTGATTGCTCTCTCTAAGTGGATCATGGATTCTTCTCTCCCTACTTCGCCTTGATCATCCCGGCTATGTTGATGCGGCCGGCTGCCGACTAGATTAGGATGAGGGCGTATGGAACAGGTCAACTAAGACATCAAGGAGGATAGGCAAAGAGAATAATAGGAAGGGAAGAATTACCTCTCTTAACGATCCCCTCCGACTAGTCCCAGGGATCTTCCCGACTAATCCTCAACTCAATCGTCCTTCTGTTCTTCCGTCAACCCCCCGATTGCCTCCAGAACGATGCCCCCGAGTTACTATTTATAGAGGAGTCCGGCCCTTCCCAGCTGGCCGACTCCTCCTGCAATTGGAGGGTTGATCTTCGGCTTTGGTCAGGAGTCTTCATTCCAGCTAAGGCAAGGTAAGAACGAGATCCCCGTTTGGGTCTCGTTTCTTTGTTTGTATCTTTTTTTTAACCTGGGCAGTAAGAAATCAGCCCAATTCCTTTTTCTTTAAGGTTTTTTTTTAATGGATCCAGTCTAACTTAGGGCTAGGCTTTACATTGTAATACTCATATCGAATAGAAAAGAAAAGTTTAAAGTACTTATAACCCGTGCAACCAATTAATTTGCACTTGAGTTTTTAGGGTCACATGGCCCTACCATATTAATTGGACTTGCAGATGAACTTAGGACGTTACAAATAGTATCAGAACAAATCCGAGTATATAGAAGTTAGTAAAAAAGAAGGAAAGAGCTACTTATGAGATGATGGTAGAGAGTCCTACGATAATGTAGAGCCACCCTACGACACCAATGACTCCACTCGAGGTAAATTCTAATAAGCTTATAGTATGTGATGAGAACGTCACATAATTGGAGAGAGATTATAATACCCTAAAATAGTCCCACATTAGATAGGAAAGAAAAGTTTGAAGTGCTTATAACTCAAGTTTAGCTAGTACCAATTAACTTGCACTTAAGTTTTTAAGGTTACGTTGTTTTGACCTGCTTACGGGTTAATTTGACTAGCAAATAGGCTTAGAGCATTACATCAGTAGATTTGTTTTATAACTCATAGCTCTAGGCTCAAAATGGGACATGTAACTAGCTTGCACTATGGTCTCAAATGATGTTGAGACTGATGATTAGTGCTTGCTCAAAGGAAAAGACGCCGACGGCACACTATCCAAGTATACAAGCCATGCCTACTATGTCGTGTCTCAAATTATGTTAGAACCATTGACCGATACGAGTCATACATAGTATTTTCTAATAGATATTCTCATGATGAAGGCACCATCGTGGTATTTTCTACTTCCATATTCACCTTCATCCCAAACAATGTTGGTTGAGATAGGTGAGTGTCTAACATCATCTTTACATCATCATCATTTCTGATTTCGGATAGTACATATACCATCTGGCCTGCTTGAATAATTATGAAAAATTTATAGACTATCTTGCTCACCTTTTAATTAGGGCCTAACTATAGCACATGATGAAGCTTAGCCACTAAATTACCATAAGACATTCCATACCTCATCGAAAGACCCATTGGACTGGGGGCATTGAATGTGATGCCATTTGGTCCATGTATGGTTGTCCTATTTAATAGGCAAAGTAGATGAGTGGTCTACTCATATTGATAACTATTACTAAATAAAAAATAATATTTTATTAGCCACACGAAAGCCCAAGGGCTTGTTTGTATCTCAAAAAAGTTTTCTTCCGAGCATCGTTTCAATGACTAACCAAACATATCAAAACTATTTTTTAAGAATTCACTTCTTAGGTATCTATTTCTTAGGCATACATCTCCCCAAGAATCCATTTTTTAAGCATTAATCTATCGTCCTACCAATCACACCCTACATATATTTAAGGCTAATGGATACTTCCAACCATGGTTAGAAAGGATTCGAATTCTATTGCGCTTGCTTGGAGTGCCTTTGGAAATTTAAATATGTATGCAACCTTGTGAAATTCTAATGGCATGTAAGCAAGCATATAATAATATAAATAATGCAATCTAGTCTAAATGTTTCTAGTGACAGCCATAAAAAAATTATTTTCATGCAACTTGAATTACACATGATGATTTTGCTAGGTCCTTAATGAATAAAACCATTTGAAAAATTAGGTCAGGAACATTTAGTTTGATTGTCTCAACATATAAGTCCCCCAAATCATATGAATCCATAAATTCTGAAGTGATCTGCATCTTTTCTAAATTAGGCTAATCTTAATGCTTCAAGGTAGTACATAATTGTCCATATGATTAATGATCTTCCTAGCTCTTATGTTATATGAAATTAAAATAAATTGAAACAGGAACAAACTAGATCCAATACTAGTTAATTTCAGTTCTAATAATCATGGATGCCTAAGCTATTATCTTGTTGATAGCTTAGACATGGTCAAGTTGCCACCATTTTAGTTGAAACCCACTTGCATCCAAAGTTATAATCTTAAGCACAAAATCTAATTTAATTGCCTTATTAAGCCCATTTTGTTGCACCTACAACAATGGAAACTCTTACTTTGGATATATCATTCTAAGAACTTACATATGGCCAATTTCTTAAACATATCAACTAACTAATTTTTCCCAACTAAAAGCATGAAAAAAAATTACCTCATCAGGGCAAGCGAGGTCGATGGCGGCGAGGTGGGCTTCTCCAATGCTGTCTCACAGAAGAGGGAAGGCTCCGATGGTGGCCGTAGAGGTCTTGGCCGGCAACGGGCAAAGGTTGAGGAGACAATGATGGCCTTAATCGACGAAAAAGGGTGGTGTAGTGGGAGCTCGATGGCGTGGAGGTCTTGGCCACCAATGGCCGAAGGTTAAGGAGACATTTTCATAGAGAGTATTAAAAAAAAAAAAAAAGGCTTGGTATCAGCTTAAAACTCAAGCGACCACCCGAGACCCCCACGCCCTAAGCTTCCTCCCTGACCGTCCCATACCTCCCTCTCTCCCTCCCACCTTGCCGAAAGTTGCCGCTAGCCGCCCCCATGGCTAACATCCCTACAAGCCACCACCTTCCGCCCTGGGGTCCCGCGACCGGCCATCTTCCACCCTACGACCATCTAGCCCTCCCGCCCGGTTGCCCGCTCTGTCTCCCTCCCTCACCATACCAATCGTGCTTTACCGTCTACAGTCGTCATAAGTGAGGCATGTCGTTATTTTTTTAGCGATCTCATATTAGATTAAGATAAATGATTTTATCTCATTTTGGTAATTATTTTATTTTATTTTATTTTAGATATTTGATTTCATTTCGTTTTAGGAAAGATGTAAATATTCATTTTGGCAATTATTTTATTTCATTTAAGATATTTGATTAGAAATTAGAGATTCTTTAGTGATTAATTCATATGACTTAAATGTTTGCCAAGGATTACAAAATGTAATGTCTTAATGTATCCTGCAATATGAAACAAGATAGCAACTTAATGTAGCTTTATTTCATTTAAGATATTTGATTAGAAATTAGGGGCATTCTTTAGTGATTAATTCATATGACTTAAAATAATTGCCAAAGGATTACAAAATGTAATGCCTTAATGTGTCCTGCAATTTGAAACAAGATAGCAATTAAATTTAGCTTTATAGTCTTTCTAGGATATGAGTGCTGTAAAAGTTGATAACTTAAATCTATAGGTTAAATTGGGACAAGCCTAGTGTCATTAGGCCTATATTTTGGACTAGGTGGCAGTCCATAGGGAAAGCTCTTTGAAGTTTCGTAAGGTAGAATCTAGAGTTCAATATCAATGTTTCCTTAAGAAGTATTTTATTTCATTTACTCTTCATTCCACATTGATTAACAAAAAATTGCATGGCCTGAGGCCAATAAAGGTAGATGTAATCAGTCTATAGGTTAGTGCGATATGAATGGTTCAAGTTCTTTAAATTAGATGATCCTACCATAAAAAATTTATCATCCGATGTTCATACTCCTTGTGCTTAGATGTATTCGACAACATAATCTTCCATCCATAGTATGGTAAGCAACAAGTGGCATCATATCTACTAAAACTTTGAATAATTGGTGAATCATAGCATGTGTATAATTAAATGTTGGTGGCTTTTAATTACAAAAACCCCTCAACTTATATGTAGCTAATAATATATTACCTTTTTTTAGGAATTTCTATCAATATGAACAAACAACTCATTTGCCTTGCTTATTTGAATGGGATAACCACACATGGGCCGAATGGCATCATATTTGAAAGATGGATTCAAAGGGGTATTTAGATGAGGCTTGATATGTCGTATGGTGATCTAGTGACCAATTTTAATAATGTGCTCATATTGGACTCTAATCAAAGGGTGAACATGATCATCTATAGATTTTTTGTAGTTGTCCAAGTAGGATAGGTAGCATATGTGCCCATGAAATTAATGATGATCATGATGTAGAGATAATGTTGGATACTTATATGTCCCAACCAGCATTGAGGTGAGTGTAGAAGTAGAAACTATTGATGTTATGCTTTCACCATGGTAATATCCATGAGAAGACATTATGCCTGGTTCATATACATAGTTTGATATACAACATAGCGATCTTGACTTGTATACCTAGCTGTTGATGGATAGTGGGCCTTCAACGTCTCTTCCTTTGAGCGAGCATTAGTCGCCAGCCTTCAAATCTTTTGAAACACCTACAATGCAAGATAGTTATATGTCTAATTTTGAGTAAGGTGTGGGTTCCAAAGTTAATTTACCGAGTAGTTCTACTCCTCATGTCAATTTAGGGTTGTGTAGTGGGAGGGTTAGCTCATCAATTGGAACATCTAGTAGTAGATGATGGCAATAATTTGTACTTCTTTGGCATAGGGATGGAGGATGATGAACCCATTCTTAGCTCTGATGATGATGATGATGACATCATGTTTCGATTTGAGGAGAGTGGTAGGCCCTCTCATGCTTCCATTCCCTCATCCTTATCATTGGAGCCTGCCCACACTGAGGAAATATACATACCATCCTTCTGTCATTATAGTCAATTGAACTGGGCTGTTATTAATGCTCCATAGCTCTCAAGAGTTACATGGCCTATGAATTGGGATCCAAGCACAGAGTTTGAATGAGGTATGTTGATCTGTGGCAAGGATGATGTGCAAATGGTAGCACGGTTTTACTCTTTGAAGAGGCATTAAGAGTGCATAGTGGAGGAGTCACAACCATCATACTAGATCATGAAATATAAGCAACACACAAGTGGTTGTGGTTAGAGGCTCCAAATAACTAAGAAGAAGAGTGATGATCTATGGAGATCCGATGATACATTGGTCTACATTCGTATGTGCATCTTAAGATATCATGTGACCGTTATCAATTGTCCTCCAATGTTATTGGGAACTGCATACGGGTATGGTGAGTGCAAATCCCTTGATCTCAATCATCATCATTATAGAGGAGACAAGGAGCAGGTTCTAATACTAAGTATCCTACAAGAAGGAATGATATAATAAATAGAAAGCAATTGTCAGAGTCTTCGGTGGCTAGAATGAATCATATAGATAGTTGCTAAAGTACATGCTTGCGTTGCAACGGTCCAACCCTGAAATTGAGGTTGTATAAGGTACTATAGAGATGAGTGCACCTTATGTTTCTCCTCCTCGAGGATTTAGACAATGCTAGATGTTATAGCAGAGGTGGTACATGTCTAGCATGGCTCTACAGGCACTTGTACTGTGCCACCGACCTAACTCTCCATGACATCAACAATGCCCTCATCCTAGTGTAGTTGTGGGCGTGGGATCGACTTCCTCATATTGTAGCATAGAGAAGGGGATTTAGGCATGAGGAGGATGATGGCTAGCAGATACGTGGACCCCTCAGATATTGATACATTTTCAATTTAGTTGTTCCTTAGTAAATTTGTATCAATCTTGAGCTTTCACACCCAATTGATTCGCATCAACTTTTTTGCAGGTGGAGGGATGTAAATTTGTATCAATCTTGAGCTTTCACACCCAATTGATTCGCATCAATTTTTTTGTAGGTGGAGGGATGTAAATTTGTATCAATCTTAAGCTTTCACACTCAATTGATTCGCATTATTTTTTTGCAGGTAGAGGGATGTGAAGATTGTTATAGAGGCATCCACGCATGTCCTTATGTAGTACTACTACTAGCTCGATTGATAGATGAGATTAGGTACTTCTCTTTCATATCTTCTTGTGACTATTACATATTTTTGGATGGCTACGAATTAATTTGTTTACATTTCTGACATTGCAGATTGTGTGGTGGCCATACTCTAATGAGTTAGTTGCCACACTACTAGAGTACTACAAGACAAGTCAGGTGATCTGACATGCCATCATTTCATTGATATTTTTATATCATGGATTGGCAGCAATGAAATAGAGTAAAGTCGCAGCTCAGACTGCAGTAGCCCATATTGGCTGATCCCTCTCAGGACGATGCCCTACGTAGCATCAATTTGAGAGGCTAGTCGGATAGCCACTAACGAGATAAGCATGTTGAGTATATTGCTCTCTAGCAATAGTGAGCGACTCATGTTGTCACAAGGGAGCTTGCCCAAGACTATTTGGGCCAAGAGTTTAAGTATATGCAGTGATACCATTGCATCACTCGGTGATGGATTAATCCACTTGGAGCTATGCTCGAAGCAATCGTGAGTATATTCCTCCTCTCATTTGTGCATTGCCATATGGCTTACGATCATGGATTGATGACTTAAGTTGAATGCAACCTGATGGTCTTAAGGTGATGCAACAGCTATTTGGGAATGATATCCGGGCCCAATGTGAGCAGCTATTAGGAGTCATCGAAGAGCATTGATGATTCATTATGCCACCTACAGATGCACCTCTGATGCCATTTGAGGATGTTGCAGTACCTGATGAAGTTGAGGCATTAGCCCGTGCTTTATCATAGAGGATCAGACATTGGGTATCCAAACATGGCAGAGGTTATAGTCGTGCTGGAGCACAGTGTAAATCATAGGCATCGAATGAACCCTTGACATCGCAAGTCCAAATTGAGCCTACAACCTCATTGGGTCCGAATGAGCCCCTGATGTCGTAAGATCAGTTTGAGCCTACAACCTCATCGGTCTAACACGAGCCTTTAATACCATCATTGCTTATATTGGAGGTGCTGTTTGATGTCACTAGCAGCTCACATCCCTCATTAAACATATATGTGCCCTCTCAGCCATCGCTCATGGAGATGCAGTAGTCACCACCCCCTGCAAGAGCCACCCCCCACAAAAGCCATCCCTGCAATGCGTATGTCTACACATCTGGCCACAGTGTAAGAGGTGAGCTCCTGTATGTGGTACACATTGAGCCACTACTTCCCCTATAGATAACTAGGGTGTAGTCACTATTTTTTGGTTTTCTATACACATATGGGCTCATTTACTTTTGGAAATATGTTATTGTCATTATTTTTTACCTGCTTAGTTCTTGAGTGATCATTCAATGTCATCATTTTGCTTCTTCCTTTTTTTACTGGACAATCTTTTTTTTACATACACAACAGGCATTGTTATACTGTATTGTGTGATCATATCAAATCATACACATGGTTCGATCAAGTCACCATCATTCGACAGTAGGTATAGTCAAATGAGCTATCAACTTATGCAATCGAATGTGTTGAGTCACCATCATCCCTCCTCTAAATTTTATCTAGTGGGAGGTATAATCAACATGAGTTATCAAATCATGCACGAGATCGTGTTGAGTCATCATCATCCCTCTAAATTTTTTATCTAGCGGGAGGCACAGTCAATATGAGTTATTAAATTATGTGTGTGATCATGTCAAGTCACCATCGTCCTTCCTTTAAATTTTGTCTGAAAAGAGGTATAGTTAACACGAGTCATCAAATCATGTATACCATCATATCAAGTCATCATTGTCCCTCCTCTGAATATTGTCTAGTAAGAAGTACAATTAATATGAACCATTAAATGATGTAATCGATTGTATCAAGTCACCATCGTCCCTCCTCTGAATTTTATTCGATGGGAGATACAGTAAACATGAGTCATCAAATCATGTATGTGATGATGTCAAGTCACCATTTTCCCTCTAAATTTGTCTAACAGGAGGTATAGTTAGGCTACAATCATCTGCCTCTAAATTTTGTCTGACGAAAGGTACAGTCAATATGAGTTGTTAAATTATATATAAGATCATGTTACGTCACCATTATCTACACTCTCATTTCTATCTGGCATGAGGTACGATTAATATGAGCCATCAAATCATGCACATGATTGTTCTCATGTCAGTAGCCAAGTTCTTGTTCATATCAATTATAGTGTCATGCTTGAGTCATCAATTCACATCCTTTGGGCATCCTTATTTCAGTCTAGCAGTAGATGGCAAGAGGTGATTCTATCCTATTTAAGCCAACATTATTATCAATACCTAGGCTTCTTAGGTCAAACTATAACTTTTCATTGATCGAAGATAATTTCCACATATACTTCAAGTGTCATATTTCGGGCTATCGGTCATCACAATGCACTAGAGGATGATTTTGCTATCTATTGGATCCTAATATGTAGACCTCTCCGATGGTTACAAGCACAATGATGGATGCATGGTCTTTTCATATAAGTTAGGCTAAAGTTTTAGGACAAAAGCGAGAGCATACAATATTTTTGTTCCTCGAGGCTTAGCAGTTAGCATGTCATGAAATGATATCGATTCACTTTGGAGAGCCCTTTATCATATTAGAGAGAATAACCACTTAAAGATTCATCTAAATAGGTATACTTTGTAAACTGTGCACATGAGGCGGACCGTGTTGGGAACACAAGAGAAACATGCATATTGGCTCATTTAAGCAAGGAGAAGGATTGTCTTTCTGATATAAATATGTCCAACAAGGATGACGATGCTTGTTCTATATGATTATCCATGTACAAACATTGAGAGATTTGTAATGCAACTTCATTACTTCATTTCACAAAGCATGAGTACAATCTTAATAACATGTTCAAGAGTATAGTCATTGCAATTATTCCTCATCAGTCATATGTTTATTAGAAAGATATTTCAAGTAGCGTAGGACATTATCTACTTCGTTTTACACCATCACTTTTCTATGACTTCAGCTTGTTATTGTGTAAGTTTCAAAATGCGATATCAGCATTAGCGCACCAACATGCAGTTATTCATTGCACTTCTTTATTATAACCAACTAACGATGCACAATAGGGCTCCAAGTGCATGTAGATCTTCAATGAGTATCTTGGCCTCTTCCAACTAATGCATCCATTCACATCGTAGTCTGACATAATACTCTCTACGATCAAAGTATCTCTAACTCTTATAGCTATATTCAAATCTAAGAAGTAGCTATACTCTCAAACATCGTCTAGCAATCAACCTTCTAGCCATAATTTGATGGTCAACTTCGGCTTGGTGCACCATCTTCACCATCCTTTTATAAACAGATAGTAACACCTCTTATAATATTATAAGATCCCTTTAAACCCTCATTCATCATGTCACATAAATATTGTCATACCTTATTTGTGCCATCACATCTGTGTCCATGTTCCACTATATATAATAGGCATGCCGAAATGAAGTGCTAGGTGTGTATGCTAAGAGGATGCTCCAATTTGACTTGAACACATAACTCATATCGGACCACAAAACATTCTCATGCATGCTCACCGGCAATGCATAATCCTTTTGGAATACATAATACCTTAGTGACTCATCCTCCTGCACACTCTACTTACGACCAATTTCGATTGAACATTCAGATTTTTATAACACTCCGATTTCAACTAATAAAATCGTTTTTGTTTCCCATAGAGGCCAGGGCTTTTTATATTGAAGAAAAACCTTACGATCATGGCGATTTTAAAATTATTCATTCAATAAATGATTTTATTGATTTTTTAAAAGACTCATTGACCGGGGTTTGCAAAAAGTATCATGTCAAAAATCTCTATTCAGCGGATGATTTTAATATGGCCTGATCAATAAAAAAAATTATCATGTGGCATCCCAATATTATTGTAAGTGAATGTTTAAATTTTTAATTGATATTAAAATCAGTAAAGACCGATATTTTGAGGAATATTTTTTCTGCGACGTTATTCAAGGCCATTGGGTTTTTTTTTTTTTTTTTTTTTTGGGGGGGGGGGGGGGCATTATTTAAAAAAAGATCCTCGCTTCTATGAGCCCCCCCCGACATGCCCTGTTAGCCCTCTCCCTTCGACCGGGAGCCCGCCACCTCTACCTCCCTCCGCCCTCGCGGCCCCTCGTTCTTTGCCACTTATCAGCTCCTCCCTCTGCCCTTGCCTCCTCCTCCTCCTCCTCCTCCTCCTCGCCTCTCCACCCTTACCTCCGCCATGTCGATAGTGTAGTAATCGCCAGATTATCCTCTTCGCATCGATTGGTAAGCTTCCTGCTATGGTCCGTCTTGCCTTTTGCTGTTTCGTTTCTCTAGTTGGTACTCCTGTAGTGAATTTCACTTGGTTATACAATCTATCCTTTAATTTCTAGGTTTTATGTGGACGTGTGAGGATTCTAATGTTTTGGCTTTATTCTATTTTGTAGAGTCTTGTGCTTTTAGGTCATGCATATATTTGCTGGAACTTTTGTTCGCTTTGATAGGACTTTGGTGACCGTTTTTTGGAAATTGCTGCTCTATTCCTGTTCTAATATCCGATTTTCTAAAAAATCAGATTCTGTTGATGTATTGCTAGTTTATCTTTGGATTTTGGAAACTGGTATATGGATTTTGGAGCATGTGCCAGGTGTAGATGTGACAATTAATTAGGGTTGAATAATTTTGATCCATTCTTTTTTGTTCTGAAACTCAAGTCCTGAAGAAGTATTTAGACAAAGTCATGTGAACTGGAAAAATTTCTTTCTTCTGATTTTACTTTAATCAGGCATAAAAGACTTACAGTGTAGCAAATCTCTTCACCCTTTTTCGATGAGCTACATTAGGATATTTTTATATTTATTTAGAGCTCTTGAGAAATATGATAGGGATGCCACCGTTTGAGCATGCTAAGGATATTTAACATGAATTTTAATGGTTAGCAAAGGATCGAAGCCTCATGACTATGCTGTTATTTTAGGGGGGATCCTATTCACTTCCTGTCATGACCCTGACCTAAAGGCATGAGCTGGAGACATGGCAGCCACCATACACTCATAGAGCTCAACCCCATAAACACGCAAAACTCCAACCTGTATATCAGTGTTGACAAATAAAAGGAAACAGGATTTCCAATAATTTAAACAGGTGCTGGGATAAATAAGAGCAGTCTAAAATCTTGAAAGATATAAAAGTGACATAAACTACACATTTCCAGATAAAATATCAGTGCATTACAAAGAAAACATGTTTCACCACAAAAGAAACACTATTAGAGGTCTCTATGAACAAATCTAACAAAGACAACAACAATTTTTGCACTAAAATCACCATCCTTGCATTAGCCATACTCTTAATTGCCAGCTATTAAACCTTTGTATGTAAAATAAAATGATTAAAGAGTGAGCACAACATCTTAATAAATTCAAACACCAACTAGCAGGATTAATCAAATTTTTAGGAATATTTAACAAAAATATAATATATTTTACTAGGAGTAGTGTTTTAAACTTGTCTAGATACATAATATGTTCATGAACATATCTTAACTCAACAGTCATAGGGATTGTTTGGTTTAGCTATTGGCTCCAGCTATTGGCCAACAACTATCTTACGTAGCTACTGAAATAACCACTTAAAGAGATCCCAACAGTCAATCAAACAGGGGCCTTGGTGCCTACAACATAGCTATTGTTGCAATGGACCTATGACCACATTTAACCCCAATGATGTGGCTCTAGAATCGTGGCTAACCTCTGTGGTGTAGGTCCATAGTAAAACTAGTCTTCTAATTGTTATAACGCTAATATGTAACACCGTTGGCACATTCAAAATCATTGTCAAACTGAGAGTCATAACACATGATGAAATCCAGAAAAATTTCAGATATTTAGTTCCAAACCACTTTTCAAAGTACACATAATTTCGAAAAGGTTCCAGTCATGCAATTTAAATAATTCGCTAAATCTTTCATGCTTAATCCAAGTGATTGAAACAATAGAGATGGTAACTGCAACTAATTCAAACCAGGATTTTCACTTTCAACAATAATAGTTTGTATAATATCTAATAAAAATTATTTTGACACAAAATATACTTTGCAGGAATATCTTCTGAAAAACACTAGAAGATGACAAAGGTTACTTGCTCCAAGCCTTAACAATGTCAAGACTCTACAAAAATGTACCCTGTCAAGGCAATACTTCAAAGAGTCATTTTAGTGGAGCACCAATCTTTGAGGGACACCCAATACACGTACTTTTTTGTAGGGATTTGAGCACATTAACTCTCTGAAGACCAAAGCTTATATAAGCTTTCATAGTGGCTGTCCTTGAACACTAAGGAAACCTAGCCATGCACCAATTCCATTCCTTTTTAAAACTCAAACACTTCATGACTAACTTATGGTATAAATTATTATGGCTAGCTTCACAGATATTCTAATCAACTATTGATTACCTGTGAACTCTATTCTAAACGGGACTTAGTTTACACATCTAAATATGGACACTATGGACTAGACCACTTTAAACTACCACTTTAAACGTGACACTGAATCCTAGAGCTATCAGGATGGTATCTCTGTCAAAAATGATAACAAAGAGCTGGTCCTACATGACTCCTATTAATGGTAAGAGACAAATCAGTTCCACTTCCTAACTTGGAAGTGAAGCTAACTAACGCTAGGACTGATTTTCCTATCTCAAGCTAACATTAGATATGAACCTCCAAACTTTGCAGGACTTGGACCAACTACATATATAACTGGAGTACTCTATTCTATAGACTATAATTCCTATCACGTAAAGAACTCGAGTTTAGAGGACTCTTTGTATGGCTAGGATGTAAAACAACTCCAAACAAATCATCCATTTAAGATAACATGAAAAATACTTGCTTTTTGTTTTTTTAAAATGTATTATATTTTATTTAATATTATTAATATATACAAAACAAAAGCATTGGTGCGTGAGAGAATAGGAACTTGGATTTTTATTCATCGTGATTAAATTCATGGTTCAAACAAGGTTTATCATCTCAGTATTGGACCCCGTTTCGGTACCTCACTGGTACAGTATCAGTATATGTCTGGTATGCGGGATAGTTCGATGTATAGAGACTCAATATACCCCTCTTACTGATATCGATGTAGTACAGTAAGCTTAATACAGGGTATGCAGGGGCATGATATACCGTGGTTCAAATGCCTTGGAATGACCCATCAATACTCCTGTGGGCAGGTATAATTGTGATTAGTGGATATTTTGAGCTAGTGATTGGAAGTTTTGGATTGATATGGGTGGGGTTTTGATCTATCATGAAATATGGTTCTTAAACAGATTACAACAGAAGGGTGCTGGAGAAGAAGCGTGGAACTTTGGATTACATCTGTTGTTCTATTATATGTTAGCTATCCTTTCTATTTTAACAGGCTTGGCTTTTCTTGGGAGTTGATTCATTTAAAGAGTTCTAATATGAATGCAATATGCTTTTCTGCACCTGGATCATCCTAGCATCTCCTCATTACCTTGTTAAGGGTTCAGGAGTGATCCACTAGTATCCTTCTAAAAATTCATTTGTCATAGTTCTTGCTCTCTCTGGAGTAAGGCTAAATTCTCCTGTCTAGTACAAGCTTGACCATCCAATGTGTTAGCAATTTGACTGTCATGCAGGTAAATTTAATGAGGGTTTTCCTTTTCTATCATGTATGGGTCAGGTGACACGAGAAAATCCAGCTAGAATTTGCATATTGGAGTCCAAGGAAGGAGCAGTTAAGCAGAACCTATTCCTGTCTTTGTGAAGCAGTAAATTTAGTGACTTGGCTAGAGTTTACATTGTAAGATTCAAGTCCTTAATCATGGGTTTTCCTAGACCATGTCATTTAGACCCCTCTCTGTATTGCGGATGAAGGGCCAAAAAACACTTCTTGGAGGGCCAACACCTTTTTTGAATTGTCTTGAGATGTTTGATTAAAATTTTGAAACACATTTCTACTCCTCCAAAAGATGAAAAAGTCTACAAGGGGAAGCTCTAATTTGGAGCTTTTGGCAAAAACTCCACTTGAGAAAACATGGAAAGTTATTTCCATTTTAATAAAAATTTTGTAGAGATAAAAATACCCATGCTAATTCTTCATAATATAATATAATATAATAATATTTTATTATGATACTACTAATATTATATTATTTTCATATTATATTATAAAAATATTATAATAATATAAGATTATAATATTATAATAATGTAATATTATATTATAATAATATTGTATTATTATAATATTATAATATAATATTATGGTAACATTATATGATAATAATAATATTATAGTATTATTATATGATAAAGATATTATTATCAAATATAACAAATAAAAATTATTATTTATTATGTTATTTTAATTAAAATAGTGAAATAAATAATTTATAATTAAGAATATTTTATAATAATAGTTCTTGATGTTACAAATAGTTAAATAATTGAAGGTACCATGCAATGTCATATATCATTATTTCTATATACTAAAAATACTTTCTCAATTTGGTTACTGAATATATATTAAAGTTCCATAGTATTACAGAAATGTAATTACTAAACAATAAGCAACTTTTTGTTAAAAGCTCTATTACCCAAAGCTTTATAGACAAAACCTCTACTAGCAAATTGGGCCTTAATTGGTTCCTCTGTTCTGTTAGTTTTGCTAGGCAAACATACTTGCTTCTCATTAAATCTTCCTCTCCTTTATTTTGTTACTCTGTTATGAGGACAATAACAGACAAGAAAGCTGAAAAGCTTTTCCGATTCCAATTTTAAAAGATACTGTTACGTTTCTCCAGTTCTGTAAGTTATTTTTTGTTCTTATTGTTTGAGGGAAACAACAACTATTCGAAAAGATGGTTCCATCGGATCTCCAAATAGACGTCAGATTAAATGATTGCTGTGAGTGCTTATGTTTATGCATTTTTGTCTTCTCTTTTAATCAGACCGGTTAGGTGAGACATAATGGTTCTGAAAGCTTTCCATTTCCCCTTTAATACCATTATTGATCTGAAATTCCTCTTTTATCAACAAGCACTAACTTCTAATTTGATGCTTCCATGCCTTGCCTTGATCTATTTTTCTTAAAAATCATTTAATTGGAATGTTTTCATAGTATTTAAAAAATTGTATTAATAGAAGGAAGGTTTCAAACATAGATTCCCACAGAACTTACTGAAGTAATTTTACAACTAGTGGCACAGATGTGTAAATGGCCATGTACTTGTTGATTGTCTTTTACGGGATGCAATGAGATGATTGAAAACCTGTTAAATCTTCCTTTAGTCTTTATTGCTAAGTTATTTTTGGTTAGAAGCTACATAGATTTTTTGATGGGAAAGTGATATTAGGTCTTATTACAGTAGGACAGTGATGAATTCTGAAGATAGCAAAATTGCTAATAAACCTTTTAGGCTTTGATTCATATCTCTGTCCTCATGACATGTTGGGTTCTGGTGTGCAATTATGAGATTAAGGGAATCATGGTTTATATGCCTGTATGGCACAAGGAAAGTGTGTCAACCTTGTCATGCCTACTGATTTCTCCCCCACCCCCACCCAACTTGAAAGCTTAATATTGTGCCCCAGGCCATGAGTACATATCCAGTGAAATCTAATTTGTTGTTGTTTTACAATTATGTGTCTTGTACATGTTGACCCTGTTGATGTTTTCATGTGTCAACTTAAAATGATTCGACGTATTGAATTGACCAAGATATTTTTATGGGGATATCAGCAATCACTGTTGTATGTGATGAACTATCTTTTTGTATTAAAACATAATTTCTCTATCTTGTGAAAGATGTAAATTTTGAAAAAGATTAAAACTTGTTCGTTAGAATGCTCCTAACTTTCGGTTTACTGAAACTTTTCTGCATGGATCCTGAACCTATCTAATTTCATGATGGCAGGACTGCTGGTCAGAACAGCTGCATGTAGGCATGGATGTGCTTTATATTGCAATGGGCTGGTGTAATCAATGACTTTTATATGAGACAGATAAAATTTATGTAGTCATCATTGTTTTTCCCGAACCACATTATAATGCATAATGTGAGTTAAATAATATGTAGAAAAACTGTCACGTGAGATATTTTGTGTTTAGAGAGGGTGATGAGGCTCAAAAATGTTGTTTATTTTTATTTTGAATTAGTTATTTGGACAAGTTAGTGCACAGGAGAAATACTACAGAGAAAATTAGTTCAATGAGAGTGCTAAAAGCTACTTCTAGCATGGCTAGTGGGCAAACAATCTTTGAATAGTGGGCCGCTGTTGAATAAAAAAAAAAAAATAGGATAGACTTAAAAGTCTGAAGCTTTTTTTTTTTAAAATAAAAAAAGAAAATTTGACAGTTATATTGGTATTCTTGCTCCATTTTCATTTTTTTAAAAAAATATTATGCTTTGACTAAAGGATCTTTTTGGCATAACATGTTAGTAATATTTTATACAACTTTTTTGCAGTTACCAAAATGTTTTCCTATTTATTATTCCTTAAAATGAGAAAATGTTGTTGTTGACAAACATGTTACTTGTTTTTAGGCTTGAAAAGGAGAACAGAAACAATGAAAATACAACACAGTAATACATAATCAAAAGAAATGAAATAGAAATTATGTCAAACAAGGCCTTATTAGTTAATGTTTTATATAGTGGCTTTATTAAACTAACCACACTTTGTGGATTGACTTGTAATAAACTAAAACTAAATTTATGAATAGTGATTTGCCATAAAAGTGTTCATTATTAATCATATTCGAATAATTGAATAGAAGGCTGTTAATGATAATAATTCCTATAAATTTAGATTCTCTTTAGATGTATCTTATATCAGAAAAAAAAAAATCAATTTTTAAGTGTTGATTCATGGTATTCATCATTTTACCTTCTCTTATGATGTCTTGTTCCTTCAGACTGGTTTCTAGTGGCATAGAACAAAACAACATGCATCTGTCTACAGTTCCTGACTTTGGCATGGTTGAGAGCTCTCTTGGACTTCGCATGGAGGATGTTCCTGCCCTCAGCACAGGTATGCTGTCTTTTTCTTTGTTTTGGCAAGTTGTCAAAGAAATTGTGCACATGACACTGTATACACCATTATATTTTTTAAAATTGTATGTGCATCTATATATCCATTATATAAATTTTTAAGTCCTATTATTTGCAACATTATTTAAGAGCAGCTTGCTTTTTTTTTTTAGTTATAATGCTTATTCTAAGCCCAGTTTTGAGCTCTTTCCTGGGAAAGTCATCTTCTTGCTATATACTTGGGATCTCATTTTTGATTTGATTATTTACTTAATCATTGCTTTCATCATAAATATTCTTAAACTAAGTGGCATTTTGACCTCCGCCAGATGACTTGAGATGCTACTAAACAATTTCTACATCTGTGAATTTAATTAAGCTCTACCACTCGATTCATCTCCTCGAATATATCACTATATTTTTCATGCAGATCCTGCATTTAATCCAAAGTCCAGTTGTCAGGCTGTCTCTTCTGATCATTCTCAATTTGGAGCTTTAATTGAAGTAACATTTGACATATATTCATGCATCATATGTTTGTGATATCAATCAATTACATTGGTTTACCTGCTGCTTGTTGAGGAACACTGCTCTGGTTGGTCTTTATCCAAATACAGCCTCTTGCATCAACTGATATCACTCCTTCAGCAGCTAGAGATCGGTCTCTGACATTTCCCCAGCAGAAGGGACAGTAGCATAGTCTAGTACCATTTCCTAGCAGTCACTGCGAGAATTGGGGCAAGTCCGCAATGGCAGAAGGCAGCCCTCGAACTGATACCTCAACAGATGTGGACACTGACGAGAAAAATCAGAGGGTGATTTTCTGTCTTCCTGTCTTCTTTCAGAGAGTATATTTGTCCTGATTAAATATAACTTGTTTTTCTCTGTTCGGGAATGTAGATGCATCATTTACATTGTCTGACTGGATGCCTGTTTATAAAGTTTTAATATATATTTTTCCCACATAATCTGCTCTGCATATCTAGAAAGCAGTTATACATCTTAACCCAGGATACATAGTTTTATCATGGTGAGGTTGTGGCAGTTACATTTGTCAATTATACTGGTTTTAAGTAAAGTGAGCTTGATATCATATCAGCAGGAATGTGCACAGCATATATATCATGCAATTCATTTGGTTGCTTGATTTAGATCATTTTCCATTATCAGAGATCATGCTGTAGAAGAAATGTTAAATTAATGCTTTTATGTCTGTTGGAAAAGAGAGCTGGATCACCAAAAAAGATCACCAATTCATTTGTTAAGGCCTCGTTTGTTTCACAGGAAGTGACTTACAGATAGGAATAGAATATCTGAAAATTAAATTCTCAGGCATAAAATATCTGAGATCATGTTTGGTTGATCATGGGAAACAGGCATTTTCTTGAGAAAGAATAAAGCTGTCACGTTCGGTTGAATAGTTTCTTTCCCAGGAGAATAGTTTCTTTCCCAGGAAAATAGTGCAGAATACCAATTGTATCTTTTAGTTCTTAAAATTTCTTTTTTGCCATCTAATTTTTTTAACTTATATATGCGTTATAAAAAATGGTCAAGAAATCAAGATACCAAAATTCTAAATCAAGATAAAAAGTTTTAGATCAAGTTGATACTCCGTAGATGTGAAGCGAAGCATTTTTTTCTCTCTCTCACTTGCTGATTTGAGAAAAAAAGATATACAACGGAAAAAAAGGGTATGTTAGGAAGAAAAAAGAAACGCGCTGCGGTGGGAAAGTAAATTCTATGGTACCGATGGGATTTTATTTCCCATAAAATGCAGGAATTCAAATCACGTTGGAATAGAGTATTCCTACGGACGGACTCTAAAAGGGCGAACCAAACATTCTAATTCGCGGGAAATAAAATTCCGCGATCTCTTTTATCATGAACCAAACGAGCCCTAAATGTAACTAAGTTGAAACTGTTCAATAGATGACGGGTTCTTGATCACAGTGGGGCATAAACTTATTTGGAATGGGAATATCGGGCTATGAGCCATCTGTGATGCAGATATGGAAATTTGTGTTTTGTGTTGTGAATGCATTCATTTTTTCTGATATTTTTATATATTAATCTTTTTCCCTAATATCTTGACAAGGAGGTGTTTAAAAGGCATATGAATTTTCAAAATGTAGCCTAGGAAATCAGGTTTGGACATATACCTTAGCGTTTGACTCAGCACCAGAGAAAAAAAAAAGTACATGCTGGGACAAGAAAATATGTATTATTCAATTTATAATATTTTATGGAAGAAACATTAAAAGATTATATTTGTTAAGGAATTTCAGTTTACATGTTTCTTATGTGTGACCCAAAATTAGCTCAAGGATGCTAGAAACATGGCATTTCATGAAGTTATTTATTGCCTATCATTAGGTAAGCTTTGGAAAATGGAAATAATGTAGCCTACTTCTGATGTCATTATGGCGGGTCAAGAACATTGTTTCTAACAACCTAAAGTAAAGAATTTGATAGGTATCTAAGAGATTGATGCTTATCTGACTTGTGGGTATTTATTCAGTCTGTCCTTTGAGATCAACATTACATAGAAGCTAAGAGTCTTTGTGGCAATTTTCTTACTTCATATTGGCAAAAATATGGAGGAAAAGTAGGGAGATGTCAGTGTTGTTAAAGGTGCCAGGCGCACTTAAGGTGCCAAAACCTCCTATCGTCTGAGGCGCAAGGCATAGCGCTAAGTGCTTGCCCGAGTAAAGTGAGGTGCTAGTTCTCCAAAAAAAAAAGAAAAAAAGCATATTTCATAGAAAAAATAATCAAGACTTAAATCTTTAGAAATCATCATCAAATCATGACTTTCATGCAAAATATAAGTTCTACATTATTAGATATGCACTGTGATCAACTAAAAGAGTTCATAATATACATCTAAATTCTGAAGTATCCAAAACAATAGAACTCAGACCATTTATACATAAAATTATATACTTAATCAACTCAACATTTTAGCAAGAAAAATCTTAATATGCTCTAAAGTATAATCTTCATCAGCATCCACCATGTCGTCGTCATCACCCATGCTCTCATCACCACCATCATTAGATTTATAACTCTCAATCTCCTCTGATTCTTCTAAATCAGCCTCTTCCTCTTCAATGTTTAGTGCTCTAGAACTTGAGGCCTTTGTAGGAGCTTTTGATCTTGCTTGTTGCCTAGTGTATGCCCTCATTTCTCGAGCCTTTGCCACATCACCCCAAGTCAAGTCATCATCATCAAAAACTAAATCATCTTCTGCATTTAAAGTAGCACCCAACTCTCCAATCAGCCATTCATTACTGTCATCTATATCATTTAGAGAGATAGGATCAATGACATTCCGCATATTATAATAAGCCTTGAGAGCTTGTGTATTTGACATAGACTAGATCATGTAACTTCTGGTGCTCTAATCTATTTCTCTTCTTTGTGTGAATTTGTTAGATCAATTTAAGAATTAAATTAATATTAGTAAATGCCTACCATTGTACTATATATTGTAATTTACTAGTGCACCAAATACAAGTGTTAAAATATACTCACATGCTCAAACACACTCCAATTATGTTCACAATTAGCTGCACTAGCAGTTAAACTCAAAATTTTGATGGCTAATTGTTGCAAATTTGGGGCTAAATTTCCAAATAAACTCCACCACTCAGCTGCAAAATATTGTATATAATTATTAATAGCTGATTTTTCTAGTGTAGAGCATATTTAGATTTTAGAGTGAATTAGAAATACTCTTATCAGAAGATTTTGTTGTCCTTGATTAATTGCCATTGGGACACTAAAAAGACCTTTGGCTTTCTTATACAATGACAATTCAGTCATGATTTTATCTTGCACATCAATGCTCAAAATTAGCCTTTGAATGCATTCGTAGAATCCAGTGGTAACTTCTACATCAAACTCAATAAGTGGATTGCTATAAAAAAAAACTTTGGGTTTAAGAAGTAACCTGCTGCATACAACGGATGATGAAGCTGGCATTCTCATCTATTGTCAATGATAGCAATATCTCCTTGTACTTCGCTTCATTCCCATTAAAGGCTTTTTGGATAGCTTCTTTAGCTCTATCCAAAGCTTTATACATACATACATATATATATATACACACACACACACACACACACATATACATATATATATATGTATGTATGTATGTATGTATGTATTATATTCCATTACTAGCTTTTTCTCATTATCAGTAAGTCGAAGAACTTGAACAAGAGGGCCCATGACCTTGAGGATATAAACTATAGGGTTCTAAAATGAAGGCATCAAAACAATTTCAGCTGCCCTTTTACTCTTTGCCTCGTTAGCTCACTTACTTTTTACCCATTTTTCTGATGTAAACATGTTTCTAAGATTATGCTTTTGCTTGTGGACCCATTACAATGTAAGAAAAGTTGTTGCAAAATGAATGACCCCATATCTAACCAATTCTTTCTTACTTGTTAAGTGCCTCATCATGTTCAAAGCGCCAATATGGTCATAAATAAAACCAACAAGAAAAATTACTCTCTCTAATGTCCTCCTGATTTGTGCAATCTTTTCAATATCTTCCAACATGAGATCTACACAATGGGCAATACATGGGGTCCAATACAAATGTTTCCTCTTTGCTTGTAAGAGCTTGCCTAATGCCAAAGGAAAATAAAAAATGATAAAAACCTTGTCATCTATTGCTGGAATTTAACTTAAATAATTATAATATCAAAGTAAATTTTTTTTAAAAAAAATTGATAACCATAGATACTCATTAGCTAACACATGGTTGCTTCCATTGTCAATTATAACTTGAACAACATTTTGCTCTCCGATCCACTCCATGAAACTATCAAGTAGCTCAAATGTTCTCTCTCTAGTTTTCAAAAAAGAGGATGCATCAAGGGATTCCACAAACATCATTTCTAATGGAAAATTCACTAAGAAATTAATTAAGGTTCTTTGTCTCCTATCAGTTCATGAATTAGACATGATAGAACCACCATGTTTTTTCCATGCATCCTTGTGACCCTTCAACAAATCATTTGTGTAATCTAACTCCTTAAGAAGTGGAACTCTCAATTCATGATAACTTGGAGGCTTTAAATTTGGACCATACCTCCCGATAGCTTCAACCATCCACTTAAAACTATCTAAATGGGTAGCATTGGATGGAATTCCTACATGATAAAAGAATTGAGCTATATATTGAATTGTTCGAGCTCTTGCTTCTTTGTCATATGCATCATTTATATTTGTTTGCCTAAGCTTGCCCTCTTTTCTAAGTTGTATAACTTTTTGTGGTTTTTTAGCTACAAATTGATCAATTGGATCCTTTTGATGTGGTGTCTTTAGCTTAGCCTTCTTACTGCTTACTTCACTTGCATGTTTTTCGCTCACTCTTTTTCCATAAATATTCAACTCCTGATCTTGTTTTTTCTCATCAATTGAATCATCTCCAATTCTATATTCATCAAAATCAGGCAATGAACTATAAGTTTCATTCTTTTGTACTTTTCTTTCATTCATATAATTTTTCAACTCTTCCTTGACTTCTGGAGGGGCATTTTTTGCATGCTATTGCATTTCTAGAATTCCCCCCTTGATGTTGTTTTGTTCGAAATATCCCACCTCTAGTGATCTTTCCACAAAATAAACAAGTCACAGTGTTGGATTCTTTAGGATCTTATAGATAGTTATACTTCTAACTAGGATCTTTCTTAGTAGAGCTTGATGATTATATTCCCTCTGATGTCCCCTCTTTAGATATTTTCCTTTTTTTAAATCCTAAGAAAGTGGAAAAAGTACATATTGATAAACATATTTAGTTTACATGTCTAAATAACAAAGTTGTTTTATGTATTATTTTAGATATCTCACCCCTATTCGCTGCTGATTTAATCCTCCAATGGTCGCAATAATCAACTAAATCAAGTATCAAATGGGCTGACTAATGGCTTCTGCTTCCGCAAAATAAGTGCAATTAACTTACTACGATGTTGTAGGACCAATATCGACAATTAAACGAATTCCAAATCAAACAGCGTAACTCAAGAAAAAAAGAGAAAAAAAAATGGATCTGGTGTAACCCGTAATAGATGGATGAATTGTAGTTGAAGTAGGCCCCTTTTTGTATTCAGATCTTTCCTTTGATCTCTTTTGAATAATCTGATTCTACTGCTAATGAGGCCAGGACACTCTATGGGAAGCGATTAAAAGAAGACCAAATCAGTACTTAACATCCAATAAGCAAGGGTCAATTATGCATGTATGACTAATGCAAAGTTGTCTAAAAATTCAATGTAAGCAGTGATGTTGCAACATGGCACAGTGATTTTGTCTAGAAATGCATGTATGAAATATCAGAGGCTGATCACATTTTGCATAAAGCACTATACTCTATAGGTCTTTGCCATGGGGAATCGGGCACAGGGAAAGTGGATGCCGGGTAGAGACTGGAGACAAATTGGGCAAGCCAACCCCCCCCCCCAAAAAAAAAAAAGAGAGAGAGAGAGAGAGAGAGAGAGGGAAGCAAGGGGTTACTTATTGGAGATCAAAGAGAAAAGAAGGAGAGGACTTACCCGTGATCAAATTTGTGGTGGGTTTCTTTAGCAAATCATTGTCCTGCTGATTGGTCACCTCAGTGTACGGGTCGAAGGGAAGAGTCTAATCGATTGATTGATGGAATTTGTTCATTTTTTTGTTCGAAGGGAAGAGTCCAGTCACCCGCAGTCTTCTTCCATGGTGAGGAGCAATGTCAATCGTAGATTTGGGACATCGATCGAATCCTTGGTTTCTTTGAAGGTAATGACGGTGGAGGAACGAAGCTGGCTTTGGGCGAAACAATGTGGTTCGATTAATGATGGGGAAGGGTTCCGTTCGCTCGAGAAGGGTTTCATTCAATGAACTTAAGTCATTCGATTGTAAGGAGCCGATCGCCATCCATTTTCCTTTAGATTTCGGATGCAGCGTGATAAGGGAACTAGATGGCTTTCGAGCCAGGATGTGATGACCAATTGACTAGGTGAGCACCTCAGTGCATTCTGCCTTACCCAAAGTGTGCGCCTAAGCAACGCCTAATTAACATCGCCCCACCTAGACCATTGTGAAAAGCATTATGGCCAAGGTTCGCAATCTTAGCACTAAACTCCATTGTGGTACCATATTAGTGCAATGTTAGTATGTCGGGTATAGGAGTTGATTTGGGATATGATACCCAGTATACTCCTTATACAAAGTATTGATTTTGTATTGGTACAATATGGTAAGCCTAGTATGGGATGGTAAGCCTAGTATGGGATGGTATGCACTAATGTTATGAACCTTGATTGGGGCAATAAAAATATTGAAGAGGTAAGCTGAAATTTGTTGACTAAAGAGAACTCTAGGAACAAGTAATTGAGGGAACTTCATTCAAGGGGTTACTAGGATACAGGATTCTACAACTTGGTTGTGTTTTAGCGGGGACAAAAAATAAATAATGTCTTTGCACTGGATGGGTACTAATCAAAGAAGGAAGCAAAATATAGCTGAGTTACAGATTTGTGAAAAAGAAGGCCTCAAGTCCTAGGGTTCAGATATTTTAGAAGACTCCTTTGTCTTTTAGGAGAATGGATCCTCAATGAAATAAATACTTTTTAAGACTTTTTATACATTATATTATTTTTATACAAGGTTTGCTTATTAGTTCAGATGAAAATTGGAGTTGTTCACTTGTTTCACTAGCTATATTCGTGCATGCACAAGATCATGATTTTTCAGATATAAGGTGGAGTTAAAACTAGCTGACACTCTTTAGAACTGAGTCTCCACTTGAGTTGTGGTGATAAGACAGTTTAAAAAGAGTGCATAACAAAGTTTCTTTTTTTTCTTTTTTTTCTGATAAAAAGGAGAGGCATACCAAGTTTTAATATCCATAGATTAGTTGGTCACTTTGATGGAGTTTTGAAAGACGTTTCCTGCTTTAGGAATAGTCTAGCAGTTGTTTTGTCAATATTCTGGAGTTCTATTTCATCTGAAAATAATGTTAGTAAGTCCTATTTAGTCATAGGTTGATTTGAGGGAGTTCTTGAGTAAATAAAATGAGATTATTTTGTGTTAAGGATCAGATTTCATAGCTTTAAGTAGTTAGTTGCTCCTATCTTCAAAGAGATTCTTTTTGGTTGGACTAATATCCTGTTTGGGAATGCTTTTGGGGCCAAAAGAGCTCTCCCAAATGCAGAAACTACTTATAGAAGACAATTGAGGGTTTAGTAAAATCTCTAAGGCTTCATTTAACAAAGCTATTGGTTGCGGAGCTTTTGGCAATAGAGCTTTGGAAGGAGAACTTTTGTAAAAAACTGTATGTTATTTAATAATGGCATTTTTAAAGTGTTGTAAGATTTTAACGTCTGTTTGGTAACTAAACTAAGAAAGCACTTTTAGAATGAGTAATGACAATAAAGGACATCGCGTAATACTTTCAACCATCTAATTGTTTGCATAATCAAAACTATTATAAATTATTGTTAATTTGTAAATTGTAATAATAGTATTATAATATATCATATTGCAATATGGTATAAGAAAATATAATAATACTATGATAAAATAATTTATTATTTTACTATGATTATTGTAATATAATATAATATTTTTATTATTAATTAATAATTATATTATAATATACTTTAGAAAGTTTAATAATTATTATTCTAATAATATAATATTACAATATTATGATATATTATTATAGTAATATTATAAGAGCTGAATTTGACTACACTCGCGTGTAACCAAGTCTAGATCCGATTGCCTTTTTCATCCTTGAATCCACATAAATCACGGATTTTAATGGTGGAGAAGTTGGAGTGGCTTCGAAATTTATATAGATCTAAGGATGGAAAGAGCGACCGAATTTAAGGTTTGGCCGCACATGAATGTAGCCAAATCCAACTCATATTATAAAAGTATAACATAATGTAATATGATAATATTATATTAGCATATTATATTATAACGTTATATAATATTATAATATTATTTTATTTTACACTATATATTTATATTAGAGTTATAATAATATTTTCATGCAACATCTATTATGATATAATATAAGATAATATAATTATTATATTATATCATAATATATTATAATAATATTTTATTATAATGCAATAAGATATAATATAATACAACAAAAGACTGCATTCTAGCAGCTGACTAGTATGGTATGGTATGGTATTGATACCACCCTCAATTATTGAGGGAGAGGGTCTAATCATGCTTGATGCCCTTATCAAGCTGAATCGCCTGGAATCGTTTAGACTTTTGCTGTCCTATAATCCTGCTGGAGGCATGCCAATAATTCTTTGTGAAGAATCACTCGCTTAGAGTTTAGTGCTATGAGGAAAGCTATGGTCATGATCTATGGCCCAATTTTCACTAGCTTCGGAGTGGTCTCTTTCAGCATACTTTCAGCCTATCTTTGTTATGATGCCTTTGCACATGAAAGATCTCGTTATTCTTTTACCTCTCAATATTTCTTTTCTGGCTGAATTGACTCTACTTTGCCTCCTGCTCATATTCATTCTGTTTTGAACAGTTCAACCTGATAAAGATTGGAACCAAGTGATTCAGGCTGCATTTCATAACAAATCATTCCTGTTCATGGTCAGTACAATATGATTCTGACCAAACTGGGTGGTTTGGTCTGTTATCATTTATTATGTTATTAACAATTGGTGCCTTATTGTGGTTAGCCATTTTTGTTGGTCTAGGATGATTCTTAGGAGGTTGATCTATCTCATTTACACACTTTGGATCCATTGAATCTTGTCAAAGGTTGTGCTCATGGTTGGGTTGAGGATCATTTTCGTGCTTATTATTATGCTCGTCTTTAGGATGAGGCTGGATTTAAACTTATCCTTTCTTGACAATCGTATATACTTTAGGATTCAGAGTGACCTCTAAACGCTCTAATCAGACCTCCATTCTCATGTCAATGGAATTGTGCACCAGTTAGTCCTATTGGGTTTGCATGCCATCTAACTACTGGCTAATTTCCCATAACAGGTTCCCTCTCCACCTTTTTTTAAAGACATTTTGTATAAGGCATCCTTTGATGGCTGGCCATGACACAAATCTACACTCTGATGCCATTAATCTTACTAAAATAATAATAGTATACTTGGGATTAAAGTATACGTTCTTTCTTCTTTTTTTTTTATTGAAAATTGTGTTAATTTAGTTGGTATTTAGCACATCCAATGCAAGTCGATGGTATTTGAAGAGAAAGTATGATTATAAACCCATGAATTTGGTCAGCAAAATATGCATGATTTAATTCAATAGGAGACGTATATGAATTGTTATTATCAATCAAATCGTTCTTTTTTCTTTGATAGGTCATCAGATCAAGTGTTTGGCTTAGAATCATTGTTAATTTTTAAGCAATAAATCTTGATCAAATAAATCAGAACCACATCTGCATGTGCAAAGACATGTGAAAAAACTAATGAATATTAATGAAATAATCCTCATTTCTTCATATGCTTAATTAAATGGATGTGTTTGTGAGTCCAGGTTCAAATAAATGGCTTCTGGGGAGTAATCATTTTTCCCCTGAAGTCCTCCCAAAAAGAAACCAAAACTTCAAAAAAGAACGCGGCACATGTGTAGCTACTTAGTGTTGAATGATATCAAACCTATGGTTTTATGTCATTGGTATTGTATAATTAAAGCAAATTATCGTACAATAGCATGTATAATTTTAATGCATTTTGTCTTTTATGTATGATTTTGTCATTTTCCTTTTCACAAGCATTGTCGTTAAATTATTGCTAATGCATTGTTAGGATAAACTAGCTTAGGAGTCACAATGTGTGGCACTAAAAAAAAAACTTGCATTTTTATTATAATGCAATTATCTAGGAGTTCAAAATATTGTGTTAATTCATGAAACAACTCTAAACTGGACTAAATCTAGAGTATCAAACTTAGAATCCTTCTTCAACATGTTAAAATGTGTATCAGGTCCCACTTTGCCTGTGCATTTTGTGCTGGTTTTGTACTTTGTATTGTTGGCAAATCCTGGCATATGCATGGATTATGCTAGCAGAACTGAAATTCTTGCCTCATATAGCCTTCGAAGTAGGTTGGATGGCATGATGATATAGAGGAGAGCATGTCATGATACTCTAGTGGGAACTGAGATGCAGATCATTACTGCTGCTGGAATGGATCAGCTTGGCTGTTTTGATTATAGAGCTGATTTAGACTATTGCATGTTTTCTTTTTTATTTTTATTTGCTTTTGACTAGGTGTGATTAGCTGCTGATTACTGTGGTCTTATTTGTGGGTATATCTAATTTCTGACTACAGATTATACTGTAATTGTGTGCTGCTTTGCTATATTGGGGCCAAAGAAGTGACAGATGTATGTGCTTTGTATCATGTTTCCAGATTTGTTACTTAAGCATCAGAAAAGTGCTTTCAGTGACACTTCTTTGCTTTTATCAGTCCTCTTCCCTTCTTTCAACATGACTTTTCCTGAAATCCTCTTCTATATGTTATTATCACTTAGTGCTTGGTATTTTCCTGAGAAAAGTTTTCTAGTGAGAGGGGAAAAGAACATAAGAAAATAAATATCACCTTGCCCAAGGTATTTATTTTCCAGTGGAAGGAGAGAAAATGTGTGTGGGCCCCACATACAATTCTTCCTCCCCCACATACAATTTTTCCTCCCTCTTTTAACCAAATGTGGGAAAATAAGGGGGAAAAAGATTTTCATCCCTATTTTCCCTCCAACCAAATGACCTCTTAGGGAAAAAAAGAAAGAAGTTTAAAGGCTAATGTAACAAGAGAACTTGCTATTCACTACGATAGGTGCTTGTGATGTTGCTATACTTGTGTTTTCTGTTTGTAGGGCTGGAGGTTTCCATTAATAATGTTTTACTTAGTAGTTTAGGTTGATGATTGGAGGTTTCCATTAATAATGTTTTACTTAGTAGTTTAGGTTGATGATTGGAATTTTGATGATTTTATTGATGATAAATGTTCATCTTTCCCAATGTGCAGCTAGAACATGGACAACTAGCTACTATGGCAGCTTCTGATTCTAGTGACAGGTCAAAGGACAAATCAGGGGATCAAAAAGTAATGAGTTTTTTATTTTCTAGTTCTAAATACAAGTGTAATTTGTCTAGATTGTAATTTAATGTTTCACAGACACTTCGTCGGCTTGCTCAAAATCGTGAGGCTGCAAGGAAAAGCCGGTTGAGGAAAAAGGTAATTCATTCTAATTTTTTATTCTAAATTTGGTACAATCTTCTTTCTGTGCTTACAATATTCTTTTCTGTGGAAAAAGCTTTCTGAATTTCTAAATGCCTTGTTCGAGAAAATAGTAAATGTTCATCATGTGGCTTACTGGATGGTTCTCAACTATTGCAGAATGATGTGTGTGATTTCTAGCTAGTGATGATTTGCACTACTTGAGTTGCCGGCATGACTTTGATTCCTTAATATCTGATCACAAGGTTAACAAGGATTTGAAGGTCAGTGTAGCATAGTCAGCAAATGGAGAAAAATGAGACCCCTTGCTAAAGATTTGTTAGTGAAAAAGTTCTTCATACCATTAGGTGGAGGACTATATGCTGAAAGCATAATGTGCCAGTGGTGTCCAAAGAAGCCCCATATCAAAAAGCTAAGAACTAAAAACTGCATAATGGGTGCAAAAAGACAAAATGATTAGAATGAGTCATGCGGTGCACAAAGAACTTATTTGTATTGTTCAACTCAAACTTTACCTAATATCCAGGAAGAATTGACAGATAGAAGCCTACCAATTAAAACATGTAAATGTTGATTGCATAAGGCCTAGTTATGATCTCTTGACAATCAAAGCTTTAAAATAGGACAGAAAACTAAGTTCTGCACTGATGGGATTTTTCTATGAGAGATAAACAAGGCAACCCTGAGTCAGAGCACTCATTATTTGTGTTCATTTGAAGCATGGTTTGCTATTTCAGTAGTGAGGGGAATACTGGTAAAATTCTAACTTAGTGTTAGCATGTTTGCCATTTCAGTATGGGATCATCAGGTGCAACATACTAGTGATGCCTATAAAGTGACAAAAGCATGTGTTTATTAGGTATGATATTGGTAATTTGAAGGACAATATTTGGAAAGAGGAAAAAATATGCATATAATTGTCTTTGGAGGCCAAAAATCCAAATATGTATGTACCAAAATGGTGGTGTTTACCTTGTAAGATGTCAAATATGTCCTTGCATATGCTGTATATATGATCAATATATTCTCTCTTTTTGTTATGTGCATCTTATTTTCAATGCAACCTCTATATTATTGCTTGATTTGCTTGATTTTCTTTTGATGTGCATATACACGTGTGTATGTAGAGAGAGAGAGAGAGAGAGAGAGAGGCTTGACTTAACTACGCCCGAGAGAATCTCTACTCAGATCCGATCAAGTCTATATTTAGAGGATTGAAGTCCCTAATAATTTGAGCTATTGGGTATAATCTAATTTATCTAAAATGCACTACTACAAAATTCATATGATTTGGAAACCTCCCGCCCATGCATCAAGTGGTTGAAAAATTGGATAGTCTAAATAACATGAAATGGTACATGTTTCTTTTGACCTCTTGATTGATGGGCAAGGGATTTCCAAATTACATGATTTTTGGTTGGTAAGCTTTTTAGAGATAGTAGATCACATGCAATGTCTCGAATTATTAATGTGGAACCCTATCATCCAGGTATACAACTGATTAGATTTGAGTGTAGATTATCTTAATTGTAACCAAGTTAAGCCCTCTCTCTCTCTCTCTCTCTCTCTCTCTCTCTCTCTCTATGTATGTAAATATTTTGCTGGTCTACTCTCTTTTCAGGACTGTGGTCTCAAACCCACCAATGGCTAAATATGTGATGGACATTTCAAATTGAGAATCCACATTGTTGATCATGATATGTACAATAAAAACTATTAAGAAACAAAATTCATGTGTTCTTGAGACTTTTGATCCATGCAACTAGTGAGCACAAAACTCAATGATGGTAATAATATTAATAGAACTATATGAAAAGACATATAAATTGAAATCCACACCTCTGATCATGATCCGGACATCATAAGACATGCCTAAACCAAAATTTAATAGATTCAAATGGTTCTTGAGCATAAATCCCACAAAATATCATTTCAAATCATTAAAACAGTATATTTTTGAACTACTTGATGCATAGGCAAATAACCTCCAAAACACATGATTTTTGATTCAATAGTAGTCTCTAAATCATTGATCACAATCAAATGGTATGTATTCTCCTTGTGTGCTCAGTCCTCAAACAATAAATTTCTTATCTTGACTTCATCTGCATATTTTTGGATTCTTATTCATCGGGCATCTTGTTCTCAATTTACTTTGTCTTATTTAGTTTTGAGACATTAAACCAATGGTGCATTTTCTTTAACAAGGCATATGTTCAACAATTGGAGGGTAGTAGGATAAAGCTTACTCAACTTGAGCAAGAGCTCCAACATGCTCGCCAACAGGTAACCTAGCTGCCTCCTCATCTTATGTCACTTTCCATATGAACATGATAACTTTTATAATATTGTTAGGTGTCTTGACTTTGAAATCCCTCTCGCAGGGCATTTTTATTTCTAGTTCAGGAGATCAGTCCCATGCTATTAGCGGAAATGGTAATTTTAAAGTAACTTAGCTCATGATTCTTTCTCTTAAAATTTGACAAGGACTTGGTTATATGATTCTTTGATGAGCCTTGTATGGCGGTCAATAATTTTTGTATGAGTAATTCTTAACTTTAAATTGCTGCAAGGCATGCATATTTTTGATAAGTTTTGTCCATTGTAGATTTTGTTCTACTGACAAAATGCTGGTATTAACCTCATTTTTTTCTGACTGATGAATCTATGTTTGGAAGTATTTGCAGAATAGTTTTTTTTTCTTGTTCTTTTTTTTTTTTTGTTTTCCTTTTTTGCCTTGACAGAAAAGAGCCCATAGGCAGGATTTGATCAAATGAGCTACCCAATGGGGTTAGGCCTCCCCCAATACCCCTAACACACCAAATCCTGATGAAGGCAGGATTTGATCCCAGGTTATTTGGTATGATCAAAGACTTTACCAACTTGGTAAGTTGGCACCTTGAAAAGTAGGGGCTTCAGAATGGGGCCTCTTATGAGGAATTTGCTCCCAATCTGAAGTGGGTTCTTGATTTGTTCACAGTATCTGCATGTCACCATCATATCATAACCTTCTGTTGTTTGTGTAGAAGAGGAAAATATTACTTTTCCATGGAATGAGGACCATGGTATTTGGTTATTAAATTAATTCAAGATCTGTTTGCTTGTTTCTTCTTGCTTAACATCGTGGTTGTGATAAATTGGTGATATTAAACTTGTGTCATCGTAGGTGTGCACATGCATAGCATAGCACAGTGTAGTATCGGATGTGTCCCTGTTTGTTTTAATTGTAAATCAGTCGACTGACTGGAACAGAGAAGTTTCACACTTGAATTTGTTACTGAGATTGCTTGAATAAAACATTGTCGCCTCTATAGTTGGTGCAACAATATTTTTACTAACATTAATTCTTTTCAGCATAATTTTGCATTTGTTTTACAAAAATAACTACTTGAATCGTTTATGTAGGGGACTTGGCTTTTGATATAGAATACGCACGGTGGCTGGAAGAGCATAATCGGCAGATCAATGAGCTAAGGGCTGCAGTGAATGCTCACGCAGGTGACAATGATCTCCGTGTTATTGTTGATGGCATCATGGCGCACTATGATGAAATCGTTAGGCTGAAGGGCATTGCTGCTAAGGCAGATGTCTTTCACATGTTATCAGGCATGTGGAAAACACCTGCAGAGAGGTGTTTCTTGTGGGTTGGGGGTTTCCGTCCATCTGAGCTTCTAAAGGTGCACACTTGTATTCCTTGTGCATGTTAATTTTTCTCAGGGAAAAAAATTTGCTAATATTATGGAAGACCTTGAAGGTCTGGAAAATATCGGTAGTAATTTAATCAGGAAAACTAGATTGCACTAAAATCAAAATGCCAAATAAGGTATCTTAAAAAAATCATTCATATTTCAAATTCATGTCTTTTTATAACATTTTATTTAGAATAGCAGTTGAACTATAACCTTTTTTTCTTTTTTTTTTATTTTTGCTTCCTTTTTGTCGGCCCATATGTCCATTACCATGCAACTCTGTAGCTTCTTGCAAATCAGCTGGAGCCCCTTACAGAGCAGCAATTAATGGGTATTTACAACCTCCAGCAGTCCTCCCAACAGGCTGAGGATGCCCTGTCACAAGGAATGGAGGCGTTGCAGCAGTCCCTGGCAGAAACATTGGCTGGCTCTCTTGGCCCCTCGGGAACTTCAGGAAATGTTGCAAACTATATGGGTCAAATGGCGATGGCCATGGGAAAACTTGGAACCCTAGAAAACTTCCTCCGCCAGGTGAAATGAATCTCTGCTCCGTATCTGAAAATGATACTACTATGCTGTTGTTTTCTTTTAAATTTGGTTCAAATTTGCATAGTCTTTACCATTTCCATGGTCCAAGCTGTTCAAATCCATAAGCTTGTTTCCCTTTTTGTTCTTAGAGGACAATTAATATGGCGTCCATATTTCTCTTTGAGCTTTTGGGAGTCCAATAGTACGCAAATGATTAAATTTGAGATCATTCTTATTCATTGACTAAAATGGTTTTCTTTGCATATTATTGAGGCTGACAACCTCCGGCAGCAGACCCTGAAGCAAATGCATCGGATATTAACCACCCGTCAAGCTGCACGCGCGCTACTTGCAATACACGATTATTTCTCACGGCTCCGTGCACTGAGCTCTCTTTGGCTCGCCCGGCCACGGGAATGAGGCAAATTGACTTGGTTTGCACGATCTATTTCAGATTTAGTAAGCTATCTCAGTAAATATTTTTATAGTGATGCTAGTCTTGTCATAGATTGACGGTTTCTCCAAATCAGGTTCGTGAGATGTAGCAGGGGCCTCTGCCATCATCTTGCGGTGTAACATTGCGAAGTGTAAGAACAAACTGTTCATATGTTTGCGAATCCATATGTTTTGAGAACTATAATTGCAATAATGTGTCAGCATTGGTTGTCTTTATCATCTATCTCATATTGCTGAGACCATCGAAGTAGGAAGATATTATATATTCCATGCAAATGAATGTTGTGCTACAAAATTGGTCAAATTATTTTTTAAGTATCAAAATACAGTAATTTATTACATGGACCGCATAAATAAATAAATAAATAAATAAAAGAAGTCCCATGCGGTCAACATTCCCTGAACACGGGAAGCATCACTACTTCAGAAGTGATTTGTTATAATCTCTCATAATTGCTTGCTCTTTCTACAAAAATGTTAGAACAGCATGGATCCTATTGAGAATTTTTCATTGTTATCAAGGTAATATTTAGAAAAGTTATACTGCAACTCGTCCCTTTGCAATTTAAGCTACCGTAGCGGACTTACAGGGTGGTAACTTGTTAAGTGCTTGCTGCTGGTGTCGTGGCCATTTTAACCATGAGTCCTTAGATCTTATCATAAAAAGGTTTGGAAGTGCGTAGGTTGGCCACGCTTTTCTTCTTCTTCTTTTTTTTTTTTTTTTTTTTTCCTTTAAAGTTAAGCATAATACATAAGAATAAAGGAGATGTTTAAAATTGCTCTAATTATCATGGTATTAAACTCATGAGCTATGCTGAAGAGGGTAATTGAATATAAATTGAGATACATTAAAAAAAAAAATAGAGCATTAATTTATTTTTATACTAGAAAGGTTGATTATAAAAGCTATTTTTCTTCTTAGAAGATTAATGCTGAAATGTAGAGAAAAGAGATAAGATCTTCATATGATTTTTATTAATTTAAAGAAAGCATATGTTAAAGTTTCTAGAAAAATCTTATAGTATATATATAATAATATATATATATGATTGAGTAGTTGCTAATGGAAGGATTACTAATAATAATATTAAATTTTTTATTAGAGTAGGTTTACAACAGAGATTTGTTTCTAATTCCTATTTTTTGTTTTAGTTATAAATGAGCTTACTAAACATATTCAGGATAATATTCCTTGATGAAACTAAGGTTGTGGTTAATCGTAAGTTAAAACTACAAAGAAATGCATTAGATTTTAAAGGTTTTACATTAAATAAGATAAAGATAGAATACATGAAATATAATTTTAGTACAATTAGAAATGAAAGTAAATGTAGAGTAAAAATTAATGGCTATAAAGTTCCTAAAAATGATTCTTTTAATATTTAGGATTGATTATTGATAAAGAAACAGATATTGAAGATGATGTCGTCTATAGGATTAAAGCAGATTAGATGAAATAGAAAAGTATAATTAAAATATTATATGATCGTATATTAGTTACCAAGTTAGATTGCTATAATATCAGGTATGTTTTATAGTATAAAATATTAGACACTTAAAAAAATATATATGTATGAGATGAATATGACCGAAATAAGAACGTTAAGATGAATATATGCTAATATAAAAAATAAAATAAAATAAAAAATAAAATTATTTATATAAAAATAAATATCAAATAAGTCCATCAAGAGAACATCTTTTTTTTCTCTCTTCTTTTCCTCTCAAAAATTTGAGCTCTACTGAGTACTCCAAGAAGGCCTGCGATGCTACTTTTTTGGTACCTATTTTAAAAGCCAGCCGCCTGCTTAGTAACTCAAAAAGCGACTAGTCAAGCGCCTTTCGTTCTCCAATAAAATATCTAAACGTATTTTATCTATATTTACCTTATAAAAGTTTATTCTAAGGTGTGTTTAATCTCACATGGCTTAGATACCTATTTATATAACACCTTCTAACTAGATGATGATAAAGTACATTAGAGTTTATTCAATCTATGGGTTATCCGAAGCAGGGAGCATTGTAGACGGTTTTGTGAGGTTTATGATTAAATTTAATTACATTTAGATTTGAATTTAGATTTAAAGATTAAATTTAATTACATTTAGATTTAAATTTGAATTTAAATCATTAGCCTAGTAAAAACGCTAAAATTTAAAATAGAAGTATGTGAAAATAATATTTGTATGTTTAAACTCACATTAATACCATGATTTACTTTTGGATCGCGATTGGTTCGTGACAATGTAACATTATTAGAAATCTTACATTTCTAGTAATTTTACACTTAATAATCAAACTCTCAGAAATAAAAGATTACCGTATTTAGTTTTTAATAACAAAATACGGTAATTAGTTTATCATATTTTTAGATTTTATATGAATTTTATTATAAATCTTTTTTATCTTTTAAATGATTTTTTTTTTTTTTGCTAAAATACGAAATGTTCTGATAAAAATTAAGATTCCTTATAAACTAATTTTAAAAATATATTATATCTTTAAATATGATAAATATTTAATATATATATATATATATAATATAATATAGTATATAAATATTTAGTAATATATTATATAATAATTTAATATGATAGGTAATAAATTTTGATAATTTGAAATTTAAAATTTACATATTATATAAATATGTAATAGTATTTAAATTATATTATATTATATTATATTATATATTTAATATTAAATATAAAATATAATATTAAATATTTAAATATTATTTAATGTAAATTAAATATATAATCAGACTAAATATTATTAAATATTTATATGAGAGTCAAAAGATCATCGGACTTTGATAGTCTTAATTATTTATCTTTTAGATAGGAATCGGATTATCATAATTTATGATAATATTACTGAAAATTAAATATTGCCACAGAGATGATTATCATGTCTAGTTGTGATATTCTGCACGATTATTCTATGTTATTAAGATGTGTTATTATAAACTAAATGATGCTTTTATAGTACCGTAAGGAATACCTTACTCCTCTGAAGTAATTTCACTTCTAGGAAAAAGAAATTTAAGAGAGTACAAATTGGTGACATCTTTTTAGTATGTCAGCCAGATCCATAACCATTATGTTCCACGGTCGTTGTGTTCTTGTTTCTTAAGTTCCACGATCTTTTTATTCCCTTTTATTTCTTTCTTTCTTTTTTTTTAAAACACAAAAAAATAAAAAAAATAAAAAATGGAATTGTCCTAGCCAAAAACTTTATTTTAAGAACATGGAAAAGACGAGCGAACGATAAGAAAATGGGGGCATCCGAGCTGGTGAAGTCCAATAAAACAAGCTAACAGAAGGACAAGCCATGTCTCTCTTTTGAAGCAACCACACATATCTTTCTTTCCTTACCGGTTATTGTTGTGTTATTTGTTCACTTTGACATAAAGCAATAATAACGAAGCTCTCGCGAAAACAACCAAACTAGCAAGTAATAATACACAAGCGAAAACAAAAGATGCTTCAAGGATAGGCGGCAGGTGCCAACCGTGGACTCACCATGGCTTTGAGAGGGACGGCCTTAGGGAGGGCCAAGCCAAATTTCTCGTCCATGTTCAACTCCTCTCCTTCGGCAAGCCTCCAATCAAAGGAGTGCAGTAACGTGCCCAGCATGTACTGGACGAACACCATTCCCACCAGTTTTCCGGCACAAATCCTTCTCCCGGCCCCGAATGGTATTAGATCGAAGTCATTGCCTTGCGGGTCTTTCTTCACTCCCTTGTCGCTTAAGAACCTTTCCGGTTTAAACTCCAGAGGATCCTCCCAAACGTCGGGGTTTCTGCCGATAGCCCATATGTTCACAAGGAGACGGGTGTTTTCAGGGATGTAATAGCCTTCGAGCTCGCATGACTTGAAGGAGAAGTGGGGGAGGCTGAGGGGGGTCGAAGGGTGCATCCTGAAAGCTTCCTTGCATATTGCTTGAAGATATCGCAGCTTCGGTATGTCAGACTCTTCGAGTCTTCGGTCTCGGCCGATTACTTGGTCCATCTCCGATTGTGCACGCTTCAGGACGGTTGGGTTCTTGAGCATTTCGGTCATGGCCCATTCAATGATGATCGAAGATGTGTCAGTGCCGGCCGTGAACATGTCCTGCAGAAGAGAAATATAATTAGTTTGCACATTGAATTGAGCATGATGAAGAGAGAACAATCCCAACAAATTTGAAATAAAAGCTTCCTTATTGTTATTATTATTATTATTATTATTATTATTGTATGCACTGTGGTCAAAAACAAATGAAAGTTTAAGAGTCGTTATATTCTGAAATGTTTACATCTTTTGATTTGCCACAGAATATATATATATATATATATATATATATATATAAAATAAGTACATGCGTGTCACAATGCTTTGAATCGGACAACGTGTTAGGTGGAACTTAGATGTCTGCAGTACTATTAATTAGATGCATCCGAAACAGCACGCATCCAACCATCTGTGGAGCCAATGAATAACGCTTGACTCAGAATATCTTAACGACAATGGAGGTGTACGACAAAAAGAAATGTCCAATGAGCAAATGTCGATGGGCCGCTCCCTTACACTTGCTAGTTAAGAAAGGTGAAACGTCACACATTCATCAAGCTGTTGCATTTATAAATTTCAAGCATAATTCCTGCTGTGTAAACATACGTAGCGTCTTTAAATCAGATTTGCCCAACATGCATCATGCGGCCACTGCAAAGTGATCGCATGTACGGCAGCCATTTTATTAGCTAATTGGCATTGTTATTATTTCATGAAACCATACAATGCTTCTCTTATTAAAATAAATGTAGAGCTTTTGGAAGTTAGTGATGCACGCATAAAAACAAAAGCTGCGGTGGCTAATTGACCATGACAGCTTACTTAATGAATATAACAATTTTATCACTTAAATATATAGTAATCATGTTCTACAAATTCAAACCCCCATATTCTGTATACTCTAATATTGTCCATAGAATATGCACTTAGAGTTTTCCTTTAAGAACGATTCATTTGAATAAAGTTAGCAATTTGACACTTTACAATACATGCCAGTGGGACAAAACCCTCAATAATAAATATAAAGAGAAATAATTTGGAATGAATAAATAATATGTAAATAAAATAAATAAACAAAGAAGTTGTTTGATGGATGGATGTGATTCCATAAAAAATTATGATATTCAAATTTACTTATATATTTGTATATTTGCCATTTGCTTCTTGACAAATGACTTTATTTATTTATTTTTTTTTCTTTTTGGTTGAATAGACGGGTAGGCTGTGATGGAGAAAAATAACAACATAAAACCGAAAAATACATCATCCCACATGCACATCCTCAATATTTTATAAAAGGAAAACATGGTGTATGCCATTCAATCAATTGTCAAGGAGCAGCTGGCCGGCAGTTGGAGAGGCAAATCGACAGATGTCCAAACCTAACGTCTGGTGACTTTAACGAAAGGAATCTAGGATTAACATTATCAATTAATTTCCAAAAGAAACTAAAGTTGGACTTGTGTCCTGTTTGTGAGGGAAAGCATTAATTTCACCTAACAGAAAATATTTAAAATTGTGACTCACAACTAATAAGTGTACTCCCAGGTTTAGATGATGGATGCCACACTTTACTCCTTTTTTTCCCCTTTAGAAATAAACTAAGAAATGAACTAATTTCAATGCATTTTTGTTAAAGAAATTGAGAGGCGTCTGCAAAATGGATCATGGGCTAACATAGCTTGTACGATAAGAAGAGTGACACTGTTCAGCTGCCCTTGCCGAGCACAACAGAAATTTGATCCAAGAAAAATATCGTGTGCACTGAGAAACTCAGCGGCCCTATAGATTATGTTTGTTTATAGTACTGTTTAGTAGATGTTTTCATGTACTTAGATGAAGTAGTGCTACCAAGCTCCTTTTTGTATACGTAAAATAGTTTCACTATCACATGATTTGAGAGATTTCGTGTAAACGCCTCCAAATTAGCATATTTTAAGGGGTAGTTGAATGTTGAAGGCGAATGGCGAAGCGAACATTATGAAATATGTCTTTTGTGATTGTCCAACTTGGCTGCAACAACTATTTTATATGTCATGAATATCATACCAAAGGTACCTTCATTGTAAACACCTTATATAATATTATCATTCAGAGAAAAAAAAATTTTTTTTTTTTTTAACTATTATGTAAACAGATTTGTATGGCGGCTGTTCCAAAAAAAAATAAAAAAATAAAAAAATAAAAAAAAAAATCAAGTTCTTTGCCTGGTTTGCTCTTTATAATAAACTTTATATTAGAAAAATTTTTGCTAAAAAAAAAGGTTGGGTGGTCAGCCTAGTTTTCCTTTATACAATTTTTTGAAGGAGGTGGTCTCTCATTTACTTTTTGAATTACCCTTTTTTTTCTAAGAAATATGGACTTAGTTTTGGTACCGAATGCGACTTTCATCGCCTTCAAACTTCTCAGTAAGAGAGATGGATCTTCTCGTTTAAAATTTTATCTTTTACAGTGATTAATAATAAAATTTTCTTCTCTTTTGTTTCTTAAACTTGTACCTCTATTATTATGGTTTAAGAGTATGGTCCTATCCATCTAACTATGGTCCAAGAGGGCCATCATCTCTTTAAAATTTTATTAGGCACTGAGATTTTCACGTGCAATATTTCAATCCTATCCGCTAAGACGTTGAGAGGTCCAAATTAAATAGCCTCAAAAATTTGAATAAAAATTAATTAGTAATAAATGAATTTGACTCATAAGAACTTCAAATTTTTTATTTCGATTATATATGGAACTAATTTTTAGGTATTATATAAAGTATAAATTTTTTCTTAATAAAATGGGAGGGTGGCCTTTTTTTTTTAAAAAAAAAAAGAAAAAAAAGAAAAAAAAGAAATCATAGAGGACCTAAAATCGAGGATTAGATTTCGTAACCATAACCGTTGGGGTATTGGAAGGCCGGGTAGAGTGGCCCGTAATCAGAGCGGCCTTGCAATAATACATGGGGCAGCCTGATTACCGGTAGCGGCGTTGAGTTCATCGTCGGAGGCTAGAGAAGATCTGGATTTAAACCCAGGAGAAGACAGACCACAGCAAAACAAAGAGGCAGCAGAGTCGGAACATGAAGGAAAGAGCAGTGAGGGAGCAAAGGGACGTACGAAGATGAGGGCCTTGATGTTGACATCTGTGATGGTCTCCCCGTCATCTCCTTTCCTGTTCGCCATAATCACATCCAAGAAGTCTGGCCTTCCTTCCCGTTCCTTGGCCGACGCCGCGTGCTTGTCCAGCAGCCTCGTTATCATCGCATCATACCTCTTGTGAATCTTTCTTAGCTTCGCCTGTACTCCCTGCAAGTCCATCCACGCGATGCCGGGCACGAAATCCCCGATGTTAAACAGATCTCCCCCTGTCAACAGCTCCACGATCATGTCCTTGTACTGGTTCGACTCCTCCCCTTGGGCGTCGAAGATGCGGAGGCTCAGTGTTATCTGGCTAATTATATTCGCGAAAGCGCAGACCAGCACGTCCGGCAGCGTGACCGGCTGGCCTCTCCGGGCGGCGTCGAGCATGCCGCGGACCATGTGGGCGGCCTCGGCCCGGCGCACGGGGGCCCAGTCGGCCAGGGCCTTGGCGCCGAGGAGATGGAAGCTGGTGAGCTTGCGGAGGAGCTTCCACTTGGTGCTGTAGTTGGAGAAGACCATGTTCTGGTACCCGTAAGTGACTTCCTTCGCGCTGATGGCGGCGGGGCGGTTGGCGAACTGCTCGTCGAAGGTTTTGAGGAAGGTGCGAGCGGCGGAGGGGGAGGAGGCGACTACGACGCCGCAGGTGCCCATCTTGAGGTACATGATGGGACCGTAGCGCCTGGCGAGGCGGGCGAGGGAGGAGTGAGGGGTGGAGCCGACAAGGGGGAGGGCGCCGAGGATGGGGACGCCGCGGGGACCTGGGGGGAGGGGGAGGGTTGAGGCGGGCTTGCGAAAGAAGTAGCGGAGGGCGAGATGGAGGAGGAAGGAGAGAAGAGCACAGCCTACGAGGAACGGGTCCATGGCCATGGTGGTTTGCGTGAGACAAGGTGGGCTGGAGTGGCTCCTTCTTCTTGTCGAGGTTGGGGAAGGGCCTGGGCAGGTGTTCGAACGATTGGTCTATATGGATTGAATTTGAAGGATGATGACAACGATTTTGTAGTAGGAATGGCGAAATATTTTATTAGAGGGATGATATCCTTTCGGGGTTTTTTTTTTTTTTTTTTTATTTCACTAATACTCCAAGGGTTTTTTATTATTATTATTATTTTCACTTCACTAATACTCCAAGGGCTTTTTTTTTTATTTATTTTTTTATTTCACTAATACTCCAAGGGTTTTTTATTATTATTATTATTTTCACTTCACTAATACTCCAAGGGTTTTTTTTTATTATTATTTTATTACTAATGCTGCCTCGCGCCAGTCAAATCCAAGGACTCTCTCCGTCTCCTTCCCTTGTTCGAAACTATGAACAAAGAAAGCACCGGACCGCCGCTACCCACGCATGGAGTCCCCGCCGGCCCTCTCTCTCTTCCCCCTCTCTCCATCTCCTTCCCTCGTTCTCCTTCATTCTTCCCCAAGGGTAAATAGGTCAGATAGCATGGGATCATGCTTGATCTTGGTGTCACCCAACTTCATATTCATACCATACTTTTAAATCTGAACCCAACTTATTTAGATAGGATCGAATCCATTCATAAAAAAAAATATATTAAACCTAACAAACCATTCTCATTCGAATGGAATGAATTAGATGAATTAGATCAAATTATGCTTGCATTTAAGTCAATATTCAATTATTATTTAATAACAAAAATTTAGTAATTAACAATCAAATATAAATCCATTAAAAAAATTAAGATTTAAAAAAATCAAACTTAAACTTTAATTTTCATGCAAAACTTTTAATTCTACTCAAGTAAATGATTATCCTTAAGTTTATAAACTATGATATTCTTAAATACATTATGAATAAGAATTCATCAAAACAAATAATGAAATATGAATATTAGATATAATTAAGTGAAAATCAATGAAAGGAGATTTAGGAGTTGTTTGTTTGGCGAAAATAGGGTTCTAGAATAGAAATTAGAATCACTAATTTTGATTCTACTATTTATTTGGATGGAATTGGAATTTGATTCTAATTCTATCTGGATTCAAAATTATGTTTTAGGAAAGATTAAAAATCAGGAGTTTGCTCGAAATTATGATTTTCATTCCAACGTCTTAATCGTTTTCATCCTTCCTACATGTAATCGTTCACATCTCTCTCATATGCCCTCTTCTCTTTTTTTCTCACTCAACCCTGCTTCCTTATCCTACCTCCAATGCCTCTTATCACAGCATCATCACGAGATCTTTGTCTTTCTCTATAACATAAGCAATGGATAATGGAGTACGAACAATAAAGAATGGCAAAAGAAATTTGTCAAACCACAGTATGAAAACCTCAAGGTTCTTTCCTTTTCTTTTTCTTCAGCATCTGAGGGCTCTTAAATCTCAAAAATATTATTATATTATGGTTTATTATGGTTTTCTTTTATAATTTAAATTTTAGATCTATTTATATATAAAATAGATATTAAATTAAGTACATATATCAAAAAAAAAAAAATAGATCTCGAAGGTTTTGGCTTAAGAGGAAAATTAAAAATCCAGACTGATTTCGATTTTAACTCTGAGGTTTGGATGAATCAAATAATAATAATAGGAATCAACTTAATTCAATTTAATTCCAATTTGATTTCTTATGAACCAAAAGTGAAGGAAGTGAGCGATTTCAATATCAATTCCAATAAAATTTGATTCCGGTTCCGATTCCAATTTTAACATCAAACCAAATGGGCCCTTAGTTGTTAAGGTGAAAATGAAAATTAGTTTAAATGAGAGTTTATTTAATGAATTAGTAAAAACAATTAGAGTGAAAAAATAAAGATTTATATAATTGAGATTTATGACTCAAAAAAAAAAAATGTAGACTCGAACCTAACTCAAAATTTAGATTGGATTTAATTTTTAAACTTTTAAACTCAAAACTTTTAATATATATTGGGTTAGGTCTAATCAGGAGGGGACTGAATTAGGTCATGGGTCAACCCTATTCTTAAATATGTATTGGGTTGGGTCTAATTATGTCGGGACTAAACCAGGTCATAGATCAACCCAACTCATTTGTAGGCTTATTCATCCCTCGACCACTAGCGACTATCCCTCTCTCTCTTGTCTTCTTCCTCTCCCTCCCTCTCTCATTCTTTCCCCTACTAACTGGTTCCATTTGAAAATAGGGGCGGCATGACACTGCCTCTGCCCTCATTCTGAAATGCTCTTCCACCCCGATTTCTGAATCTCTATTTCTCTCTCTTGCCTCCTTTCCCTCTTTCTTGATGGTTCTCTACCTCCATCACCTACCCACCACTTTCACCACCGCTTGGGACGTGGCTGAGCCGGGGAGCAACCTTTACCAACCGCATGGTTTCCCCTTCTCAACGACTCCTTCCCTTTCTCTCTTCTACTCTCCTCCTTTCCCTCTCCTTCTCTCTCCCTCCCTCCCTCTTGAGTTCTCTCTTTAGGATCAGATCGAATATTGTGGAACAAGGGACAATTCCTATTTCACTCCACCCCCTCCCTCTTTTTTCTTTTTTTTTCTTTTTCTCTCTCTCTTCTACCCTTTCTTTGGACTCCACTTTCTCTCTCTACCCTTTAGTCTCTAATTTTCATTAGTAGCAATGTTCTAATCAAAATTAGTTTAACTATGCAAGTGGCTGCATAAGTCACTCATCCTAACTATCCCATAGAGGTAAAATTCTAACCTTTTTTATTATTATTAAATTAATTGATTGCAAATAAGTTAGGACTAGCATCAAGGTTAAAAGTTAATTTTAAAATTTTAAAAAATTAGAAATTAGGATTTATTTATTTAGAATTTACAATTGAGTTAATTATTAGGTTTTATTAATTTAGAATTAATTTGGGTGTAATAGGCATTCTTGTAGTTTGAGCTAACATTCTTAATCATCTACATGATTTTAATATTTGGATAAAATATAGATTACTACCTTATGATTTAAACATTATTAAATTATGCCCATGTGATTTAAAATGTCATACTTAACTACCATATATTTTAAAAACTATCAAATTATACCCATGTGGCTTGAAATGTCATATTTAACATTTAACTATCATATGTTTTAAGTGCTATTAAATTGCACCCCTGTGATTTGAAATGTTATACTTAACTATCATGTATTTTATCTATTATTATAGTAAGGACTATGCCATTAACTTTTTGCATGCGCAACTCACGTAATCTCTAATATTTGTTTAGGTTGGAAAATTGGAGATTCCCATCAAAACACCAAAAACAATATCTACTCAGTTTGTTCGTTATTGGATGAAGGGGTGTGTCGTTAACTTCTTGCACATGTAACTGATATGTATGATATTTTTCATGTATAAGTGTTTGTTTATAAGGATTTAATACTTAAAATTGATGAAATTAGTAGCAATTTTCTTAATCTTCTCCTTAGTCCTTTAATTTTCTAAATCATCACAATGTATTTGAAAAAATGAAGATTTTTTAATGGTGGAATTAGTTGAGTAGATGTGGTTTTTGTGTTTTGATAAAAGTCCTCAATTTTCAAACTTAGAAAAATATTAGGGATCATCTGATTTTCATGTACAAAAAGTTAATGGTATATCCCTCAGCGTAATAATGGATAAAATATATAATAGTTAAGTGTAACATTTGAAACTATATGAGTACAATTTGATTGCTCTTAAAATATATAGTAGTTAAATATAATATTTTAAAATACATGAGTACAATTTGATAGCTTTTAAAACACATGATAATTAAGTGTAATATTTCAAATCATATAGACGTAATTTAATAGTGCTTAAATCACAAGATAGTAATCTGTATTTTACTCTTTAATATTTCACATATATATTCATGCCCAGTAGTACAACATATTTGCCTATATTATTATGAAAATTTCATGAGGTGTTATCATTACAAATTATAAAATTATAAAAATTTGATTTCTCATTTAAAATGATGACCATGATAAAGCATGCATGCTATTAATGAATTGTAAAATGAAGTAGGTGCAATTGGATTAGCTACATGAGAATATTGCCTAGTGTGGCACTAATTGTGAGTGTCAGTAGTAGTCTAACACATGATCTTATGAGCTATCAGTATAACATGAGTGATGTGAGGTTTACTCACTATAAGCGAAAGTATGGCCATGGCTAATCCATTACCAAAACATCATGAGATAAATAGATATGATATATTGGGAAAAAAGAGAGAGCATCTGAACTTATCACATGAGAGTATTGCCTAGTATGTGACATTGATTGTAGTTGTTAGTTGGGGTTTAATACTTGTGTAGCTAGCCATTGGCAAGGGAATGGTATGAGTGATGTTTGCCCAACATGGGTTGAAGTGATCCAGCATGCAATGACAAGTTAATGTAAAATCTTTGTACATTGATGTTACTATTTGAATTATAAAATGTGACATGTGTGAGACTAATATACTATCATGAGCTATATGTTTTAACTATGGACACTGCTATTTTGAATGAATTTGCAAACTAAAATTGTTTAATATTGACATATAAATTAATTGGCATTGGGTAATATTATTGACTTTACTTGTAAGTGATTATAAATGTAATATATGTACATTTTAGTTCATGTTGATATATGTGGAAGGAGATTTTTTATTGAGTTACTAACTCATATTATTATTGTTGCATTTTTTTAGGACTATAAGATGTCTAATTTTAGAGTTATTTTTTACTGAGTTACTAGCTTGCATTATTATTATTATTGTATTTAATATATGTATATTTTAGTTCATGTTGATATATGTGGAAGGAGATTTCTTATTGAGTTACTAACTCATATTATTATTGTTGCATTTTTTTAGGGCTTTAAGATGTCTAATTTTAGAATTATTTTTTATTGAGTCACTAGCTTGCATTATTATTATTATTGTATTTTTTTTAGAACCGCATAATGCCTAGTTTCAAAGTTTATGTATAGAAATTTGGTGAGAATATAGTTATCATTTAAAATCTGGCATTGGATTGTTAAATTATTAAAGAAATATTTTGGTTTATCATTGTATTAGTTTAGATTGATTTTGTTTCAGATCTGAAGACCTTGCATGCTTTGCAAGGATGCTTTAGAAATTATGCAATCTTATCATATGGTTGACTGGGATAATGGATTTGGAGTGTGATAAATGCTGTCCCATAAAATTATTCTGCATGACTATGCGTGTTTGGATAACTATTAGCCAGTTCAAATGCTGACGAACTTGCTGAATTCATCTCTGCGTCAAATATTTAAAAATATAATATCCATGTTCAGAATGCAAGGATCATCCTTTCCAAAGCGTTTTAGTAACATAAGTGGCTTGCGTAATGGTGCAAGCAATATATAAAGGAGTCAAATTCTATAGTTTTCAATTTATTAATCTTTTCATCGACTTCAATGCGGGAGGGGAGTGGGGCTTGTGGGTTTACCTTGCCTGCCCGTCATTGCAACCGAAAACGACCATTCGATGTGGTGCCAAAATACCGTATCTTGGAGATGAAGAAGAAGAAACAGATGAAGCATTGCACGGACAATTTAGGCCTTGTGGAATGGCTTAGATATAAATTCCGCAATATTGAAATTCATAATAAAAGTAATTTTTTTATTATATATTATAGAGATATTCATAATAAATCTCAGAATTCATCCAAAAAAATTTTAAAAAATTATATGTGAAGTCACGCTATGCTTCTACCACCATGCTGTTATCCTCACATAACCCTATAGCCCTCCTCATATCACCTGGTATAAAAAAGATAAAAAATAAATAAATAAATCTCTTCAAATAACACTTTCTAGATAGCTCTTCCAATCACGTAGGTTACTAGAGAATTCTATAATTTTTTTAAAAAAAAATATCAAAAAAAAAAAAAGAAAAAGAAAAAAGAAAGCTACTTGGTGCCTTTACTTCTGCACTAAACCTTTGATTGCACAGTAGACTATATATGGTTATAATTTTTATAATAGACTCCTACCATATTTAAAATTCTAAAATCCCAAATCGAAAATGTAGATAAACCCCGATGTTAATCAAATCTCCTATTAGAACGGTAAAATCGGTTGGGTAAATTAACAATTTTTTTCCCTACATGAATTTTCATCAATAGTAGTTTCGGATACAATGGATCTTTTTGGAGGGTAAGAGATTTCAAAGAATCAAATGTTATATTATCAGCCTATTAATACATGCCATTTATCATACACAATTTATTTTTATTTACTATAGAGCACATATTTTAGTAGAGTTCTTCATATAATATTCTCTTGATAATTTAAGCATAGATTTATGGTTAAGTATCTCACCGAGAAGGATCACTGACTCAACATGGACCTCTAGAAATTATTAAAAAAATTGGATAAGACCTCGAGCTAAGATTTATTATATCAACAAGTCAAATCGTGTGATAAACTTTCTATGAATCTAGCTTGCTAGGATGACATTCGATTAAGATTTTTTTTTTTTTTTTTTTTGAAATCAGATTACTTTTTGAGCTTTATGGCATAGAATTCTTGTAAGATTATAGTGCAACTAAATGATTGGAGCCAAATGTTATCATTTAGGCCCTGAAACAAGCCAGTTAAATGATAAATTTCTTTCTTTAAAGATTTTAATTAGGTACATCTCTCAATTTAGAACGAATTAGGTGGAGTGGCTGTTAAATAATCGATATACAAGTCAAAACTATCTTGTATAAGATTTTAGATTTCTTATGATGATTTCGACTAGCTATGCTTATTTAGAAAGCTGTAATCTCTTCTAGTTAAAGAAAGAATCAAATTTGAATTATGTAAAAATGTGCTGTACCAATATAAATAAAGATTTTGTAATGCAATTTTATAATTCATTAATGAGAGAAAAGAGAACCTAGACTTCATTTTTGCTCTTTTTTATTTTTATAATTTTTTAAAAAAATTGAATTGAGCATGTTGAAAAATTTTCTTTCTTTTCTCCAATTAGATTAGCATCTTCTCAAGAAAAAATGAAGGCAAAAATATACTTCCGATTCTCGAACCTTTCAAAATCTATATTCATCTTCAAACTTCTATTGTTACATATGCTTTAAGAATGTTACATTTCTAATGTTCTATTATAAGAAGTTAATTAAAATTAACGAAATAATTGATATATCATCTTGACATAAGCACGTAGGCTATTATTAATTCTTAGGGCAACTACCAACAACTCAAATCCAAAACTTATATAGCTATTGGGACAAATCAAACTTCAGTGGGAAGGGCGGTTACAAAACCTTTTGACAGACGTTTTATTTAGTTCTCTACAACAATTACTATGCATGCTTTTTACTTATTAACTTTTTGTTCTGTTTTTAAATCTTTCTATTAGCATAATTCCTGATTTTTTTTTTTAAAGATCAAAACAGGTGCTTTTACTGAGACACTGTTGAAGCTTGGCAGTTTGAGGAGACGATTTTAGCGTGATCTTTTGGGACAGGACGGGGTAAACGACATTCATTAGCGAGGAATTGAAGAGGTGGTGCTTCCCGTTTAGAATTTTTATATTCAGAAGTAAAATCGTAGATTAAATATTTTGGAGGGCATATTTGGATTTTACGATGGAGGAGGGGTTGAGAAAGACATGGGAGATCTATACGAGCTCATCTTTCTTGTCTTAAAAGTTAGCCATCATAAAGTTAGGCTTCCAGTCTTTTCCAGTGAATTTGTGGTTGAAGCATTCCCCTACCTAACATGAAAGATGCTTGATGCCTTTCATATACTGTGAACTCTACTCATGTTCATGTAGTATGCTTGGTGGTTAAGACTGTCAAACAAGACGGCTTCCCTTGATTGGACTCTCCGTGCTGTCACTGTACAGTGGTGTTCCCGTGGCGCAGGGCGCGCAAATCGCCGACACCATTGAAGTTGTTAGAAATCCAAGCGGAATGCTTTCCTACCGACTATTTTATAAGCCTGTTAGGTGTATGACCAAAGAAGTTTCTGGTGGCAAAATCCAAGAGAGATAAGACGATCATGTCATACAGCTGGTGAGTTATCAGTCATCGCATGCACGTCTGGAAGCAAATGAACTCCATCTGAGGGACATCTACGAGACACCATGGGATTAGTAAATACGATAACGTCTTCCATTGAAATGGTCCTCCTTGCATGTGGAGCATCGAAGTAACACTGATTTTAACCCTTACTAATTATTATTTCTGGCTGCAAAAGAGCTTGCCAGCCCTCAAGATTTTTTTTTTTTTTTTCTTTTGTGTGCGTGTGTTTGTCTGTTCTTTTCAGTTTCTTCGAGAAGAGACCTTTGCGGAATTATTGTGTCGAAACTTTTTTTTGAATAAGTCCTCATGTGTTACCACCTCCCAAATTAACAACAGCCCAGATTTGGAGAGTCTGTCTGGATATTCTCTATCTTCGGAACAACTGCAATACCATCCAGTCTAATTTTAAACGGGCCTAAAACATGGTCCTTCACAGAGGGATAAAACTGAAGCCATATGTCTTGCATCTTGTTCGATCAAGCAAGGTGGGGAACAGCCGTTTTCAGATACACAAAACGGACGGAATAAACTGGGCCATGATTTGACTTTTCTTTGCTTTTTTTTTTTCCATTGTCTTCCTTCTAACCTTATCATTTGTAGTTGTATTATTTAAGCTGAAAAGATACTTTCTTTTCTGCGTGGAACTGGGTGGTTGGACTAGCTGCTGTGTGATCTCTCTCTCACACACACGCATCAGGCGTCCAATCAATGATATAAATCATTGAATTTGGCCTACGAACTCTAAAAAATTTTATATAGTAAACATCATGTTACCATCTCTAAAAATTATTATATAATAAAAATCATATTATTTGAAGACTATTAACTCATACATTAAATGGTTAAAAGATAGTTTCGAGATTTATTAGGATCCAAGAAAGAAAAGAACGATCGGATCTGAAATTTAACTATAGTCACATGTAGCTAGTCCAACTCTCATTCTCTACGTATACACATCTTAATGCATGAGATATGGATATGTAAATTATATTATTTATAGTACGTAAGTATTTTAGAGATAATATATCATATTTAGTAATTTGAATGATCGATATAAAATATTTATCATCCAAATCTAGACTCGTTCAACATTTAGAATTTGGTTATACTTAAAAGAATTTTCATTCAAATATATTTAAGTTTAGACTTAGATGACAAGAGTCCTATATCAATTATCTGAATTTAATATATTTTAGAGACCCCCTAACTGATGAATCAAGAAGCAAAAATAATATATAATTATTTAATACTATTTAGATTAATATATTTTTTTGATCATTTTACATATGGTTAGGAGTCTCTAAATTATTACATGATTTTTGTATGTAAGTATTTTAAAGATAATAGATCACATCTAATCACTTAAATCAATATGGACCTTTGTCATTTAAATGTAGATCATACAAATTTGAGTGAAATTATTGTCAAGTGTGTCTAGGATGAGCATGCTCTCTCTCTCTCTCTCTATCTATCTATATAATCAAATGAATTGTCCATCTAGATTTAGTTATTTTTACTTGAGATTATATATATCCTATATTAATGATTTGAGCTATTGGATATGATTCATAATCTTTAAAGTATTTATATAATAAAAAATTATGTAATTTGAAGATCCCTAGCTAATGTATTAAGTGGTTAAAAAATAAATAATATAGATAAAATAAAATAATATATGAGTCTCAAAATCATATAGTTTTTAGCATGTAAACTATTTAAAAACAACGAATCTATAGCCCCATTATTTAAAATTATATTTAAGTGGATTTGAGAAAAATATTAACCACCCCTCCATGCACCTCCTCCTCGTCCTCCACCAAAATAAAATAAAATAAAATAAACTCCATATGTGTGTGTAAAGTTGCTCACTCCATTGTTGATATGATAAGCGAAGGTTGTTTTTCTGGGAACGGCGGGCTTAGCTTTGCTTGGACGAACACCTGACTTGATGACCATGCAACATATGGTGTACCCATTAGAATCTAATCTTCTTAAATATTGGAATTTATTTTAAAAGATTTGTGACGAAACATGATCCATTGTCCCATTGATATATATGCTAGTTTAGACGCTGGCAGAGAAATTTGCTAGCTGAACCCAAATACGGTAGTGTTGTAAATGGCATCCTTGTTAAATTAATTTACGGGAATAATTGGAAGTAATGCAACCCATTTTCTACCCCTCACTTATCTCCTTGACTTCCAGCCTTGAGAACAAGATAAAGCTCCGGACGACCCTCCAACTCTCTAATCCTATTTAAAATTTGCACGCGAATCTTTTGGGGTATTTATTAGAGACATCATCATGAAAAGTCTGCGCAGTTGTCAATTTGATGAGATGGCGGATGAAGTTCTTATCGCCGTCGTTGTCTTACCAATTACCATGACATCAGAAGTGCTTGCACCCTTTGTTATGGCAGCAAAAGTTATGATACTGATACGTTAAAAACAAATAAAGGTTAAAAGAATAAAATTAAATAAAAAAAATAAATACATAGGATTTATATGTTTTGGCCATCGCTGACTTATGTTTATAAACGAAGAAAAATAAAAAATTTTACTATTAAAATAAATTAAAAATTAAAAAAAAATTATTTACCATTAAACTCTAAAATTATTAGATTTTTTTTTATTAAAAACATACTTTTTTTAAAAAAAAAATTAAATTCATATACATTCAATAAATTTTTTAATAATTTTTTGAGTTATTCAAAATGTTTTAAAAGCTAAAACTATATATGTGCAATGTTTTTTAAAGAATATAAGAGATTAAGAATTTTATAAGAATGTGAAAATATATTTTTCTTTAACTTTCGAATTATAAGACTATAAAGATGAGAATTATAGTCTTACTTGGGTTTAAGAAATTGTTTTCTTTTTGGACTCAGGAGTTTGATCTAGCACCGACTGTAGCACTAATATCGGCTGAGCTGAAGCAGTATATTGGATAGGGATGATGAAGAGCATCGCAGTGAATGCAGAGGGAGTGAGAATGCCCAATGTAGGTGCGGGTTATGCCGCTCTCTAATTGTTAGGAGAGAATTGCCGGTTGATCTGGTGGTGCTTGATTAGCTACGGTTTAGAACCTACTGCACCTCGCCAGCTGTTAAGCGCAAAAGGAAAATGATATTTGGCAGGGGGGTCAAAGCGGCAAGGAAAGGTATTGAATAACTGAGCTGAATTATTTAAAATAAAAAAAAATTTAGTAGGCGGTAGTTTATTAGTCGTTGTCAAATATCATGATGTACTCGTGACCGCGTGACAGCTACGGTAACCTACTAAAATCATAAACCCCACTAGCATGGTAGGCCATGGTGTTGGCATGCTGATCTGGCACAGGCACGTGCCCCACCATAGCATGACGTGTCACATGGGCAACCCAACTTATTTGCATATTTTTTATATTTTTATCTCTTTGCAATATGCATAAATAAGCTAATTTCAAAAGTATTCTTACCTATATTTAATTTTTATTTCATTAATTTTTATAAAATTATTTCGTTGGATCCGTATTAGCCGGCATTCTATCCAGACGAGCTAGTTAAAGGACTAGGCCACGCCACAAGCCAGTAGGGCATGTCTCAGCTCGACTGGACCATGAGCTTGGTGGCCATGCTAGCCCTTCGGCATTATAGGCCCTCCCAATATAGCTTATTATAGTAATCATACCATTTTAACATGATACGATGGTTCGTTGGATAAATTTTTACGCGAGCTTAGCATAGCCAATCTATTTGATGCGGCAGATTACTTAGCCACTTGAAAAACTATCCTTTTATGATATATTTTCAAATGATTTACTAGCACTTTATGTCCTTCATAGAAATTTTACTAACATAGGCGTGTCACATGGGCCAGCCTAATCTATTTGCATATTTTTACATTTTTACTTTTTTATGTTATACATAAATAGCTAGTTTTGAAGATGTTATTATCCATTTCAGAAGTATTCTTATCTATATTTAATTTATTTCATTAATTTTTGTAAAATTATTCTGTTGGATCCGCACTAGCGGGTACTATAGGCTGACGAGATAGTCAAAGACCAAGCCATGCCACAAGCCAGCATGGCATGTCTCGGCTCGATTGAGCCATGGGCTTGGTGGCCATGCTAGAATGTCTAAAGGAAAGGTCTTTTGACACTTCAACTTATTAAAAATCTTTGATATTCCTAAAGTTTGGAAGAAAGAAAGATACTTTTTTGTCGACCTTGAAATAAGTACACTCAAAGTTACCATCCATCTTGTGAGATATTGAACATCTTTCACCGACTTTGAAGGTGATATCTTTAGCATAACCTATATCTTCATAGGATTGACTTCAATTCCACACTAGGTCACCATGAATCCAAGGAATTTTTCTAAGGTCAATCTAAAAGCATGCTTACTTAAATTGAGTTTCAATTGGTAGCATCTTAATATCTAAAAGGCTTCTTCTAAGTCGATCACATGTTGGTTGGCCTTCTAACTTTCACCAGCATGTCATTCATATAAGCTTTCATATTTTTTCTTGCTAGATCTTTAAAGATCTTGTTGATTAGCCTTTGATAGGCTACCCCTACATTATTCAATTTAAAGGACATTCCATTAGAACAATAGGCTCTTCTCTCCATGATGGATATTTTTTCCTCATCTAGCTAGTATATCTTGATCTAATTGTATCTTGAGAAGGCATTTATGAAGCTCAATAGCTTGTGTCCTATAATAACATCTATAAACCAACCTATTCTCAGTAATGGAAAGACATCCTTTGAATAGACCTTGTTTAAGTTAGTAAAATCCACACAAATCTTTTTTAACCATGATCACATTGGTCAACTAGTCAAGATAACTAACTTATCTAATAAATTTGACCTCTAAGAACTTATCCACTTCTTTGCTTATAGCCCATTATTTCTCTATAGCAAAATTTTTTTTCTTCTATCAAACTATCTTGTAGCATGTGTCCACATTCAATTTATGAGCCAAGATTGTAAGGTACCTGTCCTAAGCACATCTACCATAGTCCATGCAAATACATCAGCTTTAGCTTGCACAAAGCTTACAATCTAGGACATGATCTCTCCTAACAAAGGAGAGCCTATGTAAATGGTTCAGCTATCTTTTTTTCATACAATGAAACCACAAATACATCTTCGATAGACTCACCTCTTTGCTCTTTGAGCTCATCTTTCACATCTAAACTTTCAATGAGCACCATTTCCATGGGCTTTGATTTTTTTTTAGGGTTGCCACATAGCACAATCAAGATACAATATGATCTCCTTGGATTTTGCCTTTGTCATGCTCAACATGGAACTTCATTAGCAAGTTATAGGTTGAAACTATGGTGTTATGGTTGTGATCTTTGTATAATTTGTAATATATTCTTGATCTCTCTTCTTAGCGTTGGACTTGGCTTTCCAAGCTAATGCATATACTCCTTGTTCTCGATCTACATTAAAATTTGACTCAAGGTATTAAGGAGCACATACCTTTCAAATTCCTTAAGTAGTGTCTAATATATGGCAATATTTGAAATATCATTGATGATCTTGGGATAATTATAGGATCATGCTAGTTGGTATCCTCATTTTTTTATCCTTAAAAAAATATGTAGAGAGATGTTACACGGTCTTAGGATTTACCCCCTACTTAGCTTCTTTTCATTCTCTGGCACTGCCTTCAAAAGGTGCACAACCTCTTTCTATACGGTCTCAATTGCCGACCCCCACCTAGGTTCTAATTATCTTTGGTGCTGCCCTACTCCTTTTTTTTTCCTTTTCCTTTCTTTTTTTTCTCCATATCAATAGTCTTTTTTTTTTTTTCTTTCTTTCTTTCTTCCTTTTGCCGGCATCATCTTTTTTTCAATTATGGTTGAAGAATTTGGTTTTGCTTTGGTATGATCTAACTTAAATAATTTCCTATTTCAATAATTTCCAGCTATAGCTTTGGCCGCTCTAGCTAGATCAATATCAAAATTTCTCCTATTGAATTTAAAATTGAGAAATTCATCTTCATTATGAATGATATCATATCTAAACTAAATTTTGGATTGGATTATGCAAACATATAATTGGTTTAGGATATTATCCTTAAGGATGGGTTTATTTGGTATCCTCTAATTACAATCCTATCGGAGATTGTAACATCCTATTCTTAATATTTCAAATTGCAGCCATGACATCCAAATGCTTGGTAACGAGTTAGAGTATGAAGTTCCATGCATCAAATGTTATCTGTTCATGTCAAATTCATTGAGCTTATCAACTATGTACTAACCAAATGCAGCAGGTATGGTGTTGGAACTTAAAATGTTAGTACTCCACTTGGTTTGGAGATATTTGATAGGACCTAGAACTCTCTCTGTTTGGACTTTTCTCCAGGGGGTCGAACAGGAAAATATCACACAGTATTAATTTATGGCATCAGTTTTATCTCATCTAATATACATATGTAAAGCTAAAAGAGTTAACCAAGTGCTCTTTTTTTTTTTATGCCACGTGGATAAATGTATTAAATGGCATGCAAATTTTTCTTAAACCTCAGCTCTTATATATTATACTCTTGCATTGAACCTTCCCATAAAAGCTCCATTTCTCTCTCACAAAACTATCAAATTCATATCTTATCTATTATTAGAAGTTTACTTCTATTGATCCATAAAAAATATATTCTTTTATTTGAGTATAAAGTGGGAAAATATTTAAAATTAGATTATTTAACATCTAAGGACTGAGAGTAGAAAATGTGAGGATAAATATCTAATTTAATTTATAAAAGATTTTTTTATTTTTTGATTTAGAATTCTAAATTAATTAAAATCTTTTTAATATTTAGAGAAATTTTTTATTTGATGCCTCTTTGAATTTTAGATGCTGAGACCGGTACATAAAAGAGAATATATAATTTTAAAAATTATATTTAACAATATAATATTGGAAAAATAAATTTTTATTTTTTTATTTTATTATAAAATTTAAATCACAATCGTGCCCCTGCATTGCACGGGCGTGCAATAGGGTTGAAGAATTTTGTAAGTCAGGAGTATGCGGATATATATATATATATATATATATATATAGAGAGAGAGAGAGAGAGAGAGAGAGAGAGAGAGAGAGAGAGAGAGACACACACACACACACACCTGGTACCATGCGAAACTATACTGCTTAAGATCTTATAAGATGGTAAGCTAATGTACTGACTCACACGGCAAAATTTCGATGTGAACCTAATGATTCTAATCCAACCAGTTCGATTTTTTTTCATGAAAGCACGTGTAGCGTAGACTATGAAGCACCTCTATGTCAGCATTACATGATCATGACTAACATGATTCAAGTCCTTGATCTGGACCTGAAAGCATCTTTTAATTTGAACAAGGATGCCAAGTTGCACTAGGATTGGTGGTCTCAGGAAGAAACTATTTAATAATTTATTCTTTCATTTAGCAACAAAAAATAAAAAAAGAAAGGAAAAGAAAGCAATCCACCCATCCCCTAAACAAAAAGAAAGCTATCATTTTTTTAGGTCTGTCCTCCTTTCTAAGCAAACACTGCAACCAAAGATTGTGATGTTTTTAGACTCTTATACACAAGACTGAATCTTTCCAAACGTTACCTCGGCTACATTTGGTGGCTTGCAATGTAGCATTAGAGAATCAAATTTTGACAAGGTATACTTGATATGACTGATAACTAATCTACTCCATTTCAGCGACTTGATCTTAAAGAGGCATCAATCACGTTTACCATAGAACTTTAATATTTGCAAATATTGGGGTTGTGGATTACGGGATCTTTGGAAAGGTGACATCATAACCCCTTCATTTTTAAAATAAGATTTTTCGGTAGTTGTTCAATTTCATTCGTGATATTTTCTTTTTTTAATATTATTCTCAACTGTTCACGTGATTTTGTCTACACCAGCACAAAGAACATTATTTTTGACTGTCTTGCCAATTAAGCTCTGTGATAATTGGTGCAATGGTACTTGCTTCTGCGTCAATTATAGGCTTGTTAATATATTGATATTAGCTTTAGCTCTCTATGATCGCAAAGTAGCATAAGAGGACACTATCAATATGATTCAGTGGTTTACAGAAGAGTTGTTCAATTTCATTCGTGACATTTTCTTTTTTTAATATTATTCTCAACTGTTCACGTGATTTTCTCTACACCAGCACAAAGAGCATTATTTTGACTGTCTTACCAATTAAGCCTTGTGATAATTGGTGCAATGGTACATGCTTCTGCGTCAATTATAGGCTTGTTAATATATTTATATTAGCTTTAGCTCTCTATGATCTCAAAGTAGCACAAGATGACACTATCAATATGATTCAGTGGTTTATAGAAGAACATAAAATTTCTTAAGTCTGTCACAATTGGTACAAGCACCTTATAAAAGACATGCTCTTTGGCTCCAACGTAATTTTCACATAGTTATCATTCAGCTTGAATATTATGGACCTGATGGATTGGATATCCTGTCGCATAAGGTTGGCCTCTTACCACAAGCTTTGAATGCTTGGCAAGAAGAGGTCCTTAGTCCTTGGAAGATGCATCAGTTATCTGATTCCAAGATTCCTGAGATTGCAAGCTGTGTCTTTATATGGAATGTGCAACCAATTGTCCAATAGATACTCTAACAATGTTTGTCATTACACTTGATGAATAGCTTTTAGTGGATTTTTAATTTTTCTTGAAATGTTATTATATTCTGCCATTGTAAATTCTTGATTACTTTTAAAAGAAGTAAAAAAAAAAAAAAAGACCTCAGGATGATCCGCCTTTTTTCAAGAAAAGAAAAAATAAAAGTACTTTCTAAGTTTTCAGAAGAGGAACAAAAGTTGACTTACATTGTTATTTTTTGCCGTAGCTGAAACTACTACCATCTAGGAGAAGGTACTTCTGAAAATGGGAATTGGTCGTTTGGTGATTTAGTAATAAAACCAAATCCTCAGAACAAAACTCCCAAGTATTGTTGACTTCAACTGGATATTAAAATCTCAAATCAAAGTTAAATCCCAAATAATTCCCAATATATGATCTAAAAAATCCTACTCCCTCTCATAGCTATTCTCATCTCTATTATACATTCGACATAATCAAGGTCATTCATCTCCAACCCTTCTTTAATGGAACACAGCTGAAATTCTTGCAACCATATACTCCTTAAGTGTACTATGCTGAATGCCATTTGCATTCAGATTTGAATCTGAAAAAGCATTAACCCAAATTATATAAAACCAAGATGAAACCAAAGAAGAAAGCTGCTAAGAATTAGCCCAAGTGTTTTGACATCAAATCATGAGTCATGAGAATCTGGAACAGTGACCCATTACAACACTATGGATCATAAGTAAATAATAGGCCATAAGATTAAAACACTAAAGAAAATAAGAATAAACAGGTTTTAGGCTAAAGAGGAAAAATGTGACATCACAACGAATAGGCAAAATCACAAAAACAAGAAGAGTAATTAAAAGTTTGTTAGAAAATCTAAAAACTATAAATTACTAGTACAATGTAATCATGCAGAACTTCACCCCTAAAAATCTAGTCGGAAAGTGTTATTTTGATTCATAAGCCCTATTGTATATATGCCTAAGATTTATCCTGCACAATAGACATGGGACTAAATATATACTAGCATAACCTTTCACCTATTGCACTCACTTAAGCATTGGCACCTCATCAGGCTGACGGTCCAAATCTAAGTTCGATGAAATCTAACTACAATGTTGCAATATCCCCTAATCCATATAGACCATATGCCGAATCTCCTTTAGTATCATTTTAGGAATGATCACACTCTAATAAGCTTTTATATATATATGAAAATCAAACCTTTAATGTTAACTATATCAAAAGATGCTATTAGAAACCACCAAGGTCTCATAAATAGCCTATCCACAGGATATTATATAAACATAGGATTTTAGAAGTATAATCAACAACTTTGGATTTGTAAGAAGTATGAAACCTACCCTAAAGGCTTTGATATCGATAAAAGATGTCACAAATTCACTTGGAGGAAAGATTGCATATCTTTTTGAAGCACATGAACTATATAGCAAGGCCTTTTTAGCCTAGATTAATTACTTTGAGCTCTTGGTTTTTATTCTTGATCCTTCTCTTTATCTTAGTTGCATGAATGATATAATTTCACAATCAATAATCCATTTACAACTGAAATAAAACCTCTCACAATCCAAGAGTTCTTCAAGTTTAGTGATGGCAAAAGGAGATAGGAAAGAGGATAGGGATCCTTTTTTGATTCTCCTATTTCTAATCCCCACTTTTTACTGAAACTAAATGATGGTAAATTATATTAGAGATGAGCCAATCCAATCTATGGCCCATATAGATTAGAGAGCACTATAGATAGATTCATGAGATTATGATTAGATTATTATATTGAATTTGGATTCAGATTTTTAGTCTTGTAAAGATATTAAGGTTTAAAATAGGAATATGTAAGAATCTATACTGATGTATTTAATTTCACATTAATTATATACTAGATAAATCTAAAATACTTATATAGAATTAGAAAAAACCTAAATAATACATTTAAACTTTGCACGGTAATTAGCAATCCATTAATTATATTAACTATATAACTAAAGTTCAGATGAACTTATCAAACCCTTTTAACTTATCCTAATTCCACCCATGGAGGTATATTTTATCTCGTCCATACAACTAAACTATTCCATTCCAAAATTGGCTTACTTTTATAGCAATTTAACCAATACTCCAGCCAAATAATTATTTTACTTTTAGGAAAAAATTATAAAAATGCCAATTGCTAACATCTTTACAATATATCAAACAGATCCGCAACCATCATGTGCCACGGTCTTTGTTTTCCTTTTTCTATAAAATTCTAGTTTATAAAGCGTACGTCAATCTCGTTTCCGCTACACCTTGCTTCTTACGTTCCATGGTCTTGGTACTTCCTCCCCTTTTTTTTTCTCACAAATATAGGAATTGTCCCAGCCAAATACCGTTTTTTTTTTTTTTTTTCTTTTGACAACATGGACAAGAGAAGCTACCTGAGAAAATTATAATGATAATAATAAGAGGCCTCCTAACTGGTGACGTCCAACAAAGCAAGCACACGTAAGGCAAAGGTTGTCGCAGTCATGGCTCTCTTTTGAAGCAACCACACAGCTCTTTCCTTGCCAGTAAAATTGGGTTATTGATATCACTTTGACATAAAGCAAACAACCAAACAAGTAAAGCACGGTAGGCAGGCACTTCAGGGATAGGCCGCAGGTGCCAACCGGGGACTCACCATGGCTTTGAGCGGGACGGCCTTAGGGAGGACCAACCCAAATTTCTCGTCCATGTTCAACTCCTCTCCTTCAGGAAGCCTCCAATCAAAGGAGTGCAGCAACGTGCCTAGCATGTACTGGACGAACACCATTCCTACCAGTTTTCCGGCACAAATCCTTCTCCCGGCTCCAAATGGTATGAGATCGAAGTCATTGCCTAGCGGGTCTTTCTTCGTTCCCTCGTCGCTTAAGAACCTTTCCGGTTTGAACTCCAGAGGATCCTCCCACACGTCGGGGTCTCTACCGATAGCCCATATGTTCACAAGGAGACGGGTGTTTTCAGGAATGTAATAACCTTCGACCTCGCATGACTTGAAGGAGAAGTGGGGGAGGCTGAGGGGTGTCGAAGGGTGCATCCTGAAGGCTTCCTTGCATATTGCTTGAAGATATCGCAGCTTCGGTATGTCAGACTCTTCGAGTCGGCGGTCTCGGCCGATTACTTGGTCCATCTCGGATTGTGCACGCTTCAGGACGGTTGGGTTCTTGAGCATTTCGGTCATGGCCCATTCAATGATGATCGAAGATGTGTCAGTGCCGGCGGTGAACATGTCCTGCCAGAGAAGAAACATTAGTTTGCGCGGGCAGTGTGTCGGAGCTAATTAAGTTGAGCAGGAATCATCCAGTTAATGCCAACTAATTTAAAATTAAAGCTTAATTGTTACTTTTATTGTATGCAGTGTGGTCAAGAGTAGAGATGAGTATAATTTCGGTTTAGCCGGAAAAATCAAACCGGGCTGAAGTAATTTGGTTATTTGACCTCAGTTTTTTCAATAATTCTGTAAATTTGGTTCGGATGTCTTAAAAAAATAGACCGGTTCGATTCAAATTTTTTAGGATTAAAATCAAAAAAATTGAATCAAACTTCAAGATATTCTGAAAGTAATCTAGGTTAGGGTAGTTAGATTAGCTAAAATTTTAAGCTTAAAGCATCTTTAACTGTGTTAGTCTTTCTTTTTTCAAATTTTTGCACTTAAATACCAAGTTAAAAACCAATAATGTATTATTTCTTCTATTTTCAGGTTTGCAAGCTTGAAGCCCAAAATAATAGGCTCATAACTAAAAAACCAATCAAACTAAATTGGCATAGTTCGGTTCGATCAATTGGGGTTTTTATAAAATTTGCTTCCATTCAGTTATAAATTTCAAAAAATTCAGTTTTATTATTTTTATAATTTTGAACTGAACCAATCGAACCGACCGAATGCTCACCCCTAGTCAAAAGCAGATTAATTTTAGGAGCCATTATATCTTAAAATGTGTTCATCCTTTGAACCAGAGGGGAAAAAAGTTTTGATGAAAAGAAAGGTCAAACAATAGCTCATTTGCATGTCACCATGGTTGAATTGAACAACATGTCAGTTGGAACTCAGATAACTGAAATATTGTTAATTAGTTGTAATGTCATTTTATTTGATTGGCCAATCATGGTGACACGTGGTAGAGTTAGAAATCAAGATGTAGCAGGAGAACTTTATTAGAAAAGGTTCTTTCCTTCGGATCCACCAACCTATTCTACTTCGTTTATGACTCTCTTTATCAGGCATAAAATCAATTTGAGAAAGAATCAACTAATCTATTTAGACAATATTCCTCATTGGTTGCCACCTCATCTAGGAATTATTAGAGCTGTTTAATGAAAGAGTTAGATTCCAAAGTAATTCCTTTAGATTTTTGTAAAAACAACCCGAGTCTTCCTAGACAAATAAGTTTCTCATCCTTTGCTTAAATTTTGGGTAGCTTATTAAAGAGCCTCATGATTATTTCTTTGTCTACTATGGTTGACTTGAGTGACAGAGTGTTTTTTTTTTAGAAAAACTTTGGAATTCCTTATGATCTCTTTCTCTCTCGTAGAAAACCAAATAGCTTCGTTGGAAGGTTCTCTACTGTCTAAGTAAAGATCATTCTCATTAGCCAATATATGAATACCAGATTTAGATGACAATTAGCTGTCCCAAAACATCAAGATCAAAGGATCAGTAATGTTAAGGGGGCATGAGTCATGCTCTGGTCGGCCTTAGGATTCCACGGGAGATCCAATAAATTATGTTCTAGTACCACCTCCAACTTCGGCACCATATGTCACTCACGAGCAGTTGAACACATTATCTCAATGTATGGAAGTGCTGATGAATTTGGTATAGAATCTAATCTCCCAAGGATTCAATTTAAGAGAAACCTAAAATCAACCAAAAAAACTCATCGAGCTATCAGCCTTGATCGACCTCAAAACAAGCCCAATGATTGTTCGTAACACCAAAAAACTGGAGGCATTATTCCTAGCCAACATGAGGACAAGCCTCAAGATCAACCATCTAGTTCCAAAAAACATAATAGTCTGACTGTGCCCATAATGAGCCAATGTCAAATAGATCGACAGCTTGAAGAGATGGATTAGAAGATTAGAAATTAAAAGATCAGAGCGATTATGCAATACGTTTGGAATCAGAGGGCAAGTCTCCCATGATCTTAAGCTCCTCACCGAGCCTCAACTCACCAAAGAGGTGATAACCAAACTATTACCTCCTAAATTTAAGATGCCACAATTGGAGCTGTACGATAGAACTTCATCATCAAGAAGAATCTTTACTATTATAAAGTGATGCCATTTGAGTTAAAGAATGTTAGGGCAACCTACTAGATATTGGTGAACCAAATCTTCAAAGGATTATTTAGTAAAAACGTAAAGGCTTACAAGGATGATATGCTAGTAAAAAGAATGAAGGTTGAGAAATACATTGTTGATCTAAATGAAGCTTTTGAAGTAATGAGGTGCTATCAGATGAAGTACAACTTGAATACGTGCGCTTTTGGTGTCACTTTAGAAAAGTTCCTTAGATTCATGGTTAGCCAATGAGGAATCGAAGCTAACTCAAAGAAGTTACAAGTTATCCTCGATGTAACTTCGCCTAGGTTGGTCATGGACATTCAGTGTCTTACTGATCGGTAGCTACTTTAAGTGGTTCATCTTTAAGTCGGCTGAAAATGTTTACGCTTTTTCAAGGACCTTCGTAATATCAAAGACTTTCAATGAACCGAGGAGTGTCAAAGATTCTTTGATGAGCTAAAGAAGTATCTTAACTCTCCCCTCTTGCTATCCAGTCTACAAGAAGGAGAAGAGTTATTCATTTATCTAACTATTTCTAAGCTAGCTATTCTTTTAGTACTTATGGGGGAAGACTAAAAAAAACAAAGGCCAATCTACCATGCTGAGACAAAGTACCAGAAGATAGAGAAATTTATATGTCACTTGGTCATCTCAACATAGAGATTAAGGCTAGATTTTTGGGTCCAAACTATGGTGGTACAAACCGACCAACCACTGAGGCAAATTTTACATAACTCTGACACTTCAAGATAGCTAGTTGAGTAGTCTATTGAATTGAGCAAGTTTGACATCCAATACTGGCAAGGCAAGAAACAAAAGTACAAGTCTTATCTACATACTAAAGATGATAAGCATAGATAAGCCTAAAGCTGATAAGATGGAAGAACTACCACAGCAACCTACTTGGAGTTTATATGTGGGCTAGTCTTCCAACAGTGCTGGAAGTGAAGTTAAACTAATCCTCATTGGCCCAAAAGAAACTAAACTAGCCTCTACATTAATGTTCAGATTCAAAACCTTAAATACTAAAGTTAGTGTCTCATAGTCACAAGCCAAGTTTAGGGCAAATATGGAGCCAAGAGCTAAATATGCAGAAATACTTGAAAAAGGTGAAGAGTCTAATTCTGACCTTCAAGTACTTCAGCATCTAAGCCATTCCTCGGGCAGAGAACACTCAAGCTAATGCCTTGTTAAAGCTGGCTTCAATAAGACTTGCATCACACTAAACTATTTTCCTAAAGAAGCTGATAAATTTGAGTGTCAAGGAAAATGAAGTATATTAACTTAGACCTGAACATTATCAATTTTTGAGGCAGCCTATTATGAAAATTCATCATGGGACCTGTTTCCCGACAATTATTACTAGTATGGGACTTGAAATGACATGTCAAGTTGTTCAACTTTTTACCAAGGTTAGTGTAGTACTTCATGCTTTGAGATTAATGTTAGTTAAATTGACCTACACATGTTGTCCCCAAAGATCATTTTGAGTTCAAGAGGTAGGGCAGCTACTCATAAGATTGACCTATTGACCTTTCGACGGTTACTTCGAACTAGTTCAAGGCTGAATTGAAGTAGGGGAAGAGTTTTTTCCAATTCTGAATACTATCCAAAAGGTAGTCTGACCCAAAGAGATGGTCTCTCCTTTTAGAAACCATACAAAAGTTATAACAGGGGATCGGCAAGATCATAGCCAATCAAAGTCCATGAGTTGTTAAGCTTAGCCATAGCTATTGATCCAAGCCGATCAAACTAACAAATGTCCATTTGTCATTGAGCTCAGTTTGATGATGGCCTACATGATCACTAAGTTGCATAGGAAGAAACAAGCAAGCCCAAGGCAGATTGATCATGCAAGAATCTAAATTATTTCATGACTTGAGCATGGACTTAAGCTAACCTCCAAAAATAAAGGGCAAATAATGTAGTTCAATTTGACTAGCCAATCTTATGGTGACATGTGATAAAGTTAGAAATCAACATGAAGGTAAAAAAACCTTATTCAAAAAGGTATTCTCCTTCAAAACCATCGACTTATCCTATTTCTTTTAAAACTTTTTTTTTCTAGCATAAAACCAATTTGAGGAAGAATTAATTGATCTATTCTGAGAATATTCCTCCTTGGTTGCTATATCACTTAAGGATTGTGATTATTAAAGCTGTCTAATGAAAGAGCCTGACTCCAAAAATAATTTTTTCAAATATTATAAAAGCAGTCCAAGTAATCACAGGTAAACAAGTTTTTCTCTTTCCTAGCTTAGATCTCAGGTAGCTCGTATGAAAGCTCTAAAATTAATTTTTTATTTTCTTTAGCTGAATTGAGCAACAAAGAGGTGAATAAAAATTTCAGGCGCTTTTGCTCTCTTTCTTTCTCGCAAAAAGATGGATAGCTCATTTGAAAGATTCTCTACCATTTGAGTAAAGTTTAATATTACCTGTTGGTGTGCAAAGATCAAATTTGAGTACCAACAAGTTATTCATCCGAATGCATTCGGATCAGGACACATCCATCTATCTGTGGAATCAAGGACAACGCTTGACTCGGAATATTTAACGAAAATGGAGCGTATGGTGCACGGCTAAAAGAGATGTTCGACGAATAAAGATCGACGGGTCATTACCTTACGCTTGCAAGTTAATCAAGCTGGAACGTGACACATATACCAATCTGTTGTCATATATAAATTTTAAGTATAATTCTTATTGTGTAAACATTTGTAACGTCTGTAAATAAGATTTGTCCAACATGCATCATACGGACACTACAAATTGATCACATATACAGCAGTCATTTTATTAGTTAATTGGCATTGTTATTATTTCATGAAACCATACGTTGCTTCTCTTAAATATATGCAGAGCTTTTGGAAAATGAGTGATGCATACAGAAAGACAAAAGCTGCGGTGGTTAAATGACCATGACAACTTACCTAATGAATATGACAATTTGATCATCTAAATATATAGTAATTATATATTCTACATATTTAATTCAGCATATTCTACAAATTCTATTACTGTTCCTAGAATATGTACTTGAGTTTTCCTTTAAGAACAATTCATTTTAATAAAGCTAGAAAATTGACATTTACAATACATGTGAGTGAGAAAATTCTCACCATAAATATGAAAAACCATAACATAAGAGAAATAATTTGGAATAAATAAAACAAAAAACCTAAAAATAGAAAATAAATAATATTTAAATAAAATAAATAAACAAAGAAGTTTTTTTTCCCTTGATAATTGTATTTTTCTTAAATGAACCAATTCAGGAGCTGACTTTCACCTCAGCTCAACTTGGTAGTGGAGGCTGATGCGCGTAGCACACTCTATGCATGAGTGTAATGGATCCTTTGCTTAAAATAAATATAAAAAGAATATGAGTTCGCAAAGTGCAACATGAGCTAATTAAATAAATGAGATCGTGCCTCTAAAGTTGGACATGCAAAAACCAACGTTCTAAGATAACTTGCTCGATAAGAAGAGTGATGTTTTTCCTTACCCATCACGAGCATATGAGAAATTTGTTTGTACCATCTTTTATTTACTTACTTTATGAGACGAAATAGTGCTTTCAAACTCCTAATTTGTATCCCTGAAAAAGTTTCAGCATCACCTAACTTGAGAGAGCCTACTTGCCTAACGCCTAAAATTAGTGAATTTTAAGGGGTGGTTGAATGTTGAATGACCAAGTAAACATTGTGACATATGCCTCGTCTAATTGTCAAACCTAGTGGCTACTGCTACTATTTTAGGAGTCATAGATATTATAGAGGACCTAGAATCGAGGTAACTGTGTTTAAGACATTGACACTATTTTAGGTTGCCAATTTTATTATTAGAGAAGATCTGGATTTAAACCGAGGAAAACACACACCGCATCAAAACAAAGCTAAGAGGCAGCATTTTTAAGACATAAAGAAAAGAAAGTAAGGAATGGTGGGACGTACGAAAATGAGCGCCTTGACGTTGACGTCTGTGATGGTCTCCCCATCCTCTCCTTCCCTGTTCGCCATAATCACATCCAAGAAGTCTGGTTTTCCCTCTCGTTGGTTGGCCGACGCCGCGTGCGCCTCCAGCAGCCTCGTTATCATCGCATCATACCTCTTGTGAATCCTTCTCAGCTTCGCCTGCACTCCCTGCAAGTCCATCCACGCGATGCCCGGCACGAAGTCCCCGATGTTAAACAGATCTCCCCCTGTCAACAGCTCCACGATCATGTCCTTGTACTGGTTCGACTCCTCCCCTTGGGCGTCGAAGATGCGGAAGCTCAGCGTTATCTGGCTAATTATATTGGCAAAAGCGCAGACCAGCACGTCCGGCACCGTGACCGGTTGGCCTCTCCGGGCGGCGTCGAGCATGCCGCGGACCATATGGGCGGCCTCGACCCGGCGCACGGGCGCCCAGCTGGCCAGGGCCTTGGCGCCGAGGAGATGGAAGCTGGTGAGCTTGCGGAGCAGCTTCCACTTGGCGTTGTGGTCAGAGAAGACCATGTTCTGGCGCCCGTAAGTGACTTCCTTCGCGCTGATGGCGGCGGGGCGGTTGGCGAACTGCTCGTCGAAGGTTTTGAGGAAGGTTCGGGCGGTGGAGGGGGAGGAGGCGACTACGACGCCGCAGGTGCCCATCTTGAGGTACATGATGGGGCCATAGAGCCTGGCGAGGCGGGCGAGGGAGGAGTGGGGGGTGGAGCCGACGAGGGGGAGGGCGCCGAGGATGGGGATGCCGCTGGGGCCCGGGGGGAGGGGCAGCGTAGAGGCGGGCTTGCGAAAGAAGTGGCGGAGAACAAGGTGAAGGATGAAGGCCAGGAGAAAGCAAGCTACGAGGAGGAATGGGTCGATGGCCATGGTGGTTTGCGTGCGTCTAGCGGCTGGTGGCTCCTCCTAGATAATAAGTTTGGTGGAGGCCCTGGCCAGCCGTTCGAACGATAGGTTTATATAGACATTAGTCGTACATCCGCACAATGCATGGTACATTTCTAATATTAATGTTATTGCAACATTTGGCAAGTGAATACCGGATTTAAATAACTAGGTAAGTATCAAAATGAAAGTCAAATTGCGGCTACCTATCATGGTTGACTCGTCCATCATGACAACAGTGGTTTAAAAAACCAAAATTCTAATCAAATACACTATACAATCGTTGAACAATAATAAGGTGTATTTTAATATAACGGATGTAGCATTGAAGTAGAGTGTGCTTCATCTTTCTAACCTTGTTTCTTTCCTAGCAGACCCCTTTCATTCCTCTTAAGAGTCCACAACATATCAAGCATCAGTGGCGTTGGTTGGATGATGGCTCTCATCTCTATCTTTGTGATACTTAAGTCCACTTTACGTATGCATAAATTCATGTTCGGAAGAACCTTTTACTTGGTAGGAATGAACCCAAAACCATGAGAAAAGGGGATTTTAACTCTTTGATGATTTTTGGATGTTCGAGTGGAAGAATAAATCAGGAAAGATGCAGTGCAGGTAAAAAGTAAAGAAGGCATGACTCTAGGCAAACAAGTTATTTCTATTCAAGAATGATAATTCTATACATATGTCCCCAATTTGTCCATATGCTTTCTGATGTAAAGCATGCATCTCTAGTCCAACCATCCTTATTTACTGGTTTAATTAAAATATTCTAGTCTATAGAACAAGTGAAGGTGACATTAATGAACCCTAGCATTACTATGCTATCGAGATTATTATAATATTTAAAATTCTTACATGATGAACATGTACACTGAAAGAAAAACTTCTTAAAACATGATGATTTTACCATTCCATATCAATACCTAACTGCTGCAGAGGTGTAATATCTGATATTACATTGAGAATAGGTCATGCCTAAGCTATCACGTTACAAGATAATTACGCCATCTGATTATCTATTTTATGTACATAAATTTTTTGCATGGAGACATGCTTATTTGCAAGACATGGACTATTTTTTCAATAAATATTTAATTGTTTCTGTGCCAAATTCTTTTGGATACCCTGATTTCTTAAAGGACCTTAGCTATATCCAATTGAAGTGAATTAGAAAAGAAATTAATTAGAAACTTGTTATTGGATTATACTAACAGTTAACATGTCGGTTTTTTGTTAATGTCGAAGTTTTAAGTGATGATGTTGCTAGCTGAGGATTGTCTTTCGAGAAGAGACGCTAATTGTTTCTTGATAGAGTGTCTTGGATATATATATATATATATATATATATATATATATAAAGTATGTGTGTTTCTATATTTAATTAGGAGTTGTTAACATATTTAGACTGATGATACATGAGAAGTTGTCTTAAGGACTTTGATAGAGCATTACTTGAAGGAGCTAACAAATGTGACGTATTGTTATTTAGTTTAAGCAAAAGCTGAAAACTTGGTGTGAGTTTCAAGTGAGCCTTTAGAAGTTTTGGTTTCGAGAATTTTGGTGTTTTATGTACTCTTAATCCATGTATTGGAGTTTCCATAAAAACATAAGAAAAATAAAAGAAATAATGAAAAAATAAAAGAAGTAAAGGAAACATATTTTATAGAGAGCTCTTCATGTAATATTCTCTTGATAATTTAAGCATAGACTTATGTTTAAGTTTCTAATCAAGGAGGATCTCAGACCCAATGTGAAACTCTAAATATTATAAGAAAAACTGGATAGGATCTAAAACTGAGATCTATTGCATTGGCAAGCTAAAATTGTGCACCAAACTTTTAAAGAATCTAACTCGTCAGGATGACGCCTGGCTGAGATATATTTTTCTTGAAATCAAGTAACGTTTTGAGCTTCATGAAATAGAATTTTTATAAGAGCATAGTGCAGTAAGTAATGGAGGCCAAATTCTACCATTTAGACCCTGAAATATGCTAGTTAAATTAATTTTTTTTTTTTTGGAAGTCTTTGGCTGGGCATATCTCTCAATGTAGAAAGATCTAGGTGAAGTGATTATTAAAAAATTGATTTAAAAGTTGAGATCTATCTTTTATAAAATTTTAGGTTTTTTGTGATGATTTCCACTAGCACTGCTTGTTTAGAGAAGTTGCATACTCTTCTAATGTGAGAAAGAATTACATTCGAATTATTAAAGATGAACCTTACTAATCTAAATAAAAGTTCTCTAACTTAATTTATAAAATTCAGTTATGAGAGAAAAGAGGACCTAAACTCTATTGTTTTGCTTTTTTATTTTATAATTTTTAAAAATATTTGAATCGAGCATATTGGAGAAATTTTTTTCTTCTCTCCAATTAGATTAACATCTTCTCAAGGAAAAAAAAAGGTAAAAATATACTTTTGATCCTCAAGCTTTCATTTATTATAGTTTAATCTTTCATATTTTAAGAATATTATATTCTTAATATCTTATTATTATATGAGTTGATTAAAATTGATAAAATTGCTAGTATATCACCTTAGCGTGAATATTGGGCCATCACTTATTTTATACGATAAGTTAATATTTAGGATAACTACCAACAACTCAAACCTAAAACTTTGGCTACTGGGACAAAGAAAACTTCATTATAAAAGATGTAAAGCCTTTTGGTAAATATTTGGCTTTGGCTATTATACTTTTGGTATCATAAATTTTGAAAAAAATCAAGGACATAAAGGTAATGCATGAAGGTGAGATTGAATGATAGCATTGAATGAATCATATTGAAGTCCGATGTTTAAAAAAATATTATAAAAGCATTATAGTTGAACCTCAAACATTTTATTTAATTCTTTACAACAATTACTATGCATGCTTTTTTTTTTTGTTTTTTTGTTTGGAAAGGGAGGGGGGGTAACTTTTTATTCTTTTTTGAACTTTCTATAAGCATAATCTGTGGAATTTTTTAGACAAAAACAAGCGCTTTTACTTGAACACAAGGAATTTTACTGAGACGGTGTTGATGCTTGGCAGTTTGAGGAGACGATTTTAGCGTGATCTTTGGGACAGGACGAGATAAACGGCTTTCATTAACCAGGAATTAAAGAGGCGGTGCTCCCCGTTTACCATTTGTATTTTCAGAGGTAAAATCGTTGATTTAACACTTTGTGGGCATGATGGACTTCAAGATGGAGGGGTTGAGAAAGATATGGGAGATTTACACGAGCTCATCTTTCTTATCTCCGAAGCCTAGGCTTGTTTACAAAAAGTTTAACGTCATAAAATTAGGATTCTAGTCCTTTCCAATGCATGAGAGCGGTTTAAACATTTCTCTACATAATATGAAAAGCGCTTAATGCCTTTTATACTCTTAACATCTTAAGCTCATCTGCTGATTTAATTAATTAATTAATAGATTAAAACTATATTATTCTAAAAATTTAATTAAAAATTAATAAATAACAAATAAATCTGAGTTATAAATGCTAAAATTCTTTTTTTTTCTATCTAACTTGAGGTATCACAATTTTTTCTTTTAGCATAAGTATATTCAGAACGATTTTGGTATCATTTGCAACGCTTCAAATCTATTTGCTGCTTTAATTAATTTATTAACGAAATGAAATTATGTGATTTTAAAAATATGAATAAAAATTAATTAATAGTATGTAGATTTAAGTTATAAGTACCTAATTTATTTTATCAAATATGAAATAATTTTTGAAATTTTACATATGTACTGTGAACTCTATCATGTTCATGTGGTATGCCTGGTGGTAAGACGAACAGGATGATAGCTTCCCTCGATGCGACGCTCCTTACGGTGACTGTACAGTGGTATTCTCGCGGCAATACGACGGAGGGGCAAATAGTTGACACCATTGAAGCTAAAATTGTTAGAAATCGAAGTGACATGCTTTCCTATCGGCTATTTTATAGGCCTGTTAGGTGTACGACCATTAATTTTCTGGTGGAATTCCAAATCCAAGGGTTGGCTCGATGGAAAAGTCCAAGTGAAGGAAGACTAACATATCGTACACTTGGTGAGCTGTCATTTTACACACCTCTGGAAGCAAATGAACTCCATCCGAGGGTCATCTTCGAGGCACCAAGGACTTGGTAAGTATGACTACATCTTCCACTGAAATGGTCCTGCTTGCGTGGAGCATAGAGTTGACACTGATTTAACCCTTCTTAATCATTATTTCTGGCTGTACGAAGCTTGCTGGTGGCCCTCAAGATTTTTTGTTCCAGAAGAGACCCTTGAAGAATTATGGCGTCGAAATCATATTTGAATAAGTCCTCACGCGTTACCACCTGCCAAATTATCAATAGCCCGGCTTTGGGGACTGGATATTCTCTATTTTCGGAACAACTGTACTACATTCAAATCTAATTTTAAACAGGCCTTAGCAGATGGATATAACTGAAGCCATTGCTTATATAGAACATAATTAGATCTAAAGCAATCAAGCAATATGGGGAACAGTCGTTATCAGATACCCAAAATAGACTGCAAAAGGTTAGGCTATGATTTGACTTTTCTTTTTCTTTGTGTATTTTTTCACATCTTCTTATCACCTGTAGGCGTATTATTTAAGCTGAGAAAACACTTTCTCATCTACGTGGAACTTGGTGATGGGAATAGTGACTCATCTGTGAACAAATATATGATCGGTGGGAAAGTAACAATTGTAAAAGATGCAATCTTATAGTCGATCGTTAGGAATTAAAGCCAACAATTAATTCCATTATCTTGAGCCATGGGGCATGCTGGCTTGCATAGAAATTTGATTTTTATCATCAGATATGATGGCATGAGCATTTTTATTAAAAAAATATGTTGGGTCATTTATATTTTTAAATAACCATGAGGTCTTAGGCCGCTTTTATATATATTTAAAAAAAATTTTGTCAGAATCAAACTCTTGTAATGGATAGTTTTAATGAGCTTAATTCCCAGATAATGAGACAACCATAAAGGCATCACTTCCGAATAGATTAGTAGACTCCTCTTTGAATTAGTCTTACACCTTATAGGAAGAATTTTAAACGAAATAGTTTCTAATAAGATTGCCTTTATGTTGGTCTGTGGGCATCTATTTTTCTATGGTCCATTAGTCTGGAGTACATTGATTGGGCTTCTTATAGGAAGGAGGCTATTACTTTGATGGGCACCTGCGATATTCCATTTTTCATCTCCATTTGCTTGTTTCACCCTTTAATAGATGAAGAAGACTTGTTCATATTCGAAAAGAAGCTTTTCACTCCCATAAAAAACTTTCATGCTAACGTACCTCCTATCTAAGCTTCACCAATTACTAGAGAGGGCAAGGAAGATCAATGTTGCTAGAGTTACTAGTCCGATCTACTGTACTAACTCAAAAGCTAGTCCGACTACAGCGATAGAAGTTAGCTTCCAAGATAGGGTGATGAGCTTATTTGTCTCCTGATAGGTGCAATAAAAAGTTGCCGTCTTAACTAAAAAGGGGGAATTCCATAGCCTGTAATATTGATGAGCTTATTTGTCTCCTAATGGGTGCAATAAAAAGTCGAGTTCTTAACTAGAAAAGAGGAATTCCATAGCCTATAATGTAGCTGATTATGGTTGGAGTTTGCGCAATAATGGCTAGTGCTTTCCTCGACTTTTGCTTTCAACTTCTACATCCTCTTCAATGCTTGGGTCTTTGTTGCTTTCAGACCGACTTTCATTGATGGCAGATGCTATATTAGCTCGGCTTGGGGCACTTTCTTAAGCAACTATTGTCTTAAGTTTCCCTATTAGGCCTCAAGGTTAGGGGGAGGGGCTCGGAGTCAAGTCGTATAAATCTACTACCTTGCTGAGTCCTATAGTGCACTAATGAGAATAGGGAGAAGGTCACCTCACCCAGTGCTTCTTTGATGATTTTGTTTTCTTTTATATAGAAAGTACGAAGCCAGACTCCAATTGAATTCTACACCTTAATGATAAAGTGAAGTAGGGTTCATTTCTCATATGTCCAAGCTTGGGATTCCTCCTTCTTGAGCTATTTTCATTACTTTCTTACCATCAAGGAGTACATCATCGAGTCTCGATGGAAATATTTTTTAGCTTAGAAGGATCAAAAAATCCTTATCAGAAGTTTCTTTTTGGTCCATATAAGAATAAATTTCTTCATCCAACTTGCTAAAGAATCCTAGTCATTCGAGATAACCTGGAGACATCTGAGTAAGCACCCCAATCGACTTCTAACTCAGCTTTTCAAAGGTTAAGTTGGAGAAATTCATAGATCAATAAGTTACAAGCTTCAGTTGATGAGTGAAGCAATCACACCAAAGGAAAGGTGTCCGAGTTGATCCTCAGTTAGGAATGAGAACAAAGTCTCGAGGAGAAGCTCATCTAGGTGAGAGATCGATGGTTGGCCTTAGAGCGAACTTTGATGAGCTACAATAATAAGAGAGCTGGAGTGAGAACAAAGCCGAGAGGTGGCGACGAGAGTTGGAGGACTTCTAATGGAGTTCATCCAAGAAGTGTCAGCTCAAGACTAAAACCTAGTGAAGACAGATGTATGATTTCATCCCTGAGCTGAAGGAAGAAATGGCCACCTATAGATGAAACAAGGCGAGCTCAAAGATGAGTTATCCCAAGCCTTTGCCTGAGCTATTGAGACCTTCAAAGGTTCAAAAGAGTTCAAGGAATATTACTTTGATAGGTTCGAAGAGCACTAAAGGCAAGTCCAGGAAATCCACTTGGACCTAAATTCGGACAATCTTGGTTTGATGGGGCAGGACCCTTTTCTTAGCAGAACTGAAGAATGAGCCCCCACCATTATTGAGGTTGAATGCTTGATGAAGCCCTTTCTTCATATGAAAAGGAGAGAAGAAATTGATTAGTGATGTCATTTGAATAAAATTTTGAATCCTCCAAGCTTCTTTTTATCTTTTGTTTTGATAGTTTGGCCTTAGCCATTTTTTGTAGTTGGCCTTCGGGCTGACCTCTATCAGAACTTACATGTTTAATGAAGTATCATTTTCCTTTAAGAGTTATAACTTTGCTTTACTTTCTTCTAAACTTTTTCTTGAATCACTTCATGCAATAAATCATCTTCTATAGGTTGGCACTCTTAATTCAAATTAGTTAAGCCGAGATGTACCAATTAGCCTACCATTTAGAAGCCAGTCTCTTAGGTCAGTTTCTAAGGTTTATGTCATCCACTCTAGATTTATTTAAGAGATTTAAGTTGACCTTATGATCCTTCTAAAGTCTTAGACTATTTCCCTGTAAGAACAGATGGTCTCGTAAATTGGCCATCGAAGCTTGACCAATCTTGAGCTAGCTCAGTAACTACAAAGTCGCCTTTCATAGAATGGTCTTCCAAGTCGGTCCCTAAGATGTCAAAATTTGGCCAATCATGTTTAGCCTTGAGAGTGATTAAAATATCTCTAAGGATAAGTCTCTTAGGACAACACTTAGGACCCTTGCTTTATGTGGCTCACCTAAATCGGGCCCTGGTTTAACGTTAACCAACCTAATTTTTCAGATGCCTTCCAAGACCTTTGACCGGCTTGCTCATTGGATGATTAGACCAAGGAGCACCACTAAGGGCTCAGAGCTAATCTGAGCTATTTCAATGGAATTTTTTGTGGTTGCTTGGCCTAGTGTTTAGGTCAAACATTACCACTTTTAGGTCGGCCTCAAATAGCCAATCCTTTTTAGTCAAGGTTAAAATTAGCTCGTACTTATAGGAAAGAAACCAGGGCTCTTTATTAATATGCAAAAAATTATAGAGTCACTGGTAGTACATTTTTAGATTTTCTGAATTCTAAGTGCATGGAATTGGTATGCCATAAAGTTTTTCGAGTCTATAAGCCCCTAGTTGGACTGTCTCTACTACTCAATAAGAACCTTCCTAGTTGAGATCAGTTTGTCTTCCTGACCAGCTTGGCTTAGTACCACAATCTTCCTTAGCATTAAGTCTCTTATTCTGAATTACTACCTTTTGCCTTGGGAATTAAGGTATTTGGCCATCCTCTGCTATAAGCAGCAATCTTGATCCTTAACTTTTTCCCGGACCTCCTTAATCAAGTCACGTTTGGCTGTGAGATCGTTGACATTCTCTTTCTCCTTCAACTCTTCGACATGATGGCTTATCATTCCAATCTTTATCGAAATGACAGTTTCTATGTCCAAGGCCAAGCTAAATGGTGTCTCCCTAATTGGTACTTGTCTCATAGTCAATAGGCCCATAAAATGCTAGAAAGCTCTTCCACTCAAAGATCCTTTGCTCAGTCAAGCTATGTCATCAAAGCTTGGGGAATGGTTCAGTGCATTACCTCAGCTTGCCTATTAGTCTAAAGATGTTCTACTAAGGTAAACCAATGAATGATGTCCAAGTCTTGGCAAAATTCTTAGAACAAAGTATTATTGAACTACGTATCATTATCAATGATGAGAACTTTGAGGATCCAAAATTAGAAGATGATTTTTCTCCATACAAAATCTCAAACATTATGCTCGGTTATCCAAGCTAAAGTTTTAGTTTTAACCTGCTTAGTGAAATAGTCGATGGTGACCATAAGAAACTTCCATTAGCCTTGAGTTAGAAGGAATGACCCAAGGATATCCATGCTCCACTATGCATGTTACGACCCCTGATCCTGAACCCGGTCTAACGACACCGCGACACAGCTGCGTACTCTTAAAGTAAACCTCAAGAGCACGTAAGACCTGCTAAACCTCAGGACATGCAAAACATAAAATGCAATTATGGAAGCTGAGATTTAAATATATCAACTACTGAAACAAGTCCTCAATCCCTTACATGCCATTTTCAATTGATCCATATAAAAGGTCTAAGGAAAAAAAAACTCTAACTATCCTCACTTCTGGAAACCATCCCTAAAATTTATGGTTTATTAAGTAAACATCCTCCTCATTTGCTGCAAAAAAAAAAAAAAAGAAAGAAAGAAAGAAAGAGAGGAATGAGCTAAAAAGCACAGTAGAACTTCTATAAAAAGCATAATAGAATTTCTACACATACCACCATGAATATGCCAATAAAAGGTTTAGTATAGCTAAAATATGCTTGAATAAAAGATATCATAATATATATAACCATTTCAAAAGCCAATAAAATCCACACATATTACAATAAATACCAACCCTTTACAAGATAATCATATCCGCAGCTAAACCAACAAACTTAAGATAACTACGCCAAGCAAGATAATCACATCACAACATCAAGATAACCATAACTACAGCCCAACCAACAAAATCAAGATAACCATATCATCAAGATAACCACAACCACAGCCAAACCAACAATGTGACCACAGTAACCCCCAAACTATCCAAGATAACCAGAACCACAACCAAACCAACAATATGACCACAGTCACCCTCAAACTATCCAAGATAACTACAACTACAACCAAACCAACAATGTGATCATAGTCACCCCCAAACCATCCAAGATAACTATAACTACAACCAAACCAACAATGTAATCGTAGTCACCCCCAAACCATTCATGCACCCATACGCAAGACATCACTAAACAAGTTGCTTTCCCTTAGTAAGCAATACGTCCTGGGCCCCTCTCTCTCTTACCATTGCGCACGTAAGGCATCACCAAATGAGTCACTCCCTCAGCATACAAGCATCATAAGGTAGTACTACTAATACATACTATTACTTCTAACGCCAGTATTACGTGTTAACAACCTTACCTAACAATACTTCTCCCACTTAGGTTGGTTTATATACTAGTGCCCTGCATAACGAACTCAGCCATGTCACGCACCATGACTTTGTTCTACACTGACCTCTCTCGGGCTTACCTCCTTTACCGATGCTACCAATCTAGGTGAGTAAAGTTTCACTCCCACTACCAGAACTAGTACCATGTACCAACAGTACCCTTTATGTACCCCCATATTCCTCAATCAACTCAGACCATACTACATCCATCATAACTCCATCACATATCCCTCAATCAAGCCACATCATACCACCCCCATCATAACTCCCCGCATATCTCTCAACCAACCCATAGGAGACCACCTCCATCATAACTCTACTACATATCCTTCAACCAAGCCACACCATACACCTTCAGAATACTCATAATTCATAATCTCAAATCAAAATCAAAAACTATTTATAACAAAATAATATACCACCATCTAATGTGAGACTAAATTTAGGATATCACAAAGTGCCTGCCCTCTGGGCTTATATTTTTATGTCCAACATATATGTTTGGAAATCTTCTAAAGCATGAATTGCATGCTGATGGAGCAATTGTTTTTTGTTTAGTGCAATGGGATGGAAGAACGTGACAAAAGAATGGTTTGTGTAATAAAATAGTTCTACATCGAATGAGAAAGAAAAGATTTAAGTACTTATAACTCAAGTTCATCTGCTACCAATTAACTTTCACTTGAGTTTTTAGAACCTCGTAGTTTCGGTCTAATAATAAATTAATTGAACTAGCAGATGGGCTTGAGATAATGGTATCGATCTGAGTGTATAGAAATTAGTGAGCGAAAGAAAAGGGTCACCGTATGCGCTGACGTCGGATGGAAAAGAAAAGCTATTCGAGTTTGACATCGGATGGGAAAGAAAAGATACTCGAGTTTGTAGGACTACAATTTTAGTTTGCTAATAGATTAATTGGACCAATAGATAAACTTGAGGCATTAGAGTTTGGCTTTGTTCTATATGTATTTTTGCGTAATAGCAGTTTGCTGAATTTGCTAGGCAAGTAGAGGATCTATATAATGCCAAAACAGAGTTGACCATCGGAATGTTTGCCCAGTTTGATGACCATTTGTATTTTTGAAAATCTTCTTCTGGGATTTATTGTTTTGTTTCAATCTTGCCCCATTTTAGAATCAGGAATAAGAAAGAAAGAGTAGGCTGACACACATGTATGATGAGAGCCTCTAAGTTTTATAAGTTATTTTGCCGGCATTTGTGTTTATCATCCACTAATTGGTGTGTTATTGTTTTCAGTTTTGTAGGGTTTATACCTCGACTTTGCTAGAAATATTTTTCCAAGGCAAAAATAATGCTAGTGTTTCTGTTTACAAGCTGCTTTCTTTTCATGCTTCTCTTGAACCACCATTAATTAAATTTATCAAAGCAATGGCATGTTCCTGGTTAACATAAAAATGTTGTTAAGGATCTTGGTTATAAGCTCATAATATATTTTTTGGCCAAGTGATATGATTTCGGGCATCATGGCTGGCCCGGTTAATTTTATGTTCAACATTCTTGCTTAGGAATTATTGTTGATTATATTTGTATTTTGGCTTGTAATTCAGTTATGAATACTCTATTGAATGCATGTTACAAAAGTCCTAAACTTATGTATCTGATTTGTTGAGACATTCACGTGTGTGACTTAAATGAATTGCTTATGGAGGATTTTGGCAGTAATTGATGTGAATCTTGGCAAAATAAAGAGAAATTTGAGTCATTTTATGGCTAATTTCATGGCTAATCTGATGTGATAGAGAGATATATGCCATATATTTTTTAATTAGCATCCTGATTACATAAATATGATAGGGCCACTAAAATTCGTAAAAGAAGTTGCTATTAATATTTGATGGGCTTGTCACTCTCTCGACCCAAAATTCTGAGCCAAAAATGTGGCAACAGATGTAACGCTTTCATCATGATATCATCAAATAGCCATGTAACAGAGTAAAATCTAAATTTAATAATTAATATGTCCATAGAAAATCTTCAATGATCTACGATTATATCATCGATAATAAATATTTTTCATTACCAATATAACATAATTAAAATATTTGTATACTTGATGTATATTTCTCTTGCTCAGCTAAATTCTCTTATATTAATGTCTCAATGAATCTATTGCTCTAGATTGAAAGAAGATAAGATAGAATTATAAGCTCAATAGTTTAGTAAGCAATGTTAACCATTGCTAGATAATCTAAATAATAATATTTAAATATATATTCACAATGGTCAAATATATTAATAAGTCAACATATCCATATAAGGACATAAAAGGAATAGATTAATACTCTATTGTTTTTCAGTCATAGTTGTTGGAGACAATCGAGCCAACTTTCTTGCTGACCTTTCGATAGTATTGGATGGCCTAATGGGATGCAATCCTAACTAGCTAGGCATTAATCCCTTCCTCTCCTTCCTCTCTCTCTCTTCCTTCTTCTTCCCCTATTTTAGATTCCTCTCACTAAGTCTCTTGTGCTCTCTCTCTCTTTCTCTTGCACTTTTTCTCTGTTAAAAAATGGAAAGGTAGTCCCAAAATACTACTTGGGGCAATGAGTTGCAACCCACCTCTATTTCCACCTCTTCATGCATAGTAGGTTAAGATCATGGTTTCCCAATCATAGGTCAAATCATTATCGGAGCTAATCTAATGCTGAAAAGATGATCTAAATTATTTGAGCACAATACACAGTGTGGAGTCCGATTCTTATCAAATTGAATTTCATGATTTATAATTTGACAATATTGCTTACTAAAATGACTATCTTAATGATTTGTTTTGATATATTGAATATGTTCAATAATTGGTAAAGATATTTGAATATTAATTATGTTAAAAAGTGCATTTCAAGATTTTTTGCAAATCTACAATTATTTATATAGTGGTATTTGGTATTGAATATTCTATGATTATTATACATGTACAGTGTAGATTTAAGTTTATATCATATTTTACTTATCTTTTTCAGAGCCATAAGATACTATAATAGAGATTTGAGCGAGAAGAGTAGTGTTTAGATTATTTGTTATACTAGATTAACAAAGAAAATATTATCATACTAGTGAAATTATTTAATTTTGAAGATTAATAATGATATATTGTGTTATGATTAGGTCACATCCTACTAGATATGTGGCCATGTCATATGTCAAATTAGGAGCTAGGTTAGGGGCTGCGGTATAAATAATTTAAATAACTAATTAATCACTGTCAGAATAGTGCACTAGGTTGGAAATTTCAAAATTTAATTGTAATAAATGTTCTAACTAAAGGAATGGATAATTAAATAGCAATATTGAATTAATATTGCACTATGCTATTATCTTTAGGTCAAAGTGATTATTCTAACCATGTGATTATTCTAACTAAAGCAAAATGCTTGAATGGGCAGGTTTCAAAATTTTAAAATAAAATATTGAAAATTTAAAACAAATAAAATATATTTATAAGTTTTTAAATAGAGTATTATATATAATTTAAATATATGAAGATATTCTAATGTAGGTTTCTAAATAAAAAATTGATATTCAAACTAATGAAAATAGATTTATGCATAGTTTCAGATTTGATAGTTTTATTTGAAATTTGATTTAACGATTTCAGCACAAAACTCTAGAGCAATTATTAGTTGATCTAGGTTTAAAAAATCACTTTGCAAAAGGTTCAAAGGATCCTTAAATTACAACTAATTAAAACTTTTTTAATAGCCGTAATTGATTACCAAAACAAAATGATAATAGAATCCAATGAAATATTTATAATCAAAAGGTATATTAGACCTTTAAGCATACAAATATTATCAATTAATGAAATTTATTTTTAGACCATTGGAAATTATTTAAAAAATTGCAAAAATTGGAAATGAAAAATTTATAAATATCCAAAATTTAAAGGGACTTGGGTATGGAATAAGGTATATAAGGATAATATGCTAAGTGCAAATTTCGCCTCTTAGTTCAAGTATTTACTCAGCTCATTCTTCAAGTACAATGAATGTAATCCGATCTAAATTTTTCTATTGTAAGCACCCTGGCTCAAAGTTTTGACCTACAAACTTTTTTAATTATGAAAAGAAAAAAAAAAAAAAAGTTGAGAGCGAAGAATGAAAAAAAAAAAATGAAAAATTTGAAAAATTATTATGCATTTAGTATTTTTTAAAAAAACTTTTTTAAAAAAATTGATTTAAGAAGAAAGGAGTATAAGAAAATAAATACCAAAAGTAATTTTTATTTTGTAATAGAAGAGGAGAAAAAGTATGTGAGCCTCATATATAATTTTTTTTCCTTTCTTCGGATGAAACATTGAAAAATGAGGGTTCACATACAATTTTTCCTCCCTTTTTAATGAAACATAAAAAAATAAGGGTGGAAAAATTTTCTACCCCTATCTTTCCTAACCAAGGTATAATAGTACACTTTTAATTAGCACAAGATGTGATCTCATCATATATGAGATTGCAATAAACAATAATCTATTTGCATGTTAACATCTAATGCATAATTAATAAACAAAAGCTTAAATAGATGAATATTTTCAAATAACCTTCTAGAGATAATTTATCTAATTTTCTAGGCAATGGAATAAAAAGGAAGATAACGTGGAGAAAGAACCAAAATGAAATGACATTCATTTCGTAAAAATGCTTCTTTAATTATTTAAAATTTATACATTTAGGGTTGCAAATGGGCCAAGATATGCTTCATTCCAATTTGATCGAGTTTTATATTCGAGTCTCGATTTTGGACTTGAATTCAACTTATTTGTTGAGCAGATCGAGTCGGATCAGATCCATAGAAGGAATTTAAGACCTAACAAATCATTATCTATTCGAATCCAACTCAAAATATTATATTTGAGTGAAATATCTAACTATTTTTAATTACTAAAATCTAGTAATTGATAATAAAACATAAATCCATTAAAAAATTTAATTGAGATTAAAAAGAATCAACTTAAATTTAATTTTTTATTCAGAAACTCTTAATTCTATTTAAGTAAATGACTATCTTTTATGTTTATAGATTATGACATTTAAAATATTTATTAATATACTTAAAAATATTATAAATAAGAATTTATAAAAAAATAAAATTTAAATATTTACATATAATTAGAGAAAAAAAATATAGAAAAAGATCGAGTTGTTAAGATGATAAAAAAGAATTAGTTAAATTAGAATTCATTCAATGAATTTATAAAGATAATTTGAGTAAAAGAGAACAAAATATGTATAATTGAGATTTATGGATCAAGATAAATCGGGTTTAGATTGGGTTGGACCAAAAAATACAAGTATGGATCTGATTCAGAATTTAGAAGTAGATCAATTTTTAAATCTAACCCATTTTATAAGTCTTTAAATATGAATTAAATTACATTAAATTGGATTGGATTATGAATCGATATCTATTTGCAGTCCTATGTTGGCAATGCGTGTGGTCTTAAAAAAAATAAAATTGGACGAGTGAATCAGGCCATGGTATACCAGCATTTGCCTAAAACGCGAGGTTAAATGAATCTTATCACGCGGGGTGGAGTGAATAATACGCGGAGTTGAGTTATTGTGAGAGCGCTGCCCTCTCCGCGGGATCGATGGGGGATTTAAAGGAGGAAAGTTTGCGAAATGGATGGCAGGGGGATAGAACAAGGACTGAGACGGAGGGGGATGTAGCAGTCACGATGACACCACGGTAAAAACGGGAAAAGAGGACGGAGAGAGAGAGAGAAGGGGAGAGAAAAGACCGAGCCTTTGTCGCTATTCCGGTGCGTTGTACTTGGAACGACCACCGGCTCCGACCACCACCGCCACCACAACCTTCACTCATTCTTCTTATACCTTTCCTCCTTTTCCCCTGCTTCTGTCCGCTGCTACCAGCGACTCTTTCCGCCTCTACTTCCCTCACTGCATGCAAGCTTGCTTGAATAATCGACGCTCCCTTCTCCTCTTTACTTTTTTTCCCTTGTTCTGTTGTAAGACCGCATATTATTTTATGAGTTCCATCTGCTAAACTCTCTCGATCCTGTTTCAGTTCACTACAATGCAACTTGTACACTTCTACTGATTAGATTTGTTATGTTCTGATTTCTTTGTAGTTTTCCTCAATGCTATTGTTTGAATTTTTTTTTCTATCTTTTGATTTAAGATATGATATATTTTAATTGGTGGGTGCCATTTGGACCGAGACGTTTCCTTCTTCGTGTGTTATTTTTTTATGGAGGTGGATGCTGCAGTCTGCTGCTCTTTCTATGCTGTAATTTGAATCTACTCTTTTGATGGACTGTTTATTATATGTTTATCCAGTCGCTGTTGTTTCATCTCTATTTTCATTAAGTCTGATGACTAGAAATTTCCTTTTCTTTTTCAATGGGTCACTTTCATAGGAATTTCCACCCTATTCTCCTCTGGTTTGTCTGTTGCAGCTGCTGGTTTGTCTCATTTATTTGTATATATAACTTCTGGGCATTACTTTATTTGTGTCTTTTGAATGATTATATAGGAAAACTTTCATGTTAGTCGGAGTTTGTTGGCTACTGCATTCACTAATTGTTTCTCTGGATGCAAAATATGAAGTTTAAGTTGTGTCTGCTTAGAATGCTTCAGACTATGATGTAGTTCTCTATGTTATACCTTTGGGCTTCAGATGTTCATCTTCAGATTTTAATCACTGCTTAGGCATTTCTATTTTTTTATACTTTTTCAGCAACTATGTTGGTTTTGTTTACATATCTTTTTCTGCAACCTGCATCTAAGCTTGAATTTAAATCATAGTGATGGAAATTTTGATCTAACATTTTGATATTTCACATGGGTGGGTTGAATATTTAGTCTTGTTAGATGAATTATAATCTGAAATAGTTTAATTATGGCCTTTGGATGCTAATCAATAATCAAGCTATGAAATGTTGCAGATTTAGCCCCTCCTTTTTTCTTTTTTGCATAAGATTCTGCTTGCTCTCAATATTTTGATGCTTTTATTTAATTTCAAAATGTTGCGTTGTAGATCCATGCTAAATAGAAGGGCGCAGTTCTGGTAATCTGAGAACTTGTTGGTGTAAAAGACAGGTTTTTTAAGGATTTCAAGGTGAGCCATCATTTCCATCTGGGCAAATGCACAGCAGCATAATCTAATTAACTAACTGGTTAAATTGTAGCCTATTTACAGTTTCCCTTGTCTTCTTATCGTAGCAGGTCTTTATATTCAGCATTAGAGACAAATTTCTTGAGTTTGATTTGAAGTTTGAAAACCAATTTAATCTTGAATCAGGTGTGCTTCAATATTTTTTATCATTCTGATATGTTTTCTGAATTTTGAAACAGAAACAACAACTGGGTTGAAATATAATTGCCTGATTTTGGTTTCAAGGACACCAAGCATGCCACATATAATCTGTGGAAATCATTTCAGGACATTTACTTGTTTTTCAGGGAAGTAATTGAAATGAATAAAGCTAAAGCAAGTGCACCAACAAAAGCTAAAGCAAGTCCACCAACAAAAATAAAGCGTCAAGTTGGTAAATATGAGCTTGGCCGGACAATTGGGGAAGGAACATTTGCTAAGGTCAGGTTTGCAAGGAACACTGAAACAGGGGAACCAGTTGCAATCAAGATCCTTGATAAGACAAAAGTTTTCAGGCACAAAATGGTTGAACAGGTTGCTTTCAAATTTGTTCATCATTATAGATATAGATTTGCTGGCTAGTCTTTGTGCCTTCAGCTACTTTTCCCAAATTAGTAATTATCTTGGTTGTACATATTTAATGTCCAAATCCTCACAACAGGCACCTATGTAATGTTGAATTCAGCAGGCAGGAACCTCTGAATTTGCCAGAGGGGAACATCACAGCTGGCTTTAACTTTCAATGTGGGAGAGTGTGCTGGTAGTCTGCCAAATAGCCCTACTTAAACCTAATTAACATCAGTCATCATTCTCTTGTTATGGGTAGACTGAAATTAAATTATGAATGTGTTTCTCAGCACTTTTGTGCATTGCAGAGATGGGAGGCACCAGTTAATTACATATAGGTGTCAAAGCTGTTTAAGAGAGACCACTTACCATCCAATTATGACATTTGATTCAGCAGGCTTACTAATTACTCTTAGGAGTCGTTAGGTTGGGGGAAAAATAAGGGTGGAAAAGTTTTCCACCCTTATTTTCCTACATTTCGTAAAGGAAGGAAAAATGGTTGGTGGGGCCTATACTTTTTTCTCATGCTCCACTGAAAAGGTCTTTGCATAGAGAGGTGGTATTTTCTCTTTTCCAGTCTGATGTAGAACCAGTAGAGAAGGAAAGTAATTAGAGGGAAGAAGAGGAAGTTTAGGGTAGAGAAGTAGGAAAGATAGAGTAGAGAGGAGAAAGGTGTTGGGCGAGGGGAGGGGGGGTGGGGGGGAACGGAGGAGAGAAACCTTAGATTGGGCTGAAAAACACTTGGTAATTTTCTGAATTTTCTTGCTTAACTTCTCTTTTGCAGCTACAATAGAAAGCCCTTTTAAAGGCATGATGCCAAGTAACAAGTTCCTTAAATAAAACTAGCTTGAATGTAAAAAAAATTCCAAACACATATAGCCAAAAGACAGGTACCTAGAAAAAAGACCATCTTAAATGTAGAACAAGTTTCAAGTTTTGATAGAAAAAATACACACATAAATGCCAATATATAGTTCCTAACTTTAGGAATTTTCACTTGAAATAAGTTCTTTTAAAAGCTTTGATTGGACCTCCATCACCGTACTACTGGAAAAATTTTTAGCATCAATAGTCTAAAATTGCCCCTCAATATTTATTTTATTTCCATATGATTCTGCTGTCTAGTTTTTTTTTTTTTCTTCTTTTGTCTAGTTGAATACCAATTTTTTTCTTGTTTACAAGTCTTTATTTCTTTTTTTTTTTTTTTTTTTTTTTTTTGCATTGTAAGCTTAGATTTTGACCTGTTGGTTTTGTTGGAAATGACATATCTTCCTTCATTAGGATAATGAAACTCGTTTTCAGTGCAAGACAATGAGTTTCAAGGTGTTGCAGACATCCATCCCACATCAACACTAACTTTTCATCTTTTTCCTCTTCTAATACTAACAACAAAATGGAGAAAAATCTCTTATCATTATTTATTCAATCTAGAATAAATCTAGTAAGTATTTAAATTTTCTACTATTTTTCTTACCAAAAAAATTTTCTGTGTATGCATTGTATCATTTCTTGGAATTGTTAGACTAGTCTATTTAATTCCTAAGCAATCTTTATTTTAGGGGTATTATAGTCAAAGCGATATTTTTCTATGTAAAATTACTCTCAGCCAAACACATAAAAATATTTCCAGAGCTATTTTCCCATATAAATTTCCTGTCAACCAAATATGGTAAAATTTATTTTCCCTTACAATACTTTTCCTAAGAAAATGTATTTAGGAAAAACTTTTTTCAAGAAAATACCAAACGAGCACTTATATTTTTGTTTGTATGCTGCAGGTTTAGCTCATATTCCCAATATTTTTCTTTTAATTAAAAATTATGAACCTCAAACAGATGCCGTATAACTCTGTATGATTCTGAATGGCAGTTGTTTAAGTTGAAATTTTCTCAATGATGTCAATTGTGATGGCCCGTTTGTTTTATGTAAATTCCATATGACACATGATGTGGCATAACTAAAATTGTGGAAATTTTTAGATGCATGGAAATTTTTAGATGCAACCCTACTAATAGCCTGTGATTTGTAACATGAGGTGTGTGGTAACCACAGTTAATCCTTTTTTGAATATTAACTAAAGATTCACAGATTGATTGAGCCATCTTGCTAATAAAATTGCGTAGATATTGTAGATCATCTCTGCTTGTTACTTTTTTGCTTTTTCAGAATTCTTTTTGGTTCCCTTTGTTGAAAACAGTCAGTTCCTCTCTAGTTTAATGTGATTAGTCAACAAGACTTGTATTCATTCATCTAATGGTTACATTATATTCATTATTTTTTTTTCTTGTGATGTTGGTTGTCAAGGGTACAAAGCACTATCTTTCATTAGCTTGTTGTAGTTTTATTGTTCATCCTGTTGGTTTCTCTATGATGATACGTTTGAAAGCAAATCCTTCAAGTTATTTCTAGTTTTGGACATGTCTATTTCATCTTAAGTCTTCCTTACTCTAATTTATGGTTCTAAACTGTGGTGCAGATTAAGCGGGAAATTTCCACTATGAAGTTAATAAAACATCCTAATGTTCTTTGTCTGCACGAGGTAGTCCTTAAGTCCTTGTATTTGATGTCCATGTTCCCTTTCAGTAGTTGATGAGAACAATATGGCATTATTGATATTACACCAAAATTTTCTGAATCTAGAAAAACAGCTTCCCATAAGTTAAGAAGCAGGCCATTGAGCCTCAGTGCATTTAAGTGCATAACTATGCTCCTAAAATTACCATATAAACTGTCCATTTTCAGTGTCTTAACTGACACATACCTTCTTATAAGCACCGAACTAAACATATATCTGACTTCAACCACTTTCTCTCCATTATGGTTGAATTTACATTTGGTTTTGAACTAAACTATTCTTTTGTCCTCTTGTCATTCGCTCTTTTAGCTTTTGTGGTTAGCTGCTCAATTTATTGGTTTTTATTGAGTGATTTTCGTGCTACAGCTATGATCTGCTTAATCTCACACTTATATTGCAATTTTGGCACTATTCGATGGAATGACAAAAAAAAAATACACTGTCTTCATGGGTAATACCAGGAACCAATGAAGAGCATTATCGAACTGCTATCACAATTAGATAAATTACAGAATATTATCCTCATGCTTAATTAGTTACTATGTTTTTTTATTTCTTTTTCTGGATTATCCAACAGAAAGTTAGGGATTCAAGTTGACAGATCATTGTGAGTCCCTAGTAATACTAGGAGTTGAATGGTTCTGCTTGCATTATTTGAATTTTGTTCAAGGGGTCTTATTGCATGGACTCATGATAGTTGTCTTAAGAACAGACAAAGATTAGTGCCTTGACTTTTGGGTCCGTGCATCATGCTGTGGATAGAAGAATCCTAGCTGAAATAGTTATAACCTTGTATTTTGGTTAGAGTCAGTAGTGATGTCCAACAACTAATGTGGGTGTTAACTGGATCCAGTAGGATACCTATCCTACCTAGACTCCAAATGATTTGAGTATTCAGTGTTGGTCCTGGTGAAGATACTATGAGTATAAGGTGATACAATTTTACCCTTTAGTGTGTCTGGAGTACAGCTTGAATCAAAGATTCTTTCTATGGAGTCTATAGATTAGCCTCCACTTTGTATCCATGTTTTTGATCGTGGCTTTTGTATGCCTCATCTCATTCAGATGCCTGCTGTTAGTGTGTAGCAACCCTTGGTGAGCAGTGTCTGGCCCAGCATCATCTGTGTGAGTTGGAGAGAGATTATTGAAGTGTCTGGTTGCGAGTTCTTGTAATTCCTTTTAGCATGGCTTTGTATGCCTCATCTCATATGCTTGCTGTTGGTGTGTAGCATTCCTTGGCGAGCATAGTGTCCTAGTATTGGCTGAGTGTCGCCCGTGTGAGCTGGAGAGTGATTATTGAAGTGTCGGGTTACAAGTTCTTGTAATTATCTTTATTACGAAGTTTTATTCTCTCCAAAATTTTTCTTTCTATGTATTTTTCCTCTCACTATCTTCTTCCACATTACATTAGTAATTTTTTCTTGTCATCCTGGGTATTGGACAATCTTTCTATGCAAGGCCGTTTCATTATACAATTCATCATATCTCCTTCATTGCTGCAAAAGAAATAAAGCATGTATGAAGAGAAAGCATAAAACAAAGATCAAGGCGTTACAAATTAAACTTGATTTTTGCTTTCTTAGTTTTTACTTTATATCTTAATCATTTAATGTAGATAAGTATATAAAAGGGGGTAAATACATATAAAACTATGAATAATATTTAAAAAGACATAAATAATAAACTACAGGGGTCTATACTGAAAAACATGCTAAGAAAATTATCTCTTTGCAATTCACAACTAATATAATACCCTGACATACACATAAATTAACTAAGTTTATGAATCAAAATTGACTATTAAACAAAGGTATTTAAAACCCTAAAGAAGTAACTTAACATTTCTTTACCAAATATGTTCCTCTTGGTTCAATTCCTGCTCTTTCTTTAACGGATAGATTCAACAGGAATGCAACAGCTGAAAGTAAAACAATATCAAGCTGCATAACCAAGGGATCACAACTTCTGATGCTTCGTTTCACATTCATTTCATGTGTCTAACACTAGTAATAGCATAAGCCTCACCTCTGCTTTTTCAGGAGATTGATGTGCAAAGGAATTAGATGCACATGGTTTTGGCTGGGCCTCACGTGCATGTGTAAGGAATGAAAAAAAAGATGAGGACTATACCAAATGATGTACTAAGAAGCCCAACTGCCCCCTACTACCAATAAAAAAAAAGAAAAAGATAAAAATTCGCTGTTACAAATCTATGTTTTGGTTGGACTGCAAATGAAAGAAAATAGTCTGAGGAAAGAAGTAATTGCTCAACTTGCAGAAGATTTGACACAGTCAACTCATAATTGGGCTACATTTTTGAAGGCACTAAGATATCCCCTGTAAAGTAAGAATGAAAGGTAAAATCACTTACGATGGGAAAATAATTTCAGTTCTTTGGAAGAACCACACCTCCCAAGTAAAGATTATAAGGATTGAATGAGTAATTAATATCAAAAAGAACCTTCAGTGAACAAAATATTCCTAGATGAGGTGATTAATGCACATCTTCAAGCTCAAAGAATCAGCAGATAACAAATTGTGTACTTGTTGAAATTTTGGCAAGTCACAGTACATATGATAATCCTGTTGCCTTGTGGCTTTAGGTTTTATTCTGATATGCATAATCTCTTAATAGCATTCACTGTGGCATTTATCCTCTTGCATAGAGTAATTTGGCCACTCTTCTATCTGTGTTTATAATTGTTTTAGTTTATTGCAATTTCTCAAAAAGAAGGTTATTGCATGTTGTTGAATCTTGCATTTCATTAGCACTTTGCAAATGGATATTAATCTTGGTATAAACAAGAATTTCATGTTATATTAGGTAGAATCATTCTGATCAACAGTGTGCCAACATTAAAGTAATTTGTCAGATCAGGTAGATCTCATCAAATTTTTAATTTCTTTTAAAATTTAAATACTTTTAGGTGTTTTCTCCATAAGCTTCTGAAGGAAAATAGAATCTGATATTTATGATCATGGTGGAAGAAAAGGGATTTCTGCATGTTCTGACTTTGTTTTCAACAATGCTCACTGGAATATCTTTTTCATTAAAATTTTCTTCTCTTTCTTTAGGTAATGGGAAGTAAATCGAAGATCTTCATCGTTTTGGAATATGTTACTGGGGGGGAGCTCTTTGACAAAATTGTGAGTTTCAAAATTTTTGTTGTTGCTATTATTACGACCAGCACCACTACTATTATTATTTTACCTGTCTTGGTTCTTTGTTGGATTAATCTCAGGATACTGGCATAATTACAACTGTCATGATCTAGCCAGATTACCCATTTGTCCACATGAGTTTATTTGTTGACACACTTCCTATGATAAATTTTCTGTTGGTAACTGTTAATGTTTGATCATTAAGGCTCAGCAAGGTCGAATGAAGGAGGAAGAAGCACGGAAATATTTTCAGCAATTAATTAATGCTGTTGATTATTGTCATAGTAGGGGTGTTTATCACCGTGACTTGAAGGTAAAAATTGTTTGTTGCTTGATACAGATGCAAGATTCTTCTAGCTATCAAAAGTTTCTAATGAAACAAGTCTCTGATTATCTGCATTGTGCTTCTGCAGCCAGAAAATTTACTACTTGATGCGTATGGAAATCTCAAGGTTTCTGATTTTGGATTAAGTGCTCTATCTCAACAACTCAGGGTAATTATATGTTGCTCAAATTCCTAACCTTGTTCATAGAGCCTCTAAAATAGTGGTATGTCACCACATTGTTTAACTCGTATCTGTAACCTATTATTAACAATGACAATTGACAAATTTTCAATTCAACAAATTTAACCCTCTTTAGAGGGTTAAACTCACAGAAGCCTATCCAATCCTTCCATGGTGAACTCATTTTGATAGGAAATGTTTGGATTACAGTAATGATGTTGACGACACCAGATCAATTTGGGTTTTAAAGAACTATATGATAGCTGAAAATAATATTTAGTATTTGTGGAATTCATGATTCATTGCAATATGAAAGATGGTGTAGTATTTCAGGTATCTTACTTTCTTGCTTGGTTTCAGTATTCCCTGCTACTGGACCTATCCAGAATGACCATTTACTGCTGGAGCAGAAACAACACATTATTTGCATTTTCCAGCCTTTGCTGGATTATTTTGAAATAAAATTTGGTTTCTTAGTCACTTTAAGGGGAATAAAAGACACTTGTAAGAAAAAAATATAATGTCATTCATTTAGGTCATTGTTCAAGAAATAAAATAAATTTTTTGAGCTAATATAGTTTTTTTTTTTCAATTTAAGAAAAAAAAATATATTACATGGTTAAGTTTAGAAAGGTTCTAATAAAAGGCCATTTTAGGATAGCAATCAAATAATGGCCATGGGTAATTGCTGGAATTTAGTGGCTTCATCGCCACATCACCCAAGTTGAGTTTGATAAGGACTGAGCTAAGGTCTATTATACCAACCCATATCGACCATATCGTACCATACCGGTAAAGTATCAAGTTTCAATTCGGTATGAACTGAACTGGTCTGAACCGACTTATATCGTCTGATACCAACCTAAACCATCCTCGTTACCGAATGGCTAAAAGTGAGAAAAAAATAGCACCTTGTCTTGATATGGGTGTGCACCGTACTGTGCCCACCTGTGTCGTATTGAATTAGTAATGTATTAGCATAGATCTTGCTATTAGTGTTGTGGATGTTGAACTCAATGTTGGGCCTCTCCAATTCTTATAGTGATAAAGTTTGGTGAACTCTCATGAGTTATAAATGGAGGGGGTCATGTGATGTCTTAATGGTGTGAAACAAGGTTCCATTGGGGGGGGGGGGGGGGGTGTGTGGTGGAGGGAGAGGGGTTTTCTTGATACCATCTTGGTTTTTGGATCCTTAGCAGCCTATTGGTGTTTTTCTTCTTGACAAATGTTTTGATGCAAATTTCTCTATATGAAACTCTCTTGTGAGTTTTCTCTGAGTTGTTTCTCTTCACGAGACCTTATAATTTGCCATATACTTGGTGAATACTCTAGTAGGTCTCTCGCTCCTTTGATGGATGTAGCCTTGATTTTGGGCGAATCATGTTAAATCTTATTATGTCATGCCAATTTTGTTATCTATTTATTTTCTATTATTTTATTCAGTTTTGGGGTTGTAACAATTGGTATAATAGCTCAACGTTGAGGTAAAGAAGGATAATAGATTGTTTAAGATGACAAGTTGTTCGACTAAGTTTGAATTCGAAGATTTAATAGTGCCATCTTTCCCCATGTCGGTGAAGGATTAGCGTGAAGTGGAACTTGAAGATATGGAGAAAACTACTACAATGATGTAAGAAGAATTGACTAAGAGGGTCAAGATGGTGATGCTTGATCTTAGTATGGCACTTAATAAGTTTGTCTTATTTAATGTTTCTTCAAAGACCATTGTTAAAGGATTGTGAGGCAAGTTGAGGAGCATGCATAAGAGAATTTGTGCCAAATAGGATTTTCCTTTGGAGATGATTCTCGTTGAGGATCACTTGCAAGATTTAGCCCCAATAGGAATAATTAGCATGTTTGCGTCAGTCAAGGCATTTCGGAGTGGAATAAAGGCATTTCGGAGTGGAATAATATAAGAAGCATAGAGTAGGATCACTCTTTTTTTATAAATCACTATTATTCTATAGATAACAAACAACAAAAATAACAATAGTAACAATAATAACAACAACAAAGCCTTAATCCCAACAAGTTTGGGATCAACTACATGAATTTTTTTCTTCCATTTTGCTTGGTTTTGAGTCATATTTTATATAAGATGTAAAGATTTCAAATCTTCCTTAATTATTTCCTCTCATGTAATTTTTGTTTACCTTTACCTTTTTTTCTTTTTATGTATTAAATCACTCATTCACACTAGTGCATCTTTAGGTCTATGTTGTAAATATTCCAACCATTTAAGTTGTCCTCTTAATTTGTTCTTAATTGTTGCTAGCTTTACCTTTTTTTGAATGATTTCTCTTTTTGTTTTATCTTTTCTTGTATTATCATATATCCATTACAACATTCTTATTTCAGCCATATTCATTTTATTTACATGTAATTTTTTAATTGCCTAATATTCTGTATCATAATGTATACCCGGTCTTATGGCTACTTTATAAAATTTTTTCTTTAACCTAGTAGGTACTTTACAATCATAATATTTCAATTGTATTTCTCTATTTTATTAACTTGCTTTAATCCTATGGACAACATCATCTTTAATCTCTTCTTATAAATAATTGATCCTAAATATCAAAAACGATTATTTTTAGGAACTTCATATCTTCAATTTTTACTTTACATTCATTTATATTTCTAATTATATTAAACTTACATTCCATGCATTCTGACTTGGTCCTCTTAAACTCAAAACCGTTAGATTCTAATGTATTTCTTTATAATTTTGACTTACGATTAATCTTCGTCTTTGTTTTATCCAGTGATTCAAGTTTCGGCAAGATAGGGGTCAAGACGACCGTCCCATCTTATCCCAGAGAGATTTTGGGACCGATCTTGGCCATCTCATCCCATTTTATCTTGGCCATAATACATTATAGTGTCAATTTTAAATAGATCTAATTTATCATGAAGTTTAAATATATTTATAAATTGAATAAAATATTAAAGCTTTACAAATAATTTTTTTTAAGAAAAGTATTCCAAGTAAGTACTGAGATACCTGATTAAGTCTGGATGGGATGGGAGATGGGATGTCTCATTTTATGAAAAAAACGAGACACCTCTAACTCATAAGATTTAAAACTTTGATTTTATCTACTAGTATTATATCATATGCAAACAACATGCACCATAAAATATTATTCTAAACATGTCTCATAAGCTCATTTATAATTAATGCAAAAAGGTAAGAACTGAAAGTAAATTCCTGATATAAACCTATTATAAATAGAAATGCACTGGCATTACCATCAGTCATTCTTACATGAGTAATCACTCCATCATATATATTTTTTATTACTTTAATATATCTAATTGAGACTTTCTTTTTTTTTTTTTATCACCCATCATCAGACTTTTCTAGGGACTTTATCATATGCTTTATCTAAATCAGTAAAAATTATATAAAGATCTTTTTTTTTTTCTCTATATTTCTCTACTAATCTTCTAAGGAGAAAAATAGCTTTTATAGTTGATCTTTTTAGTATATAACTAAATTGATTTTTTAATAATTTTATAATGCATCTCAACCTATGTTCAATTATCTTATCCAAAAGTTTTATAGTATGACTTATAAGTTTAATACCATGATAGTTAGAGCAATTTTGAATATCTTCTTTATTATTATAATCGATACTATAGTGCTTTTCCTCTATTTATTACCATCTTTTTAATTTCTCAATCTTATTAAATAAATTTGTCACCGAAATTACTCCTACATCATTCAAATATTTTCAAACTTCAATTGAAATTGTTAGGTCTCGCTATTCTTCCTATTTTTATCCCTTTTATGGACTCTTTTACTTTAAATATCCAAATCTATGATTATACACCATATTTCTATCCTCAATGAAACTAGTAAGACATCGTACATTATCTATATTTTTTTTATTTAGTAATTTATTAAAATAGTTTTTCAATTTTTCTTTGATGTTGTTTTTCTTAGCCAAACTTTTTGATCCTTATCTTTGATGCATTTAACCTGAATCATGTCTCTTCTAATTTTTCTTTTTTTAAGTCTTGCAATTCTATATACATATTTTTCTTCATTTTTAGTTTCTAGCTTGTGATATAATTCTTTATATACCTTAAATTTTATCTCTCATATTGTCTTTTTTAATTCTTCTTAATCATATATAGTTTTTGTATGTTTCTTTATTTCTACATTTAGGTAGTTTTTTATGGCACACTTTTAGCTTTAAAACGCTAATTGAACTTTCTCATTTGATCACTAAGTTTTCTTATCATATTATTCTTTTTTTTAACTCTCCTGGTACCTCTATAACTATTTTTCTAATATTATTAGTCATTTCTTCCTATATGGTATTAATTTTCCCTTCTAGACTTTATTTTTCTTCGTCATTCTATCCTTAAAAGTTATTAGTTCTTCTCCCTATAAATTTCACCACATAGTCCTCAAATTCTTGTACTCTTTAGTCCTTCATCTTCATTTTTGAATATATACATCTATAGCCAACCCATATTGCATGGTTAAACTCTCATTCGATAAAACCTTACAATTTTTACAAAGAACGCGATCAATCTTTCTAGTAAGGAAGAAATTAATTTGACTAGCATTATATCCACTTAATCAATTAAAACTACTATTATTCTATAGATTAAAAGAGATAAAACCTTCTAAGAGATCCGAATCCCTGAAAGTACACAGCCGTTTGAGACTTATCATCCTTGGCCACTTTAATCTAGGTACATATCTATAGCTTTGCTTAGATTTTCAGTCTTCAATAACTACAGGACAAGGGGATGCACTCTACAAGAACTTTTTCCATGAGTTTTCATCCTTTTTCTGTTTTTCATGGAGAAGGCAAAACTCTAGCTTGTATCCGCGCTCTTATCTCTTGGATGTGGCATATGAGCAAAGATGAATGGATTGGTTTTCCAAGCCCTAGGTTGCTCGCTTTCTTTTATAAATGAGAGTCCTGGAGCTTTCTGATGACATCTATGTTTGTGTGCCCCATATTCCTAATTGGACTCCACAAAAGATGGAGGATAAATATGGGGAGTCAGCCTTACTCAGCTGCTCCCTGGAGTCCTTGAAAGACTGCATTGTGAGAGAGATAAGTGCACCAACCTTCTACCGGCTGCAGTCCTTCAAGTTGCACACACTGCTTGCAGGAGTGCTCCATCTAGTTGGCACAATTAGGGCAGGAGGGTGATCACCACCTTCCATTTTTTTGTTGCCCCCACTTGGATCTCATCCAAGTGGCACCTAAGGTGAGTCTAGGACTGATCTTGCTTGACCCAATTTAGCGTAATCCCTATATATAGACTATTTCTCTAGGTTTACTCTTTAGTGTGGTGGCACACCTAGGTGTTAATGCAAGGTTTCATCTTAGTGAGGGAGTAACTCTACATGGTCAATGTCCACCTTAGTAGTCTTATAGGTGTGATGTCTAATCTCATTAATAGCTAATCTCATGTATAACAGTGAACATATTTCAAGTACCTAGAAATATTCAGTCCTCTATATAGAAAATACTTCTATTTAGATAAACTTCTTAGAGTTCTTATGAACTCTTTTCTCGTTCTCTGACCAGTGTTGTCAAAAGCATGCCTAAGGTGCGCCTCAGGCATACGGAACTAAGAGTTAGGCACTTCTTATACTTTAAGGTGCAAGGTGCTAAGGGTTAGATGCTTCTTACACGGTAAGTGAGGCACTTTCATAGGTGCGCAGAAAGCAAAAAAAGTGAGCACTTTTGATATAATTTGAGATATAAGAAAAGTGTACATTTCTTCATAAGCTATATTTGTTATTTTTTTTTAGTCCATCATATTTATTAGACTATGTTGACTTTATGATGTATCATCTCATGCATATAATGTTTTTTTACCCTATAAAAAATGCTAAAAATTAGAAAATAAAGAGATGGAACACTAAAAATTATTCTATTATTTAAGAAAGAGAAGAAAAGACATTAAGGAACAACAGATTTCAATTGAGAAATGGAAAGAGCTAATAGGTTAAATATATTACTGTTATGATTTTTTATGCTTTTTTCTAGTATGCGTTATAAATCTTGTTTATATAAATTATTCTATCATTTATTTCAAAAATATGCTCATCACTTTGCTAAGGCATGTCCTTATGCTTTGCACCTTGTGTCTAGGTTCTAAGAGCCCTTTGCACGCCTAGCGTTTTTAAGAGCACTATCTATAACCTTTTTGTGACACATATTATTTAGGACTACGTTTAGAAAGAATATAACCATGGCATCTTAATAATTTATTTATGTCAAATATGCTAGTGCTTTTGGACACACCCTACTTCCAACAGGATTGATATAAATAATTGGGCTCAAAATAAAATGGATTAAGCTTTTAAGTTGAGTTAATTCTGATTTATATGTCAAGGCCTTCTCCAGCTTGACTCGAACTCCTCATTTTTTCGCTTGCATGTAAAGGTGCCAAAATTAGTAGCTCTTCTAAAGAATGATAACATGTAGATTAATAAAGCAAAGTCATGGTGCCTTCTATGCACCAAGTAGTGACCAGTGGACCTGATAGAGCAAAAAGTTTGTTGGTTTGAGCACAAGCTCAAGCATGATTTTTCGAAAGAACAAACTCTTACAGGGGTGTGGTGAAATATGGCTCTTAAAATGTGGATGACTTTTGGGCTTGAGCAATAATGCACCATGGTGTGGAGTGGCTCATGAAAAGTGGTCTCTTGGATAGCTTGTGGTGCACTCAAAAGAGTAACGAAACATGGAGCTTACTTGAGTATTAGCAGATCAAGCTTGAAGGGAGCTAAAATTGGCTCCTAAGTGAAGGGGAGAATATTGAGGATCATGTATGAGATTTAATCTCACATCAAAATACTGTGTGGAAGGGAGAAGGACTAATATAAATGATCTGACCCAAACTTGATGCCTTAATGTTTTAAGTTGAATTGGATATTGGGTTGTCAAGTTTTTCTCTTGGTTGAACTTGAACTGTGTGTTTCTCCCTAGTAATTATATAACTATAATTACTAGGGGGTGCAAGAGGAAGCTTTACTGCAACAGTGCTTGATTAATTGTAGCACATTGATTAGCCACTAAGCGATGATTGAGGCTGGGATCAATGATGAGGAGAAAGCAAACAAATTGCTTAGCTTGACACTTGATTTATAGGATTGTCTGATCATGAATTTTAGTGGTGCATGGTTCTACAGTTGTAACAGTAAATTCCTGCACAATGTGTTTGGAAGACCTCCAAAACTATTATTATGGATCTTATTTGAAACTAATTCAAGAGTAGCAATTGTTAGTTTGACATAGCATGCCCTCTCTACTGTCCTTGAACCTATTGAAGTCTATGATTTATCAACCCAACTATTACTAGGTTCAATATATCTATCAATGATTATACTAATAGAGGAAAATGGGTTGGCTATATTATGCTTTCCTCTTTTCTTAGAAAACATAACCAATGAAAGATATATCTAATAACCATTAGCATATATAGTAATGACATCAAATTTTGGGAATGATGACTTAATTTTGTCAAGTTTACTGCAATTCTAAGAAATGGTAGGACTTTCTTGAAGGATAACCACAATTTTATTAGGAATCTTGTGATTTATTAGATTCTAAGTTACATGGCTAAAGAAATGGTGCGAATGCTTGTCAGAGCATTTGGCTCCAAATGCTTCCTAATGTAATTGAACGAACCTCTTAAAATAAAAATTAGGACCATTGATCATAATCTATGCTATGTAAAATACCTAGAAACAAAAAATCAATTATTTTGGAGCTCTCTTATCTATGTATCTAACCAACAAAAAAAGGAACAATAACAATATAGCTAGTGAGCAAAAATATAACAGACACTATTTAGCTTGCAATTCCCAACTGTTGATCTTAATTTAAATATTTTAAAACATATGCATATTAAATTTTAGCTAATTTGGATGTCTCTAATTATAGATCAAACTAAAATATGATCAGTGTTTTAAATCCCATTAAGATGGAGGGTGTCTCACCTTATCCCAATCTTGTGAAAAAAAATGAGACTAAGATGGGGACCACTCTGAAACACATCAATGTAGAGGAAGACAAAGGAAGTGAAAAGAAGGAAATGATTAAAAAATGGAAAAAGTAAAGGAACAAAGGAAAAAGAAAAAGGAAGGAAAGAAAGGAAGGGAGAAGAAAAGATATAAAGAAAGAAAGAGAAAAAAGAAAAGAAGAGGAGAGAAATAAAAGGCACCTACTAGGATGCTCAATTGAGATGGTAGTCAAGATAGGGCCGGATGGTGAGACATCCTATTCCATCGAGAAATTCAGACACCCCCTTTCTTACAGGATTCAAAACCTTGAATATCATATCTTGCATTTGAAATGGTTAACTTTTATTTTCCTTTGATGTGTGAGACTATGAGTAAAGGAACTTAGAAAGTTGTAATTTTTGGTTTCTAACCATTTTACTTATTGTTGATCATGATCAACAGTGGTTCATTTTGAGAGATCTTGCATTGATTTTCATAGGGAAGCATTTAATGCCAATGCTCTCAAAAGCATTTCAGCATAATTCTATACACACATGCACATGTGCATACACACATATTCCCTAGATCTTGACACATGCTATGCATGTGCTAGAAAGATGGAAGAAAAGGTCAACTTTTCAAGGTTCTCTCTCTTTGCTTTTTTTTTTTTTTTTTTTTAAATGATTGATATTGAGACTTTTAGATTTTATAATGATTAAAAAGATGTCTCATATTAAAAATCTTTCTGCAAAACATTTCTTTTGTGTTAAAAGTTACCCTGATTTAGAATATATTTTTGTTTCTTTGGCAGAGAGCATTATATGGCTCACTTGTATTTTGTTGTTGTATGCATGAAGAAAAGAGAAGAGAGGGGTTTTATGCACTCTCCTCTCTCAAACAATCTCTCTAGGTGTGAGTCTTGAAGCGCAACTCTTGTATGAGCCCCAATAATCAATTAAAAAAAATTACTTTTTCAGTCTTCACTCCCTACCTAGCTTCAAACACACACACACACAATCTCTCTAGGTGCGAGTCCTTAGGCGCAACTCTTGTATGAGCCCCGATGATCAATTAAAAAAAAATTACTTTTTTAGACTCTTCATCCCTATCTAGCTTCACACACACATATGCACACATATGCATATGCATACATATACATACAGACATACATATACATGCATACATACATACATACACATACATATGCATTCATATACATATATGTATGTATGCATATGTATATCTATATACGTATACACACATATGTGAGTGTGTGTGTGAATGTATATACACATATAAAGAGAGAGAGGGTGCTTAGTTATGTTGGAGTGGATCCCCATTTAGATCCGGTTAAATCTAGATTGGACGATGAGCGTCCGATATCGATAGTTTGAACTGTTGGACAATGAGTGTTCGATATCGATAATTTGAACTGTTGGATGTGACTACTACTTACTAAAATGCTTAAACAGAAGTCTTGACGGGGCAAGGGCCGAGATGGCTTGTCACAGAAAGATTCTGGGACCGATCTCAACCATCCTATCCTATCTTGATATCATAGTGTCAATTTTAAATAGGTCCAATAGTACTTCCTGTCTTTCAATTAGATCATAAAGATATATAACTTTTGAAGTTTAAGTATGTTTAAAAATCAAATAAAACACTAAAGCTTCACAAATATATATTTTTTAGGAATAAAGCATCCTAAGCAAGTATTGGGATGCTTAACTGGGTCGGAGATCAAGACGGAACATGGGGCATCTTATTTCGTGAAAAAAACTGAAACATCTCTTTACCAAAAGATTTAAAACTGTGCTTAAACACCAAAAATAATGTGATATAGAGGCCCATAACCCGAGCATCAAGTGGTCAAGGCACATGTATTCTATCGTGTTATCTAAATTATCTAATTTTTTTGACCACTTGATCTATGAACTAAGGATCTATAGATCACATGAGTTTTGATGTTTAAGTATTTTAGAAGAATTAGATTACATCCAATAGTTTGGATCATTGATGTGAGATTCCTACCATCTCTGAGTGTAGCCAAGCGTGTGCTCTCTCTCTCTCTCTATTTATCTATCTATCTTCGACTATAGCCAAGCGCTCTCTCTCTCTCTCTTTCTATCTATCTATCTAATCAAGTGAAATTGGAAGAAAGATAGGGGTCTAACATTGATGATTGAAACCATGGAACATGATCCATTACCTTTAAATTGTTTACAGGCTGAATTTCATTTTGTTTGGAAATCCCTAGCCAATGTATCAAATAGTTAGAAAGGGGATTTTTTTGGACCATATTTAGATTGAGATCTTTGCAAGTGAAATCAGAAGCAGGGTCCGACAACTGCTGTTCGAGCCATCAAATGATAAGTGCTACATCTCAACTTCTTATAGACCAGAAGCCATGTAATTTGGAGATTCCTGGTCTATGCATCAAGTGGTCACGTATGTCATTCATGTTACATTCCAATCGATCTTTATGTGAAATATCAGCCATTAGTCAAGCCTAATCCTCTTTGATTTTGTTCAGATTTGCTAAATCTGTAATATTATTGTTGTATTTTGGTGATTATTTCCATCAATAATTCAAGTTTTGGCAATCATGGCGGAAAGCTTAGATGGTACTAGTAAGAAGATTATTTATCATCTCCATCTGATTATATGTTGGATTTTGCTGAAACGTAATTTTGAGTTTCGAAAATGAATAACATTTCCTCCAGGGTGATGGACTGCTGCACACTGCTTGTGGAACTCCAAACTATGTCGCCCCTGAGGTGCTGATGCTTTTAGATGACTCAATAAAAATGTTTTTATCATGAAACTGGCATAAAAAGGTAAAAATCAGTTTCATCAATCTCTTTGTTTTTCTGATTAGGTCCTCGATGATGGAGGTTATGATGGGGCAAAGGCAGACTTGTGGTCATGTGGAGTTATCCTCTTTGTATTGCTGACAGGATATTTACCTTTTGAGGATGCTAGTCTTATTACACTTTATAAAAAGGTAAGGGTGACAAAATTTTCTATTTTCTTGTTTCTTTCATTTTCATCTTTGTTTATTGACTCCCTTTTTAATTGCAGATTTCAGCTGCTGAGCTTAGCTTCCCATCTTGGCTTTCTTTGGGTGCTGTGAGACTGATAACAAGAATTCTAGATCCTAACCCTTGGGCAGTAAGTATCTCTTTTACAGTTGTACAATGAGTAGTATATGTCTATGGTAGGGTGGAGATGACCGAGGCTCGTAATCCTAATCGTTATGTCCATATGGACATATGTGGCTAAATCCATCCACTAACACTTGGGAAACAACATTTGATCAATGATCTGGAATCTCAAAGAAAGTATCTACTCTTACATAAAAAAAAATATGAGCCAGTCTTGCCTTCTGATTTGGATTCTATATTTTGACACTAATCAATTGTTATGTATTGTTCCATTGTGCAAACTCAGTCATTCTTTAATTGGAAATTTGGAATGATCAGTTAATTTGGTAATTCATAAGTAACTTCTTGACGTGGCTTTCTTTGGCTGATGGCAGCGCATTACTGTTGCTGAAATACTGGAGGATGAATGGTTTAAGAAAGGATATAAACCACCATTTTTTGAGGAGAAATGTGTTACAGACTTGCATGATGTAAATGTGGCATTCAAGGACTCAGAAGTGAGTGAAAGATGGAATCAGTGATAGTTATAAACAGAGTTCCATTCTTCTTTTAGCCTAGGAAATTACCAGTTTGTATTTTAAGATATAACTCTAACTAGTGATATTATTGCTATACCAGGATCACCATGCCGCAGAAAGGACGGAAGCACAACCAGTGGCCTTGAATGCATTTGAACTGATTTCAATGTCAAAGGGGTTGAATCTTGGAAACTTGTTTAACATAGAGGAAGTACAGGTATCATTGACTTAATGTGGTCGGTGATATCATTTTGATATATCCGCAATCTTATTATCCCTCTAAGAAAAGAATTGATGATTGTTTCGAGATTAAACATGGTGTTCACTTTAGAATCTGTCAACTTAAATGCATTTCAAAGGGACAGAGAATGCTAGTATCTTTCATACTGTGTGTGTATTTCTTTTTCAAGAGTTGAATAAATGAATCCCAGATAATCTATTAAGCTTATTGATGATAGGATACTTAGTAATTCCCATTCATCTTGCATATGTAGGAGTTCAAAAAGGAAACAAGGTTTACATCAAAGTGTCCAGCAAAGGAAATAATCAATAAGATTGAAGAAGCTGCAAAGCCTCTTGGTTTTGATATTCAGAAGAGAAATTACAAGGTGCGCCCTGTGAATTATGGGCTATTATGGGCTTCATTGAAATTTATGCTCCTAGCTTTTCTTCCATAAAAATGAAAAACTTGTGGGTATAGCCTGGTTAGTATATATAGGCTTAAATATCCATTTCACAATTCAATGATGGAAAGGAGTCACTAGAAATGCCACTACATCCTAAGATTTCATAGTTATTATTTATCTTTTTTCCAGATGAAGATGGAAAATATCAAAGCAGGAAGAAAAGGAAATCTAAATATTGCTACAGAGGTTGGGCAAACTATCCTGGTGATTCAATTTTGAGGCTCCCATTGAGTATTCCTTTTGTTCTGACTTTTGGTCATTCACTTTTTCAGATATTCCAACTTGCCCCTTCACTACATATGGTTGAGATCCGAAAAGCTAAAGGAGATACTCTAGAGTTCCAGAAGGTATTATTTAGATGACTGGTTTACCATAAAGTATTAAAATTAATATTTACTTTTGAATATTCAACATGATTTTCAGTATTAGGGCCCATTTGGGATAGCAGTTGGCCTCAGCTCTTGGTCAACCGCTATATCACATACCTGCTGGGAAACAGCCATTTAAAAGCATCCCGGCAGCCAATCCAAACAGATCCTTAATCTCTTCGATAGCACATCTGCTGCTTTGAAAGCACAGAACATTTTTAAGCCTTAAATATTATTAATTTAATGCCATGATGTATATTTAATGATTGCAATTCAGGCAGGCCCATTTGGGTTTATGTTGCATCAGATTCAGGATGGGTTAAAAAAAATTTTTGCTTGAACTGAATACAGATTTTACTGGTTTTGTAAAATCCAATCCCATACAGAACTATTTTGTGTCAGTCCCCTGCTCGATGAAAACAATTATCAAAATAAAAATATGCCAAAGCCCAAATGTAATAATAATTATTGTTAGAGAGAAATAATAAAATACATTCAAGTGGCAAACAGGATACCGAATAAAAAAGAAAGACCTAAATATCAAAGCAAAATCTTTTTTACCAGAATAAAACCTGAACCCTCATCTGGCTAAAATATAGCCAACAAAATGGGGCCACAGAGGCTTCATTTTTGCAGCCTGTGGATAATGCCTTGCTTCCTAGGCTGTACCAAGAGAATTAGTTCACCTTCTTGCCCTTGGGCAGACCTTTTCAACTCTTTGGGTCTGGATCACTCGACCCAAATATTGTCAACTCAGCAAAAGACCCAGTTGAAATTTTTCTTGTAGGCAGCTGCACAATTTGATGCATCCAGGTCAGGTATTGCCACCCCTAATATTATACATTTATGATCAATATTACCCAAGTATCTTGTTAAGAGCTTGTATAAACTCAGAATTCCACTTTTTTCTCATGCTTTAGATGCACATGCAAGCAGACCATGACTTCTTTTGGCCATCTGAAATATTCATATCATGTTGCTTCTTTATATATGTACATGCATATGTACATGCCTATGTAAGCACAGATATAGCCTGTACCTTAAAGTCTGCACATGTTTAAGTGCTGACCTTAAGCATTTTGCATCGACTGAATTGGTAAATTCAAAATAGTAACAAATGCTGAACTTTATGTTTTACATAATAAAATTTTGGTTTAAATTAATAATGTTAAGCTAAATTTAAAAAAAGTGAGGAAGAGATAAATTAATAGCATCTAGATATATAATATTGGAGCAATTAGATAAAATAAATACAAAAAGTAATTGCTGACAATCTAGGAATTATGGTAAGAAATCAGAAAGACTGCAAGAAAATAAGATGAAAATTTTAACTGAATATAAGTGAAATGGATGAGGACATTTTAAATAGGTAAAAGGAAGATTAAAATTTTTGAGGTGAAATATATTTTGTATAACACACCATCTTAAATAGGATAGTAAATATTGGGCACTTTTATCATATTGTTAATCATCATTGACCATGCAAAAGGATAATAAGTCAAAAAATATATAAATTAGTAAATTGGAAAATTGGAAAGTAGGAAGCTAAAGCAAAGTTTGTGTTAATGATGATGAAAATGAAAAAGGAAAAAAACATTAGTAATGAATTGAGAACAACCCCAGAAGTTTCAGGTCATATCTAGAAGAGCAAGGGGTGAGATAAAGAATAAGTGGTAACAAATCACTTGGAACTTGTATCCTTAAAATGTTAGATAACATGTCACATAATGCCCTCTTGCCCCCCATGCTACACAATCTTTCAGCTGGGATTTGAAAGCAACACAAGTCAGCATGACAATTGTGTTAATTGAGTAAATAATTGACTTGGCTCAGATTGCAATGACAACCTCTAGCAAACTTAATTCTGATATGATATCAACTAACCACTTAAATCTAAAAGTTTGAGCTATTACAACATGGGTGAATTACATAGATCAGGATCAATAATAAGAAAGAGGCAAAAAAAATCAACTATGGAGATTTTAGAATGCATTTCCAATTAAATGATACTTTATAATTAGAATAAGCTTTGCCATCTCTATAATATTCTACATGTACCTATATAAATAGAGGTAGACTAGGAGCCAATTGAGTGGATCTCCAGTAAAATTTAGTTAGGTTATGATTAGACAATGGGGGTCCAACATCATGCTTTGAGCTATTGTATGTCATTTACTCTAAACTGCTTATACTAAAAAAATTATATGATTTGAAAACTCCTAGCTTATGTATCAAGCATCAAAAATTAGATAATTTAAGTAATATGAAATAATGCATATTTTTTAATTACTTAATGCATAGGCTAGAGTTCCAAATCAAATGATTTTTAGTGTATGAGTAGTTTAGAGGTAGCAGATCTTATCCAATAGCTCGAATCATTGATATCGGACCTCCATCGTTCAATTATGACATTTCTAGGTTTGATTAGAGATCAACTCATCCAGATCCTGGTCCACCTTATGTAAATAACTATACAACTAAATTACCATATTTAAGTTAGAGAGGAAATCCACCAATTCTAGAGAAGAACTGAAGGTGCTAGAGCAATACATTAGATTAGGAGGTCAAGGTTAAGAAGATTTTTGTTTTATAGAGAACTGTTTCTCCAACAATTTTCTTTTTCCTTTCTTTATTGTTGATGCAAATATCTTGTGCATGCAAATATTTTCTAGAGCAGTAAGTGGAATAGTTTAGATATGGTAGACATAGAGACATGGAAAGTGTTCTACAGAAAATGTCTATGCAATTTAGATAATCATAAAAACATCCAGAGAAGTCATCATTAATGAAATCCATCCAACTACTCTAGAAATGGCCTAGACTTGTGCCTAGGCTTTATATATACTTATGGAGGGCTCACCCCAATATAGTAAAATGAAAAATATAGTATATGAAGTGCCTCCAAATCAACCACTTTTGTTCTTTACTTGGTTAATGACATGATTTTAAGTCCCAATAGGACAAGGGGCATCCTGGCCATCCCATCCTCCTCTTCTAGGAAAATAGGACCAGATGGGGGTGAGACACCAAAATCCATTCACACAAGGAAAGAAGAAAGGGGAAGAAAAGAAGTAAAGAAAAAAAAATAGAAGGAAAGAAGAGTGAAAAGGAGAGAAAGAAAGGAAGGGAAAAGAAAAAGGAATAAAGGAAGGAAAGAAATAAGTAAAAATAAGAAAGGTAAAGGGTAGAAAAGATAGAAAGGAAGGAAAGAAAGAAAAAGGAAAATAAAGAAGAAAAAAGAAAGATAAAAAGAAAGAAAAGAATAAAAAAGATAAAAAAAGAAAGAAAAAATGGAGGGGGGAGAGATGGTGTGCCTATCGAGATTCTCTATTGGTATAACCATTGAGACAAGTTAGGATAATGGGGCATCCCGTTCCTTGAAGAAATTGGGACATCCTTGTACAATTGGTTTGCTTCTATAATTTTTTCTTTTTATTTTTCCTTTTAACTTTGGTCTCCGTATGATCTTTGGGCATATGGACTAGTAAATTATATAAAGTTGTAAGATATCAATGTATTCTAATGAAGACTATTAAGCATGGACATGGAATACAAATATAATGCAATTTGGATATGCCAATATGACAAATCTTGAAAAAATAGGACATGATACAATTATGATATGTGAAGGAATGCGCATTGATCAAGGATCTCACCTTAAAAGGCTTTCTATTAAGTTGCTATTTAGGTTTCTTGGCCCTCTGTAAGTACTTAAGATCTCTTACATGCAAAAATTATGTGAGACTAAACACATGCTCACAAGGGTCCTCATATACCATTATGTTAAAGCCCTAGTGTCCTCTCTAGTTTAAAAATCTAAATCCAATCAAATTCAATCATAAATACTATGATAATCAAATCTAATCATAAACACTATGACCGGCCTATAGTCAAGTCTAAAAGAACTCGTAGCATAGTATGCCCTAGCCTACATGTGCCATTAGCTAGGTCACTTTTATTTCTCATTTTTAGTGACTCAAGGTCTCATCTAAAAATGCTAGTCATTTAGGTTCACTGGCCAGTGTGAGCATCTAAAACTCTCCAGCATACAATTGATGTGAGACTAAAACACACTTATATGAGTCCTTACAAAATATATATTTTATGTATATATAGAAATATACACACATGTATATGAGCACACATGTATATATGTTAAAAGGAATCTATAATACAATAGGCTATTAAAATAATATTATCCATAACTTTAGAAGCTCATGATTTAGTCATCATCCAAATCCATAGGCCCCAATCCATACTTTATATTTTAATATTAACATCATAAACTCCAAAATTTGTCATTCACTATTAAAATGTTAAGACTAATTAGAAAAAAGACTATCCTATCATTTTTGGAGATACATGGGAAGTATCTTGAGTGTATCTAGGAAGTATCTGGAGTATTTCTTTTAATTTTGAAAAATAGGACACCTAGCAACTATCATATCTGGTGAGAATTGGTTTTTAATACATATCCAATATAGATATTGCAGGTGATTTGAAGTACTTGCTCTTCCTGGAGGAGGGGGCTTTATGTTATTTTCAATTTTGTGTTGCTTATGTCCACGCTTAAGTTTTGTCTCTATTTGTGCACTCATTTATATGCATTCTTCTTCCAAAATATTTGCTATAATTTTTCTTTTGAAAAATTATATATTGACCTTGTCTAGCTGAAAATTGAGATAAGTGATGATATACACCAAGTGGTTGAAATTTGAGAGGTAAGATGAATCTGATTTTAGAAAGGTAAATGCATCTGATCCTAATTCAGTGAGTTTTAGATGTCCTGTTTCTTTAGGAACACAATTTTAGTTAGAAAGCGTAAAGAACTATCAGTTTAGGTACCGGAACGAGTATGATTCTCCATTTCGAAACGGTACAGGGCTGGTATCACCTTGAACCGTCCTATATAATCTAGAACCGCCCCGCACTAACCTTGTATCATACCGAACCGCTCTATATCATACCAAACAACTTTGTTTGGTTCGGTTTAAGGTAGTTTATAGGTGGAAATATTACAGTTCACCTAATCAGTATATTGATGGTTTGGTATGGGGTGATCGATACATCGTCGGTTCAGTACGGTACTTTTCATACCAAATGGTACTAGTTTTTGATACAACAAACCTTGTCTATGACTAATTTAGAATGGTAGCACTACAAAACCACATTACATCAATGTGGACTCATGACATGGCCAAATGGTTGCATGGAAAATCTTCTTAAAATCGGACATGAAGACACATTTGCATCATATATTTATGTGAACAGGTGTGGATGCATGCATATTATGAATATGCTCCATCTCAAAGAATAATCGAATGTAGCAAGATTGTACGGACCGAATTGAACACAAAATATATAAGTTTACCATATTACATGAAAATGTTACGGCGGAAATGGTAGAAATATAATCACTAAGCTTCAAGTTCCCTGAGTAAAGAAAAGAATTGATTGATATGGTATTGCTCATCTTTGTCAAAGAAGAGAATTACCTACTAGATTTTGTTCGTGGAGTTGTCTTAACCAGAACTGAGTAGAAGCTGAGTGAGAGAAGATTTTAGGAAATAAATGCCCAAGAAATGTTCATAAAAGATCTTGAAAATCAATGTGAAATATTTCTTGGTTTTTTTGAAGCTTTTCCTATAGTGATAGCAAGCTCCCCTAATTGCTAATGAAACCAAAAACAACAAAAGCCAAAAAAAGAAAAGGAAAATCAGGACTTCTGTATGACCTTAACATTACCTTAAACTAACATTACAAGATATTACAATTATTTCAAGAATATGCTCCTAGAAAAATAAGGTTCGTGCTGTTGTTTGCATCAGCCTTCTTTTCTGAAACTCACAGATCCAGAATCCAGACTAGTTAAAATCAATATCTGAGCTATTTGTTGCCAGTGAGATAATAGATGCCAGCCAATAATTTTAGCAACATTTCTGGCTATTCAATTGCTTCTGGAAGTTTTTGCTATCGGCAATGATTTTCTTTATAATGATTGAGGTAAACATTCTTGTTTTTGTGCAGTTTTACAAGAATCTGTCGACCCAGCTAAAGGATGTTGTTTGGAGATCTATAGAGGATATGCAAGACCATGAGCTCAAAGTGATTCAATCTGATTAGTGTGCTCACTCTTTTCCTGTGACTATTCCCTATAATTTCTTTCCATTTTTTTTGGAGCAGGATGTCAGGACCTGGTGTTTGATTTTGGGCTGCAAGTGTTTTGCCTGCTTTTACTTTTTTTTAATTTCTTGGATTTTCTCTTATAATTGTTCTGCCCAATGTTTGTTGTTTGATCCTTTTGTCTCTGCTTTTGTTGAAGAACAGAGTCGCAAGTTAATGGTATATGTTGTATACGCCAAATGCATTGTGTTGTCCTTGCAAAACGAAATCATGACAGAATCTCCATCATAATTGGAATTGAGTTGGATTAGTGGAAAAATCTCTAACACTGCTGGTCTAAGATGAATGCCGTTGTTCACAAATCTGATTGGAGTTCGTATGTGCTTGTTACTTTCTAAAATCGGGTACTAGACAATTATTTTCACGGAGGACTGTAGCATTCTATTGAGTATTGAGGTACCAGAAATATTATACAGGGAGGATCAACAGGCAGATTGATTAGCCAGGAAGCAAAGGGTGAGAGGAATGATTTTATGTGGGAAAATAAGTCCATGGAGTTGCTTTTAAGTACTGGTTGACCAAAGAGAGAGAGAATATTTGAAAATACCTGATTCAAAGAGAGTAACCACTACATTGCAAATACCTGTCTGATTCAAAGTTTCCTTCTCGCTTGTAAGGATAAACAAATATAGTCGGTTTGTCCGAGAGAATATTGTAAATCTGCCTTACATGGGATAGGTTGATCCTTATCAAGGAAGCATAGACTTAACGGACTTTATGAGGCTGTCATCAAGGCTATTTTGTAGGGCAATCTCGACTAGCTCACTTTTTTAAAGTAGGTATTGTTGGCATTGAAATATGGTCTTTGCATGCTAATGGATGAATGAGTTTTAACTTGGATAGTAAAGCACCTTCTCTAGCTACTAGATGTACACTTCTGTTAGAGAGAAAAAGGAGCTAAGAAGGCTCAAAAAGTGTCTCTTTACTTGTGGTAAGAAAGCTTTTAAGACGATGCTCCAAAGCTTTTCGAATTAAAGATTAGGAATATGCTTTACTTGTGGTCTAAGATTCTATTATTGGCTTTTGGTTAGAGTCTCCCTTGGATTTGGCCATGCATCGATGGATGGCTCTAATGAGCTGCTTTTTAAGATATAATAATGTTTTTGGTAGAATTGCTCCCATATAGGATTTAAGAATCCTTAGGAACTCAAAGTGGTGTGCGCTATTGGTAGGATTTATTCTTAGGTCAAGTGAGTTTTTGTGGAAGTTACTCTCAATGAAACTTTTTCTCTCTTTGAGAGGAATACATGTAGCGATCCATTTGCCTACATCATACCACCTTCCAGCTCATTACATATTGCTATCATGCAGACTAGTCAGTTCATACTTCATCAGAAACTAAATAATTTTAAGGCCTTTATGAATTTCATGAGACAACTATCAAGGTTATTATGGACCTTTCTAGAGGTTACTTAGACCTAGCCTATATAAAGGCCTCTAGGTTCAAGGTACTAGATACAAATTAGAGAATCTTCTTTTGCTTCTTTCTCACTACTTTTCACTCTATTTTTTTTTTTTTTTTTTTTTCTCTTTACTTTTCTACCAAATAACTAAAAGAAACTTTTGGGTTAGACCTCCACATGATTGTGCTCAAAATTAGAAACTTTGGGTTAAGCTAGATGCATCATATCTTGAGAATAACTTTGTCAGATAATATAGCGAATTTCTTTCTTAAGGAGGTATCCTCATTCTAAGCACATCTTTCCTATTACCTATATATTTTTAAATTTAATATTTTCAATTATTTACAAATTATAGTAAGTGATTATCATATTATTTTCCAATAGAATGAAGGTGATTGGTCAAAAGGTATTGAAGAGAAATAAAAGAATGAGTCGATAGCATTACGTAAAACTTCATTTGTCTCTAGTTTGTTTGCTCTACAGGCTAGGAAGAAGAGTTAGGGTGGAGGGTTGAGACCACGAGAAAATCTAGGATCCAATAATTGATAATGATTCTAGATGGATGAAGGTGTTCAGTTGGGATAACCCTCCCTTGGATTGATGAGGTCTGTGAGAGACGCAGGGCTAGGATGAGGTTGGGATTTTGGGAGAAGATCCACTACTGGGGAAAAAGATGGCAAAAGGTGCGATTAGTGTGAGTTCCAATTCAAAAAATTGGTTTTTCCCCTTATGAAAAGAATTAATTACGATATCCTTGAAATAATTTCATTTTGTGACATGGATATACTTTGTAAGTATAATAAATCATCTAGCTAAAGTAATTTTAAATAACATCTCAATTGTTTGAGAGGTATCTCAGTGTACAAGAGTTTAGCTGTGCAAGTCCAACTAAAAGTGCTATTTTAAATCATTTTTCATCTAATTGTCTACCAATTTTTATTCTTTTTGATACCAAGCTTCTAGCTATAAGTCGGTGATGCCTTAATTTATAAAAAGTGAAAGCTCTGCATGAAGCTTGAATGATGGAAGTGAAGCCTAGTTTTTTTTAAAAAAAATCTTGTAAGTACTGTAACTGAACTCCAGCTTTTATTTAATTTTTTGTTTAATAGAAATATTTTAAATCATTTTTCGTGTAATTGTTTAATAGCACTATTTTACATCATTGTCCACGTAATTGTTTATCAGCTCTAATCGCCACGTTGCAGGCGAGTACTCCATGGCTGGGTTTAGAGTTTAAAATGACCCTTAATGCCCATTTTACCCCTGATGATTCATGAAAAACCCGGTTGGGTTAGCTGCTAGGGTGCAGAAAACATAATTCCTCTTAAAAGGAAACACAAGAACAAACCTACCACATCACCAAGCCTTAAAAAATGGAGCTAGCCCATTGCAATTTTCTTCCTTTAATGGAGAATTGCAACCTAGGAACCAAGATTACTTAAGGTTTTAACCCTCTTTGTAGGGCTTGTCACAGTAATAATGCTACTCTTAGGGAAAAAAAAAAAACTACGCTGTTGAGGAGGTGGTGCAGGTGTCCTTGACAGCATTTAAAACAAGTTTTAGAGAAATAATAAAACACCATAACATGCATGACTCAGATTATCTGAGTACTTAATTGCAATTCAAAGATACTACTGATTGTGTGTAAAACTAGCATTTTGATCAGCAAGAATACAAGCAAAAGTTAAAAATTATAATTCAAGAGAAAGATCAGAGGTTGCTTAAATGGATATAGGATTAGATAAATGAAGGGAGATTTTTGATCATTTACAAACACATTATAGGGAACGATAGAGAACTTAGGGAAAAATATTACATACAGAATGTGACAAAGGTTATACAGTTCCAGAGACAGAACCTATCATTCGGATTTGACCTTGTGTTCTTCAACTTCTTGTACTTTGACAAAGGTTATAAAGTTCCAGAGACACAACCTATCATTCAGATTTGACCTTGTGTGCTTCACCTTCTTGTACTTTGCTCTCTTTGGGCTCGGTGAGCAACCTGAATACCCAGACTCCCAGCAACGTAGACTGAATGGGTGCAAGCCAGTATACAAATAAATGCTCCAGTGTTATATGATCCCCCCTAGCATATGCCCAACCAAAAGCCTGACAAATAGAAGGTAAATTTTTGCAATGCTCAGGAGATTTTAAAAAGAAATCAGGATCAAGCTAAAGAAAGTTTATCAGGTTAGATGCTACAGCAAGTTATGTAACACTTATCATTCAATGAAAAATGTCAGTCACAAACTCCAGTAACCATGCATATAGGTATTAATTCTATGTTCTAAATCAATCATGGTAATGAAGTGTTCAGGCTTGGAAAATACGAATGTTCTAAAGCATTAAGAACCGATTAAAGAATAAAATTCCAATTGTGAAACACAATTGTACATGAGAGTGTGTCTCTGTTAGAGAGAGAGAGAGAGAGAGAGAGAGAGAGAGAGAGAGAGAGAAGGGGGGGGGGGAGGAGAAAGATTCAAGTCTCATGCAAAAGCTTGGGCAACTTTAGATCATCAAAGAGCCAAGAGGTTAAATGTAGACCATGCTCTGCTGCTTATTCAACCAGCATAATCCTCCATCCTCCAAACCAAGCCTAGGGTACCCAAGGCAAGGCTGCAGTGATGTCTACCTTTTCTGCTTGAATATTGAAAATTTATATATATCCTCTATGGAAAATGTTTATATCAATATCAGTTCCGCAATCTGACTCTGCGAAACAAACCATATGAACAAGTTAGACTTCTCAACAATTCGAATCTCAACATTGGGAACCAAGGTTTTACATTTCAGTACCACGTCTCATAGTGCAACCATACCAGTATGGTATGATATAACCTTGTACTGAATCTGGTAAAAGTGCTAAATGAGCATGGCACCCATACCATGGGTTGGTATAATATCATATCAAACTCCAGTATCATAGTAGTTCCCTAAAGATATGGTATGATATGCTTGTATGTACTAATACAATCCGGTGTGTAAGATCTTGATAGGAACAATATGAAGGTATAGTTAAATCTCTAATTGATTTTCAAACATGATCCTAGTCAATTCCTCATGATTTTAAAGCAAAACCAAGTTTGTACGCCATGCCCAATTGCTTTCTAGATAAGCATAAACTAACAATCGGTCATTCTTTCATTGATGTTGGCACAAGCATTCCTTGTGTATAGAAAACAAAAATTAAGAATCATCCTAGCATTGCATAAAATATCAGGTCATTTTATACTTGATGCACATGGTATACATCAGGTTTCCTTATAACATACACGCATTCATTGGGGAAAAAAATGAAAAAACAAATTCCCTTCATCATCATCAAGACTTTTCCCATCAAAATGGGGCTGGTTGCAGAGCATAAGTCATGGAAGGACAGAGCTGATTCTTATGACAACCTTTGATCCTAACATCAAACACTTGGGCTCAAAAATTGCCGAAAGTCCTAGCCAAGGCAACTTCTGGCAAGAATGGGAGTTGCCATGAACCAAGAATGTTAGTTAATGCATAGGAAGACCCACCTTATCCATCAAAGTATTAAGTTTATGCAGCCAAGGAACAAGTCTCAGATATACCCTAGACTAGGAAAGAGTCCAGAAAAATAAGGATGCCAAGGGCAATTAAGATTACATTGATAAATAATTTAATCTGAGATTTGCATAAAAGCAACTACAAGATACAATCTAAATTAGCTAAAGCTGTCATCTAGTTAAGAAACTTTTGAATGAATCCTACTAAAAGAATAGATCTAACTAGCTAATGCATAACCTGTTATACTCATTAACACACCTATATTTCAGTTGTAAATACTGCATAACTTCCCCATACAAAGCTTCACTTAGATCTCGGAGTCAGACAACATCATCATCATTACCATCATTGAACTTACTCTAGTCAATCAAATTGGACCTAAAAATCAAAGATACTGGTTCATTGACATGATTTACAAGTTCCATTGAAGCTTACTGAGTCTTTAATATTGGACCCATGGACTGGATATAAAATCCCACTGCAAGTTTATAATGTTGTTTTAAGTACCCTACTTGATAATGGAGCACTAGACATCTTCATCTTTAACAATATTGATTATGGAACACAAACTTGGGGCTAGAGAGAGGACCTGATTTGGGTCAGGCTAGCATGAGCCAGGTTTGACTGAGTTGATACGTCCACAGATTTTAGAACCAGTCCAAATAAAAGACTTTCTGGTAGCTCAGCCAGAAAAAAAGTGCAAACCAAGGCTCCCAAATTGTTGAGAAGAATTGGGGGGTGGGGGGGTGTGGGGAGAGAGAGAGAGAGCAACTGAGTAATGAAGGGAGGAGGCAATAGCTAGTGGGTGAAGATGGCGATTCAGTGGCAAGCTGATGGCCGACTCTGCAGAAGGCCTCAAGAGAAAGGAATTTAGCAAAGTGAGAGAGGGTTGATGCGGAGAGAAAGAAGAGCAAAAGAATGGGCTGGTGAGTGAAGATGACAGCTTGATGACAGGATGGTGGGCAATTTGGTTGGATGCCTTTGGGGAGAACAATAGAAAGAAATTTAGTGACCGTAAGAGAGGAAGAACCCAACACGGAGCGCAGTGATAGAGTGTTCATTAAATTTGAGAATTTTTTATTGAGAAATATTGATTAAATTTGAGAATCTTTTATTGAGAAGTACTGTTATATATACTCCTGTTTTGATTAGTTTTATGCACTTCCATGTTTTCTATAAATTACAAAGAATGAAGAACAAATATACTGAAAAAAAGAATTCCTTCTATCAAAATATATGTAGCTACGCTAAGAGTACTCAAGCTCTACATGAAATTATGACATTTAAGATTCCAGCCTAAACCAAAATTATATCTGAATCAACATAACCAAATGCTAGCTGTTGGCCATGCATTTTACCTAATAATATGATCAACAAGATTTATCATACGGCCATCATTAGTTCCTAGCTTTATAAACCATGTTATGATCAGGCTCAGAAATTCATGTATGAAGTCAGGTGGCTGTTAGGCTTGACATTTTTCACAATGAATGTTAATTGGAGTAGCCCATGCTGCAGTGTTTACTACAGCTAATTTCTAATAAGGTGATGGCAATAATGCATAAATGCATATAACACTACATTGACTGATGTTTCGAAACCCAACACCGTGCATGCTAAGTTTTACTGGAGTATCGAAGCGGGACCTGCTATTTTCAACAAGTGAAAGCCAAATGGACAAATATTGATAGAGAGTATGTGGTTGAGAACTTACATGGGGCATCATCCTACTCACCATAAAACTGGCCCATCTACAGCCTTCTCATGAGGCATCATATTAATCATAAAAATTGACTCACCTACAACCTTTATGTTTAGATTTGGTGCGATGAAACTACAAAGAATCTTGTCAAAAGAAACATTGGGCATCAAAATTTTGACTAGTCAAGATCTATAACACATGCATCATCTAGTCACACTTTTTGAGAGTCCAGTCAATGCAGCAGAGTGTTGCATGGAACAGCAGATCATTATTAGAGGTTTCTTGCTTTGCACTTTCGTTGAGCTCACATGGAGAGCTGCACAACGACTTGCTAAGAGATGAATCTGTGATCCCTTGGATATGCTCAGACTTTCTTACTGCAAACAAATTGGATGATTTGGAATCCTTAGGTTTAAGATTCAATTGAAATCCGAAAATCCGAGATTATCAAATAGAAGTCCAATATGTCCCACTAATGATCCAGAAAACTTATTGATTTCAAATTATCCAGACAGCAACATAAAGATATTGCTCCGCCCTACAATTCGAGTCCCTCACAAAAAGGGTGCATCGCTCACTTTCTCTCCGTAAATAAAGAAGACTTAACGATCATCAAAAAAAGGAAGAAAAAGCCCTCCCCATCAAAACACTAATAGAGCTCTCAAGGTGGAGAGGTCTCATTTCTTTCTTGTAATCCTCTTCTTCTCTTCCTCTCTTCTTATGGGTCCTGTCATCCTCTTCTTCCATCATGGCTGTGGCTATTATTATCGTAATCAATGTGATGTGCTTTCATTGTTGCTTGCCATTTTCATGGTAATCTGTGCGATTACTCTACATTGATTCAATGAAAATCGTACAACTAATATATGATCCCTAAGGGGAAACTCTCTTTGAAGTTTCCATGAATATCCAAGGACATGTGATCATTGAGGTTCTAAGCAGAGAACCTTGTTTAATGATTGGATCAAATAAGTAAAAAAACATGTAAAAGTGACAAAGAAGATTTGCAAGAACTAATGACAAAAGCATATTTCAATGACCATGACCTTTGATCTATTCATTAGATTGCCTTGTTATTAAAAAGAGGTTAAAGAAAATCATCAGTTCAAACTTAAAATTTTAGATCAATCTAACAGTCTATTAATACAGATCTGGATCAGTTTCTCAACATCTGTAACTTTATGAGTTCATAGTGGTTGCCTTACAAACCTAACCATAGATTTGCTTGAAATGGTTAAACAAGACTGGTTAAACCATTTGCACTTAAATCTTTATGCTGATCCAGTCAGATCCATCATGGTGTCCCTTGGATTCTTGACTAGTAGATTTAATGGGAAAACCAACCTACAACTCTACAATAAATTAATGAGTTATATGGACCAGTGTTTCAAGTCTTGGCAGGGCAAGGGCCGAGACGGCCAAGATGTCTCATCCTAAAGAGATTTTAGAACCGATCTCAACCATCCCGCCCTGTCTTGTCTTGGCTATAATACATCATAATGTCAATTTTAAATAGGTCCCCAATAACGCTTCCTACCTTTCAATTAGATCATAAAGATATATAACTTTTGAAGTTTAAATATGTTTAAAAATCAAATAAACACCAAAGCTTTATAAATATATTTTTTTAAGAATAAAGAATCCTAAGCAAGTATTGGGACGCTTGATCAGATCGGGGATCAAGACGAAATGAGACGTGGGGCATTCGTTTCACGGAAAAACTAGAATACCTCTAACCCAAGAGATTTAGAACTTTGATATAAACCACAGAGTTCAATTGGTAAAACTCATTCATGCTTAATTTTTAGGCTTAATACACATGCACATGTATTACATTGTCCCCGAGCTATCGAATCAAATATCTGCACAAAGCTTGAGTTAACTCAAGTTTTTTTCGGTCTCTCGTTAGAGTTTGGACTTATGTTTATTTTAGTTTGTTTGAGCTACATGATTTTAGGCCATGAATCATAATGAACCAAGCTTTAGTTTGTTCATGTATGAAGCCAACAATGGGTTCACATCCAGACCCAATAATAATTTGAACCAATCGGAATCAATTTAGGTATTGTTGTAGCCAGATCTGTCATTGGATAATCATAAAATTATATTAATGAAAATAACAATGTACCAAGACTTAATACACACCGATACCGAGTCCTAGTTTGGTGTACTAGACGCACTGGTATGACATACCATAACAACAACAAAGCCTTGATCTTAAACTAATTGAGGTCGCTACATGAATCCTTTTTCTCCATTCTGTTCAATTTAGAGTCATTCTTTCTCTAAGATGAAAAGATATTAAATCTTTATTCACTACTTCCTACAATGCAATTTTCAATATATTCCTTCTTCTATATATTTTAAATCACTCTTTCGCACCAATGCATCCTTAGGTTTACCTTACCAATGTTCAAACTATCTAAGTCTTCCTTCTCTCAATTTATCCTCAATTGGTGCTACCTCTACCTTTTTACAATGACTTCATTTCTAATTTTATTGTCTTGTATTACCACACATCTATCTTAGTATTTTCATTTTAACTATATTATCTTATATGCATATAATTTTCTAACCACCTAAAATTTCATACCATAAAATATAACCAGTCTTATTTGTTTTATAAAATTTTTGCTTCAACTTCATAGATCTTCTTTCCAATTGCACTTATTTATTTTATCCAACCTGCTTTAATCCTAGGGACAACATCCTCAATTTCTCTTTCCATGCAAAAAATTGATCCTAAATGAATTGTGAAAAAGAGACTAATGTCTAGAAAATTGTTATAGGTTATACTTTTAAAATTTATATAATTACAAGATGAGATTTATATATTTATCCTAAATTTATCATACATTGATGAAATGGATGAATATCAAACTTCAATGAATTTTTACTGTTAAACTGCAATGTTGGATTGTGACAAGCTGTATTACAACTTCTTTTTAGAAATAATTAACCAATACATCAGCATGAAAATCAAATATGAATGAGTTTACTGATCAAACTCCATGTTGGCCAGATGAGAAAAAAGAGCTCCAATAGTTTCAACAAGGAGGCTTTTTCTTCTTCTTTTTCAAAGCTATAGAGAAAAGGCAAGTGATATAACCTTTTCATGAGAGGCTCAAATTGTAGGGTGAAGCTAAATCTTTCTATTATTACCCAAACAATCCGAAATCAAAAAGGTTTCTAGATCATGATCAAAGTGCATTTGGTGTAGAACTAGTAGAGAAGGTAACTAACTAGAGGGAAAAAAGAGGAAGTTTAGTGCAGAGGAGGAAAGATAAAGAAGAGAAAAGGAGAAAGAGAGAGAGAGAGTAAGAAAGAGAGAAATCTTAGATGGACTGAAAAAATACTGATATTTTCTGATTTTCTTTTTGCAACTACAATAGGAAGCCTTTTTAAAGGCACAATATCAAACAAGTACCTAGAAAAAGACCAGCTTAAATGTACAAGAGTTTCCAAATACACACATACACAAAGTCAAATAATAGGCATATAGGAAAAGACTATTTCAAATGCAGAACAAGTTTCAAAGTTTTAATGGAAAACACACATAGTTCCTAGCTTTTGGAATTTGCACCTAAAATAAGTTCTTCTAAAAGCTTTGACTGGACCTCTATCATTCTCCCTTGATAGAAATGAAGCTTATTCGTAGTAATCCAAGTCGCATCAGAATCAAGCCTTCGTTTCCATTTAACAAGAAACTGTTGAAAACCACAATAGGGAAAAGCAACATACTCATTGTCTAGGACTGTTTTAATCTAATTTCAGTAGTCTAGAACGGGTGGTGCCTTAGGCTCAAGCAGACCTGCAAGAACACTAGTAGGCAAAGGAGGCTCAAGGTGCCTTGGCATAGGGTCAAATCCTCCACATTGAAAACAAGACTAATATTCATAGGAGTAGATAGGAAAGTGACCAATGGCTTGTGCATACAATTTCTTGAAATTTTTGGGAAAGCTTTCAGGGCAAATCCGAACCATGACATAGTTAATTATATTGAACTCTTGAACCCTAGATGCAGATTAGCAGTTAGTTTATAATTTTTATTACTCAATGCAATCTTTGACCTAATCTTGGCAATGCAAATTATGTATGTGTTGGGCAAAAGAGTCAGTAAGCTCAAAGATGTAGTTATCAAGGGGTAGAGGCACAAGGTCAATGGGTGTATGTATAGTCATGACAATCTCAAATGGACTCTTACAAGTATAGCGATTGACAGAATTATCGTATGCAAATTCAGCTATGGACAATATCAAATCCCATTCCCTTGCACCACCCCTTCTCAACAAGATATTTAAGCAAATCACCCAAAATGTGATAATCTCTATTTGACCATCAGTTTGCAGGTAGAAAGTAGAGGAAAACTTTATACTAGTGCCAAACAACCTCCAAAGTGTCTTTCAAAAGTAGCTAATGGTCAGACACTATAGCGGAAGGTGACCATGCAATCTAATAATCTTGTTGAAGAACAACTTAGCAACATGAAAAGCATCTGTTAATTTACTGCAAGGGATAAAATGTATCATCTTGGAAAACCCATCTACAATAAAATCTAAGTAGATATTCTATGATTCATTAAAAGAATCATGGGCCCATGTAGTCTTAGGCAATCCAAGGACAAAATATAAGCTCGCATCTTTCCAAGGCACATGTGGAATAAGAAGAGGAGAGTACAAACCAGTGTTGTGCTTCTTAGCTTTAGCTAACTAACAAGTCTGACACTGGGAGACAATCCTAGAGATGTCCCTCTTCAAAAAAGGCTAATATAACCTATCCACAACAAGTGCAATGGTTTTATCCTTTCCTAGATGACTAAGATGACCTCTAGCATGCATTTTTCACACAAAAAAGTCCCTAAATGAAGAATGTCAAATGCACAATCTAGTCACCTTAAAGAGATAATCAACATGAATAACAAAGTCAACATGATTTCGACGATTACCATCTTTAATCTCCTAATAAATGAGACCAAAATCAGCATAAATGGCATACTTTTCCTTCATTCTTTCAAAGCCTATCATTTCAACATTCATCACCTGAAGAAGAGTAGTCATCCTACTTAGAATATCAACAACTTTGTTTTGTGCCCTAGAGCAATGCTTAAGCACAAAGAAATATTCATTAAGGAACTCAATCCCCTAGCATGCCTAGAATTCAATTTCTTTTGTGAGTTCAGATACCTCAAAGCCTACTGGTTAGAAAAAAAGATAAATTCCTAGGGAAACAAGTAATACCTCCAATATCTAGGGCACTGCACTATAGCATAAAACTCTTTGTTATAGGTGGAACATCATTGCTTGGTCTCATTGAATTTTTCACTAAAAAACGCTATAGGGTGGCCTTCTTCACTCAATACTCCTCCAAAACCTATCCCAGGGGCATTATAAACAACCTCAAAGACTATTAAAATTGAGGCACCTAAGTATAGGTGCCTCAGTCATTTTTTGCTTGATATCATCAAACGCCCTAGCAGCTGCTATGGTCCATTGAAATTTCCTTTTCTTCAAGTAATCAGTGATAGGAGCCATGATGAAACTGATGCCCCTAATGAACCTTCCATAGAATGTGGCTAACTTATGAAAATTACAGACCTTAGAGATGGATTATGGTTTCGACCATTCTCTAATGACCTTTTCAAGATCAGCTATTACACCTTGGGTAGAGACAATGAAACTTAAGAATGGAACATGGGACTATACAAAGAAATACTTCTTGAGGTTTGCATGCAATTTGACTTCTTTAAGGGTCATAAAAACCTAGTAAAGGTCCTAAGTGTGTCTCTTTGGTCTAACTATAAACAAACTTGCCTATGGATAGTTGTAAAACATGGATCATAAGCCTCAAAAAAGTGCTAAGTGCATCAAATAGCCCAAAAGGCATGACCAACCACTCATACAATCCATCTTGGGTCTTGAAAGAGCAGTTTTCCACTTATCTCCTTGCTTAATACAGATCTCATAATACCAAGTAGAGCCAGCTAACATGTCGAGCATATCGTCAAGTCTAAGAATCAAAAACCTATATTCATAGTGAACTTGTTAATAGCCCTACTACCCGCACGCATCCTCCAACATCTATTTTTCTGTAGGGTCAAAAGGGTTGAAACTGCACAGGACTAAAGCTATGACGAACAAAACCTTTAGCTAAAAGTTCTTCTGCTCTCTGTTTAATTTAGTTCTTTCTTTAGGGTTCATCTTATAGTATAGAAGATTGGACAATGGTGACCTAGGAGCCAAATCAATGACATGCTGAATTTCCTTCAAAGGTGGCAGCTCACGAGGTAACTCATTAAGTACAACATCAAAAAATTCTTCTACTAATTAAGGCACCTCAAAAGTAAAATCAGATCGATAATCAAAAGTGGTAGAAGGAGATTCTCTAACTACGATAGCTATCCAATACTTACTCCTTAATCCTTCTCTCTCAAAAGGCTCCCAGCTCAAGATGTAGAGACTCTTCTTAATAGGAACCCAAGGGGAAGACTTGATTTTCGTATGCTTGTCTCTTTCTGTGAACTTGGCAAGTTTTAAAATGATATTCTTACCCTCATAGCGAAATACAGATATTTTTCCTATTATGATTAGTAACATCAAGGTTACACAATCAAGGGCAACCTAGTAGGATACGGGCTACATTTATAGGTAAGATTTCACAATAAATCTCACCTTAATAATCAGCCATCTTAATAGGAACCAGGCATCTCTTACCAACAGGTAGGGTAATCTTATCTACCCAAGCTACCTTAAATGGTTGGGGGGTCTGGCTCTACTTTAAGGTTCAATTTTGCTACAACAGACTTAGAGATCACATTCATAATGCTACCCTCATCAATGACCAACTACATGTCTTTTCTCCACATTTCATGAAGGTAAGAAAAATGTTGTCTCTTCCATTCAATATTGTCAACAACAGTGGACAAAACACACCTCACCCCATTCACATGTTGATCATTAACCTTTTAACTTATCTTCATCCCCAGAGTATTCTAATGAATCTACAATCTGATCCTCTTCCTCAAATAGGATACTAAAATCTTGTTCAAAAGTTGGGGCATGATGAGAACAACGGGCAGCAATGTGACCCCTATTATGACAATGACAACACTAGATCAAAGAACTACTAGTGGGAGTGCATATAAATACTTCTCTGATGTGGGAGTGCACACAATCAATCACCATACTACCTTGTTATTACCTAAGGTAGAAAACACACAAATATAGTGGGTTGCAATCTTCCTAGAAAGCAATAATACTAACCACATTTATGAGAGCACAAACAAATTCTCCTATCCACAGCCTCCTTAAGGCTCTTAAGATCTAAAGGAGATCCTCAACATAACATGTCATTGAAACTATGGACCATCTAACACTGAAGAAGAAGAAGTAGAGGATAACAATTTCTAATAGGAAAGATATAGATATGGAAGTAAATGGATGATGCAAGATGTAGATACTATTCCAATATAATGGTTGCACAAGACAAATTTGAGAGAGAACAAAGACCAAAACAAACCATACAAATTTGTTGTCCCACAAGAATCACTACAGTCCTCAGTAATTAAATAAACAAAAGTAGCATATAATATAATAATAGATGCATGTAGGAAGACTAAAACGAAGGGTAAGGAAATGAGAGAGAGAGAGAAACAGAAGAGGTTAGAGTAAGTTTAGATGTCTAGGTTGTGAGAGTCAACCTTTCATTAGCCTTATGAAGATGACCAGACTTGCTGGCCAAATGAGAATGATGTCCTACTTGTGGGGGGCGATGATTGGAGGATTTCACAGAGAGAATTGGACAATAAACATTCGCCTAGAGGCACAACATAGGGCCAAATCAGATAGGAGAAGATAATTAAACTAAAATCTAAAAAATACATTTTTTTTTTGATCAACTAACCAAGATGTCATCAGAACAAAGGACATTATAGTGTAGCAGTTATCTCAGTCAATTGTTTGACTGGAAGAACAATTTATTCTCTAATCAAAAGTAACCAACTCAAAATAGCAATTCATTAGCATATGTCCACAAAAGCCACCATGTATCTGTATATCTTAAGCTTAGGGATGACAATTTCAATCCATAAAGCGGGGACCAATCCCACCCCACCTTATTTGGGGCAAGGATACCCCGTCTTTTGTGGGGATAGAGATAAGGACAAGGATAAGGACTAGTTTTATCCCCACTAGCAATGACGGGGTAGGAATGGGAATAAGTATATCCTTGCCTCACCTCGCCGGCCTCGTACTTTAGTTCTTAGTTTCATTTAAACTTCTAATTATTTTAGGGATAAATATAAATTTAAGAAAAAAATGTTAAATTTATTAATATGCTTAGTGATTTTTTTCAATTATATTATCAATTTCATAATTTTCACTAAAAATATTTTCATATATGTCATTAAGGATGGGGCGGGGCCGAGAGAGGCAGGGTCAAGAGTAGCAGGGCCAGGATGGGGATAGAATGGGGATGGGGTGGGAATGAGGATTTATCATTCCCTACGATGTGGAGATAAAAATGAAAAAATCTCCATGCATAGAGATGGAGCAGGGATAAAGATTATTTTCTTTAACAAAGGTGGAGACAGGGATTGAATCATTGACCCCACCACACTCCATTGCCGTCCCTACTTAAGCTTTCTACATTCAATGATCTTTATTTTCTTTCACATATGCAAAACCAAGTTCCTAGAAATGAAGCATTTGATTTTTTTCCCCACAAATAAAGGTAGGTCTTGGTCTTCTACACACACACACACACACACACACACATGCTAACTACAACCCTTGCCTGAAATAACTCTTTTCAAAACTAGCAAGGGGATAAGCTCTGGACAGAAATTAGGGTGAGGAAGGATTGATTTAAATAAATAAATATATATATATATATATATAAAGTTAATGGAACCGTGGCATGTGTAGGTGCCAGCATGGGCACACAATAGCATGCATTGGCATGGCATGGAGTGGTACAGACCAGCATGTGCCAGCCAGCACCTCAACTATTCTTTAATGTCAGCAACAGGAATTTTAAATCATGCTACAAACCCAACTACGGTATCTAACTGCTATTCAGCATTCATGAGAATTTCATTTATGTAGATGTCTAACATTCTTTCAGCTCAACATGACCTCAAGAGAACCATAGTTCTAGCTACCATGTCATTTTGAACTTCAAATGTATCAGATACAGAGAAGCAAACTTAGTATTTGAAAACTAGGAGTATAAAAGAAAATTAGTTTGAATATGGAATAAAAACTGTAAAGCACTTACAGAAGCAGGGTTCATGATTCCACCAGTTAAATCAGAACCAAGGATATGAAGCGTTATTTTAGAAATGCTTGAGATCCATGTTTTCATAAAGAAACTTTTAGGGTCGTTCTTCTTTAGCCCCATTGAAACCATCACAATCATGAATGTCAGTAGTCCTTCTGTTAATGCCCCTTGATGAATATTGACACTCAAACGAGGGCCTTGTCCAATTTCAGGGAAGATTGCTTTGATTAATCTAACCCCAATAATAGATCCAATTACCTGAAGAGACCAATTTTAAGTAAAATAATGTGTTAGTCACAATTCAATTCCAAGAAGGATCCTATGTTTATCTGTAGCTCATCTTTACTCCTACCAAGCATATACTTTTGTGTTCAAAATCATCTGAAATAAGCACCACATATTTATATCATTCAATCTACAAACACTAAGGGGGCCTTTGGTTGGTGGTAATCTACCTTGGTAATCTGAGATTGCCATGCAGATTACCATCTTAGGCAATTAAGCATCGTGATCTAGGTAGTAATATTTAATTCCCGATAATCTAAGATTACCACAAACTATGATAATCCACTTTTCACCTAAAATGTGCATATTTGAGATTACCAAAGTTCGGTAATTTTATATTACGCTCTTAACTTCTACATAAATATTTAATATTAAATTTATATTTAACATTAAATATATAATATAATATAATTATTAATATTAAATTTAATAATATAATATTTAATATTTTAAATATTATTATATAGTTATATAATTAAAATTATTAATATTTATGACCTTGCATATTAAATTATTACATTTAAATAATTTATAATATATTAATAATTTATATTGTTTAGATATGATTAAATATATTATTAAATAATATAATATGCAATATTTTATTAAATATTTATATTTTATATTAATATATCTTATATATTTATATTATATAATAATATACTTAATAATATTATAATATATATTATTATATATAATATGTATTAAATAATTATATCATTTTAATATATTATATTTTTAAAATAATTTTACAAAGACCCCTTACTTTTTACTAGAACATTTTATATTCTAGCAAGAAAAAAAAAGGACAGCCAATTGGAAAACAAAAGGATTTATAACAAAAAAGATTAATATTTCTAGGAATCTAAGCTAACATTATCAAGACAAACCAAATAAGGTAATCTTGCATTCCTAGTAATCCGATTATCAGGTGCAAGACTTTCAAAATATAAGACTCTTGGTAATATTATATTACTGTGAACCAAATGCCATCTAAGTTATAATATCTAACTTCTTTTTAGATAACAAGAGAGAAGAAAAGAGCAAATGCTTCAAAACACAAAGAATTTGATTTAGGCAAACAAACCCCTAACTAGATAAGTAATCTTACAATTGCATATAGATGAAGTCATCATAACCGTTGCGGGAGAGGGAAAGAGAGATATAGATGATTTGCAATATTCCAAGATTTTTTTACTTTCTATCATGAAACAAATAATGAAAATCTAATGAGGAATTTAAGGAAATCCAGACAATAACTTGATATTCAACAAAGACGAACAAAGAAGGATGAGTATTTCATCCATGATTAGTAAATACTAATTAGACTTCCCTATCACTTTATAGTTCCATGTGCTTGTTGTAATGTCTTTTGTTTATGCAGACCAACCAACTGGCAAATCCATAATGACTGAGGAAATGAAGATTTCACCAGCAAGAAATTTGATTCACACAAAAAGTAGATAAATTTATAATTTAGAATAGAAAACAATGTAGTGAATTGTCCCAGCCCCAGGACCACTTGTTTACTTTTACTGATCCACCGGAGTAAGAATCACTTGATAGATACATGTAAGACAATATAGTTCCTTTGGAAATATCCCACCTCCATGATGTTACAGATAACCGAGAATTCTACTTCAACTCAATTCCTTTAAGTAGAATTTTGTAAAAACTAAAAAGAAATCTAGAATACTGTAATCCAACCAAAAGAATGTACAAAGGGACTACTTTTGGGTCCCTAGGGAGCAATGAATCAGGCAAATTACATATGGTCTTCTTTTCACTTTTCTATTTTTTCTAGACACAAGTTTGAAAAATTGGACCTTCCATTATCCAAATTGTACTCTGCTAAATTCAGTGGTATACTGAATATGATAAGATTCTTGAGTCTGTCGCTTTTGCTCTTTATGAGAAAACAATCAATATTCAGAATTAAACTTCAATGCATTGTGCTATACATAGGGATGTAAATACACTGCATTTTATATACCCATTTTCCTTAATCATTTCTTCCTTTACAGCATCCTACAAGCTTCTGTTTTCTTCACACACCATTTTTATTTTCCTTCTTAACAAGGTAAAAACTCCAGTAAGCATTTTACCACTTTCAGGAAGTGACTAGACTTCATATCGACCTTGACAAGTCTGGCAGTATACAATGGTAACAACTCTTACAAAGCAAACTCTGTGCTTCCATTCTTAATTTGAACTTTTGTGAATTCTGAAACCTTTAGTTAGGACTTCCACTCAGTCCTTATCAGCTTTTTTTAAAAAAAAAAAGAAAAAAAAAAGTTGATTGGCTTCGTTTGGTCCAGAAAATAGAAAAGAGGTCGGATGGGCAGAAGGTGAATTTGCCCGTGGCCTCTGGCAGGGTGTCACTCTATCCCACTTTATTTAGTGTTAGACTTCTTACAACCTTAGTGGGTTTGAAGGAAGATAGACGAGACCCAGAAAAAGCTCCTGTGGAAAGGAGTGGGAGAATCAAGGTGTAATTGGCTGGCTGTGGAGTTTGTAAAATGGCAGTGGAACATTATGGCAGATTAGGAATCCTCAATCTGAAAGACCTGAATATAGCTCTCCATGGAAAATGGCCGTGGAGGTTCTCACAGAACCAGCGTATCATGGGTATGAGTTAATTAAATCAACATGCTACAGGAGATGAAGGATTGCAGTTAATAAAGGTCTACTTCAAATTGCCTCACCTTTCTGGAAGGGTGCACTCAGATCTCTTGAGCTTGGAAATGGACATACTCCTCAGTTTCAGAGGGATCATTGGAATGGAGAATCTAGACTGGAATGACAAATTGCTCCTATTTTTGATCAAGCTCATAAAGAAGCAAAGATTGTTGATTGATAATGGAAATAATGAATCCATTTGGCATGTCAGACTGTTGGGACTGATCACCCTCAAAAAATCAATATCCTTGGGAGCGCACAAATGGGCTACAAGGTATTACCTTAAAGGATAACATGCATCCGATTCTTTGGGGATGGACCAGCATGGGTTCATTCATCATGATGGGTCTATACAGCCTTCTTAACTGAGGAGGAGTTCTGTCCCCATTATGCTGTGCACCATGGCAGTCTCCTCTTCCAATCAAGATCTATTGTTCTTTTAGTTAGCAGTTCATGATAAAATTTTTGCTGGGTTTAATCTGTAAAGCACAGAACGGATAGGGCCCACCTTGATCCCTCTATGCTTGAACAATGATGAGAACACTGACCATCTCTTAGTAGGATATGACTTTGCTACATGACTTTCGCAGTTCTTTACCTCTAAATTTGGAATTCATTCCTTCCAGATACAAGTCAGATATCATATTTTTTTTAATCCTAATACGGATATAAGTAGATATTTTTCAGATGTAAATCAGATTTTGAGCAGAATTCAATAATAAAAACTAACTTAAATGACATAATCATAAAGGATGGCAATGGAATCCATTATCCAGATTGCACATGATGCATGGGTAACTAGTTGTGTCTTAAGGCATGGTTATTAAACCAGCATGGAGAATGACCTGCCCAAGATTTTGACTCACTAGTCCAACAAGACTTATATTAAAATTGTATGCAAAAATAAAATTATTTCAAATAAAAATATAACATAAAAATGTTAATAAATCATCTACATTAAATACTGTTATAACTATTTAATTATAGCATAAAACAACAACAACAACAAAGCCTTAATCTCAAACTAGTTAGGATCAGCTATATGAATCATTTTTCTCTATTCAGCTCTATTCTGAGTCATATTTTTTTGTAAAATGTAAAAATTCTAAGTCTTTCTTTATTACTTCCTTCCATGTGATTTTTGGTCTATCTCTACCTCTTTTTTTCTCTATATGTATTAAGTCACTCTTTTTCCACACAGATATAACTTTAGGTTTATGTTGCACATGTCCAAACCATCTAAGTTGTCATTCCCTTAAAATATTCTTGACTGGAGCTACCTTTACCTTTTTACGAATGATTTCATTTCCTATTCTATCTTTTCTTATATTATCACACATTCATCTTAACATTTTTATTTCCATCACATTCATCTTATATACGTGTATTTTTCTAACTGCCCAACATTCTGTGCTATAAAGTAAAGATAGTCTTATACCTGTCTTATAAAACTTTTTCTTTAACTTGGCAAGTAATCTACGATCACATAATATTCTAATTGCACTTTTTCATTTTATTCAACCTGCTTTAATCCTATGAATAATATCATCCTCAATCTCTCCTTTCTCAATCTCTCCTTTCTTATGAATAATCGATCTTAAGTACCAAAAATGATCATTTTTAGTAACTTCATGGTTCCCAATTTGTAGTCTACATTCATATTCATTTCTAATTGTATTAAAATTGCATTCCATGTATTCTGTCTTTATCCTACTTAACCTAAAACCTTTAAATTCTAATACATTTTGCTATAGTTCTAACTTACAATTAACTCCAGCCTTAGTTTCATTTACTAGTACTATATCATCTACAAATAATATACATCATGAAATATCATCCTGAATATGTCTAGTAAGCTCATCTATAATTAAAGCAAAAAGATAGGAACTAAGAGCAAATCCTTGATGTAAGCTTACTGTAATAGAAAATTCGTTAGTATCACCACCAATAGTTCTTACACTAGTAACTGCCCCATCATGCATATTTTTTATTACGTTAATATACCTAATAGGTACTCCTTTTTTTCTAACATCCATCATAAAATTTTTTTAGGGACCCTATCATATGTTTTTTTTAAATCAATAAAAACAATATGAAGATCTTGTTTCTTTACTTTATACATCTCCATTAACCTCCTAAGGAGGAAAATAGCTTTTATGGTCGACCTTTCTAGTATAAAACTAAATTGATTCTCTGATATTTTTATAGTACATCTCAATTTATGTTCAATTTTCAATTACTCTCTCCAAAAGTTTCATAGTATGACTCATGAGTTTGATATCACGATAATTAGAGCAGTTTTGAATATCTCCTTTATTCTTATAAATTGATAATATAATGCTTTTCCTCCATTCATTAGACATCTTTTTAGTTTCTAAAATCCTATTAAAAAAATTTTTGACCCACTTAACATTAATGAATAATAATTATGAATTATCTATTTTCCAAAGAACTCGTCAGAAAAACTATATGTAAATGTATAAATATGCATAGGTTATTGATATTTTTAAATTTTTTAAATAATAAAATTTTAAAAATACCAAAAAGAATAAAATGAGGTGTATTTACTTTTATTATTGTATCAAGGGAAGAAGGATTTATTTTTTATAAAAATAATTAATAATTAAGATGCGAAACATCACAGCATATTTATTTAATGATATGAATAAGTTTTAAGTAAGTATAATAATGTATCTTTATGAAATGTTGTCCTAGTGGTTGAGTGGCTATAGGCTATTTATATTTAAATATATTTTTTACCAGATATCCAAATTTGAATACGAAAAATCTATAAATCCCAAATCCATACTCATATCTAGTAAAATTCAATATTTGAACACATATCTAGATCCGATTGATTACAAGATTTTCTACCCAAATCTAAGCCAAACCAAATATAGAAATAGATATGATCAAATAATATCCAATCCATTTTTCTCCTTAATGCCAAAGCACTTTTCATTTTAGTACACTATTATTCAACGGATGAAATTTAGGTGTGGTTTCTTGGGCGCTTGTTGCGTAATTCTCCACTTAACAAGCGATGCATGTATCATCATCCCATTTAGAAAAAATGATACGTGTCCCTTAAACTCCGCTGGAAAATTAAGATAAATATATCCTTTTTTAAGTGGGATGATGGTCCACACATTGCTTGTTAAGTAAAGAACCATATAGCAAGCACCTAAGGAACCATACCTAAGTTGTATCCTAATTCAAACACTTTCATATGTCTCAATCAATACTTGGGCCAGATGATGAGGGGTAACAGCATGAAAAGGATAACCAATGGAAGACATACTTTATGTTAAAGAGGATGAAGGAAAACGAGGAGGGAGGCTGGATAGGTAGTTAATATGTAAGATGAGATGCGATGGTGATAGATATAAGGCGGCGGAGACGTTTTAGTTGTTTCATTTATTTAGAAAGGATAGCTGGTCTTTCTCAAATTTTTGATGAGAATGACATAATATAGTGAGAAAGAAATGTGGAGGATTTAATCAACTAATCGAGATGAGCTCCAATTGTCCACAGCAAAGGAAAGTCTATTTTTCTATAATAGTCTATTAGAATAAATTGAGATTAGGGAACAAAGCTCTACTGGAGTGAAATCAGATTTATTTAGAGCAAAATTCACTGGATTTATCTTGCACAAAAATTTGTGCGCCCATGAGAGTGTGGGTGGGTGGTGGCACCAATGCAACGCATGCTTGGCATCTTAAGGGAAATCCACAAGAGAGCACTAAGCCTGCAATATTATGTAGTTTGGATTGTTGATAGATAGAAAGATGCAAAGAAAGCAGGATGGTTATGGAAGAAAAGACAATGTTTAGGATGGACATGGGGGCAAAACAATGAAAATAGACATAGAAACAGGAATGTTGAGAAAAAATTGTAGAAATAATAGCAGTCAGGAATAAATTCATGGTGTACCAATTGAGATGGCATGAATATGCACCATGATTTGGGAAGTCCTGGCTTAAGGAAGTGTTTAAACATGATTTGAAGCTAATGTGCTTCAAACTTGTGAGAAAGTACTTGGAAAAAATTGAAGCAAAAGGTTCAATGAGAAGATGATATAAATTGTTAAATCACCAATGCATCTACCTACAAACCCTTCTTGTTTTATAAATGCTTGCAAATGAAAAATATTGCAAGCTATTTTTGCAATTTCATTCTTACATGCACTGCTCTCTAACACATCTGATATGTACAGCAGCTCTTCAACCCCAACAGTGCATGTTCATAACCTTATCCACACACCCATTCCCACGCCAGACATCCACCAATGCTAGCACATAAATCTTCATAAACATACCACATGGCTCCTACTCTGAAAATTGAAAACCCGTTTAAACGCCCATTGCACATTAATAATTAGGCAGAATAGAGACAAATAACCCATCACAATGTTAATGAATTACATGAATGCATTGTGAAAACAATCTAATCTAGATTAATAGATAAATCAACAAATAGGACACAGTGAAAAATAAATTTCTTATATATAATCCTCAGGGAATACTATAGTCATTTGCCAAATAATATTACGAACAGAGTTAAAGCCTCGTATTATTAGCAACAAAGTTAATTAAGATAAAACCCAGGAACAATAAAATCACCTGCAAACGTTGAAAATTGCATTTACCTGAGAAGGTATTCTTCCAAGAGCGGTGAAAGGAAATCCCTCGAGATTTCCTGAGAACGCGTAAGAGAGAACGGTTAGAGGATTGTACGAACCGCCTCTGGTTACCTCGCCAAGCCAGGCGAAGAAGAACATGTAGAGGACGCCGAGGGAAATCTTGAGAATTTCGGCCTCGGGACGGTGCCCGAGCCCCAAATAGCCGTAGACGAAAAGCTTGACGAGGGCGCTGGCCCACACCCACATGAACGAGAGAACCAAGTCCCAGAGGACGAGCCGCAAGCGGGCCATCAAGAGGACCGGCCTCCACCGCCGCCTCGCCGGTGTCCGGCGTCCGTTCTTCTCGGATTGGCCTGGGTCCAATAAAGTGGGTGTTATTGCGGCGAAGGAGCGCTCTCTTTGGTTGTCTTTTTTTCTAATCGAAGGGTTCCTCCTTGGTCGTTGGCTGTGGAGGACCTGTTCAGGTAACATAATTTTAAATATTTAAATATTTTATAAATAATCGATCGCGTCCGCTAATGCGAATGGAATCATTCTCATTTCATTTAGATCTAACTGAAGCGGATTGGTCATCTAATCGACCGCAGGCCAGTCAAACTGGTCTTTTTTTTTTTTTTTTTTTTTCCTTTGTCCATTCAATGGCTATAAACATTTAAATATTTTAGAGATTACGGGTCATATCCGCCGGTTGCTCAGCTCATTGATTAGGGATCACCATCAATCCATTTAGATTCGACGGCGAGTGATATGCTCAAGAAATAAAGAAGTCAAGCTTGTAAGATTTATATAATCAAATAGTGGCATCTACCTATTGGAATTCTTTTTAGAAGGAAGGGTAAGAGAGGTAAGGTTGGAAAGAGAAAGGTACTTGATATGATATAAAATAAGCACTTAATTATTGGGTAACACATGACTAAAATGAAACTCTCCTTAAAAAACTAAGGCATTATTTGGAATAATTGTGAGGATAGCACCTACTATTTCTTATCAGCTATGCAAGATAACTATTTCTCAATAATTAGAGCTAATAGCTGCCACTAACATGCCTTAAATCTATTCAAATTAAGGATAGAAATAATTATTGCATGCCCGTGATAAGAATTCTAAGGTCTTTAAACCCTAGTAGGATTTATCTAGGGCTTCCAACCTAAGAGGGATTTAACTCTCCTATAAATAAGGGCTATAGGGAATGGATACATACTTTTTGTCTTCTCATATTTTTCATTCTCTATTTTCACAAATTCTCTCATTAACAACGATCCTCAAAAAATAGTTCCTTTTTATCTTTTCAAATTTTCTTAAGAAATAAATTAAGGAGATAAATTAGAAGATCAGGATTGTAATAGAGCCAGTGAAGTGCAAGCAAGCAAATGTCGCAGATGAGTTGCTAATGAGCTACCATTTATAAAAGAGATCATGTCTAAATTACTATACTCAAAGTACAAAATGCCTCAGCTCGAGTTGTTTGATAGGAGCTCCAATCCCATAAATCACTTGAAGAGCTTCAAAACTCTAATATTATATGGTATTCTAGATGCGACTATATATCTATCTTTTCCTGCCACTCTAAAGAAAATATGTCAATCTAGGTACTTAAGCCTCCTACCTGACCCGATTAGTTTATTCAAGCAACTAAGCCAATAGTTTGTTATATACTTCATTAGCAATAAGAGGCATAAGAAGATTGGCTAATTTGATGACAAGCAAGTAGAAAAAGGATAAGTTGTACTTAGATTGTATTCGATGATTTAATGTTAAAGTATTAAAAGTTTGAGATATAGCATTATCAGTACTTGTGAATAGTCCAAGGAACGTGTGCTTCATCTCTCTCTCAAAGCGCCCTCCTAAAGATATTACCAAATTATTGGTGCATATAAAAAAATACATTAATTCCTAGGAGGCTACTACCACTCAAAGAAAAAGATAAAAACTAAGCTGACAAGAAATATAAAAGTCAAGATGAATAGAAGATGAAAAATCAAAAGAAACCAAGGCATGATCAAGAGGCTCCTTGACAACCTAAGAATCCCACCTTGAGGTTGTTTGGTTAATCACCATGATGATTTTTCTTGATGATAGGATCATCAATGATCCAACATTACCCTATTTGGTATGAGATATTTTAATAATCAAAAATAACCAGTAATCACATATCACTATATTTGGTATATAATAGGAATAGAAAATCACCATGCATATAATATCAATAATATCTCTGAAAACTTATTTGTATAATATATAAATATGAAACTTATAGTTTTAATCTAAGAAGTGCAAAATTATCAAAAAAAAAATATAAAACTTGCCATATAATTATAAAAGATATATTTTCATTTCAATTTAAATACCTATAATGCAGGCATCAAATTGATCAAACCAAAAAAATTCATCAAATTTAACAACCTAACCATCCCAAACTTGCACTTAAAATATAAAAACATTTTAATGATGAAAATTCAATTAACGCTTGTTGCATATTTTAATGAGGCAAAGGAGAAATGAGGTCGAGTTGAAATGTGTTGCTTATAAATAAAGAGAGGAGTGGTTGCAATTTTTTATTATATTAAGGACAGTCTCATCTTTTTAATGGCAAATGTAAAGATAAAATTATTCACAAATTATGATGCATAACACCATCACCATAGTGATTCAATATTCCTGACCTCTTGGATGGGATTAAAATCATCCTCTTGGATTATGATCTTAATCCCTCGGTGATCATAAATCACAACCAAAAATGAGGATATCAAATAGCGTGATCCTATAATCATCCCAAGATCATCAATGATATTTCAAATATTGCCCTATATTAGATACTACTTAAGGAATTTGAAAGGTATGTGCTCCTTAATACCTTGAGTCAAATTTTAATATAGATCGAGAACAAGGAGTATATGCATTAGCTTGGAAAGCCAAGTCCAACACTAAGAAGAGAGATCAAGAAAATATTACAAATTATACAAAGATCATAGCCATGACACCATAGTTTCAACCTATAACTTGCTAATGAAGTTCCCTGTTGAGCATGACAAAGGCGAAGTCCAAGGAGATCAGACTGTATCTTGATTGTGCTATATGGCAACCCTCAAAAAAAAATCAAAGCCCATGGAAATGGTGCTCATTGAAAGTTTTGATATGAAAGATGAGCTCAAGGAGCAAAGAGGTGAGTCTATCAAAGATGTATTTGTGGTTTCATTGTATGAAAAAAATGATAGCTGAACCATTTATATAGGCTCTCCTTTGTTAGGAGAGATTATGTTCTAGATTGTAAGCTTTGTGCAAGCTAAAGCTGATGTATTTGCATGGACTATGGTAGATGTGCTTAGGACAAGTACCTTACAATCATGGCTCATAGATTGAATGTGGACATATGCTACAAGATAGTTTGATAGAAGAAAAAAAACTTTGCTATAGAGAAACAATGGACTATAAGCAAAGAGGTAGATAAGTTCTTAGAGGTCAAATTCATTAGAGAAGTTAGTTATCTTGACTAATTGGCCAATGTGATCATGGTTAAAAAAGATATGTGTGGATTTTACTAACTTGAACAAGGTCTACTCAAAGGATGTCTTTCCATTACTGAGAATAGGTTAGCTTGTAGATGTTATTATAGGGCACAAGCTATTGAGCTTCATAAATGCCTTCTCAAGATATAATTAGATCAAGATATACTAGCTAGATGAGGAAAAAATGTCCATCATGGAGAGAAGAGCCTATTGTTCTAATGTAATGTCTTTTAAATTGAAAAATGTAGGGGTGGCCTATCAAAGGCCTATCAAAGTCCATCATGTAAAGATCTAACAAAAAAAACATGAAAGCTTACATGAATGACATGCTGGTGAAAGTTAGAAGGCCAACAACATATGATCGACTTAGAAGAAGCCTTTTAGATATTAAGATGCTACCAACTGAAACTCAATTAAAGTAAGCATGCTTTTAGATTGACCTTAGAAAAATTCCTTGGATTTATGGTGACCAAGTGTGGAATTGAAGCCAATCCTAAGAAGATATAGGCTATACTAAAGATATCATCTCCAAAGTCAATGAAAGATGTTCAACATCTCACAAGATGGATGGCAACTTTGAGTGTACTTGTCTCAAGGTCGATAAAAAAGTATCTTTTTTTCTTCCAAACTTTAGGAATATCAAAGACTTTTAATAAGTTGAAATGTCAAAAAAACCTTTCCTTTAGATATTCTAGCATCGATAGATGATTTTTTATTGTTTTTATCCGATTTGAACTTCTTGCATACAATGAGTTTAAATGTGTGCCAGATGATCTTTTACTCATGTTTTAATTTGTTTCGACCATAGTGCCTATCTTTATCATATAAACTCATACATTGCATCAGTCCTTCAATCAATGTTTTTGTTATCATCAAAATATGTATTATTGAACCCTTAGATTCAATACATGTGAGGGAGGGTATTAGGCCTAATATGAGATAGTGATGGGTGGTGTTAAGTCTTGATATGTAAATTGTTGGTCTCTTCGTTAACATCTTAAGGTTTCAGAGTCTAATAATTAGTTAACACATATATGCTTTTTGATTGTAGATATATGGCAAAGCTTTGAATGAGATGGTGATTCATAGGAACATGACTCTCTTGCACTAGTGGTTTGTTTGCAATAGCATGTTATCTCAAAACTATAATTTGTTGAGAGGAATGCATCTTCTTCTTACAAATCTTTGTGATAGGATTGCATGTTATCATCCTTCAAATCCTACTTTAGCCTTTTGGCCTCTCCACTGCAAATTGATATGACAAAAATCTGCTAGGCCTCTACTAATGGTACAAGATTTGAATTCATTCTAGGAGATTGGATTGGATTGGTAAATTCTAGGGGTTGCTCACTGCCATTTATCTTAGTCGTGTTGGCTAAACTACTTTGTTCATGGGAGGGATAATAGTGTCTATGTACTTTCATAGGGATCAAAGATGATTTTACTATGGTTATATTCTTATGGAAGCAATTTATTTGAGTCACGAGAACAAGAGACATACTTGGTTTCTTGAAGATTAAAACTCCTAAATTTTTATGGTTAGGATTTCTTGCAATCATCATGAAGGGAATCAATGTGGGGATTTTCTAACTATAGAGTGGGTGAAACAAATGGATGCTACCATTTGACTTATTAATTTATCAATGTCATAAATGAACCCATGCTGATTTTTCCCTATAATTTCTTGGAATATAATAATTCCTTTTGTTTCTAGAAGAAAATTTTGGTGATGATTTGATGATTAACTAGTAGACTTTCTCAAATCTGCAAATCAAGCAAACTTTTGGTGGCCTGGCCACAAGTTTTCAACCCTTAAAAAGTTATAGTTTTGGTTTGGGCCAAGTAGGGGTTAGACCATCATAATGCCTATTAAAATTAAAAGGATGTTTGACAAACCAAATGAGATCAACATGATGATTTTAAATCACTAGTGATCCTTATTTTGAGTTGATCTGATCCTCAATGTCCTAAGATCACTACATTGATTAAGGATCCTCAAATATCTATGATTAACCTTTGGTGTAACATAGAAAACCAAGATTAGCGACTATACGACATCAAAACTATTCTTGATATACTCTGCAACTATCATAAAACTTTATTATTATTTCATATTATTTATAATAATATTTAGATTAAATTATAATATTGCTTATTATAATATGTAAATTATAAATTAAAACAATTTGCACCACATTATAGAATATAAAAATATTACTATTATATTATATTGCACTATTTTATTTTGCTTTCATAACGTTATATTATAATATTACTTATTATAATATTATGTAAATGTTGGATATTCTTTTTTATGTATGAGGGGCATTTTTGTTCCAAATTTCTATCAAAGATAACTGCTCCAGAGGAACTTGGATATTATCCTTAAGGATGGGTTTAGGATTACTAAATTAGAGGGTGATTCTAAATATGAGGGCAATTTGGGATTACTCACATAAAATCATTTAACCAAATATTACGATTCCATCACCTCCATTAAGATCCTTGATAATTTTAAGTGGATCATCTCATACTATTAACCATATTTTTTGCCCAAAAAGAATCTAACTGGTGATTCTTTTAGTTTCCTCTCAAGTGGCTTGTTGTTCAACATATTTTTTCTTTTCTTAGTAAGTTGCAGGAGCAAGGCCCCAAAGGAAACAACGAACACAAACAGGAGAAGATGCAACTAATGCCCTCTGGATGTAGCTTGGGGTTTATGTGAACAAGAAAACAGCAGAGGATGGCAAATTCATGGTGTGGTGTGGGAGCAGCATACTGTGTTCTAAGCATACAACAATACAATGCAATCCCCAGAGAGGGAAGAGTAAGTGTTTAAGCCAATGGATTTATATTGCAGTATGAAATGAAGCCAATTTGTCTTTATAGTAGGTAGCAAAGCAAACTCATCATATTAATCGCTGCCTTAGTTTCATTCATACAAGCATCCCTTGGGAGGAACACACAAGAAGAGAGAAATAAGTCTTCCGAAAAATCAGTAGACAAGTTGCGGCTCGAAATCAGCAAAATCAACAGATCCGGACTCGATAGGGGGCATGAGATAGGCAGCCAGTAGCTCAGACGCTAACGCAGCAATGAGAGGAATCCTCTTCAAGTTCTTCACAAGAGGAGGCATGTCTGGACTCTCCCCAACAGCGATCAACTTCTGGTTGATCTCAACCATCCTATCCAGTTTCCTTTTAAATTCCGGGTTCTCAACATCCAAAACAGCCGGGAAAATCCTTGCTGTTGTGCGGTTGGTCTGAAAAAACAAAAAAAAAAAAAAAGGAATCAAACATGGTCACTATCAATAACATTAATTTGAGGTACATCAATGACTACTTCCATATGGCATTATAATTATGATCTTATCCTAAGATGTCTGTACAAGAGCTGCTTATAAAGACAAGCACTTTGTTCCTGAGGATTCCATTCAGTGCAAACAACGATGGTATCATTGCAGTAATGCATTATGACTTCATATGATCTCTCTCTCTCTCTCTCTCTGGTTTATATTTTTAAGCATGTTTTAGCGATGTAAGATAGATTAGACAAGTATTTAGGAGTGAAACAAACAATTTTAGGGAATTTGGGTGCACAGAAAATTAATCCTTTGAAGTCAAATACTAACAATAGTTAAGTTACTCAACTTTTGATATATAGTTTACAACTCTTTGATAGATCTACTTTGTTCGACTTACTGTAGATTGGTTGTGAGGATCTTCACTAATAAAGAACTAATGACAATCTTAAGATCATTGGGATTTTCCAGAGAACTACTTGGAGAAAAGGATACGAATTTGCAGCTATTACAGCTTACTGACTGCATTAGAAGTGAAAATTACTAAGATATTTAACTTATCTGAGATCAATAAATCACTTTATAAAAGCAGAAGACCATTAGATTCTTCAAACTAGAAATTGTGATACTGTAGGACCATAATTATGTGGAAGAAGCTATGAGTTGATGAATCTTTACCTCAATGATCACATGCATGTCAAATTCTTTGGTGTTGAGACCAATGCCTTCGTAAAAGGCGGTACGTTGGCAGTCATTTATGTACATTGTCACATAGACCTGCCATTATTTGAGGCATATCTTTGTCAAGATTTACGACGAAGATTGATCTATTACTTGATATAATGAAACAGAAATACATCATAGATTTTAAAAATATCTCTGAAATTACCGAGAGGCAGAAGAACCGAGCCCACAACTTGGCCTTCCAGTCATTGAGGAACTGTGGTTGGGCTTTCAGTAAGGCAGAGAAGAAATCTCCATGCCTGTTCTCATCCTGACACCAATTCTCAAAGTACTTGAAAATTGGATACAGTTGGAATTCAGGATTTTCCTTCAGATGCCTATATATGGTGATGTACCTCCAGTATCCAATCTTTTCAGATAAATATGTAGCATAGAAGATGAACTTGGGCTTGAAAAATGTGTACTTCCTAGCCTTTGTCAGGAAACCCAAATCCAATGCCAGGTTGAAGTCAGAGAGGCCCTTGTTCAGAAACCTGCAAACAATTTGAAACTTAGAGTTGGCAGTTTTTAATCACCCAGGATTTAGATCATTTGGACTCCTATAAATAAATCATCGCATACATGCATCTCCAAAACATAATCTATCATTACTCTGAGGAAGGGTATGGTATGATCATAGCCAGAAGTTTATTTTACCCCAGAAAAACACAGTAAGTCTATGATACATACCCGGCGTGCCTGGCTTCATCCCTAGACATGAGGGAGAATATTTCAGCCACCACTGGATTGGTTTTCTGTTGCAAAATTTATAAAAAATTAGAGAAATGCACCCATTCAGATAATATTAAATTTGTAAAGCAAAGGTAAAAATTAACAGCAAAGATAATATGGTTTTCTTGACAAAACTTTAAAGTAAACCTTCATGGAAAAGAAGGTTAAATACTTTTTATTTAGAAAAAAAAAAAGAAAGAAAAAGAAAGATACAAATTAATGAATGTCCTGCAAAGATTTAAGTGGAAGCAAGAACCGCAGCCAAAAGGAAATTCTATTAATTAGACAGTCAACTCCATGCTTTACATATTATCATCATACAAACAAAATCAAGACAAGAGAGCCACAATAATGACATCGATTGCTAGATTTTAGATAAAACTGAACTAAATCAAAAAAACCAATTCGGAAAACCAATTAATTGCTATATAGCAAAGTTTTGGAGGGAGAAATCCAACCTTAAGCCTTCGACCAAGCTCCTTGTAAAGAAGAAACCCAGAGAACTCAGCAGTGCAGGAACGCTCCAAGAACTCCACAAAGATCTGCCTCAGCGGCCCTTCAATCTTATCAGCAGCTTCCTTGAATTCAGGATTGCGAACAAAATGAGTCTGGTTGTAGTCAGTCTTGAACTCATTCAGCAGCGCCTCGAACTCGGACTGGTTCAGGTTCTTGTTGATCTCGGTGTTGAACAGCCTCTCCATCTCATCAAAGTCTGTGGTGTAAAATCTTGGCGTGAGGAGTGTCTCCCTAATTGCAGTCTTCCCAGATTTCTTTGGCCTTGGCTTGGTGGCACTGGTGGAGGTGGCTGCGGTGGGCTGAGAGGTGGCCAAGACTCTGAAGTGGGAGTGAGAGGGAGGCTTTAAGGTGTTAAATTTGGAGGAGGGTCTGCCAAATTTAGTGGTGGGATTGATGGGTTTTATGAGGGAGAGCTCGGCAGCAGCCATTTTGCTCCCTCTATTGCGATACTCTTGAGCCTCGAAGGATGGACGGTAGAGGTTTGGGGGAGACGAGGGCAGGAATGAAGGGGGGAATGAGTGGAGAAGATGGAGGGGAGAGTGGTTTGGGCCTCCGTGGGGTTTTTTAGGCTGTGGGCTGAGGGAGGAGGGATGATGTTTTAGTGATGAGTTGCGTCATCCAAGAAATCTATGGCCTCTAATGACGTGGTGACATGTGTCACAGAAAATCAGGTGGCCTGACTTGATCGGTCCTCAGAGTAATCTTAAGCATTGGTCCTGGTGGGGACGCACGTCCATCCAGGATTGTGGTTGTGAGCGCAGTGCCTCTGCTCAGGCCACGGACATGGTGTTGCAGAACGCAAAAGAAAGAAATCAGCTGATGAAATGTAAAAGCAAAGAAACAAAAGAGTTGTGCCTCATTGGTCATCGTGGTTAAATGAGACCTCTCAGACGGACAAATAATTAGTGACAGAATTGCAGAATTTCATCGGTGCGCATTTTGAAAATTTCATAGAATAAACATTTCAAAAATCATTTCACCGATGATTTCTAAGTCCAGCAAATTTAAACCACGTAACGCCATAATCTCATCTACTAGTCCAATTAACTTTTTAGTGAATCAAAACCATGTGGCTCAAAAACTCGAGTAAGAGTTAATTGGTAGCAGGTCAACTTGAGTTATAAGCGCATAACACATTTCTTTTTCTTCTGATGTAGAATTATTTTTAAGGTATTACAATCTTTCTCTTATAATACGATGAGCTAGTCAGAATTTATCTCGAATTGGATCATTAGTATTACAAGGATGGCTTCATGCTATGACAGAACTCTACCATTGTTTCATAGGTAATCCTTTCTTCATTACCCATCAACTTTCGCATACTCGGATTGATTCTGATATCATTTGTAGCACCTGAGTTCACCTACTCCGATCCGATATCATTTGTAGTGCTCTAAGCTTATCTGTTGGACCAATTAATTCGTTAATGGATCGAATCCACTTGACTTAAAAATTTGAGTGAAAGTTAATTGGTAGCAAATAATACTTTTTTTTTTTTTATCCGATGTAGAAATATATTTGAGGTATTATAGATATGTTGATGACCAAGATTAATAAGCCCTTTGGCAGCATGGGCTCAATTGTTTTGTTATGTTCATTCGAGCATGCAACAGGGAGAGTGAGCTCAAGTTTCAGAGCTTTTGTTCTGCTCATTCCAATGTTTTCATTCTTTTGTTGGAGGTATTAGACAGTCGCTTACTTTCACCAGCCCTTAATGGCCTGTTTGTCATACCATAAGGGAAGGAAACCAAGCTATGAACTTCCTCCCAAATAAAACCATCCTTGTGTCATATTCCAAATCCAAAGGTAAATTCAAGACATGGCAATCCATCATATGCATAGAAATTAAATCTCTATGTAAGATGTCTTACTCTAAATTCTTTCGCATAATAAATTTAACTAACATTAACAAATTAAATATTTATTAAATCAAACTAGTCAAATATCAAAAACTATAAGTGAACATAAATTTTCAGTATCAAAATTTCTAGCATTCTTAAATCAAAACTAAAATATTTATAAGAAATAACTAATTCGGGGAATGCTTTTATCTGAAACCCTACTTATTTCTTGATCTTTCACAAAAAAAAGAAAAAAAAAAAAAAGAACTTTTATTAGCAAAGCTTAGTAAGCAACTCATGCTTAAAGGGGTCTAGTAAGCAGCTAAACTTTTAATGTGATGTTTAACTTTCACTTTCATAAACAACTTCTTGAGAATATACCAGTAATATAAATTCAGAAAAGGCAATTTTTAGAAGAAGAATGAAAAAATTCATTTGATATTTCAAATAAATGACAACGTGGAAACTAACCAGCTGGAAATGGGTGCAAAATGGAATTCGTTAACGTCTAATGCATCAAAGATTTCCAGCATAAGAAAAATGGATACTGAAATATCCTTGCAAGCATGTGCATAGTATGCTTACATTTTATAGTTAAAGAACCAAGAATATGGTAAAATACATTAACAAAGAACAATCAACCAAATTTAAAATCCTCAGTGTACCTGGTTTGCATTTACCATGAAATATCTACGCATCAATTTAATAGCATCTTGACATTGACAATTTCTCATCTGAAAATAAAATAATGGTAAGAATGCACGTCTTAATTGTGATCACTAGATGAAAACAGTTTGCATCCTAAAGTTAATTCCCTAAACATAAACTAAACCAGGAAAGGACATTTATAACTCATGAAATGCGTCTAAAAAGAGGTTTCAGTTTCAATTAAAACGAACAAATTAGACCTAGTTTTGAACTTAAATGTCCATTGTAACCTCTCTTGTCCCAAGTGCTTGATCTTTATTCTGGACCGCACCCTCAGCACTGGGACATGTTGCAGACTCACTCTAACAATGGTCTGCAAACATGGTTAGAGACAAAACCTCACTCTAACTATGGTCTGCAAATATGCTTGAAATATTGGAAAGATCTTCCTCATCAAGTCCATAATGTTTGCATGAAAACCTGTCAGTGTGTACACCAAGTAAAATTTGAGGCCATTAATGAAGAAGCTATGGCCAAGATGTGGAAAATTTGCATACTGCAAACAATGCTCTTGGCAAATATTGTTTTCAGTTTTCATTACCACTGCCTTCATTACCGATCAATTTCCTCTCCCAACATCTAAGAAAAATAATTTTTCTCTCTGCCAAGTTCTCTTTTTGATCAAGCAATGATGAATTACCAGGTGTTTTTACCTACCATTCCTTTCTTTTCTTTACACTCTTATCTCCATGATTTCTGCTTTTACTGGATTTATAGTGATATATGGAAGTTATATTTCTCTTTTCATATATATATATATATATATATATATACCTCTCTCCAGTCTGAATCCTTAAAGTTCTAATAGAATCATTCCTAACAGGTCCCAAATTTGTTTAAGAGGGAAAAATAGGGGTCTTTAAACCAGTCAAGATTTATCCATTTCATTTGATATACTTTTTTTTTTTTTTTTTTTTTTTTTTTTAATGTTTTGAAGTTAATTCCATCATCAGGAGTGGCCCTAAATAGCCTCTGACATTCAGTTAACTTTGATATTTATATTTTATCTCTTGTGAGGGATAATGGAGAAGCTGCCATGATGAGGCAAACTTCATATTATTACACAACTTATTTCATGATGGTAGGAATGTCCTACCATGTTTTGCTAGTAATTATCTCTAGGTTTTAGTGAAAATAGTTCATGGCTATAATTCTGACTTGGGGGAAGGACTCGTTGTGAGGAGGGGAAACTAAGCCTCCTGCTTGCCTAGGTCTGCAAGAAAATATACAAAGAGAAGGGTGTAATTTTCCTTCCAGCAAAGGACTATACAAGTTCCCATTTCTGCGAGAATATTATAGTTGTTAGTCACCAATTTTCCTTCCAGCAAAGGACTATACAAGTTCCCATTTCTGCGAGAATATTATAGTTGTTAGTCACCATTTCAGGGTTGAATCTGAGACCTCTCATTAAAGACAATGCCGAGGAATATGATTTGTAGAAAATAGATGTGTTGGCAATAAATCTAAAGCTAGCCAGTCCAAAATAAATAAATAAATAAATAAAACCTTCCTTCTATTCACACACATGCTATCCAAAAATTTAGACAAAGATATGGAAATCTCATCAGAATATCCTTAAATCACGTTAGTAAAATTTCAGGGTTGGTTGAAAAATGTTTTGTTTTGGCACGTCCTGTTAGCACCAAAAAAAAAAAAAAAAAAAAAATTTGTTTGTTGATGAATTTTACTGATGGTTCGTCAAGGGGAAAAAAAAAGAAAAGAAAAAAAATCTCTTTTCCGACTACCGATCAAAAATTACTGAAGCTAAAGTTATATTTCTAACAAGAACTAAAATTCACCAAAAAAAAATAACTTTTCTTTGTGGTTATTTCTCAATCCGTTTAAAGTATTTGTTGCAAATATTTTATTTTCTTGTAGTGAAATGAACACATCCCATACGCCACTACATTAGATAGGCTGATTTACACATGATATGTATTCGGCCAAACATTTGTTATGCTATAGGTTTGATCAACCAAATTCAATCAAATTTTAGGATTGTGCACCAGGAAGCAATCAAGAGAATTCTTCAGTATCTCTTAACTAAATTTATCCACAAAGATATATTTTTATTGCACGCAAGGCATTAGGACTTCACATTGTTGATGACCATTGGTGTTTTATGTATTTAAGATATTTGATCTTCTATACATACATACATATACATACATACATACATTATATATATATATATATATATATATGCATTTGATATGTTTTTGTTTCACTATCTTTTAGTATATATATATGTGTGTGGCATGAGAATTAGCACATATATATTGTAAAGTTTGAAGTATGCTGATAAGTTGATTGGCTTACTCATATGAGCAATTATTTTTTAGTGCTACATGTTAACAAGCAAAAGATGAGATAGAGAAAATGTTGCCTTGGTATGAACTAAGATGAAATCCTTAGGAGAATGATCAAATATGGATACCCCTATAATTCATATTAGCCTGATGAAAGACGGATGCAAGTTCATTCCATGGCGCCTTGAAAGGATGAACAGGAAGAGAGTTTAGGTTAGATATTTTGAAAATGACTATACCCTAATCCATTTAACATATTGATAAGAAATGACATATGCTCATTGGGTGAGACTTATTGTTGTAGCATATATTTTATACTATATATGCTTGGTAAACTATATTAAGGAAGTGCGTGAATGGATCTTTGCTTCCTCAGCATGTGAGTCTTAAAGGAAAATTTCTATCCCTAAAATAATGCCTTATGTGACCTTCAACTATGTCATGAAATAAAGGATTAGCACTAGCTACTTTAGCATATTGCCCACCACCATGATTGATTTGGTCATAAGGAACATTCAGTAAAGTGGTTAGCCTAGAGCCTAGTGATATGAGGGCAAAGACTATATAGTTACATTCGAGTATTTCATTAATTATCGATAGATCACGATGGTTAGAGAAACGATGTACTCATGATGTAACGTAAAATGGAAAAAAAGTTAAATATAGCTTTTTGAGAGATTAGAGATGTCTAACTTGATATAATCAAATAGATTTAGGATATTACGAGTCTTTATTTTTTGAGGGTTGGTGTTTCTATGCTAGCCTTGTTGGTTTCTAGTATATAAACTTGTGGTTGCATTGTTTATTGGCCCGTATGAATAAAGTAACTAGTAGAGTAATACAATGGAAATGAATTAACTACTCATCACCTCACCATGTGGGGGTTGAAGATGTTGGGCATTCAAGTTAGGACCCAAATCGAGGCGCCTATGATTGGGCCAACTTGATTAGAAAGCTTGAGATAAATTTGAATGCGATATCACTTATTTATTGTTTTACATAGAAAGGGTAAGGTTTGGGAAACCTATAAAGATTTTTTTTTCAAGAGTTTCATATATCAGAAGAACTTTCATAAAAGCTTTTGCATGGACAGATAGATGATCTAGAAGTTTTTGCAAATAACAATTTAGCTCATGTAGCCCAAACTATTGTGAAGCTATATGATAAGAGATTTTTGAAAGAGCTTCAAAAGAGGTGAAATTCTAAAAAAATCTAAAATGTTTACTTGAGGAATGCTCATCACGTATATCCATGTTTCCATTGTGTTATCCTTCACTTCTCAACGCCCTACAGGGGAGGAGCAGCATTGAAACATTCAAAGTCCCCTGTTCCTAATATCTCCTTTCCAAAGGATTTGATCACGAGGGCAATCTCTGACAGAGTGTAGCATCTTCCACATAACCAACAACAACCACAAAATAGAGTGTCGGTATGCTTGAACCATTGTGCATCAGAAAGCAATTTATCTTCAATGACAAACCAGTCAGTGGAATTTTGGGTCTCCGGCCATAGCCATTTCAACGACATAATGAATTTAATGGGTTAGACTAAATTTCCCGGGTCAATTCTCTACTTTTCTCTTACCATTATAGTTTTGAAGTTTGTAATATAGGTATTTATCAAGTATCTTAATAGATCACTTAACTTATTTTTAAAAAAAGTGTCACGCTTCAGACTCTAGGATTGATTCATATCATGAGAATTTACTGTATATAAAAAATATAAGGTGTCTATATAACTAAAAACATAAATTCACTAAAACAAAACTATAATTCATTAATTATTTAAATTAATAATGTCCAAATCACAAAAGTTACTAAGTGTTCCAAAAATTGACATTAAACTCAATTAATTAACTCAAAGATAACATCAACTCAGCTAACTGAACCTACCCAGTATTCTCTTTTTATTTTATTGAATCTGAAAAAAAAAAAAAAAAATGTTTTATGATTCAATTACTATAACCTATAGTTGGGGTCAAAATAGAACATCAAATGGGTTTTCTCCTCTCATATATCCTTCGTAATTAGTATTTATTTATTTATTTTATTTCACTTTGTTTTTCAACGGTACAAATATAGTAAGGTTTTCATAATAAATTAAGATTATTTGATTAATACAGTATGTAATGCATTAACAATACTATCTTATTTCATATATTAAGTAATAATAATAATTCTTTTTAAGAGTAAATATTCATGCTAATTATGCAACCTTAATTTGCTAAGCAATATCAATAATCATAATCATTAGTGTTTCATATGTAAATAACAATTATTTAGAATTAAAAAAAATATAGCTTAATGTAGCTCAAGGCATCGCTGACCTCCATAATAAATTTTTAATTAATTTTATAACTATAATGACTAATAATCTCCTATTAGAAAGGGTTGGGCAGTAAATAATTAGGTTTCTAGAATTTTTTAATCTCAACAACTATGCCAATCCTAAAATTAAATTGAGTCTTGTTTCCAATGGGCTGGATTGGTTACAAAACAAGGCCCACTATTAGCCCAAGAAGTTGGCCCAAAATCCATGTTCGGTTTACTTGGTTGAACCGGTTATTATTTTATTTTATTTTTCTTTCTTAAAGAAGCACTCTTCCTTCTTCTTCTTCTTCTTCTTCTTCTTCCTTGGATCCCAAATCACCGACTATTGGATCAGATCTTCACTGGCCCTTCGGCTGGCCACGACGCCACTGGAACCAGCCCCAACACCAGCCATTGCCGGAGCTTAGCCTAGGCAAGGTCCGGTCAGCTCCAAGCCTAGAATTGGCCGCAATCCACAGCCGTATGGACCGATTTTCCCACGAACAGGGAACCTCCTTTCGGCGGTCACCGGCGACTCACTCAGGGTCCAAAAGGAGAAGTCTTAGCTAAGGTTGAGATCTTAGCTGCTAGATTTGTCGCCGAAGAAGAGGATGGCTGCTGGCAAGAAGAACTTAAAAACTCTCTGTTTCAAGTTTCTGAAACAGAGTCATCCAGTTAGTCATTCTAAGGCCCTAGATCCCATTAAAAACAGCATAAATCTCATCAAAAATCCAGCATAAATCTTTTCCTCACTACTCCTCCGTTGGTCTAAAGAGAAGGAAGGAAAGGGTTTTAGAGGCTTACTGGTTGAAGTTGGCAGCGCTCAAGAGAGGAGAACCCTTCTCTATTTCCAAATATTCTAAACCATGGCTCAATCCCTTAAAACCTCGGATCCATTGCCTTCTCTTGATGATTAGGGGGTTAAATAGGGGATTAAGATAACTCTAAGGGACTCCTAAGGCTTGGATAAGCCTTATCTAATCCTCAATCTCAATCGGTTTTTGACAAGGAGCAGTTGTCTAGCATAAATTAACTAAAACAAAACTATAATTGATTAATCATTTAAACTAATATTGTTTAAATTACAGAAGTTACAAATGTTCTAAAAACTGACATCAAACTCAATTAATTAACTAACTCAAAAATAACAACTCAGCTAATTGATTAACCAGCAAAGTAGAAGATAAATAGAAGCAAAGTTTGATAGGTACAATATTTAACCAGTGTTTCCTTTTTATTTCATTAAACTTAAAAAAAAAAAAAAAAATCATACTCAATAAATGACACTAATTATAAACTAGTAATTACAAAAGTTAATATAAATTTTAATGAAACTTTACATATCTTAGATATTAACTTCTATATTATTTCATGTAATACTATCATTATTCAGATTTTGATATTTATTTTAATTTTTATCATATATTTTATATCACCATATTTTAATTACTATGACCACATTTATCTCTATAACAGGATCAGAACAGAACACTATTAACTTTGTGGATAGGAGCCAGAACAAAATATCAGAGGATTTTCTCTCATATATTTCTTATGAAGATGAATTCCGATTTAGAATGGAACAAATATAATCAGTTATAGTAGCCGAGAGTTTATTAATTTTTTATTTAATAGTTTAAGTCATTCTTGAAATCATGTAATTTTACTATTTTATCTTTTATGGAATTTACTAACAATGGTAGAAAGTCAAAGGGAATGCTAGAGGGAGACGATCAATGAAGCAACTGCAAGGTTACCCGTCGGTCAGCTTTACAAGGATTTATTTATCCAAGGAGAAATAAGAGGGAATGTTCCTTCCTCCACTGGTTTTATTAATATTAGGAGGTTCACAAAGGATAGAGGATTTACGGTAGGAGAAGAAGGTTACAAGTTCCGTTGTGAGCTTGCAATCACTTTCACAAAGGTTACCCATCGGTGAAGCTATTAATGGTCTTGTATAGGATTGAAGTGCTTCTGAAGAAAGATTTTTACAGTTCTTTTCTTTTGGGCTTACCAAATAAAAAATATGATTAATTGCTCCCAGATGGCTAGCTGGCCTTCTTCCCCCACCACCAGGACATGAAGCAACTACACGGTTGAACTGGTGATAATGGCGGGACCTTGATTACAAACCTCACACAAAGTCTTTACACCAATGCCTTAGGTGAGGTGAATCATTGAGAATTGGCAAACTTGGTGCCAAAGAACCAATGATAGGCTTGAAATCAAGAAGAGTAGTGCCTTTGTAACGTCCCAAGCTTACTTATTAGCCCTATTAACCTTGTAAGCAGATCGAAATCATATGATTCAGAAACTCGAGTAAAAGTTAATGGATAATTTAACCTTGAACTGGATCGTTGGTATATAAGGGTAGCTTCATGACATAGCGAAACTTCACTACCATCCCATGGGTCGTCCTTTTCTTATGCTCATCAATTTTCACACATTCGAATAGGCTTTGATACCATTTGTAACGCTCTAAATCCATCTGCTGGCCTGTTAACCAAGTTAATTGAGCTAACAAATGGGCTTAGGGTTAATCCTTTTCTCGTACCCATCAATTTTTACACACTCGGATGTAGCTCTGATACCATTTTGTAACGCTTCAAGTTTACCTGCTGATCCAGTTAATTAGTTAGCGGACCGAAATTATATAACGTAAAAAATTAAATAAAAATTAATAGATAGCAAATGAATTTGAGTTATAAGCATATAATATATTCTTTTCTATTTAATATAAAACTAAATTTGAAATAACATGGCCTTCCTTTAAATTGTTGTCCTCACCATGCGTAACAGTGCTACTAGGCCTCCTCAGCAAAGGGGAAGAGTTTTTGAAGAAAGCCATAGCTGTCGGGGACTCTCAAAATCTAGTGATACCATGTTCGAAGGTATGCGGATTTGGTCTTCAAGAAGCCATCACACTTCACACGAGGCCATGTGGATGATTTTTAAGGAATCCAGTCACACAATATGCAAAGAAAATTTGCAATAGAAAAGGTTCTTTGATTAAAAGCCTGCACAATTTTTTTTTTTTTTTAAAAAAAGAGAGAGAAAGAAAAGAAAAGAAAGATATACCTTTTAGGTATACACACTCTCAAAAATTTCAAGCGCCATGTACATGGAAATCAAATATTTAAAGACAAAAGTTACACCCCAAAATTTCAATTCAAATAAGTGAGTTACCGAAAACACCCTTACTCTCTTTAAAATTTCATAAACAATCAAAAATTACCTCATTCTCTTTGGAGTGCTTGCTTTTCTGTCAAGAAGTTTTCATTGCACCATTTTCCTGGAAAATATTTTAGAAAGAAAAAAAAAAATTTAACACGTTTGATTGGTAAAAAATTTATATAAGAAAATATCTTTAAAAATATTTTTTTATATTTGATTGAGGATAACTTTGCATGATAATTTTTAGATATCTCTACAACTACTAAATAAATAAGAAAAGAAGATATAGCCTATCCAAAAGTTAGGAAAAAATTCTGAAAAGTCATAGAAAAAAATTGGGCATTCCTGTTCATGAAAAAAAAAAAAAAAAATCCTAACTAGACTCTTCTTAATTGATTTGTGCTATTCAAACAAGCACATTTCCTTACTCATATCTAAATACTCTTTTTAAAATAGGATTGGATATAAACTTGAAGAATAGGAAATTTTGAGAGAGAAAAAGCTATTAAAACTGAAAAAATTATCACAAAAAAAAGGGATAAAAATTCAAGATAAACTCCTATCTAAATATAGTTTCTAAAATAGAATTAGGAACAAACTTGAAAAATGGTAAATTTTTAAGAGAGGAAAAGCTATTAAAACTGAGGAAAAATGGATAAAAAATAAAATTAAAAATATTCAAGGTTTGGAGGCTTCACTCAAATTGTCCCATGAGAAGGTTCTTTGGGCCAAATCCACTCTCTTTCTTAAATTCTTTCAGTTTTCTTTTTCTTCTCTTTTGTAGCTAGATACATAGGTTGACAAATTGAAGCATAATTAATTTATCCTCTATAGAATCTGCATAAAATATAATTATTTGTGTAACATGAGATCTTCAACTATATTTTTCAGTAGAAAATCTAGATGATGGTACATATTCTCACGCATAAATTTTTAAGGAGGTGATGGTTCAGTGTTAGAGGCATATTTTTCTATTTTAATTCTCTAGAAGATTTTTTTTTTTTTTTTTTTAATTCTTTAGCCACATAGATTGAGAAAAGAATAATTAATTTATCCTATTTAGAATCTGCATACAATATACGGGTAAGCTGAGATCATCAACCTATATTTTTGGGTGGATAATCTGGATGGCTAGTATATATTCCTACATATAAATTTTTAATATAGATGATGCATATTGTTAGAGGTATAATTTTTCATTTTAATTTTTCTATATTATATTTTAGGTGTTTGGACTTGCAACATGCACAATAGTTCCATTGATAATGGAAAGGTTTTTGATCTCTCTCATTTATGGTAAATTATTCATCCTTTTTGGTATTGGCACATCTTCCCATCCACCATTAAAGACCATCAAGCAATTATTTCAAACAATAAAGGAGAAAGAAGCCAAAGGAAAACCTAAGTGTGGTGTGATACTCTAAATTTAGTTCCATATTGATGAAAAGAAAGTATTATATACTTATACCTCAAGTCCACTAACTACTTATTAACTTTTACTCGAGTTTTTGGACCATATGGTTTTGGCTCGCTAACGAAGTTAATTGGACTAACAAGTAAGCTTGAGGCATTACAAATTGTATCAACCTGAGTGTATGAAAGTTAATGAGTACGAGGAAAGGACTATTCATGAGATGAAATTTAGTCCTACATATGTGCAAATTGCCTCGCTAATGGAGTTAATTGGCCCAGTAGGTAAGCTTGAAGCATGTGAAATACCAATAGTTTGCTTCTTCCCTTGAAAAACAACTTACCTAATTTCCCTAAATTATCCATCTAGTCCCTTGACCTCAACACCGTCGGCATCTAAATCCTTACCATTTTTCTCTCTCTAATTTTAATGTGGATTTCTCTGGGTTTAAAGTATTTGGGTTTTCTATTTTCTAAAACATTCTAATGCATATAACGTGTATCCTTCGCCTTAATAGAAAAAATAGTTTTATTATCTATGAACATTGTAATAAAAGAATTTTTTTAAAAAAATCACACAGTAAGGGTTCTTCCTAATAGGCATCACTTGAAACGAACGTCAATTAAAAAATAATTAGGCATCGCTTGAAACGAACATCAATTAAAAAATAATTTAGCACCAATTCAAAAAAATTTTATCTGACTCTTCATGAAAAAATTCCTAATTGTTATCAATTCGAAAAACTAATCGATATTACTTTAAAAATGAAAAAGATAAACAAACTATTAAGATTTTCAATTCCCACGCTGAGGACTCTTTCTAACAGGCATTAGTTGAAACAAAATAAAAATATTATCTAGTATCTATTAAATATTTCTTTCCTGACTGATATGGTCTCTTCACAATTAATGTCAGATAAGAATATTATTAAATAAATTCGATTAAGGGGAAAAAAAAAACTTATTAAAATCCTCAAAAAGACTTGGTTTTAAAATCCTCTGGCTTATTGGAATTTAGCAATTGAAGAGATTAGGCCTGAAAAAATCAACGGTCTTAAGAGTCAAAATGATGGGTCCAAAGATATAAACAAAACATTTAGAAACATTTTTTTTTGTATTTTTTTTAACCTCCCCTTAGTATTTTGCTTGTATCCATTTAGAAGGAACAAAATCCATTTAAAACTTACAGAGCCCTTACAAGACTCGAGAAACTCAATAAGATGTATGACAAAAACCTGAATCACTTCATCCCTGTTCTCTGCATCCTATACTAAAAAAAAAAATTAAAAAGAAAATCCACTGTTCAAATTCGCTGTTACATTATAAAATTCTATTGTATTGGGTCTCTGCATAAATGTACTGCTGCACAAAGGACTTTATTCTGAGATCAATTTCTATTTCAAAAGAAAAAAAAAAAATGAAAATAAAAGGAAATTCAGCATGCTCTGTCTCCATTTGCAAATTTTACATTGTCTACGATGATGCAAGGATTCCAAAAGCGAGGCAAAGGAATTAGTGTACTTGAATGCAAAATCCCCTTCCAGAACTGCACCTATCATTCCACTCATCAATGATGCAGTTCAGAATGCTTCACCATATCTGCACATTGGAACAAGTTGTTAACTTATTATGACAAATGCGAGCTTGAATGATAAATTTAATGCGAGAATAAATCCAAATATTCACTATCTTTTCTGATCAACCTTGAAAAGCTTTAGATGTCCCGGTAGATATATGTCCTCAAGGACCATAAATTTTGTTTTCAGTGATGGCCCTGAATGTTTCATTCTTGGCGTCTGAACTTGTAATAACTAAAAACAGACCTGCACAAACCAAGACCATGAATATATATTTTCCAAAATATGACATCCAAGTGATTTAAATTGGAAAAAAAACAAGGTGATAGCTATTTTGTGAACTTCAAATAGAAAAAAGTTTGCATATAGTTATGTCAAATTAGAGCACTTCCTTGGAGCGGATAATTTAGCATTAAGAACTTTTGGACTGCAAGTTGTGCCAGATTTTAGTACTACATTTTTTGATATGTAACCATGATCAGCTCTTAGTTCTTCTGCTGGTTTTCTTTTCCCCTTGATTTTTTTCCCAGTCCATTTGGTTCGCATTGTCACAAATGTGGCCACCTAAAACTGTTCTCTTGGCTCCTCTACTTGTTGGATTTTTCTCCCTTTCATTTCTTTTATTTTTGGCAAGCTTTTGTCCATTGTCCCATGTTTGATACTACAACATATGCGGAGGACTGTTAGCTACTGGTTTTTCGCATTTAGGCATCAGTTGATAGAAATTGTGACATGATTAAGTTATATATCTGTAAGGCTCTAAGTGCTTGCCTAGGCTTAACAAAAAAGAGCAATAATTACAGAACAATTACTATAGAATCTTGGTGGTTATTATCCTTCTTGTAACTTTCAGCTGTAAATTAAGAAGAAAGAAAAGAACATAGCATGAAAATTTATATTTTTTTTATAACATATATTAGTTCATAAATGTATTTGAATGGTTGTGATTGCTAGAAACTAAACTAGTAGTTTCCAATGGTCTATTATATTTGCATGCCTTTAATTTGGATAAATTCTTCATAATCCTGAAACAAATTAGGTTCATGCACAAGATACCACCAGGCAAGAACAAATTCAAAAGACATTTTTGGAAAAAAAAGAGCAAACAGAACAAATTAGGTTCATACAGAAGAAACCACCAAGAAAGAACAACTTCAAAAGACATTTTGCATTATTTGATGAGTTATCAAGCAATAAGTTTTTATCTACTTAGATAAAAGGATCTAAGTGCAGAAGTCCCCATTGATACAGGAAAAGGAGCAGGCTGTTAAAGATATGGGGCTGGTGAATAGTTTAAGAGACTAAAGACTGGGGATCACCTTCTCAGAATTCACCTTTGTGGTTGCTCCATTAATTCGTCAGTAGTTTGTTTAGTGTGTTGCTCTACTTTAAAGAGAAATAGACTGGGTTCCCTCAGTTTCATTTGCAGTTGAAGTATCAATAGACATTCCACTAAGATCAAGCGATGCTGCCTTTCTACATAGAACACCACACCCTTTACCTACCATTTTGCATTGTCAGTCAGTGCTCATCATCTCACACTCTGTTTTGATTGTTCAGGGTTTGTTTTACTTGTCATTGAATCCTCCTTTAGAGATTGTAAAAGTTTTTGCTAAGGAGGTACTTGTCCAAGGCGACCACAAAACATGAGTTAGTTTCAGAGGTAGGAGATGTTAGGTGTACATTTATATGAATATCAAATTATTATAAAAAAAAAATCATAAATATTATTGGCGTTTTCTACAGCAATTGACAATGGAAATAGGAAGTGGGACACTTTTTTGCAAGCAAACTATTTTTCCAAGTGTCCACAATTTCAAATGTTAATTTCCTTAGTTTAGTTAGTTATGTCAAATGGTTCAACAATTATGTTTTAGGTCTTTTATTATATATCCTTATTTCTTCCAAAATGGGAAGAATGTCATATTTTCAAAACATATCAAGGCTTGCATTGTAGCATCACATTGTGGAAGTTTCTCATCCTCTCAGCTAAATTGGCCTAATCATAAAACTAAACTTCTGGACAGGAGAAAGGACATTGAAGTATTTTTTTCTAATACATTAGATTCAACAGAAGTCATTTAATTAAAAAACTGTTCATGGTAAAACGACCAATTTATGTTCCAGTTAATTGGCATATTAATTATATGATCTTTCTATAAGATAGTCAAAGTCTTTGGAAATTAAAAAAAAAAAAAGCATTTATAAATTACCTTACGTCCGTAGCACATGAACACCATGATAAGAAACAGACGAGGTCCTACTTGATCCAACAATCCTTTCATCCACAACCATATCATCTGAATTCATGCTAGTTTGACCACCTCTTGGTCTTTGATTAATAGGTTCTTGTATTCCAGGAAAACTAAAAGGATCAGAGCCACTGCGCCGATGCCTACTCTTCTCTTCTAAGTTATCACCAATGGTGGTGTGATCAAAGTCCCGTAATATGTTTTCTAATTCAGGCTTTCCAACCCTTTCTGATTCATTTTTCTCTTTAGAGCCAGCAAAATCCATTGGAGTAGTAGATCCAGATCCAGCTTCTGATGTGTCTTCAGGTACCCATGATCGAAAATCATTCATTGATGGAGGAATTCTCGAGAGAAACACATCTTTAAGATTTCTCAAAAGACCCTTGTTATATGGATTCTCCTTTTTATCATAACAGTACCGGAAATTTTCATAAGTTGTCTGCAGCAACAGCATGAACCAATGCTCAGTTGAACATTATAAGTTGACCATATGAAACCTATAATTGTCAATACCCTGAGAATTATACAGTTATAAACATAAATAAAATGTGTCAAGTGTACCACACGATAATGATGAATACAATGTCGTGCTCTGTTAATTTAAAAAAAAACACACAACTGTCAAATGTCAGTTATTTTATTTCATAAAATAAACTAGACAGCTCAAAAAAATTGTTAATAATTCTATAAAAACATAACTTTGCATCAGTTACTATAATACTCTAAAAATAGTCGCATATATTGGATAAGCAAGAAAAGATTTAAGTGTTTATAACTCAAATTCATCAAGTACTAATTAATTTTCACTTGAGTTTTTAGGGCCACGTGGTTTCAGCCCACTAATGGGTTAATTGGACCTAGCGTTACAAATAGTATCAGAGACGATCCGAGTGGAGGCACCTTTGTAGCACTAATGACTGAACTATCCATGGAATGATGGTAGAGTCTCGCTATGAGCACCCTTATAGCATCAATGACCCGGCTCGAAATAGATTCCGGCTAGCTTAGAGATTATAATACCGCAAGATAGTCCCACATTAGATGCTATCAATTAACTTCCACTCAAATTTTTGGGCTAAATGGTTTCGGCCCTGTTTCGGTCTACTAACAGATTAATTGGACCAACAAGTGAGTTTGGAGCGTTAGAGTTACCATACAATTTTACACCAATCATATACAATCACACATCATTTTGTCCAACAGGCCAGTAATCAGCTAGTTGATATTGTCATGCACAATTAACTTGTACCTGGTTTCTGCTAAGCAGGTAGAGATGCAAAACTGTGAGCCCACCGACGAACCAAACTGTTATGAACGTGTATATAATTAGCACCAAGGACGCGACTTCGCTTGTCATGGACTTCCAAATAGAATTGCTGTGATATTTCTTGGCTCCAATAATGTTCAGCAATGAAAAGGTGAAGACATACATGCAAAGAATCGTTGACGATGATATGAATAAGAAAAAGAACCGGTAATTACGCTGCGGTCATCAAGTGGAGATTGTTAAAAAGATCAAACATGGAGGAGGAATCATTAGTTTTCTACGATCTCATGAATTCAGAACGAACTTTAAAAGCAAACTCTATGGTAGTATATATATATACCCTATGGCAACTTACCAGTCCAATGCACTGACCAACCCATGGACAATGGTGATCAAATTTTTGAATGCAATTGTTGCAAACTGAACAATGAGAAGTACGAGGTGGGCGGTAGAGCAAGCAGGTATCGCAGTATTTTACTTTCACAATGAATCCATTTACAACGACATCCTTTGTCCGAGGCAATCTTAGGTGAGGTGCTCTTGCATTGACCCATTCTGTCGAAGGAGTGATCAAACCAAATGCCTCATCAGATTCTGGTGGTTGTGAGTTTCTTGGTACTATACCCGGATCTCTACTGGATGTCAGTAGGAGAAAAACCAGATCCTGAACCCAGCCATCACAAAGGTAAGCTTCATTTTTCTCACAGAAGATAGAAACATTAATTCACAGAATAAAGATAACGTGTCTTATCTTGCAGCACCATAACATTCATTTGACCATCACTCACCGCTGCTGTAATTAGGATTGTCACAACAAGCACTGGAAAACCAAGTATTTGATTTTGGTCTGTGGCCCCTTCCTGGTGATCAGAAGGCTTATGCTTATGGATTTTGCCAATGACTTGAGAGCAAAACACAATTGATGGTCCAGCTATTAGAAAAATGGTTAGAAATAGTGAAGCCCCATCTGGACCAAATATAAGTCTTCCACCACAGCAAAATTTCTGGAAGTAAGAAGAGAAGGAAAAAAAAAAAAAAAAAAACCCTCAAAAAAATTATAATAAAACAATTTATGCATTGAGTTGCATATATTCTATATATCATATAGAACTTCAAAATACAATGTACCCACTGCTTTTGAATCTCTCTCTCTCTCTCTCTCTCTATCACACACACACACACACACACACACAGACATTCTCTTGAATTTATCTCTCACAATTTCATATTATATTTAATATTCAAATTGATAGATATGTAAAGAACAAAGATATAACAGGCATTAAAATGATAGCCATGAAGAAGCAAATGATAACAAGAAAGAAAGAAAAAAAAAGAACACTAATCACTCACTCTTGTCAAGTCTAACTATATGGTTCATGTAAGAATCTAACCCCCATGTCTGTGCCCAAGCAAAATTAATAGTCTCTTTTTTGGGAAGATGAAATCTCTGAAGAGTTCTGTTCAGTTTTGTCGAATAGGATGCACCCTTAATCAGCTTAATGCTTGGAAATACTTTTCCAAATGAAGAATTTAGAAGATTGAATGCCTCCATGACATGAGGAAACACAATGATATAAAATAAAGGTATTTTAGATTGGAATTCATAAATCATCTTTTGTTTTTATAGCTAAAATTATTCTGATGACCCATCTTTTTTTCTTTTAAAACTTGAAGAATGTTTTTTTTTTTTTTTTTTTCCTCTTTGTATTTGTCTATTTCTTTCTCGGAGTTCTTCATAAATGGGTTTAAAAAAAAAATAAAGACCAGGCTTATATTGATTGTTGCATTCGCAAGTAGGAGTTGATAATCATTGTACCAATATTTTACAATAAAAGAAAATCATATAGGTCAAGGTAGAGGGGTCATTGGGACAAACTTAATTAAGCTTAGTTTTGATCAAGCTTGATTTGAACTTAATTTCAATATTGCACTTTCAGACCAAGCACTCGATTTGTTTAACATTGAAGCACAATTTGAGCTTAATTTCAAACCAAGTGAACACAAGTTTAATTAATCAGCTTGATAATCCTAGAATGATGTGAAATCAATTGTAGTTTGAAATCAAGCTCAGTTCAAGCTTGATTCAAACCTTAGCTCAAAACTAAATTAGCATTTAATTGATTCAATGAATAAAGAACATGCTAATTAAAGCCTCGATCCAACTAATTTGTTATCTATTTAATATATAATAGATTATATATATATATATAATAAAAAATATGTTAGCTGAGTCCTATTAAACTGAATTTTTGATTTTAGCTTGGCTTGAAAACAATTTTGAGATCGTTTTGCTTGTTCAAGCTTAATTTGTTTATCCACAAATCTAGCTTGATTCAAGCTTTTTTCAAGCTAAGAATGAGCCAAGTTCGGACTACTTGGTTTATACGATATCCCTAAGTCTAGGAGTATTATATTATTTAGGAAGAATAAAAATATACATATGTGAATTATTCATCTAAAAGACATGGCTATGAAAAAATCTAATTGGTTGTCTAGAATTAAAAACTTTGAAATGAGAATAGATTTATGGTAATCTTTAGTTCCTTGTTTTGAATTTGACCTGTCAAAGAAAATATGTACTCAAGCAACTAAAAGTCCATCATGCCTTATACAACATAGGTTATGGCTAAAAATTTCAGAAGCATATATAGATTAACTCACCAAAAAATCTAGAAACATATACCTATATCTAGATTGTATGCACTCTCTTTCTAGTAGAATGTGTAGAAAAAATCAGTGATTAATATTCCATTTTTACATCAAAGAGAGTAAAATTTAAATAAAATTAATGTGTAGATATTAAGATTATTAGACATGTTTTCGCATAAATTTGTCAATAATAGTTCATCTTATACTTTTGGGTAAGCATATTATTTATTAAGTTACAAAAAGAGTACACCCATTATAGACCATGCTAGATATATAGTAAGAATTTGAGATAAGGAACTTTTTTTTTTTTTTCAATTTTAAAGAGAAAGAGAGAGAGAGAGAGAGAGAGAGAGAGAGAGAAGGGGAAGAAAATCCACCCTTGCTATAATTAATCAAGTCTAGACTTTTGGGGATGCACTACTCAAGAATTGAACTGAAAATTTCTAGCTGCTAAATATAAGGATATGATATCTAGAGCAAGCCTTATCTCACCTCAATCACCTATTATATAATTGTTGACTTGTAAGCTAACTAAGAATTTTCCCCTCTTTATTCATAAAAAACATGAGTGCCCCATTAGCACTTTTTTCTAAAAGAATAAAAAGCAAAACCGGGTCTCACTATAGATGTAAACTACAAGAGGCAAAAAATAGAATCTATGATGTTCTTAAAATGAGAAAACTAAAAAACCATATGATTTAGCACAACCTTGATCCAACACACTTGATTAACTTGGTTGATCTCAATTTTGAGTCCATTTTCTTTTCAAACAAACTTTAAGGAGAATAATTAATTTTATAAATAGGTAAATTCCATTTTTTCTTTTAGTTATGAAAACATGAGCATAAGAAATTGTGTAATAAGTTTATATCTATTTTGCTAAGGTAGCTACAAGGGTTTATCCTCTCAATCTCTCTCTCTCTCTTTATTCCTCCATCATAAATTATTCTTATACCAATAAAACTTTCTGATTTAGAAATTTCTTTTCTCTTTATTTCCTCGAAAAGAAAACTACAAATTCAATCACTGGTGCATCTAATCTATCTTATATATATATATATATATATATATAGTAAACTAAAATCAACATACTTTCTAACATGATGAACTACAACAATGAAACCTTAGGCATCAACATGAAAAGAATTATAGAATACAAAAAATAGAAAAATAATTGAACCATAGCTAGGATCATCAATCTTTGTTCTCCTTTTGAGTCTATAAATATAATAAATTAACAAAGTAATTGAAAATTTATTAATAGAATGCTGAGAAATTGCAAGTTCAATTGCCATCACTAGATTCCAAAAGTATTGATTTTACATTCCAAATGTTTGTGATAAAAGAATAATGGGAAAAGAGATATATTTTTATGTTTATTTTTAATTAGGCTATATATATTGTCATCAGTAGCTTCTAATCTCATAAATAAACGAGTCCATCTAACAAGTGAAACAAAACAAAGTCATGATGATCTAGACATCGACATGACACTTAAAGTGTGATATAAAAAAAAGATTCATTATTATTTCCAATGTTGATAGAGAACATCATTAGACATAATTTTATAAGAAGAGGAGGGCGAAGAGAAGTTATTTGGAGAGATCTCATCATCAAGATATTAGTATTCACCTATTATTACACATACTAAATACAATTATGGTGGTGCTGACGACTCCAATGATTAAATAATTGATGCAAGAAGAATGCCATCATGCTTGAAAATACATTGCCATCCTCATGCAATTTATCAAAATTAATAAATAAAGAAAAAGAAGAAGGAAAAGAAAACGAAAAGAAGTGTTAGAATTTCTGAATTTATAATTAAAAGATGCCCTGTACATTAGGTTCCTGCCATAACAAATATATACAACTCTATCCTATATGCAGATTCTTTTTCTTTATTTCAAATCCGAAACAATTTGGTTACAGTGAAATGGTTTTAACATTGCACCAAGGCCTGTCTTCTCTCTCAATTCACAAGAAACTTGCAGAGAAATCAAGAAGATGGTAGATATGATCCTCATTAAAGCTTGCGAGATTTAATTTTTTTTTTTTTAAAAAAAAGATCCAACACGATTCCCTAAATTGACTCTATGGTTAAATAAGCATTTGCAATCAAAGAAACATTAAAAAAACGTAAATGTAAAGAGCCATTGGTTAATGATTTTCGAACTCCATTTCCCAAATAATAATAATAATAATAATAATAATAATAATAATTAGCAGTGTACAGAGAAGATGTCAGGAGGCCTTACATTGCTACCCTTCCAGACTTGATAGAGCCTCTTGGGATTCTCTATCGCCATGTCCTCAAATGGCCGTCATTGGAGAGATTTAGAAAGAGAGAGACCTGATGATAGAGAGGGAATCAAGCTTTGGATGGGGCAGGGGAAAAAGATGACCCTTTCCGTCTCTCTCTCTCTCTCTCTCTCTCTCCCCGGCTCTTTGTTTATTGCTATCTTTTCTTAGGAGATATGAGAGGTGCCTCGTTGATGGCATTCTCAATTTGTTGCGTCTTTTTCGCGAAAGGATAAAAAAGACTAAGATAGAGATGACATGTATACTATTATGTGGTAGAGGTGGTATATAACTGAGGTAGTTACAATGTCAACCGTAAATTTTTTGATAAAAAATTATGAAAAAGATTAGAATTATTTTTTAAAAATTATATTTAGATTATTAATTTTGTCTATCAATATCAGTGCTAGATTTGTTGTACTTTAAATTAATAATAAATGTTAAAATTCATCAATTCTTGAGTGAAGATTTTGCAAATGACTCGATTAAAACATTCCAATCTCCCTCCAAAATTGATGAATTTTTGTAAGAAGTAAAAATAAAAATATTTGAATCAATCCATCTCATTATTTATGTGTCCTTACATCATTGTAGCATAGTTATCTTGTTTTGTTAGTTATTTTTAAATGATATTTTTGTCTTTTATTTGTCGAATAGTTGCTGGAAATCACAGTGTGCCGAGCCTGATATCATCTCTCCCTCTCCCTTCCTTTTTCAAAAATACCAAAGCTAGGATTTGTAAATTCTAAGATGCCCTAAACTATGCCTCAACGTGGACAGGCGAAATACTATCAAAAGTTGAATCATTTAATCAAATTGCAATAATTTTGTTTTATAAAATTTGGAGCTGATTGTTTATCAATACTCATTACTCAACTTGTGATCTAATGCATCCTCACAAATGTAGCTTAAATGAATAAAACATTCGAGGAAGATTTTGTTCGTGGCCTTCTCCTTTTCCATGTATGTATATAACGTTCTAAGCCTATCTATTAGCCCAATTAACTCCCCAATTAACTCTATTAACAGGTTAAAATTACATGGCCCAAAAACTTAAGTGACAATTACTTGATAGCATATGGACTTGATTTATAAGTACGTAATACTTTCTTTTCAATCTAATATGAGACTAAATTTGGTGTATCACAACGTAGTAGCTTAAGCGACTTCGGTCTAGGTTACTTCTTGCACTAGGGATGATTTTGAAAGTGGTATTGTAATGCCCATTTACTACTGATCTAATAAGGCTCTAAAAACTCGAAACCTATTAATAAAACTTAAAACCATATGGTCCTAAAATTTTAAGTTGAAGTGTTCTAAAGTGAGACCACGTAGCCCTAAAAATTCCTTAAAATAGGATTATTTTTTTTAGGTATTACAATCTTCTCTTTTTATAATGGGATGTTCTTGTCACACGCCACAAACTAATCAAAATCTAAATCCTAAAAACTCGAGCCCATCAATTTTTTGCAGGGATAATAAAAACTCAAGTGAAAGTTAATTGATAGTGGTGAATTTGAGTTATAAGTTTTTTTTTTTTTTGGTTCAATATAAAATTATTTTTTTAAAAAAAATATTAGGATTTTTTTTTTTTTTTTTTTTGGGTGGATATTACGGGCGCTAAGGAAGAGGGAAAATGTCGCGAAGCCGTTCCCTTGAAATAATTCACTGAACATATGTGCTCGACCACATGGCTTCTCGTCCTCGGAAGTAGTCCAAGCTAGAGTCACTCAACCTGCCAGGCCTGCCACACTTTGACCTTTCATTGAGACCTCACAGGAAGAGAGCTAACATGTAGATATCTATAAAACTTTTTAAATAAGATCAGTCCTGATTAGAAATACGATCCATCGTAGACGAGATCTTAACACTGATGATCAGAGTTATTATATATGTGATCTATTTTTTGTAAAATTATTTATAGTAAAAAAATCATGTAATTTAAAAAACCCTGCCTACATTTCTATGGATGAAAATAAATATACTATTTATCTTATGAATATGATTTGCCATACATAAAATAGTCAAAAAAAAAAAAAAAAAAGAAGACAATAAGTATGAATTTTTTAAGTCCTTCACTCATGCATCAAAGAAAAACTAATTTGACAATTTTAATAGAGTGAATTCATTTAAGTTTAATATATTTGATATTTTAATTTATTGAGAGATTCCTAATCAAACTGGGATTTTAATTTCTTGATGTCAAAGTAGTTAAAAATATGTTGATCAGCCAACCGTACATAAGGTCCACTTATATTAAACAAAATAGAGAGACAACTTATATCCAAATAGTTATTTATGCCACATTGCATGGATTTAATAATAACAACCATCACACTAATAAAATCTTAGTCTTAAATTAGTTGGCATTGACTTCATCGACTCTTTTTCTTTTTTATTCCGTTTAATTTAGAAACAAACTTTGATGTAAAGAAATTAGTCTTCTTTTATTACTTTTTTTCATATAGTTTTTTAATTTTTAATTTTTTTTCTCGTAAATACTCACTGTTTAAGTCATCCTCTCAATTTTTTTAATTAATATGATATATATTTTTTTAATTACTTTATTTTTTATTCTATTTTTTCTTATATTGATACATGCATCTTAATATTCACATTTTTAAGCCACACTCATATCAAATAGATAAATTTTAATATCTATATCGAACATAATCAATAATTTGGGTTATTATTATAGCTTTATGGTCACTAAGAATTTTGGAAAATTATGTTTCATTCATTCTATATAAAACATTAGAATTTTGACATATAAAGGCCTTATCTACCTGATTTTTACATTGATTTTCAAGCAGATTTACGTTCTTAATTCTCCATAGAAAAATAGAATTATGCTGTTAACATGACCTAACATTATGTAAGCAAATTTCATACTTGATTTAAAAAGATGTAGTCCTATGTCATATTAAAAACTAAGAAGCTCATGTATCAATTGGCTGGTTTCATTCGCATAGCTCTTTCCTGGATAGAGCCTACTAGATTGCCTAATAACTTGTTAAGTCTCCAATTAGAGGTAGCTAATTTTGACCCAAATCCACCAAGCCATGGCAATCGCCCCCAAAAATAAATGGGTTTGGGTGAACAAATGTTTAAAACCCATTCCCATTTCCTTATGATATTAGTTAGTAATTATGCTATTTGCTAGCTTAATTTTAACCATTTTCAGTTGAAGTCGTGTATAAATGAGAACCATTGCATGGTGTAAAGCATCAGTTCAAAAAACCAAATTCATTCATTCTCTTTGTTATCAAACTTGGAGGTAGTGGTTTTCCCTCAGATTAAACCAACCCTTGTCTATCTTCCAATTCTCTTAACTCTTCTTCCTCTTTCCTTCATTTTCAAAATAAGGAAAGACAAGAAGGCACTTCAACCAGACCTGGGCTGCAAGTTTGGGCTGTAAGTTTGACTCGTACCAATCTGGTATCAGAGCCAGGAATGGAGGAGTAGAGGTGGTCTCATCTGGAGAATGAAGTGGGATCTTTGGCAGCTGGCCAGGAGAGAATATTGAAGGAAATGTAAGAAATGTTACTCTGCCATGAATGCCAGCTCTGATCAACTCACCAACAACATGGGATGCAAGCAAGGGAGGAGTTCAGCTCCAACGAGGGGGTAGCGGATGAGCAAATGGTAATGGTGAGGCTATTACAGATAATACAACCAGCTGTTATCTTCCCAAGAAGACGATGAAGCTGAACTTCCATCGTTACACTGGTTGGATTTGTAAAGCTAACTAGTTCTTTGAGTTTCATCGGACTCCAAAAGAAAGATAAGGTATCGCTTGCAACCATTAATTTGAAAGATTATTGTAATACTTCAAAAATAATATTATATCGAATGAAAAAAAAAAATATTATATGCTTATAACTCAAATTCATCTACTTTTAATTAACTTTTACTCGAATTTTTAGGTCATATGATTTCGATCCGCTAACGAATTAATTGGACTAGCAAGTGAACTTGAGGTATTACTAATGGTATTAGAGCCAACCCAATGTGCAGAAGTTGATGGGCATGAGTCTCGTCATGGCGTGAAACCATCCTTACAGTACCAACGATGTTTTACTATGGTATAAAGTCATCCTTGCAGCACCAACAACTCGGCTCGGGATAGAACGAATAGATTCTGGCTAGCTTTGTAGCGTACAACGAGAGCACCGCATAAAAGGAAATATGTTATGTGCTTATAACTCAAGTTCGCCTGCTATCAATTAATTTTCACTCAAATTTTTGGATGACATAGTTTCAATTCATTAATAAATTAATTAGACTAATAAGTGAACTTAGGGTGTTCCTGTGATGCTCTGCGATTTCAATTATTAAGGGAGGAAACTCTCAACGTCTAATTAATGGAGAATTTCAAGCAAGGAGTTTTCGCCAGGTATGGTCCAACTCAATTTGAAGACCTCTGTGAAGCCCAGACTCGGACCAGGTCCATTTCACCGGTCGGAGGCTTAGTCTAAGTTAAAAAAAAAAATAAAAAAAAGAGATTCTGAATCCAGGAGGAGGAGGCGAATTTGTCTTCCTCCAGGATTCAAAAGGGGAAGAGATAAGCCTTACCTCTTCATCCTCTTCCTCTCTATTTAAATCAAACAAATGTCCTTTTGATCATTAACCAGAAGAAATCAAGGTTCTGGTTGGGATCTTGTGTTTAACGGCCAATAAGGGAGGGGAAATACGGTGAGGAAGGAAGAAGCCGTGAGGGAAGAGGCGGAATTCTTCCTTGGAATTGATCCAAGATATTGTCTGATAAGTCTTGAGATTTGAGTTCTTTGATCCACGAATATATATTAACACCGAGATTTGGATGGGAATTTAGTGGATTAGCAGATATTAATGAATGATGATACGGAAATCATTGAAATTGTTTAATATTAATGGTAAGAAACTTTATCATGTTAATATGAATTGCTCAGAAAAGTTTAAAATTTTTTTTAATAATTCAATTCGGGATTTTCATAACTTATGTCATTATGTCAATATATTCAGTAGAATATCAAATCTCTAATGACGTGCATCCTGAATAATTCACGTATAACTATTTTACTAATTTATAATTAGTTTTATTTGCTGAGCACAAGCTCTTAAAAGTATGAATTATATCTTTTTTCGGTGCTCATCATCCTAAAAGCTATGGAATGAATTAAATTTTATCTACCAAGTTAGATCTCTCTCCTAAACTTATGAAACTCTTACTAAGTTACTCAATAATCCTCATTAGCTTATTGTGAAATCTATTCTAATTTATTTACTTTGATTTATTTGGAATGAGAAAAATGAAGAATTCTTTCAAAATAAAAAAATTCCAGTCCAACCAAATAATTAGACAAGCTTTTTAGTTTTCTATGAAGTTTATCACTCATCATCTCTCTTTGACTCACTCTTGGGGCGACAATGGTCTCCGACATTTGGGGCCAAATATTTAACTCATCATTGTTTTAGTAACTTCCTCAATTAAGATATCTTAAAATAAATTTTGATGGATTAATTCATTCAGATTTTGCTGATGTTAGCTTTTGTGATATGTGATTACTTAGGGACGGCATGGGCTTACGTCCGCTATATCTTATTCTAATAAAGTGATTGGTCACGTATGAGAAGGCATAATCCCTGATTCAAAATTACTATTTCATTAACTTTTTTTTATTTTAAGCATATTTTTTCGGAAGATTAATCAAGCAATAGACTTTCTAATCAATTTAATTTCATCTTTCAATAAAGCCACTCATTGGTTTAATATATTTTTATAAATCTTAATCTAATACGTGATGCTGATGTTTAGCGGAATAGGATTTGTAAGGTTATGATAACCTATTTATTTAAAAAATAAATAAAATTCAAGGCATGGTAACTTGGGAATTATCTATCATTTATGGTATCGGACCAGACGAGAGACTTTTCCATCCAAATGTCCAACCCCCTCGCACCCTTATCTTCAACTTTTATCTCTCTCCCTACCTGCCTCGCTGCCAGCCCCGACAAGCTACCAAAACCAGCAGCAACATGGCCACCACCACCAACATTCTCGGTCTTCCCAAACTCCTCCCCAGTTCCGTCCCCTCCTCCAAACTCCCAAAATCATCATCGGGCTTCTCGTCTCCGTCGCAGACCCACTTCCCCCTTCCTCGCCTCCAAAATGCCGCTCTCCAAGTCCTCCCCGTCGCCTCCCCCCTCCCTGCCACGGCCGCAGCCCTGTCGCTTCCCCTCTTTCTTAACCCCCAGGCAAGTTAATGCCTGACCCCTCTCGTCCTTCTCGCTCTCCCTCCTCCTCTCCTCGTCTTTCCTCGTTCTAATTTATATCATGGATTTCGTGGCCTGAAGGATGCTCTCGCGGTCGGCGGGGAGTTCGGGATTTTGGAAGGGCGGACGTTCGCGCTGGTCCACCCGGTGGTGATGGGAGGCCTCTTCTTCTATACGCTGTGGGCTGGATATTTGGGATGGCAGTGGCGCCGCGTGCGGACCATCCAGAACGAGATCAACGAGCTCAAGAATCAGGTGAAGCCCCCGGTCCCGGCTCCTGCCGCCGTCGCCGCCGGGGCTGACGGCGCCCAGGAGGCTCCGCCGCCCTCACCGCCGCCTGCGGCGGTCTCCCCTGTGGAAGCCAAGATTCAGCAGCTCTCCGAGGTTGCGTACAATTATGATATTTTCTGAAACGAGATCTCAAAATTTCTTAATAATTTTTTTTTTTTTTTGAGATTTTAAATCCATTCGTCAATTGTTTGATGATAAGAATCGTCTACCCTTTTAGGAGAGGAAGACGTTGATCAAGGGGTCGTACCGGGATCGGCACTACAACGCGGGGTCGATACTGTTGGGCTTCGGAGTGTTGGAGGCGGTGGGTGGTTGCCTCAACACATGGTTCCGGACCGGGAAGCTCTTTCCCGGACCTCACCTTTTCGCTGGCAGTGGTACGCACTTGCTCTCTTTGTTAATTTCGGGAACAAAATGCTAGCTCACAAATGTCACCGGAGAAGTCACTCAACTGCTGCTTTATTCTTATTGCTCGAATGCAATGTAATGAATAATATGAAAGGTTCACTCAACTGCTGAGTTATTTTTTTGAGATACCATGGCACATAAATTATACTTGGTCTTGTGGGCTTAAAAGCCTAGAGACCAGAGTGTGACATGTGCAAAGCATGTGAATTCAGAACTTTGGATAGAGGTTTGGAGCTTCATGAATATGCTATCTAAATTTGAGAGCAAATTTACATATTTTCTTAGTTCGCTCTATCAGTATGGGCAAGAGCTTCTATACAGCACCTTAACAGGTTGAGATGTTGGGATTCATAGAACAAGAAAAGTGGACTTAAATAACAAGTGAGAACTTTTGCAAAAGTTAGGACTTGAGAGATACGGATGCACCCACCTGAGTTCTCATTATATAATAGTATCTGTTAATTATAATAATAAATACCATTATATAAAAGTAATTATTTGTTTCAAATGTAGTTATGCCTTCGCAAAGCAAACCTAACTGAAGAAAGAAGAGAAAAAAGAAGAGGAAATTTTAAAAAAATTCGAAGCTTGAAAAACCAGTTTCTTAATTGCCTCTCTTTCTGAGAAGAAACATGGTAAAAAAATATATTTAATAGGTTTGAAACCATGCAATTGTTGTGTGCACGCAATTTAATCCATAATGGTAGCATTAGGTGTCATGCCCCAACACCACCTCGGTTGACCATGTGATGCATACTTCTTTAAATTCTTTTAAGAAATAATTTCCCAAGGAACTTCAGTTTTTCTTGGTTGTATATGAAAGCTTACATATATTCCAAAGTCTAAAAACTGTGTAGTTATTCTGACATTATTTTCAACACAAACATTCTTCTATTTGGTCATTGTTGATGACACCATATCTTTCCCACCTATACTCATGATTAACTCCTGGTATGCAAAACTTGAATTCACTTTTCACCTTTTACTTAAAATATCTCCGAGAACCAGTCTTCACAATTCTCCTATAATGATTTTTTCTTGGGTCTAATAATGGGATCCTAATCCCATTTCCAATGAGAACTTGAACCTCCTCAACAAAGAGGTCAAAGAGCGAATAGAAGAAAATTAGAATCTAGACAATGATTCATTTTCTAGCCATGCAGCCTCTTGTATTGAAATTGGAAGATCCATTGTGCGCAACCCAACTACCCAATCTTAAATTATTTGACAATACCCAACACCAAAGTAGATTCCTTCTACTCCATATAGATTCCATCTACCCCATATTTAGCTCTGGTGATTTTCCCTGACTGTTTCTTTACTGATAATCGTAGTATCTGACCATTTATTTAATTAATCAATTTAAAAGTTATTCAACCTGCACTATGCTTGAGACACTTGAGACTATGAAATTCACATTATGACAAAGTTTGTAGTTCAGAGAAGAGGGTTACGATGGATGCGACACATTGTTTCCTTGAGTCTAAAATAAAAAGACTTTCTGATGGATAATGTCACTTTCTTTTTTCTTAAAATAAGGATGGAATGATTATAATCATATTGTTGGATGTTAAACTAATTCACTACTATCAAATCATTTGGATGAAGAATTAGCATAAACTCTCGAATTGGCTGAAAGTGTAAGGTGATTATGGCAATTCTCCAATGGAAGGCTCTGCAACTTTGCAAACTTGAAACTCAATTCAATCTTATTGATTATTGAGTGGAAAAACTCAAGCATTTTTTCATGGTAATTAGTCTAGGGAAGATTCATGTGGATCAAAGAATTACTTACAAGAGGTCCATTTTTGTGAGCCCACCTCACTTGTCGAAAATATCTGGATGCTATTAGAAAGACTATTGAAGTAATCCTTGAGAAAAAAATATCATATGGTTCATTGTAAAAAGGAAGTTATGCTAGGGATGATGTTATTGGGAATAATAGACAACTTGTATTCGGATATAAATTCAGTGGTTTAGAACATGGTAAAAATATAATGTGAATGCCATGCATATAAACTCCTGAAGAGTGATGAGCACCTTGTGTAATGATGGTTGTTGTTTGTAGGGTCAATGCTCATCTATTTATTCAGAAAAGCATTTTTGAAAAGCATGAAAAAAATATAAGATTAATGGATCAGGAGATTGTTTCCTGAAATAATTAGCTTAAGTGAGATTGCTCTTTAATCTCTAAAGCTTTCAATTGTTTGATCTACAGAGATCCATGACTTTATTTCCCATTTTGAATTCCCTCATATTTCTAGAAAGTCATGACATGTTGATTAGGAGCCATTATATAGTCAGATGTCCTCCTTTAAGTAGGTTTACTCTACTAAACTAAACATAAAGGCGAGCAGGAACATGATACACATTGATAAAGGTTGTTCTTGCATCTAGAACATGCCATTCAATTCCTACTCCCATAGTTCAAAGTTCAAGGTTTTCTTTCCTCATAAATATTTTCCATGTCGAAGTTTTTTTTATTTCTGACTAACTTTTCAACCAATAAATTTGCTTAAGCTTTGTCTTCCAAGTCTCTTAATACTACACTTTTGACTTGCATAACAGCTCTATCTCATTAGCTAATTATGTCCAATATTTTGGTTTGATTGTTTGAAGCAGCTATCACGGTCTTGTGGGCAGCAGCTGCAGCACTTGTGCCTGCCATGCAAAGGGGAAATGAGACAGCCAGGAATTTGCATATTGCATTGAATGCATTAAATCTGCTCTTATTTATATGGCAGATCCCAACTGGATTTGACATAGTCCTCAAAGTGTTTGAATTCACCACATGGCCTTGAATTAATAGCTTTCCTTTCTGTTATTTTGCTTGCAATTGAAACCTGCAATTCCAAATTCTCTATTTTGTTGTCTTTTCTTGAATGTAGTGTGGTTATCATATAGTTGAGTCTGTAAGGTTAACAGAAGTATGACACGGGGAAATTATAAAGAATCAAAATCATTTGCCTAGAATGCATTATTTATTTTTCAACTAATTAACATGCAAAATTTAAAAAAATCAACTCAACGCATAAGTCTTCTTTACGTGGTTCAAAATTTTTCTTATAAAAGTGCACTCAGTAAGTGTCAACGAATAGTCTCGATTCCTTTTTACTGAATTGCTGTTTGCATCTTTGCACTCCAAAAAGGGCCTTTAGTGTTTCTCCAAACCCTTGTTGCAATGATCAGGTGATAAAAAGGAAGGGAAGAGTATACTAAATCAACGCTCTTCTTGGTTTGCCACACAAGGTTGTAAAGTCATGTAATATGCTTGTAAAGTCTCCTAGTGGTTGTATCAGATAACTGGCTTCAAATCTTGCCCTTTTTCAAAGGTTTAATAGGTCAGGATTATTTAGAAGGCTAATGCCCCCTTTGCTTGTGAGTCCCTTTTTTTCATAAATGTAATATTATATAAGAAATTTACGTAGGGTCTTGTAACGTTCATTTGTCTCGTTGAATAAATTCTCTTAGCAAAAGAAATATATTTAAGTATGTGGAACCACAATTTCTCAGATTGCTTAAGCCTCACATATAGGACAACAACTGGTGGCGAGCATTTTTAAGTGTCATATTTTCGGCAAAAGTCTATTCAGTTTTTGCTAAATTACTTGAATTATTTTCAGGAGTCTTACTCATTGTTGAGAGAGGAGATCTTTGCTTTCAGTGATTATGTGTTTCTTTTCTCATTTTGAACGAAACTCTCACATTGCAGAACATTATATTGAATAGATGTTGCAGGCTTTAAAAGTGCAAGATCTACATGCTTTCTCGGTTGGTTGAGGCCACTGAAATTGATATTCGGATGTGTGATTCTTTAGAATCTGAATTCCAAAAATTCATCAGGAAGTAGATTTTTCATGCAACCTTTAACGGTCATCTCCGTTTAAGCTACTTATTCTTCATTTGTGGAAACTCTATTTGCTGTTAATCTACTTTGCGATGCAATTGGTGGACGTGTTCTTTGGCTGCATTGCATGCAATCTTCGAAATCAAATGGAGGCTATGGTTAAGGTTTCCATTAATGGAGTATTGTCTTGGGACTGGCTTCATTGCCTTCAATTGAGGCTAAAGACAATCTCAAGAAGGATTGAGTAGCATCAGATAATATATAGATAATGATAATATCCTAATCTTTCCCAACTGGTTACTATCTATTTTTACAATTGGCCCCAAAGGAAAACATATTTCAAAATAAACCCGTAAGATGTTTTGGTGTCCGTATGGGTTGGATAAGGCCGTACTTATATTTTGTTAGCTCTATGAGGGTACAAAAATAGCCTTTGGTATGATTACAATCGTAAAATGCAGTAGCACCCTCCCTCGATCTGGATGGGCAGTCGCAACGTTCGGATCAATATGTTTTGTGCACAAACGCACAAGACGATTCAGAGACAAATGTGAAGCTCTAATGTTGTCACAATGCACACAAACGCACAAGACGATTCAGAGACAAATGTGAAGCTCTAATGTCGTCACAATGCTCATATGGGCTATGAAGAGAAGAGTACCTAGATAAGAATTCTTTGGTTCCGGAATTGTCAGGCAAAGGGAGGCTACCAGAGTCTCCTTAGATTCTACACTTCACATTATCTTCTCCTCGGATGGTAGATTAGAGGTCGGGAGAGAGAGAGAGAGAGAGAGAGAGAGAGAGAGAGAGAGAAAACTTCGATGATTGGAGGAACATATTGCCGATGTTTAACGATTATGCGACTCTTCTACCTCGGAACACATTTGGATGCCAAAAGAAGAATGAGGTCGGAGTCCGTTATAGAAACCGACTCAACCATCAGTTCAATGTGGATGCTTGATCTGGTTAACCAGATCAGCAGTCAACATCTCCCACTTCCACATAGGACATAAAAACTCTTAATCTCATTTATACCTCTAACCTCATGTAGGTAGTAGAGCCTGCCACTTGCATTAAATCACCATCTAACTAATATGGCACGTTACTAATCCAATTTCGTCTATGCCCTTGATAATTCAATTATATTAGATCAAGTACTGTCAACCCCTCAAGAGACTTATCTCTAAGTAGTACTTAAAATTACTAAGTCTACATTAAGTCACCATCTAATATAGCACATCACTAATCAAATTTTATCTATGCCCTAAATAATTCGATTATACTAGATTAAGTACTTTCAACTCCTCAAGAGGCTTATCTCTGAATAGTACTTGAAATCATTAAATTAGATATTTATGTTCATGATCATATGCAACTTATGTAAAGTAATCACCTGGGCTATGAATCACAAACTCATGGTGTATTATTATATGATCTTTCCTGAACACTTATGTCAATTTGTTTTTGTCCAATTAACTTCCTAATAATGTCCCACGTGTCCATGTCTTTTATGATCCTGAATGATAAGGCTAAGGAAGTTACTTTGAACTCTAACTTATAGTATAATTATCATATCACTCTTTAAGTGGTCGATTTCAGCACATGCAACATATAATGCATGCTATGGTGGAGCTCTTACTTAATGGGTCATGTTAATCTTAAATGCCAAACTCTGCAGAAATTCAAACTCCTCACATGGGTTTGATATAAGTCTATAGCAATGGGCTTAATTAATAGATCAACAATCATCTTACTAGTAGAGATATGCTTAAGAGTGACTTCCCCTTGTTTAACCATATCCTAAATGTAGTAATATCTAATATCAATATGCTTCATTTTATCATGGTATTTTTAGTTTTAGCATACTACAACGCTACCATATTTTTGAACAAAACAGCCTTACGAGCATCGGATGAAACCTTGAATCGTTTCAAGAATCTCCTTAGCCATACTATCCCCTAAACAGCTATTAAACAAGTGACATATTTAGCTTTCATCGTAGATAGGAAGATGCAACTTTATTTCTTATTGCACTAAGAGACAACTCTCCCTCCAAAAATGAATGCATATCTTGAGGTAGATTTTTACTTGTCTCTGTTACTAGGCCAATCTGCATCACAAAAGCCTTTTAATCTTAAGTCCTTTACATCACAAAAGCCTTTCAATCTTAAGTCCTTTTCTTGATACCATAGGATGAGATTGATAGTACCACAGGTAACGAAAGATTCTTTTAATTGCTTCTTGATGAGCGAGTCCTAGATTACTTTGGTATTGACTAAGTGGATTACAAAGCAAATGTTAGAACGAGTATACAGCAGAGCATACATCAAGCTTCCCATCGTACTAGCACAGAGAACTCTTCTCATTCTATCTTTTTTCTCATTTGTCTTAGGGCATTGATCGATACTTAAAGTGCAATGGTTCTCAATTGAGATATCAACAGGTTTCAAATAGTACCTCCAAAATCATTCCAATATTTTCTCAATATAAATTTCTTGAGATAAACAAAGGAGAGTCGGATACAGAGTATGTATATCAATTGTGTCCATAAATCTGTATCAAGCATGAAGTAGCTAAATGAAAGCATATGTGTATGTGCTCGGGATGGATATTTTTGTGATGTCTGAACTTGGGTTCGTACGACGTTTAAGTTTGACATGACCCATTGAGTGGAAACTCCACCATAGTATATATAATGTTGTATATGCTAAAGTTGACCTAGCAGGGGGTGACGTAATAATTTTTCTCTCTAACACCGTGTAAGCCCTAAATCATATAGTGTCCTTGGACTTGGACGTATATCATAAAATTGGAGCTCATGATAACTTCCTTAGCTTTGTTATCCAGGGTCATGAATGATACAGCGATATAAGACAATACTAGGAAGTTTACTGGATAAAGATGGATTAATATGAGTGTTCAAGGAAGATTATTCGCAAACATACCTTGAGTTTGTAATTCATAGACTAGGCAATTATATGCATAAGTTGTGTATGATTATGGATACAGTTGTATGACTTGGTGATGATAAATACTACTCAAAGTTGAATCTCTTAAGGGGTTGAGAGTACTTGATCAGATGTACTTGATCAAATTGATTAGCCAACCCTCTATGGCTAATCAATTCATCCCAACTTGATCCCTTACGTATGGGAGTCAGATGTACGCCCAACCAGGTCCTTTCACCGGTGAACGGAAGCCAAAGCAGTGCACTTAGTGAAAGTGTGCAAATTATCACTTCTAATGATAATATTGATTGCGTAGGTGGTTCTGTATCATAGTTGTGATTACGTAGGTGGTCCTGTGGTAATCTTAGTTGATATCATCTTGGACCGGAACTTGAAGGCAGGTACTCTTATTTGCGAGGAAAGCAGATTTAGAAAAAAAAATAGAGGCCAACAGTGAAAGAACGTAGGAAACATTCCATCAGCTGATATCAATAGCGATCTGAATTATGGGCAGAACCACATAAAGGATGAGCGGCCAAAAAGAATAATGTTTATTGATGTTTGAACAGAGTCATGAAAAGGATAGGAAATTTTTAAAAGTGGGATTTTTTTTTTTTTTAAAAAAAAAATATTTATTTAACTATAGGCAGTAAAATTGTGCCTTGCTTCACTTAAGGATATACAAGAAAAATTTCATGTACCCCTTGCTGCCACTGGATGTTTGCAACATGCTTAATTGTAACAGATTCATAGAAGAAAAAGAAATAGCTAAAATCCATTACGAGGCTTTAGATTACATTGGAATACTGTCCTCCTCACTCAACTGAGTATAACCAACACCTTTAAGTCCCACCGAGGTTAGCCCATGCAATTCCCAACTATCAACATATTTTACAATGAGATTCATGAATCAATTTCATGAAGAGTGCTCATCAAACTTTTCAGTATATAGTTTCACGAATGGTAAACTTTCTCAATGTACCCTCTCAAATATTTCACCTTGCCAAAATGCTGATGTAGCCAATATTATAATTCACTCAGAAATATCCACCGTTCTCTCCTTTTTCCCTTTGTTCATACCGAGATCAAACAAATACATCTCTTCTCTTCTTTGGGTTGGGCTCGGGGTTCCCTTTCCTCATCATTGCCACAAACTCATCATAATTAATCCTTCCATCCTGTACAAAGAAATGAAGGGAATTTAAACACAGTAGAGAGTTTATAGAATCACAAAACCACAAGTTAGCAGAAATATCAGTTGTCTGTCATTGTGGTTCAAGCTTTATGATGATTTTCTAATCATTTCTTATGATTTGTTTCAGCTTACATTGTCAGCATCAGCTTCAGCAATGATGTCTTTAATTTCCTGTCCATCATACATGCCCTTCTCCTTGAGAGCTTGCTCAAGTTCCTCTTTTGTAATATAACTGTAGAATTAATGCATTTAGATCATCAATAACTACATCACAGTGTTTTTCATTTGATTTTTTTTCATCCAAAAAGAAAAACTATTGGTTGACCATCAGTTTTGCACATACCCACTGTTATCCTTATCAAAATATTGGAATGCTGTGTAGAGATGCTCTTCTCTATCCATTCTGTTCATGTGCATTGTTGCTGTGATGAATTCGTCATAATCAATAGTTCCATTTCCATCTGCATCAGCCTGTTTTGAGCAGTGTCAGCCTCCACAGATGTATAATTAAGTAGTGAACTATATTAGGAATGCTTCTGTAGTACTTACGGCCTCCATTAGCTGTTTAACTTCATATTCAGAGAGCTTTGTCCCTTGCATGGAGAGCCCTTGTTTCAGTTCTTCAAGAGTTATGGTTCCATTGTTGTCAGCATCCATGTTCTTGAACATCTCCTTCAGTCCCCTAATCTCTTCCTCTGATAAGCACCCAGCTATCACCTACAGAATTCAGAATGAGAAGCATTTGGATTAAGCATATAGCATTCATATAGTTCTAAAGGTCTAATGGTTATTCTCTTCCTGAGGATGGTATCTGACCATCAGATGTTATTTCCTCATTAATGGATATATGCTGTGAACCTCATTACATCTTGGCAGAAAAATTTATTTGGTGGGATAAATTTTATCAAATGCTTAAAACAATGACACAGCTAGGTGACTGGATCCGAGTTTGTAATTTGATGTTCAGTTTTAATCAGCAAGGTCAATTTGTTGCCTCAGCATGCTACAAGCCAATAGTTTTACCTAGAAATTGGTGGACAAATACTATGAACTCTTTTATACAAGTAGGAAGTCATCAAGACAAGCTTTGGTGACTGTGCAAGGTAATGATTTCAGTAAAGAAATTAGAAGCAGTCATATAGCAAATTACTGGCAGCCTAATTTTGACTCAATATATCTACACTAGAGCAAGAATTTTACCCTCAGGGCAGCTTTCTTGAACTTGTTCATTGCTCTGAATTGTTTCAGCCTGTTGAGAACAGCATTATCAAGAGGTGTATCAGGTGCTTCTCCATCTTCTTTGATCCATGGATGATCTACAGCATAAAAGATACCATGGTATGTGATAAAATCTTGCACAAGATAATCATAAAATTTTCAATCATGTGGCCTACTACAGTAAGATCATGGTAACTACAGTAAGATCTTGGTAATTGATTACTCATAGACTTATTTTACATCTTTAAGTGGATATATTCATCATTTTTGAAAACATATTGGCATTCAAGAAATTATCATACGAAGTGCAAAATAAAATATGAACTTAGAATTAAATAGTAATGATTTATTAATAAAAAAAATTTAGCCAAGAATATTATTCCCAGTGGCGGTTATGGGTGAATATGCTTATAAGTAATTAATGCAACATAATCTGAAACAAAGAAGAATGCTAAAAATAAAAGTTTCATGTACTATTTGTATGATAAAGAAATCAAAATAGCCTGATGCAAAATACAAGTAGCTTCTCAAGTTGTCATCAATACACTGTTAATTACGTAATGAAACAAAAGCTAAAGGAATGCTAACTAGAAAACCAGTGTTGTTTGCTAAGTCATTGGCTTGGATGCTAGGAGGTGACAGACCAATCATAAGGACAAAAATAAAAATCCCAAAAATGGAAAATGTTACAACAATCATTTTGCTTTGCTTTTATGTATTGAGTTTCATGAGTTTTCATGTAGTTATGTATATATATTTTTATAAAAAAAAAGTCAAGAAATTAGAAACTTAATGATACTTACTGAGAACTTCGAAGGCTGTTAACCTATGCTTGGGATCAGAGTTGAGCATCTTTCTGACAAGATCTTTTGCCCCAGAGGAGATGCTGGGCCATGGATCACAAGTGAAATCAACTTGTCCTCGCAGAATAGCATTGAAAATACCATGTTCTGATTCTGTTTTAATACCATGATTAGTTTATCTATTTTCCTTTACATGATAAGGCCAATATATGTTCTTGCAAAAGCAGGATAAGAAAGACAACAACAAAATAAAGGAGAAGATTACCAGCCCAAAAAGGAGGCACTCCAGATAAAAAAATATAAAGCATCACCCCAATGCTCCATATATCAGCTTCTGGTCCGTATCTTCGCTTCAGGACTTCAGGTGCAATGTAGTATGCACTGCCAACTATGTCTCTGAATACATCACCTGTTTAGGAACAACTAAAATATTAGCTCAAAACTAAAATAATCAAATTACAAACAATATGAATATCACATCTCATAGCCTAATTCATATAGAAAAAGTACCAATGACATTAATTGTTTAAGGGGGAAAAAAATACAAGTATCAAGTTATATTAATAAACCATATCAAGCTATACAATAATAGCAGGACCAAAGCATGCAATGATACATTACTAATTCATCAGCTGGGTGAAGTGTTATTCATCTAGCAAAAATTCAGTTCACAGACATGATCAATAAATGCAGATTGAACAATGGATTAAAAAAGCGATAGACGGTATTGAAATATATAAGGAAGAGGTTGATTCAAATCAAGATCATGATGATCTTTAACTTGGCCCATTTTGTTTAATTTTTTGATAAGCCTACTAGCTCTCATGACACATCAAATTATTACTAAATAAGGAGTGATGACGTGTGTAACATGTATGATTTTGTTGGGGTGGATTTTGCAGAAAGAACATGTTATGGGTGAAAGAATTTTTCCATGAAAAGCTAGTTTTCATGTAATTCAAGTTCTCTAATTTGAAGTAAATGAAACATGAAGCCGACAAATTAGAGAAACCATTACACTATTTGTGCATGTCTAAGTATATTGATGATATCACAAAATTTACCACTGAACCACTGAAGAAAGAGACATGATGATGATGCAACAAACCATTTGGTTCATCAATTAAAGTTACCATCTCTTAGCTAAAAAAAAAAGAGAGCAAAGTTACGATCATGAAAACTGTTTATTTTTCTCTTTTCAGAGAAGGAAAGAGAATATCCACAAGGTGTAAATGACCAGGTCCAATTATGGGGATTCACCTCGCAAGTTTTAGTCCAAGTCTCTCCTCCAACCGGAGAAGCAAGCATGCTGGGATATTTCCTAGTTCACTACTTTGATAACATCAAGATATGGTATATTCTGTTAAAGAATATCATCACGATATGCTGTATCCTATCAAAGATGAACGAACTTTCTAAAGGATCTTGGGTAAATATTTAAATCATATAATCTGGGTCCTATAACAATTTAAAGTATATGTTACTGTTATCCATGTTCCTGTTAGGATGGATGAGCAAGGGAAGGACAAAAAAAGGTTCTTGCTAGTCTGATCGTAGCTTGGGCAAATATTTACCGGGGTTCCATTTATTAGTAGAGATGATTTTAACTGTGTGGTAGTCATTGACAGAAGCATGTTAGAAAAAAATAAACTAAAATTTCTTCAGACTGTTGTTGGGTCATTTGAAATAGTTGAATTTGAGCGAATTTGTCACTCCAGCAGCTTTGGTTTCAGATATAGTTTTTTTTTTTTTTTTTATCCAAGATAAATTTAAGAAAGATCCGATTGGTTGTATTGACAAGTAATGCCACTATGTGGCCCCTGAGTTTCTTCTCATCAAAATCAATTCATCCAACTTTCACTAGAAGGCAAAAAGAGGAAGTACCAATCCTTTCAATGCACAAGTGCAAATTTCTAACCTCAGGAGATGAAGATAAAAGAAAAGTTAAGGGACGAAAACCGAACCTTGCTTGAAGAAAACTGAGAGCCCAAAATCTGTGGCCTTTAGTGGTGCATTCTCATCCTTGTTCAACAGGAGGAAGTTCTCTGGCTTCAGATCCCTGTGAATTACCCCCATGGAATGGCATGTGTGGATTATCTGCACGATGGTCCTGAGCAGCGAGGCGGCAGCTCGCTCCGTGTAGTGCCCTCTGGCGATGATCCTGTCGAAGAGCTCCCCTCCGGCGCACAATTCCATCACCAAGTGCACCGACTGCCTGTCCTCGTACGCCCCCTTCAGCTCGACGATATTGGGTTGCCCCGACAAGTGGTACATGATCTGGACCTCCCGTCGAACGTCCTCGATGTCCTCCTTGTTGACGAGCTTCCGCTTGGCGATGGTCTTGCAGGCGAATTGCTCGCCGGTGGCCTTGTGGGTGCAGAGGTGGGTCACGCCGAATTGGCCCCTCCCGAGTTCCTTCCCCATGTTGTATGTGCAACGGACGTCCTCCATTGGGCGGCCGAGAACGGGTCCAATGGGGGCTGGCCTGGCAGCCGGGCGGGAGGTGGCGGCGGCGGCCGGGGCCAGGGATTTCTGGGCGGCAGCAGCAGCAGCAGCAGCTGCATTGGGGGGAGAGGGGTTTGAAGCCGGGGCGGCGTCAGAAGGTCTGTCGGGGCGGTTGGGGGACTTCTGAGCCTTGCCATTGGTGCCGTGGGAGAGGCAGTTGCCCATGGTGATGGGAGGGAAGAAAGGGGGCTGTGAGGGGTGGTGAGGAGGGGGATTGGGGAAGGGCTTGCATGTAATGAGCGAGGGAGGGAGGGAGAGGAGGGGGTAGAAGGAAAGCAGGAAGAATATTGGGGGAGGACGGACGGTGACTGAGAGAGGAATTTTAGAGGGGAAGGAGGAGGGGATGATTTGTTTAGGAAGTTCGGGGTGGGCGTGGGAGGAAAGGCCTGGAGAGATTGGCGGGAAGCAACAGTTTTTCTCAGCGATTCCGTTTGGACGCGTGGACGGATAGGAAGAGTTAGCTTGCTGAAGTGTCTTCTGCGGAATCTTTGCGGCCTGTTCGGCGCTTTTATTTTTTATTTTTTAAAAATAAAAACCAAAAATTTAAAATTTTCTTTAATTTTATTTTTAAATTTTTTTTATTATTTTTTAAAATAAATAAATTTTTTTTTTTACTACCACAATATAATAAATTTTATTAATGTCACGATTCTATCATCATTCTCTTCATTAAAATCATCACCATCAATAATCATACTTCTTTTCTATTGTTACTTCCAACCCTATCATCATTATCATATTTATCATGATCACTATTAATGCCCATCAATAGTTCTTTTATCGCCACTATCATTGCTATATGCCATACTACTATTATCATCGCCATTGTCACATCTTTAGTTTTTCAATCACTATTATCACCACCATTTTTACCATCACTACAACCTCCATACTTTCTGCCATCATTATCGCTATCTTAGCTATTATCATTGTATTTATTTTTAAAAAAATAAAAATATCAAATATATTTATATTTTAAAATTTTAAAAATAAAATAAAAATAAAAAATTTATTTTTTTTATTTTTGAAAATAAAAAAAAGGATCAGCATGGCAACTGAGGTATTGTAAGGATGAATGTGATGATGTTTAGGATTAGTATCCTATTATTAATAGAGTGGAAATTTTGAAAGTAATTAGGATTAATGATTTAAAGAGAAAATGTTCTAAACATTTCTAAGATTTTATTTGGACTAAATAGGAAGGCAAGAAGAGATTGCCATCTATTATGGCTAATGGAAGGAAGGATGAGTTATTAGTAAAGGCACAGAGTATCATTTAATTGTGTTTGACTGATGAAGTTCTTAGAGAAGTTGTTAGGGAGAAGGCAACGATTAGATAATAATTGAAGTTGGAAAGTAGGTATATATCAAAATCTCTCAGAAACCAACTATAGTTTAAGCACAGGCTCTACAAGGCAATTGTTTCTGCAAATGTTGATCACATAGACCTAATCATATCTAAGATTTGGAAAAGGGCTCATCGTAGGGCTTTTCACTTCATTTGGAAACTATTCAAAGGTGATCTGCCTTCATCTTCCCTCATATCTCATCGGTACACTGTCCTTTTATATGTAGCTGATGTCTACTAGAGGAGGAAATAGAAGATCATTTGTTTTTTTATTGTCTTTCATCTAAGTTGATATGGGATATGATTGAGCTTCATAGCTACATCCATTCAATCTAAGTGGCATAGGAGTATATATGCAATGTTCTAAATGACCTGAATACCAGTTTCACTCAATCTTTTATTATTTATCTCTTATGATTCATTTGGAAGGTTAGAAATGAATTTTTATTCTAGCACTTGGAGTTCATATCTCATGTCATTCTTTGATCACTTTTGATCATGCCTAGGAATTCTTTCTCTTCCATTATAAGCTATCTAGTATTCCTGGCCCCTGGGGTTGCTTCTCTCAATCTCTTGTGGATCCTTCTAAAACTACTCTTATTTTTTGATAAGCCCCTCCATTAGGTATGTTGAAAATTAATTTTGATGGCTTTGTTAGATAAGATAATTTTGCTATAGGGTTTTTAATTAGGATTGCAATGGGAGATTACTACTAGCAAGAACAATTGCACTCCAGCCTCAATGTGTACCACATGTAAATTAGCTACAACTTGGTGGAGAGTTCATCATGCTATTCATGGCTTCTCTGCTAGTAGTTATATTGTGGAAGGAGACTTAGCTACAATTATTAGTAAGCTGATGGGTGATAACTCTACTTGTTTCCACCCCTTATTAAGGAAACTAAAGGTTGTTTTCTCCTCTCATTTGAACATTGTTGGCTAATATGTTCTCAGAGAAGATAATCAAATAGCAGATTATTTAGCTAGTTTGGTTCATAGGTAATCAAGTAGTAGATTATTTAGCTAGTTTGGCTCACACTCTTCAGGAGATAGTATTATGGGCAAATTAGCTTCCATCGTAGCTCAACTTAATTGTTGAGGCAAATGTTCATGGAACTTTATATGTTAGATTGTAATGAATCTTGTTACCCAAAAAAAAGGTATGCTAGTAAAAGATCATATAAATGAGTTCAACAAGGCTGTACTTGATTTGAAAAATATTTGTATTAAGATAGAAGACAAAAATCAAACCCTTAGTCTCTTCTGCATGACACCACCCTTTTATAAGAACGTTGTTAATACATTGTTGTATGAAAGAGAGAGTCTCTTGAATAACGATGTAAAAGTTGTCCTACATTCTAAAGGGTCGAAGAAGAAAATGTTTGAGATCTATGAAAAGAATCAAGGAGAAGGCTTAATTCCCAGAGATAGGAGTAGGGGCAAGGATTCAAGCAGTAGAGATAAATCACAATTCAAATCAGAATACTAAAAACTTCATAACTTCTCTTGTCATGAGGATGGGCACATAAGGAGAAACCATCTAAAGAAGAAAAGAAAGGACAATAAGGAGAATGTAAGCTAAAGTGAGTGTATTTTAAAAAAAATACACAAAAAGCTCCAATGATGCAGAAAGTAAAATACTTTTAGTCAACGTCCTCTAGTAAGGAGTGGATTCTTGATCCTAGTTATTTCTTTCATTTGATTTTATAATAGAAGTTAGTTTTCTACCTATCAATCAAAAATAGGGAAGGTTTTATTGGGTGACAATAAAACTATAGGCATCATTAGGACCAAGACAATTCATATCAAGGTATTTAATAGTACCATGAGAGCTCTAGAGGCTTGGTATATTATAGAGTTGATGAAGAACTTAATTTTTTGGGTTTACTTGATACTTCGGATTATAAATACTCAACTGAGAATAGTGTGCTAAAATTTTCTAAGTTTGCTCTTATGTTGAAATAGGCACTCGAGAATAGAATACTCAATTTGATAATTATCTGCAAGAAAGTGACTTCAACAAATGTCCATATTAGTATGCTACATATATCAAAAAAAATAAAAGGAAGATATTTTGATGGTTTATGACTATGTAGATGACTTATTATTCACTAGAAGCAGTCAAAAGATGATTCAAGAATTCAAGGTAAGCATGATAAGAGAGTTTGAAATGGCAAGTAATAGTCTTATGTCGTACTTCTAGGCATGGAAGTAGCATGATAGTGAAATTTTCATATCTCAAAAAAGGTATACTAAAACTATCTTAAAGAAATTTAAAATGAAGAATTACAAAGATGTGAGCACACCAATTGTATGTGGAACAAAACCTAATAAAGATGATAAGGAAAAAGTAATGAATTCAACACTCTTCAAAAGTCTTTTTGAAAATCTCCGCTACCTAATAATTAGCCAGTTAGATATTTTTTATGGGGCAGGATTGGTGAGTCATTACATGGAGGATCCGAAGGAGTTACATTGACAAGAAATTAAGAGAATGATCTTAAAAATACTTAAAAGGTGCATTAACTATGACTTAAATTATTCTAAATCTAATATATTTTAGTTGGTTGGTTATATAGATAATGATTGGGGTAGAGATCAAGATGAAAGGAAAAACACCTTAGGTTAAGTCTTTTACTTAGAATCTGTGGCTTTTATTTAGAGGAGGAAAAGCACTTTAGATTATGTCTTTTATCTAGAGCTCAAAAAAATAACAAATTATGGCACTTTTTACATAAAAGACAAAATATATTACGATGGCATTAAGTGTTTGTGAAGCTATATAGGTTAGAAGTTTATTGGCGGAATTAAATCATTTACTAGAAGGCTCAACTATAATCTTTGTTAATAATAAGTCAACAATCAAGTTAGCAAAGAGTCATGTCCTACGTGGAAGAAGCAAATATATAAACATAATATACCACTTCATTCTATCTTACATAGAAGAAGCAAGCAACAAGTTAATGATAAAGTTATCAAGTTTGTCAGATAATCAGATTACAAATATCTTTTTTTCAACCTGAGGCCATTAAAATATTAAGAATAAAGTTTAGAATATGTTCTCTGAGAACAGGTTTAAGGAGGGAATAAGTTTACTGCTTTATTTTGGTGTCCAAGGATATGTTTTTTTTGGAGTAGAAATGTGTCTTATGGAATGCATGAGTTGAAATGCTCATTAGATGTGCTTGAACTAGAGGTGTGTTTGATAGGATGTCGCTTTTAAAGGGATACCAACTGTGTCCATTAAATAATTATAAATTATACCAAAATATGGAAGACCAATGCTGCGAATTGAATTAAGATTATTATTATTTTTTTCTTTTTTTTATATATTTATTTATTTTTTTCCTCCCAGCTCCTTCCTTGCTGCTCGGTGAGAGCGTTGGGCACAGCTTGGCGAATTGGGGGCACGATGCTTAGAGCGTGCGTGTGCGTGCGTGAGAGAGAGAGAGAGAGAGAGAGAGAGAGAGACAGAGTGGAAGCGGGGGTTTCGTCTTTTCGCTCACGTTACGTCTTTAGACGGAGAGGTCTAGAGAAGATGGGCCAATGAACGTCAGATACTCACCCTTCTTCAATCTTAAAAAGAGATTCACCATCATCTTATCCTCTCTCCTCTTCCGGCTCCGATCACTCCGAAGCCCAGCAGAAAATGGAGAAGATAGAGCACTCTTACCTGAAACATCCGAGGCCTCAGCCTCAGCCTCCACGCAGCCCACATAGGAAAAGGTCAGCCCTCCCAGGATAATTCCCTCCACTCCTCTCGCTTTCTATTCTTCATTCTCTCTTTGTGTTTCGGCGGAAGCAGGGGAATTGGGGGACTCTGGTGTACCTCCATGGGTTCCCAGAGATATGGTACTCCTGGAGGCACCAAATGATTGCCGTTGCCGAAGCCGGATTCCGAGCCATCGCCCCCGACATCCGTGGCTATGGCCTCTCCGACCAGCCCCCAGAGCCAGAAAAAACCACCTGGGAGGACCTCGCCGCCGATCTCCTCGTCATCCTCGATTCCCTCTCCATTCCCAAGGTGCCGTTTTTCCATTGCCCTCTGACTACGTTTCTTCGCAGTTCTAGTATACAAATTCACTGCTGCTTCTGCTTCTCATGAAGCTTGAACGCTTCGTGCTACTTCAATTCTCTGCATTATTTTTATTTTTATTTTTATTTTTATTTTTATTCTGGAGTACCAAATATTCGGATCAGATATTCTTAAGTAGTATATGGCATCTCAATATCGATGATAATTTTGTCGGCTGCAAAGGCTTTCGTGGTGGGGAAGGATTTTGGGGCAATAGTAGCACACCAATTCCCCGTCTATCACCCAGATCGGGTGTTGGGTGTCATTACCTTGGGAATTCCTTTTTCTCCCACGGGCTTCTCCTTCGATACAATCCCGGAAGGTTTCTACATATCGAGGTGGCGGGTAATGAACGTCATGATTCTTCATCGAAGCTGGAGAATTTTTAGACTCGTCCTATCGATATACGCACGTAATCTCGTTCCATGGCTTGTTCTTCTTCTTCTTCTTCTTCTTCTTCTTCTTCTTCTTCTTCTTCAGGAGCCAGGCCGAGCAGAGGCGGATTTCGGTCGATTTGACGTGAAGAGAATCGCGCGCACCATCTACATCCTCTTCTCTGGAAGTGAGCTTCCGATAGCTGGAGAAGATCAGGAGATCATGGACTTGGCTAGCTCATCGACTCCTTTGCCTACCTGGTTCACGGAGGAAGACCTCGCAACCTATGCCG